>CM018691.1:74086038-74755388 GCA_009363875.1 Mikania micrantha | reverse complement strand
TTTGTTGATGCACTTAATGTCCCTAGTTCAATTTTGTTTTAATCATCATGTAAAGATAAAGTTATATTAATGGAAGTTGTCTTTATATATTGTTCTTAAGGTTTAATATTAATTATATGATTGTTTGAATTGATTAATTAATATTTGAGTATGAGTATTACTCATTCGGGCGAATGACTCAAACGAATGAAGTCATTCGCCGAATGAGAATAGAGAATGACTATATTCAGCGAATGAGCCATTCGCCGAATGACTCATTCGACTGACTTGTCCATTCGACATAGTCATTCGCCGAATGAGCTGCTTCGGCCACTCATTCGGCCGAATGACTACAGTCTATATATACTAGTTCAAATCATTTCAAACCTAACTTTCCCGAGTTCTCATTCTTCTCAGTGCACTCCAGTGTCAAACCCTTGAAGTTTTGAGCGATTCTTACTGTCCAACTTCGATTCTCACCCGTGGTGATCGATTCTACTCACACGTTGATTCCACTCTCTCGATTCACCACGGTTGCTGTTGGTTTCGATTGGAAAACCCTAGAATAGGATTCCGCACTATTCTAGAGGCTGTCAAGTAGATTTCCTTGGAACCGGGTTGTTTCGAGCTCCAACGAGGTCCTACAAAGTGGTATCAGAGCTTTGGCTCTTGATTCTGCTTGATTTCCACTCAAAATCATCAGATCTCAGTCTGTATTTTCGAAACCCACAAAACCCTGATTGCCTGGCCAAAAAGTTACTGTTATATTCCAAATCCGTGGATTTTTGTGGTGTTTTTGTCCAAAATTCAATCCCAATTTGTTCATAATCATATCATGATGTTCTGTACCAAATTTGGTACTTAGATCTGGTCTAAATCGAAAGTTATTGTGATTTTAGTTGCTAAAACCCTCAGATCGGCCGAATGAGAATGGCGGCCGAATAAGTCTCATTCGCCGAATAGCATCATTCGCAGTGTCATTCACCGAATAGCTTCATTACTCAATTAACATTCGGCGAATAGCTTCATACTCAACTCTCATTCGGCGAATGACTCATTCGTCCCTTCATTCGCCGAATAGGTTCTTTCGCCCTTATAGTCATACTCAGATCCTCAATCGCCCAATATGTTCATTCAGGCCCCCGACATTCGCCCCATATAGCTTCATTCGGCCATTAGTCTGCAAATTTTTCTATGTGTTGAATCTTGTTGTTCCTGATTAAATGGAAGGTTTAGCATTGATGGCTAATCAGAATCATCGCATTCATACTCTACTGTTGACTGAAACTGAGACAGGAAATTCGAACAAAGCTCCCAAGCTACTTCTTAGATGATTATCCACACTGGAAATATATTTGAGATTCACATCAATGGAGTGGACACTAACTTGTGGATGATGATTGAAGGAGGTTATCTGAGACCTCTGAATGAAGATGGAACTCCTATGCTAGTCACACGGATGACTGAGCCTCAAAGGAAGCTGTATGATTATGAGAAGAAGGCTTATGCTATTTTATCTCAGTTCATTGCTACTGATATTTCCATCAGTTCAGACAGTTCACATCTTCTAAATATTTGTGGGATGCTTTGCAACAGTTTATGAGGTCAATGATGCTTTGAAGAACATCAAGTCAAAGGCATTGAGAAAGGAATTTAATAGCTTTATGTATGTGGGGAATGAATCATTGGATGATTTGATTGCTAGATTCTATCATCTGTTGAGTGAGTTGTTTAATCATGAAGTCAAGACTACTACTCAGGAGAAGATTCAGTGTTTAGTAGATGCTCTTACCTCCAAATGGGAGTCATTCTTGATGGTACTTAAGCAGAATGAGATGATGGCACATATGGATATCAATGATTTTATCCAGAGAAATTGAAGAAGCAGGAAATTGAAAACAATCGGAAAGCTAAAGAGGTTGCTCAAGTTCAAGATCCTTCATTGTACTATTACTCCTACTGTAGAGAAAGCCTCTTCACATGTTCCATTGAAGACTGCTTTGTTCTCAGACTACTGAAGCTCCATCTTCCAATCAGATTCATTTTAGTCAGTCATCCTCCTCATCCAGCTCACAAAAGGAACATCATCAACCCGTTACAAGTCTGAAGACTGAAAATTTTGATAAAGTTACTGTAGAGATTGCCAAAGAACATATGGGTCTTTTGTCTACTTTGGTTAGTTCTTATGATGGACTGGTAGCAGGACAGATAGGCAATCCTTATTTGACAAATGATGACTATTCTCAGATAGATCCAGATGACATGGAAAGGATTGACATCATGTGGGCTTTGGCAAGTGCTGTAAGGAGAGCTAAGGAGTTTGTCAAAAGGACTGGTAAAGATATCAACTTGAACAAGGAATCTAAGTTTGGTTTTGACATGGCCTCTGTCACTTGTTACAATTGTGGGGAGAAAGGTCACTTTGCTAGACAGTGTAAACAACAAAGAAAGCAGGAAATAAAAATCCTTTTCATCATCAAAAGTCATCTTCTTCAAATCCAGAAAGAAGGCTTGTTCCTATTGATTCTCATGTTCAAGCTGGTTCATCTAACTCAGGCAAAGCATTGATGGTTCAACAAGATGAAGGTGAAAACTGGGACTTCAGATTTAATCATGATCAGAATGAACGGGATAAAGCATGTGTTGCTGAGATCAAGAAGTTGGATGATAACATGAAGATAGTACTTCAGGAGAAGCAAAGATAGTGGAGAAGAGACATCAGGTTCAGAGTCAGAAAGCTTATCAGACTCAGACACTCTAGCAGATTCTGATGCTGATTATGAAGAATCTCCTACTCAGTTTGCTTTGATGGTAAACTCATCTGCTACTCCTGCTGCAACTTCACAATCTGATCAGGTATCTGATGAGTGTTCATCTTCTTGTTCTAGTTGTTTTAATTGTGTTGACCTTAACAGCAAGGTCCTTTCTTATCAAAATCACAATGCTGCTTTGATCAGCGATCTCAACCAGTGTATTGAAGCAAACAAAGTTTTAAAATCTAATGAAAAATATTTCAAGCTAAAATTGACCTTTTAAACAGACAACTTCATGAGGCTGAGATTGTGTTCTTAACAAGCAAGATGCTATAACTTCTTATCTCAATACCATCAATGAGATAAAGAAGAAGTTACCTATAGTTAAGTGTGATTATGAGGCTTTAGGATAAAAGCTCAAGAGCTATGAGAGTGCATCTTATATCATTGAGCACATGATCAGCAAAGGTGCTGATCATAAGGATAAGGGAAAAGTTAGCTATCAACATTGTCCTCCACCAATCTTGAACAGCTTCGTCAATTCACTAGATGAAAAAGATGTTAAATATTTTCAAGTTAAAACTCCATTAGTGATTGATCCAATAGGGATGATTACTAATGAGGGTTCCTCCTTGTCAGAGGAATCTTTGGTGGATGGACTTGTTGAAGATTGGGTCTCAGATTCTAAGGATGAATCTGATAATTCATCAGATTGTCCAGTTGTTCAGAATCAGTCATCTGTAGTTATGAAAGGTGACCCAATCTCATCATCAAAGATTTATCAAGCTTTAAATTTTGTTAAAGCTTCAAAACAAATGAGGCATGTGTGTCAAACAAGATTGACAATCTTGTTCCTAATGGGAGAAAGGGTTTGGGTTTTAATCAAAACAAGTCTCAAACAAATGGTTTCAAGCCAAAAAACAGTCTTTCTCTGAATTAAAACATTTTCATAAAAAGGGTAACAATGTTTGTTTTGAATGTGGTGCACGTGGACACATAGTCAGATTTTGTCCACACTTGGTTAGACCAAAGATTGCACCACCCAGAAAATTAAATCAGATTTTCATCAAAGCTGTCAAATCTGAATCCAAGTCAGATCAGACAAAACCCAAACAATTCACAAAAGTTAAACCTATGAATAAGGGTAAAGGGAAACTTGTGAACTTGAATGTTGCCAAGATGGTAAATGTTAATCAAGTTAAATCATCATCCATTTATCTGAAAAATTCTTTCAGTAAAAATGCAGTCTGGAAGGTCAAGTCTGAGACTTCAGTTCGACCCACCTCAGACAAGACTGTTTCAGATGTTAAATGGATTGATGTTTTGATCCGAGACTCTTTGGGTCAACCCAAGACTGTAAAGGCGTGGGTTCCCAAATTGAACTAATTGTTTCTTGGATTGTTGATAGTGGGGCTTCCAGACACATGACTGGTGATATATCGTTCTCACCAATGTGAATTCAGTTCGAGGTGGATATGTCGCGTTTGCCGGTGACAAAGGTGGTTTTATCACAGGAGAGGGAATTTTATCAAATGGGCAAGTTTCATTTGACAAAGTCAGATATGTCAAGCAATTGGAGAATAATCTTCTATCTGTATCACAGATTTGTGATAAATAGTACAAGGTTCTCTTTGATGACTCCAAATGCTACATTCTTAAAGAAGGTGTGGTTATCCCTGAAGATTGGATCTTATTGTCAGCTCCCAAAAAGCAAGACTTGTATGTACTCAACATGGCCACAGCTTCAACAACATCCTCCACAGCTTCATGTTTTATGACAAAGGCAACTGAGAAAGATTCAATACTTTGGCATAAGAGGATGGGTCATTTGAGTCTTCGCAAGATGAATCATTTGGTACATAACAATCTGGTTGAGGGGGTTACTCTGAAGAATTTCAAGCTGTCTGATGTCTGTGTATCCTGCAAAAAGGGCAAGCAAGTCAAGCAGTCTCACAAACCAAAGAAGTATCACTCAATCACTGTTCCACTTGAGCTTCTCCATATGGATCTTTTTGGTCCTGTTAACCGTAAAAGTATAGCTGGAGATCAATACTGTCTTGTCATTACTGATGAATTTTCCAGATACTCTTGGGTGTTCTTTCTGAAGGAGAAATCTGAAACTTTTGATTGTATTCAAGTATCGGTTACCAAACTTGAATCTCTTTATAAGCTCAAGGTTCGAATACTCAGAACTGACAACGGAACAGAATTCAAGAACCACAACATGGAAAATTTCTGCAATTCAAGGGGAATTGTTCAACAATTCAGTGCCCCTTATGTTCCGCAAATGAATGGAGTTGCTGAGCGAAAGAACAGGACTTTGATTGAGGCTGCTAGGACGATGCTGGCTGATTCTTCTCTTCCAGTTCAATTCTGGAATGAGGCTGTAGCAAATGCTTGTTACACTTTGAATCGGGTTTTGATAGTGAAGAGGCATGGGAAAACTTGCTTTGAACTGCTTCATAACAGAAAGCCTAATCTTAAGTATCTTGAACCTTTTGGTGCACCATGCACTATGCTTAAGAAACATGAGCAGGGCGAGTTCAATGAAAAAGTGGAAGAAGGATATTTTCTTGGGTATAGCACTCCTAATAAAAGGGTTTATAATAGATCAACACAGAATGTTGAGGAGTGGTACCATGTTGATGTGCAGAAGTATTCTATGCCTCCACCAGGAAAAGGGCCAGACTGGATGTTTGATTATTCAGATCTCTTTGATTCGTTCAATATGCCTCCCATGTATTCAGATGAAGATGTTGCTGTTCAAATGTTATATGATGTACAAAATGCACCTAATGAACCAGTACCACCTTCATCCACTTCAGTTCCCATTGTACAGACAAATGATGACAGCTCAGACATTGATGATAACTCTGCTCCACCAGTTGCCCTAGGACAAAATGTTGATGATCTTGTACCAGATCTTGAGGATTTGAATTTGAACAATCTAGATCCACAGGTTGAGGTTCCTCTCCATCCAGTTGGAAGAATCAATCGTATTCATCCTCAAGAGAACATAATTGGGAGTCCATTAGATGGAGTTAAAACCAGAAATCAGCTTTCTTCAAGGGGACTTGCTGACATTCTTGATTTTGCAGATGTAAGCTTTTGTGCTCATTCCTGTTTTATCTCTCAGGTGGAACCACGAACTGTCACCGAGGCTTTAAAGGAAGAATCATGGGTTGATGCCATGCAAGAAGAACTGTTGCATTTTAAGAAGTTAGGTGTCTGGCAACTTGTTGACAGACCGAAAGGTGCAAAAGTCATTGGCACTAGGTGGGTTCTTCGTTGCAAGAAAGATAATCATGGCATCATTGTTCGAAACAAGGCACGTCTGGTTGTTCAAAGATTCAGACAGATAGAAGGTTTGGACTACAATGAAGTGTTTGCACCGGTTGCTCGACTTGAAGCAATTCGTATTTTCTTGGCATATGCATCCTTTAAGAAGTTTAAAGTTTATCAAATGGATGTCAAGAGTGCATTCCTTCACGGTGTGATTAGTGAGACGGTCTATGTCAGTCAACCTCCCGGGTTTGAGGATCCATTACATCGAGACCAAGTCTACAAGCTAGACAAGGCCTTATATGGATTGCATCAAGCTCCGCGAGCATGGTATGAGACACTATCTACTCACCTTCTGAACAACGGATTCAGAAGAGGTGTCATTGACTGTACATTGTTCATTCGAGAAAAGGATGGTGATTTACTCTTGGTGCAAGTCTATGTGGATGACATCATATTCGGTTCCACAAATGATAGTCTGTGCAAAGATTTTGAGAAGGTTATGAAAGAGAAGTTCGAGATGAGCTCAATGGGAGAGATGAAGTTTTTCTTAGGACTACAGGTGGATCAGTCTGAGGCAGGGATTTTAATTCATCAAACCAAATACGTTGGTGACATTCTGAGTCGGTTCAGTATGTCTGATGCAAAGCCTGTTGGTACCCCACTGGCTGTCAATCACGGGATTACACCAGATGAAAAGGGGGAGTTAATTGATGCCACTCTGTACCGAGGAATGATTGGGTCTCTTATGTATCTCACTGCTTCTCGGCCAGACATCATGTTTGCCACATGCTTGTGTGCACGTTATCAGTCTAAACCAAGAGTATCCCATCTCATTGCTGTCAACAGGATTATGCGTTATCTGAAGGGTACACCGGATCTTGGTTTATGGTACCCTAATGATGATAATTTTGAGCTTACTGCATACAAGTGACTCGGATTATGGCGGATGCAAGAGAGATTTCAAGTCAACATCGGCGGGATGTCAGTTCTTTGGAACCCGATTAGTTACCTGGCAGTGCAAGAAGCGGACGTCGATGTCTACTTCAACCTGTGAAGCTGAATATATTGCTGCTGCTAGTTGCTGTTCTCAAATCATCTGGATACAACAGCAACTCAGGGACTATGGGTTACATTTTTCTAACACTCCTATATATGTTGATAACACTGCTGCCATAGCTGTTACTAAGAATCCGGTCCAACACTCAAAAACAAAACACATCGACATAAAATATCACTTCATACGTGATTGTTATGAAAAGGAACTAATCGATGTTGTTAAAATTCACACCGATCACCAGAAAGCCGATCTTTTCACAAAAGCTTTTGATACACCAAGATTTTTATATCTTTTATCGGCTAATGGTGTTTTCCAAAAGGATGAAGTCCTACCTTCATCTGAATCTCACAAATGATCATCGTTTTTCTTAGTTAGTTTTGTTTTAATTTATTTCTTTATTTCATTTGCTTCTCTTGTTTATTTCCTTTTCTTAATCAAAAACTCAAAAAAAAAAAGATTTTTTGTTTTAGGTTTTTAGGGGGAGATAGTAGCTAATTTGAAAAACCAAAAACATCTGAAAAATTTAAAAATACAAAAATAGTAGAAAAAGTATAAAAAAATTGAGAAGCTCTTCTTTAAAAAATTAATACACTAATCTTTCATGTCCTAAAAGTGTTAGTGAGTGCCCAAATGAAAGACATATGAGAAGTGTGAGCTGATGTACTGATAGGCTGACTTTACAAAATGAATAAACAAATTTGTGAATACTTACAAAATATGATTTGTGGGATCTGTTTTTGAAAGACAGTTTAGTAAGAAAATAGTTTATGACTCAAATCAGGCATACACGTGTTAGCATGAGATCCAATAAGGTTTCCAATTATTCATGAATTCAAAGTCTGTATACTTGCCATATTGCTGGGACGAACCTAGCTGAAGCCGTCCATTCAGATGAGAATGATTGAATAAATAATAAAAGAAAAAGAAAATCAAGCTGGTATTAAGCTTGTGAAAAATAAAATAAGTTCGATTCCATACACGTGCCATATTACTGGGACGAACCTAGTTGAAGCCGTCCATTTGGATAGAACAAGTCAAGCATGTCAACATAAATATGTATACGTGCCATATTACTGGGACGAACCTAGTTGAAGCCGTCCATGAGATTGTGTTGGTTATGCGAGACAAATTAAAAAGAAAAATACAAAAAGAAAATAAATTGGAACCTTATAGAATTCATGATGCAGGGTATTAAGATGTGCGGAGATGAGTTACAAACTGAGTTCAAACCTTTGCTGGATAGATAAAATGGGTAACTCAGTCAGAAAACATAAGTAATCATCAAATGAGTTTGATAATTTTGTATTGTAAAGCTTAAAGTGGACAGATATTTCAGTAATCAGATTACAAGTCAAAAATGTCTGAAATGAATCATTCAGTAATGCTAGTTTGATGTGATTAGGTTTATGTGTTAATTTCTCAATAGACTTGTCACAGAAATATGTGTTTAATTGTTCTTAGTTTTTAGTTGTAAAGTTGTACTTTGTTTCAGAAAATTACAAAAAGATTTTATATTTTCTATTTCAGTTTAGGTGATCATTTGTAGGTTTAGATGTCTGTCTTATCTGAATCCAGAATCAAACCAGACTTATCTTCATAAATGGCATAAGTTTTGATGATCAAAATGAAAAGTTCTTTACAAGTGTTTTGTGCTTTGTGGTGAAAAACCTCATTCGTCCGAATGGTGGTCAGAATGTCTCATTCGACCGAATGATTTCATTCGGCGAATAAGTCTTTCGGCCGAATCACTCATGACAGAATGAACCACATTCGGCGAATGACTATGTGCCGAATGACTCATTCGTTGGTGTCTTTCGGCGAATGACTTGAATCTCATTCGGCGAATGAGTTTAGAGCGTCTCATTCGCTAGTCTCATTCGGCGAATGACCCATCCTATATAAACAGTAAATCGGGTGAATCACCTCATTCGCCAAAAGTCTCTTTCGCTCGAAACTGTGTGAAGACATTCGCCCGAATATATTCTCTCTTCATTTTCTCATTTTCACTTGATTTTTATTGATCCAGCTCCTGATAATCTTGTTTATTATCATCTCAGGTACATTGGGATCAAATATCATCAAATCTTGTCCGTGAAATCATCGAAAACAGTTTGAAATTTCAGATTTTAGGGTTTTCAGAATCGCCTTGTCAATAGATGGTCTAAATGAACTTAAAATCATAAAAGTCCTGTTTTAAAACTCTTAATCGGTCCTTTCTGAGTACAGATATATGATTTTTGTGGACTGATGTGAGCATCTAGAAAAAGGGGTTTTGAAGTTCATCAGACAGACAAATGTCATCATTCGGAGAATGACTCATTCGGCGAATGAAGGTCATTCGGCGAATGAGGTCAATTCGGCGAATGAAGCTCATTCGGCGAATGTCTCATTCGACCAAAAAGTTCATTCGGTCAAATCATGTTCATTCGGCCATTTTATTTCTAATGTGTTTTTGATCTGATTTCTGTGCTTTGTTGCAACTGACTGAGTCTAACCAGTTTTTATCTGATTTTTAGAATGGCTGGATACAAGTCAGTGACGAAGAACAACATCTGTGCACATTTGGATCTCACCACTACGAACGCCAAACACTACACTGAGATTATTACTTTTCTCAGGCGTTCGAGGATCTTTACTGCCATTTCTACTATACATGTGCCATATCACTCTCAACAGCAGGATTTCTGGGCTTCTGCAGATATTGATTGCGAGGTTGAACCTCCCGTTATTAGAGGCAAGGTGCTGGGACATGATGTTGTTGTGTCAGCTGAGCACATCAGGAGGGTTTGTGGTTTCCAGGATACACCTGATCAGCCATATATGCTAGACCGTCACTTAGTTCGTGGATGCTTTATGAGATGCAAGTACGAGGGTGATCTTGGAGCAGGGATCCTCAACAAAGCTTTCATGCCTCCACAGTTCAAGTACCTTGCTCATGTACTGATTCACTATCTTGGATCCAGGAGAGGAGGTTTTGATGTTATGCGAGAGACGATACAGTGTGCTTTCGTCGCTCTAGTGCTGAATAGACCATTCAACTTCTCTGAGATGGTCTTCTCTCATATGAAGGAGAATGTGTATTTGAAGGGAGACAAGAAATTCTTGATGTATCCAAGATTCCTACAGCAGTTGATAGATGCACAGCTACCTGATTTGCCCAAGATCAATGCAGACATCATCAGGCTGGAGCACATGAATGACGTCACTCTCAATAGAGTGATGTCATATAGAGGCAAGGACAGGAAGCCTGCAACTCAATCCTTGTTTGGTCATCTTTCTAGGCCAGATTACATAGCTCCTGTTGGTCGTAGATGGAGACACGATTATTCTGATTCGGATGTGGAAGACATAGTTGTGCTTGATGATGGTGGAGATGATGATGCTGGTGTAGGTGTCAGTTGTGTGGGTGGTAGTGGTACTGGTGGTGCTGTTGAGAGTTTTGTTGTTGTGAGCACTGTTGGTGTGAGTGCTGATGTTGATGTTATTATTACTTCCACTGCTGATGTTAGCCAAGCTGAGGCTGCTGTTGTGACTGCTGGGACTGGTATGAGTATTTCCATAGCAGATGATGAGGATGTAGATGTTGATTCACTGTTGGAGCTGGATTTCTTGGCCACTACTACCTCCACAGTGACTACTCCTCTTGATACTACAGTCACCACATCTGCTGCTGATGGAGATGAGTCAGAGGACTCAAGTGATGGTGAAGGTGAAGCTGGGGCTGATGAAACTGGTAGTTCTAATTCAGAAAATACACCAGATAAGGAGTTTGAGCGTATCTAGTTTAGTGGCAGGCTGATAAAGAGGAAGAGGAAAAGGAGTGAAGCTGAGATGGAGGAGATCACTGATCCTTTATTTGTTCCTGAGTTTGATATTTCACCTCTTCCTCGTTCTTCTGCTCCAGCAACTGCAGCTGTCTCTATTACTGCTGTACAGTCTACATCTTCTCAAGCTGGAAGGAGGAAGAGATCGAGGTTCCTCTTTCAGAGGAGGTCAGAACTGACAACAGCTGCTACAACTACTTTTACATCAGTAGCAGCTGTCTCAGTTTCTTCACTGACCAGGTCAAGGGCTATTCCGATTCGTACTATTGTGGCCCCTCTGACCACCTCTATAGCCCAGGCTCCCATTTTCACTTCTGCTTCTACTGGTCCCTCCACTTCACGAGCTGACACGTTTATACCTACAGTTTTAGTTGTTGATCAGCTGAGCACACTGAACAGTATGGTACTTAGATTGATGGAGAGGAACATGGAGATGGAAAGGAAGAGCAGAGAACAGGATCTGGTTATCGCTCAACTTACTCAGGGGATAACAGATCAGGATGCACTGTTGCTTCAAGCTGCAGATCAGAGAGCAGATCTCAGAGCAAGATCAGCTCAGCAAGAAGAGCAGTTGCTAAAGTATATAGACGAGCATAACGAGCTGGCATTGACAGCCACTGGTTTCAATGAAAGGATTTTGACTTTGGAGGCTGAAAATGCCCGTCTTGCTGAACAAATAGAAGATCCTAAAGACAGCACCCCCAAACTTGAGGGTTCTGCAGCTATCTCCGATGATTTAGATTCTGAGAAATAAAAGGAAGATGAAGAAGAGGAAGAAGAGGAAGAAGAATCTGATGAGGAGAAAGTTGACTATGAAGATTCTGATAAAGATGATGATCAGGACGGATCAGGAAGTAGGTCTTCTAGTTCATCAAGTCCTGATGATGATGATGATCAAGCCCCTTCTACATCTGAGATCCGGTCCTAAAAGGCAAATGACAAGAAGAAAAAGGCTCCTTCTCCATCTCCTCCCACACAGACTGTTGAACCTGATGCTACTGAGGAAGTAGATGCTGTGCCTGTGAGACGTCAACAGGACGAGACTCTTACTGTGATTCTTGACGCTCAAGGCATCATACAACACTCAGTTAGCTACGACAAGGAGGAGGGAGAGATTATACATTGCTTATCAAAGGAGCAAATAGCTGAGTTGTTCAGATTAAACCTTGATGAGGTTATTGCTGATGATGCCTCAGTTCCTATTGTTGATGAGCCAACTCCAAAAACTTTCGATGACATTGATGAGGTCATTCTGGAGGATATTACAGATGAGGAGTATCCAAAGTATACATCAGCTGAAGACGAACTACCTACATTCACCGATCAGTTTGGTCAAGCTACTGAAGATCTACTAATCAGTTACCTGGAAGAACAATTTGGAAGGAGTAAGTCTGAAGCTGATGATCTTAAACAAAGGAAAGAAGAATGGAAGTCTTATTGGGAGATCCTAAAGAAAGAAAGCACTGCAAAGATGCCAGCTACTCACAAAAAGGTCTACAGAACCAAAGGCTACAAAGCTGGAGCTCAGATACTGAGCTGGGCATACTTTCATGATTTGGAATGTTATGCAGTGAAGAGGGAAAGAGGGATAGATTACTTTAAGCATCCTCATGACTTCAAGACGTTGCCCGGATTCGAAGTAAATCAGCTTGCACGTCTGAGGATGCTTTATAGTGAAGACTCTGGGATGTCAGCATGGTTCTCCCGACAGCTGCAGTATGAGTACAGAAAGATGTGGGTGAACTTCAGGCCTCAACAACCTGAAAGATATTACTTACCTGAGATAGATGGAGATACCCGGAAACATAAAGTTATCCTGTAGTGGCTTCCTCATAAAGTTTTGAAGAAGATTCCGTTAAGGAAGATGCGACAAGACTTTATGGAGGGCTTCCGATGGTGGTATTATGATGGACGGACTGGAGAGGCGGTGATTGTTCTATGCAAGGATAAGAAGTGGGAGACAGTACGGATTTTTGACCTGATGTGGTTGACTAACCTGTCACACAACGATGTCAAAGCTTTATTTCAACACCAGATATTTTTTGATGTACAACACATGGAACAAGCACTTCAATTCATGAGGGTGATTCGGATCTGCATATGCTTAAAGGTTCATGCTGGAGCAGATTGGAAAGCCATCTTTGACAAACTTTTGAAGAAAGACACTTCCAAAGACTGAACTAGGTCCAAGGGGGAGTTTGTTGATGCACTTAAAGTCCCTAGTTCAATTTTGTTTTAATCATCATGTAAAGATTAAAGTTATATTAATGGAAGTTGTCTTTATATATTGTTCTTAATGTTTAATATTGATTATATGATTGTTTGAATTGATTAATTAATATTTGAGTATGAGTATTACTCATTCGGGCGAATGACTCTAACGAATGAAGTCATTCGCCGAATGAGAATAGAGAATGACTATATTCAGCGAATGAGCCATTCGCCGAATGAGATGCTTCGGCCACTCATTCGGCCGAATGACTACAGTCTATATATACTAATTCAAATCATTTCAAACCTAACTTTCCCGAGTCCTCATTCTTCTCAGTGCACTCCAGTGTCAAACCCTTGAAGTATTGAGCGATTCTTACTGTCCAACTTCGATTCTCACCCTTGGTGATCGATTCTTACTCACACGTTGATTCTACTCTCTCGATTCACCACGGTTGCTGTTGGTTTCGATTGGAAAACACTAGAATAGGATTCCGCACTATTCTAGAGGCTGTCAAGCAGATTTCCCTTGGAACCGGGTTGTTTCCGAGCTCCAACGAGGTCCTACAGCCCTAGGCCATTCGGCCGGGCTGTGTGGGCTTGCTTCAGCCGGCCGCCGCCTAGGTGGTCTCCACAACCAAGTGTTGTTGAGTGATGATGTTCTAGGGTAGTGGTATGCAAGGAGAGGTTCTCAAGAGTACAGGGTTCGAAGAGGAGGGTATAGAACCGGTTGAAGGTGGTGGTTTAACAAAGGGTATCAAAACCCTATTGTCACACCCCGAGCCGGCGGGGTAGGATCGGGTTCCCCCGTCGGGCGGAAGGTTCCCGGGGCGCGATATCGGGAGTGATAATCAGGAGTGATCAGATTGTTTACATTGCACATGATATAAACGAGAAATGCTAATTAAAATAGAATTACAAAGTTAAATTACAGCAGTAACGTTTATAATTTAACAATGTAAATCTATTGTAAAACATCAATAAATAACTATCTTGTATTTACACAAGATATACAAAATAATTTATATCATGATGTCTTCAAAAGTATGCAGGTCCAAAATACTAGTCTTCTATCTGAAGTCCTAGTCCAAAAGAAATGACTTCCTAATTGACCTGTTCGTCACCTGAGAAGTCATGCAAAATAAAGGTCAACACATGGTTGGTGAGTTCATATAGTTTAGTATTTGAAAATGATTTGAAAATGATTTGAAAACCTCCTTTGGTAAAGACCTTAACCTCATTAACTCCACATGTAATATCCAAATCGGTATGCTTATATATAGGGCATATGTAGGGTCGAACTTACCGCCCGCCCAGCCAACATCCCACCACATACTAATTCACATATGACACTGTTGTTAATGATAATTAAGCATTTTTACCCTTAACACAATCCCATATGTACCTCTGTTTATTGTTCCTGTCATTACAATCATTTGAAATCCCTGTTGATTCCTTAAGTTCATCATACAATATGATCAACCACACAATTGTATAAACAGTTATAAATGCTTAATTAAACAAGTAAATAAACATTTAATAAAATCTAAGTCCTTATGATTGGGGCCTTTGGTCATACTCGAGTAGACTAGTCTGTCAATCTAGGTACTTAGTAGTTAGGGAATTCTGTAAATATCATCAAACATAAGACCTACAAGTCAATCAGTCTAGCTAGGACTTCTTGAAATATAGGATTTCTGAATTCAATGTGTTGGCAAATGTTATCTCTGATATTTCCCATACTATCCCTTAAAAATGATTTAATGATCGTCTGATTTTGTCACAAGATGTACTTGATGTGTTGATCATAGAATACAAGATTCATTGATCGGTTGTACACTTGATTCATTGTTCAATAAACACTGGGTTTGTAGAACATTGAATGTTGTCTTTGCAAAGATTGTTTTGTTGATGTCTTGATATCCCACACTTGTTTTGTCAAAATGCTTGATTTGATCCCTTGAATTCACCCACTTGATTTGTCAAAATGTCTAGTTTGATTTGTTTGAAATGTTTTGACTTATTGAAAAGTTTAGTTTAACTTGATTATTCACTTAATATATAAGTGAATCAGTTAATAACCTGCATAAAATCTTCCTAGACCTGGTCTAGGATAACATTTATATATATATGTAAAACATATAAATTTAAAAGCATTAAAGTAAACAATTTAAGTAAACAGTTTACGCATTCTTCTCAGCCCCGCGTTTTAAAACAAAAATGTTAGAAAAAGGGGCAATGAACTCACCTGTGCTGCTATGTAATTTGATCTAACACAAAATGCGCGCTCCTGTATGTAAGCTAAGTATCTTCGATTCCTGAGTTATTTTATAAGAATTCGAATGTAATAAGTACGCGTAATAGTCGTTGTGCCTAAGACCTTGAGTCTTGTTGTGTGTGCAACTAAGTGTCTTAGTACTAAGTGTATCTAAGATCTACTCTATCTTAATTACCCTTCTTATGATCCCAATTCCCATGATTAGTTACTAACTTACCTTTAAATTTTAGAAAATTTCGGCAGAGTTTCCTTTGTTTTTAAAACAATTCCAGACAATTAAATCGTCTATTTTATAACAAAATCCCAATTCAATCAATTCAAGTAAGTAATTTAATTCAAAACATTACAGTTTATACAATAAGTTAGAAAATTATAACTTTTAATTTAAAACATTTATGCTTCAATTTTATATTTGAAACATCACTACAAAATTTTAATTTAAACGTTTAACACTTGATGGACTTAATCAAGTCCCATTGGGCCCATTTAAGCCCAATAACAAAATCTTGATTCATCCTTGATCATAATCAAAATTGTTTGAACCATGTAACATAGATGTCTAAGTTATTCATGTGTACAACTCGTTTTAAGTTGTTAACATGTGTTAATGATCTTAGTTATAGAGATTCTATTGTTCTTAAATCCCATGCATCATGATAATTTAGGGTTTTATAACATTTTGGTCCGAATACCCCTACATGGCAGCGAACCTATACCATGTTTAACTATGGTTCGGCTCTAATGGAACTAGACGAACCCATAAGGTTCGGTTCCTCATGTTTCGCCCAGCTCATTGGGTTCGTTCACCTTGAGTTCGTGGGTTGCATGGCCAGGGTTCGGCCATGCAAAGTTCGGTTCTAAGGGTTCGTGACTTTTAGGCTAATCAGCATGATGAGGGTTCGTTGCAGTCAAGGGTTCGGCCCAACTAAGGTTCGGTTGGTAGGTTGATGACCACAGGTTCGGCACACAGAAGCTACAGGGTTCGTTGCAGGTATACTCAGGGTAAAGCAGGGTTCGTTGCATGGTCAAGGGTTCGGTGCAGGTGGCAGGGTTCGGTGCCCAGGGTTCGTTCTTAATTCAGCTAACCCAAATGAGGGTTCGGCTATCACTTAGCCGTTTGAAAGGGTTCGGCCAGCGAACCTGCATCACCAATTCAGCACCTTAGTCTCACGAACCTGCAAATAAACTCCAAGTTCTTCGTTGATTTCGAATCCTAACCTGTTGAAATTCATCCCTAACACTTCCTAACCACGTGAGACATCATCATCTAAGTGTTTTAAGTGGCTAGTTTCGATTATAATAGCAAAACCCATAAAACTCGTGAAAACCCTCTAGAACCGAGTTTGAATTCGAACATTACCTCAAATTTCGTGGATGGAAGCTCAAATAAGTTGTACTCCCGTGATCTCCGTGTTGAAAGGATCGTCTTGACACCAACCTTGCTTAAATCCGACTTGAATCGATCTCCCAATCGTAGAGAGAAGTGGTGTTCTTGAGAGAGTTTTAGAGAGAGAGAGAAAACGAAAGAGAGAGAGAGAAAAGTGAGAATGGGTGGTTGTTGGGGCATTTATTTCCCCCATTAATTGTGGGAAAATACCCGGTCGTTCGGTCTCGTTCGGCTTCGCGTAATGTGTCGGTTTCGCGTAATTTTCGCGGTAAAACGATACGATTATAAAATAAAATTTATTTAACTATTCTAGGTTGTGATCCCTAATAAATTAACTAATATCTTCTTATTTATAAACAATTTTAAAATATTAATTAACTGTTTAAATCGAAATGTACGGTCGTCGCGCGTATTCGTTCGGATCGTCACCCGTACGAACACGGCGATAACTATACTTTTCAACCTTGTTTTCTAATTATAGAATATCATTCAGAACGTTAAACTTTCAGATATATTCGTACAGATCGTCACCTATACGAATAACCCGTAAATTTAGCATTCACATAACGATATTCGTGTGTTTTGTTCTATAAAACCTCACATACGTTTATACATAATAATTCCTAAGCAAATAATCACATAATGGTTCTGTGTTGCCAGATAATTATCCGACTCAAGAACCGTTGTTCTGAACTTGTTTCTGTTAAATGTGTCTGAAACTGTTCTATGACAACTCACCATGATAATGATAAATGATATGAATATGAAAATTACTGAAATGTGTATGATTCATACCTGTTTTACTGTTCCTGTACTGTAGAGATCACTGTTCCGGTTGCGGTTCCGGCACTGATGTTACAGTCTCCCCTTGTTAGAGAAATTTCGTCCCGAAATTTAAGTGTTGTTATCGGGTACAGCTTCCTCTTCAAACAGTTGAGGATACTTTAACTTCATGTGATCTTCACGTTCCCAAGTGAACTCGGGCCCGCGTCTTGAATTCCATCGAACCTTTACAATAGGAATACGGCTTCGCCTCAGTTGTTTAACCTTGCGATCCATAATCTCTAAAGGTTCTTCAATGAAATGTAACTGTTCATCGACTTGAATCTCTTCGATTGGAATGACGAGAGACTCGTCAGCAAGGCATTTCTTTAAGTTTGAGACGTGAAACACATCATGCACACCACTGAGTTCATCTGGTAACCTCAGTCGATAGGCTACAGGACCTATACGTTCGATGATCTCGAACGGTCCCACGTATCGTGGTGCTAATTTGCCTTTCTTTCCAAAGCGTACAACGCCTTTCCATGGGGATACCTTCAACATTACACGATCTCCCACTTGGAATTCCAACGGCTTGCGCCGTTTGTCGGCGTAGCTCTTTTGTCTGCTCCTTGTTGCTTGTAGCCTTCTTTGAATCTGAGCAATCTTGTCAGTGGTTTCCTGAATTAGTTCTGGACCAGTTATTCGATTGTCTCCAACTTCAGTCCAACAGATCGGTGATCGACATTTTCGGCCATAAAGAGCCTCGAATGGTGCACATCCGATACTGCTGTGGTAACTGTTATTGTAGGAGAACTCGATTAGTGGCAAATGGGAGTCCCAGTTTCCACCGAAGTCCAATACACAAGTTCTTAGCATATCCTCTAGGGTTTGAATAGTACGTTCACTTTGTCCATCCGTTTGTGGATGATAAGCTGTACTCAGATTTAACTATGTCCCTAGAGATTTCTGTAATGATTGCCAGAACCTGGATGTAAATCTGCTATCTCGATCAGAAATAATAGACAATGGCACACCGTGGCGTACCACTATCTCGTTGATGTATAATCTTGCCAGTTTATCCATAGTGAAGTTCTCACGCATGGGCAAGAAATGAGCAGATTTGGTTAGACGATCAATGATCACCCAAATTGTATCATGACCGCTGGAAGTGCGGGGTAGCTTGGTAATGAAATCCATAGCTATTTGTTCCCACTTCCAGAGCGGAATCTCAGGCTGTTCCAATAGACCGGACGGTCTTTGGTGTTCCGCCTTTACCTTCGCACACGTTAGACATTGGCCGACGTATTCGGTTATGTCCCTCTTCATTCCCGGCCACCAATAAAATCCACGCAAGTCTTGGTACATCTTATCAGATCCGGGATGAACAGAATATTTAGTCTTGTGTGCTTCATCGAAGATAAGTCTTCTCAATTCGTCAACCGCCGGGATCCATATACGATCCTTGTAGTAGATCATTCCATCAGACTTGGTCTCTAAATGTTTCTCTGCTCCGCAGTCGAGTTCTTTCTTCAAGTTTCCCCGATCAACTGATTCTTGTTGTGCCTGAATGATCTTGTCTCGTAAGCTCGTCTGCACCGTCATTCCCATTGCTCTAACGCGCAAGGGTTTGACCCGTTCCTTCCGGCTCAAGGCATCAGCTACAACATTTGCCTTTCCCGGATGATACTTGATCACGCAGTCGTAATCATTCAGAAGTTCTACCCAACGGCGTTGTCGCATGTTGAGCTCCTTCTGATCAAAGATGTGCTGCAGACTTTTGTGATCAGTGAATATGGTACACTTGGTGCCATATAAGTAATGTCTCCAAATCTTCAATGCGAAGATTACAGCTCCCAGTTCAAGATCATGAGTAGTGTAATTCTTCTCATGAATCTTTAACTGTCTTGATGCATAGGCTATGACTTTATCCCGTTGCATTAATACACAACCGAGTCCCTGATGGGAGGCATCACAATATACAACAAAGTCATCACAGCCTTCTGGGAGTGATAGGATTGGAGCATTACATAATTTCTGTTTCAAGGTCTGAAAAGCATCTTCTTGTTTCTGCTCCCAGACAAACGGTTCGCTTTTCTGGGTTAGCTTAGTGAGAGGCAAAGCTATCTTAGAAAAGTTTGAGATAAACCTTCTGTAATAACCTGCCAATCCTAGAAAAGACCGTATCTCCGTCGGTGTCTTAGGAATGTCCCAATTCTTTATCGCCTCGATCTTGGCAGGGTCTACGTGAATTCCCTCGCTATTGACAACATGTCCCAGAAATTGGACTTCTCTTAGCCAAAATTCACACTTGGAGAATTTGGCATAGAGTTTCTTTTCCTTTAACAGTTCCAAGATCTTTCTAAGGTGTTGCTCATGTCCTGTTTTGGTCTTGGAATAAATCAGTATGTCATCAATAAAGACAATGACAAACTGATCCAAGTACGGCTTGCACACTCGGTTCATGAGATCCATGAAAACCGCTGGTGCATTTGTCAATCCGAAGGGCATCACCATAAATTCGTAATGCCCGTATCTAGTTCGGAAAGCCGTCTTCGGTATATCTTCGTCTTGAACTCTCAGCTGATGATATCCAGACCGCAAGTCAATCTTCGAGAAGTATTGCGCTCCTTGCAGTTGGTCAAACAGATCATCAATCCTCGGCAATGGATACCGATTCTTAATGGTCAGTTTGTTCAGCTCACGGTAATCTATGCACATTCTGAACGATCCGTCTTTCTTCTTCACGAACAAGACCGGAGCTCCCCAAGGTGAGTAGCTCGGTCTGATGAAACCCTTGTCAAGTAGCTCCTGTAACTGATTAGACAATTCCTGCATCTCTGAAGGTGCTAACCTGTAAGGAGATTTAGCAACAGGAGTTGCTCCAGGAATTAAGTCAATACGAAATTCTACCGGTCGCACAGGTGGCAAACTAGGTAGGTCTTCGGGGAATACTTCAGGATATTCTTTCACTACTGGTACATCTTGAACCTTCTTCTTGTCCTTTCGCTTTTCCACCACATGAGCCAAGAATGCCACGCACTGCTTCTGTAGACACTTACGCGCCTTTATGCAAGAGATGATTTTGACACTTCGTTTTGCTTGATCCCCTTTAACTTCCAATACACGATCATTCGGCAATGGAATTCGAAGCAGCTTTTCAGAACAGATGACTTCCACTCGATTAGAAGAAAGCCAATCCATTCCAACGATGATATCGAAACTACCCAAATACATCGGTATCAAATCGATGGTAAATGTGTGATCATTTAGTGTCAATGGGCAATTCCTATAAACTGTACTAACTGTGATCTGTTTCCCGTTAGCTACTTCTATAATGTAAGGGGAGTCTAACTGTTCTTCTATAGAATCTAATTGACATGCAAAATCGGCAGAGATAAAACTCTGATCCGCACCAGTATCAAATAAGACAGATGCATAGAAGTCATGTAAGAGGAACGTACCAGTGACCACATTTGGGTCCTGGCGTGCAGCTGGTGCTCCAATAGCGAAGGCTCGTCCACGGGGTGCTTGAACTGCTGGTTGAACCTTCTTTGGGCAGTTCTTCGCAAAGTGGCCTTGTTCGCCACAATTATAGCATCCACCATTGTTCTGATTTGCTGGTGGAGGAAGAGCCAAAGCAGCATTGTTGACTGCTTGGTTAGGTGTCATCCTACAGTATTGGACCCAATGGCCCTTTCTTCCACATCCTGTGCAATGTTTACACTGAGTGTCAGCAGGGTGATGATACTGACACTTGGCACACAAAGGAAACGTGCCAGTGTAAGGCTTGCGGTTGGGGTTTTGTGGTGCTGCTGTTACTTGTTGGAGAGGTGTGGCCACTGTGTAGTTCTTGATAGTCTTTTGTTTCTTCTTCTGATGGTGGTGAGGCTTCTTGGAAGACTCTTCCTTGCGTTTGCCGGTGTCAGCCTCTTTCTTTAAAACTCCAGAGGCAACCATCAAATCAGTGAGTTTGCCAGACAATCTCACTGCTGATTCAACAGTAGTAGGGTTGGCTGAAACAACCATACCCTGAATGCAGGCGGGGAGTCCACCCACATATCGGTCTATCCTTTTCTCCAAAGTTGGTACCATGTCTGGCACCAAAGCAACTAACTCGTGGTAACGAGTAGTGTAACCCATGTGATCAGCACCTTTCATCACGTGGTTGGATAGTTCAACCTCCAACTTCTGCAGCTCATTCTTGGGACAGAATTCTGTTCGTAGCAGTGTCTTGAAGTCTTCCCATGGCATGGCCATGGCTTCTTCTCTTCCTCGGGCATTGATCTGACCGTTCCACCAGGTCAGAGCCCGTTTGTTGAATGTTCCCGCTGAGTAACGGACCTTGTGGTGTTCGGGGCAGCTGCAAAGATCCAATGTTGCCTCAATCTTCTCAATCCATTGGATTAATCCAACGGCGCCTTCAGACCCACTGAAACTGGGTGGTTTACATCCTACAAAAGACTTGTAGGAGTAGTGAGAGGAATCTCCAGTGTTTCCACTGGCTTCTCCTGATGAGTTGCCAGTGTTAAGAATTTCATTACGAAGACGAAGGAACATCTCCGGTATAGCTTCTTTCATCTGATTCGTCATCTGACCACTCAGTAACGTCACCAGGGCGATAGTAGCGGGATCCAAAGTCGGTGTTGTGCCCGACCCAGATGCTTGAGTAATCAATGGAGGAGGGGGAGGAGGAGGTGGAGGAGGTGGTGGTGGAGAATCATTTGGCGACGGTGTTGAGGAGTGAGGAGCCAAGTCTTGAGGTGGTAGCTGTATCAAGGGAGGTTGTCTTCGTGGAGGCATTCTGATCATAACCAATAAAGTCATCGGTTAGTGCAATGATCGAATACAGAAGACAATATGCAAATAAGTCTTAAGTCCTACTTTCTCTACATGCAGGGTCCCTAGGTTATAGTCTAGGCCAAACCATTTAAATAAGTGACCTATATTTCTCTATAACCATGGCTCTGATACCAATCTGTCACACCCCGAGCCGACGGGGTAGGATCGGGTTCCCCCGTCGGGCGGAAGGTTCCCGGGGCGCGATATCGGGAGTGATAATCAGGAGTGATCAGATTTTTTACATTGCACATGATATAAACGAGAAATGCTAATTAAAATAGAATTACAAAGTTAAATTACAGCAGTAACGTTTATAATTTAACAATGTAAATCTATTGTAAAACATCAATAAATAACTATCTTGTATTTACACAAGATATACAAAATAATTTATATCATGATGTCTTCAAAAGTATGCAGGTCCAAAATACTAGTCTTCTATCTGAAGTCCTAGTCCAAAAGAAATGACTTCCTAATTGACCTGTTCGTCACCTGAGAAGTCATGCAAAATAAAGGTCAACACATGGTTGGTGAGTTCATATAGTTTAGTATTTGAAAATGATTTGAAAATGATTTGAAAACCTCCTTTGGTAAAGACCTTAACCTCATTAACTCCACATGTAATATCCAAATCGGTATGCTTATATATAGGGCATATGTAGGGTCGAACTTACCGCCCGCCCAGCCAACATCCCACCACATACTAATTCACATATGACACTGTTGTTAATGATAATTAAGCATTTTTACCCTTAACACAATCCCATATGTACCTCTGTTTATTGTTCCTGTCATTACAATCATTTGAAATCCCTGTTGATTCCTTAAGTTCATCATACAATATGATCAACCACACAATTGTATAAACAGTTATAAATGCTTAATTAAACAAGTAAATAAACATTTAATAAAATCTAAGTCCTTATGATTGGGGCCTTTGGTCATACTCGAGTAGACTAGTCTGTCAATCTAGGTACTTAGTAGTTTGGGAATTCTGTAAATATCATCAAACATAAGACCTACAAGTCAATCAGTCTAGCTAGGACTTCTTGAAATATAGGATTTCTGAATTCAATGTGTTGGCAAATGTTATCTCTGATATTTCCCATACTATCCCTTAAAAATGATTTAATGATCGTCTGATTTTGTCACAAGATGTACTTGATGTGTTGATCATAGAATACAAGATTCATTGATCGGTTGTACACTTGATTCATTGTTCAATAAACACTGGGTTTGTAGAACATTGAATGTTGTCTTTGCAAAGATTGTTTTGTTGATGTCTTGATATCCCACACTTGTTTTGTCAAAATGCTTGATTTGATCCCTTGAATTCACCCACTTGATTTGTCAAAATGTCTAGTTTGATTTGTTTGAAATGTTTTGACTTATTGAAAAGTTTAGTTTAACTTGATTATTCACTTAATATATAAGTGAATCAGTTAATAACCTGCATAAAATCTTCCTAGACCTGGTCTAGGATAACATTTATATATATATGTAAAACATATAAATTTAAAAGCATTAAAGTAAACAATTTAAGTAAACAGTTTACGCATGCTTCTCAGCCCCGCGTTTTAAAACAAAAATGTTAGAAAAAGGGGCAATGAACTCACCTGTGCTGCTATGTAATTTGATCTAACACAAAATGCGCGCTCCTGTATGTAAGCTAAGTATCTTCGGTTCCTGAGTTATTTTATAAGAATTCGAATGTAATAAGTACGCGTAATAGTCGTTGTGCCTAAGACCTTGAGTCTTGTTGTGTGTGCAACTAAGTGTCTTAATACTAAGTGTATCTAAGATCTACTCTATCTTAATTACCCTTCTTATGATCCCAATTCCCATGATTAGTTACTAACTTACCTTTAAATTTTAGAAAATTTCGGCAGAGTTTCCTTTGTTTTTAAAACAATTCCAGACAATTAAATCGTCTATTTTATAACAAAATCCCAATTCAATCAATTCAAGTAAGTAATTTAATTCAAAACATTACACTTTAAACAAGAAGTTAGAAAATTATAACTTTTAATTTAAAACATTTATGCTTCAATTTTATATTTGAAACATCACTACAAAATTTTAATTTAAACGTTTAACACTTGATGGACTTAATCAAGTCCCATTGGGCCCATTTAAGCCCAATAACAAAATCTTGATTCATCCTTGATCATAATCAAAATTGTTTGAACCATGTAACATAGATGTCTAAGTTATTCATGTGTACAACTCGTTTTAAGTTGTTAACATGTGTTAATGATCTTAGTTATAGAGATTCTATTGTTCTTAAATCCCATGCATCATGATAATTTAGGGTTTTATAACATTTTGGTCCGAATACCCCTACATGGCAGCGAACCTATACCATGTTTAACTATGGTTCGGCTCTAATGGAACTAGACGAACCCATAAGGTTCGGTTCCTCATGTTTCGCCCAGCTCATTGGGTTCGTTCACCTTGAGTTCGTGGGTTGCATGGCCAGGGTTCGGCCATGCAAAGTTCGGTTCTAAGGGTTCGTGACTTTTAGGCTAATCAGCATGATGAGGTTCGTTGCAGTCAAGGGTTCGGCCCAACTAAGGTTCGGTTGGTAGGTTGATGACCACAGGTTCGGCACACAGAAGCTACAGGGTTCGTTGCAGGTATACTCAAGGTAAAGCAGGGTTCGTTGCATGGTCAAGGGTTCGGTGCAGGTGGCAGGGTTCGGTGCCCAGGGTTCGTTCTTAATTCAGCTAACCCAAATGAGGGTTCGGCTATCACTTAGCCGTTTGAAAGGGTTCGGCCAGCGAACCTGCATCACCAATTCAGCACCTTAGTCTCACGAACCTGCAAATAAACTCCAAGTTCTTCGTTGATTTCGAATCCTAACCTGTTGAAATTCATCCCTAACACTTCCTAACCACGTGAGACATCATCATCTAAGTGTTTTAAGTGGCTAGTTTCGATTATAATAGCAAAACCCATAAAACTCGTGAAAACCCTCTAGAACCGAGTTTGAATTCGAACATTACCTCAAATTTCGTGGATGGAAGCTCAAATAAGTTGTACTCCCGTGATCTCCGTGTTGAAAGGATCGTCTTGACACCAACCTTGCTTAAATCCGACTTGAATCGATCTCCCAATCGTAGAGAGAAGTGGTGTTCTTGAGAGAGTTTTAGAGAGAGAGAGAAAACGAAAGAGAGAGAGAGAAAAGTGAGAATGGGTGGTTGTTGGGGCATTTATTTCCCCCATTAATTGTGGGAAAATACCCGGTCGTTCGGTCTCGTTCGGCTTCGCGTAATGTGTCGGTTTCGCGTAATTTTCGCGGTTAAAACGATACGATTATAAAATAAAATTTATTTAACTATTCTAGGTTGTGATCCCTAATAAATTAACTAATATCTTCTTATTTATAAACAATTTTAAAATATTAATTAACTGTTTAAATCGAAATGTACGGTCGTCGCGCGTATTCGTTCGGATCGTCACCCGTACGAACACGGCGATAACTATACTTTCAACCTTGTTTTCTAATTATAGAATATCATTCAGAACGTTAAACTTTCAGATATATTCGTACAGATCGTCACCTATACGAATAACCCGTAAATTTAGCATTCACATAACGATATTCGTGTGTTTTGTTCTATAAAACCTCACATACGTTTATACATAATAATTCCTAAGCAAATAATCACATAATGGTTCTGTGTTGCCAGATAATTATCCGACTCAAGAACCGTTGTTCTGAACTTGTTTCTGTTAAATGTGTCTGAAACTGTTCTATGACAACTCACCATGATAATGATAAATGATATGAATATGAAAATTACTGAAATGTGTATGATTCATACCTGTTTTACTGTTCATGTACTGTAGAGATCACTGTTCCGGTTGCGGTTCCGGCACTGATGTTACACCTATTTTTCGCAATGTTCAAGCTCGATTACCTCGTTTTCAGATGGATTTGGTTCTAGATCGATTGTACTTTCGTGTAGAGGAGGTTAAGATCTTCTTTTAGGTTCAAGAACCACTCAATTTCGTTGAGAAATGAGTGAGATATGGTAGAGATAAGCTTGAAAATGGGTGTTGGGGGTGAAAACCGGGATTAGGTTTTTGAGTGAGGGAAGAAGAAGAGATAATGAGGGAAAGCCTCATTTTAAGTCTTTAAATACCCCGTGGGTATTCAGGTTCGTTTCGGTTTCTCGGGTCGCGCTTTCATTGCGTTTCCGTAACGTTACGCGCGTGTGTTACGCATTTTAAATAAAATAGCTTATTCATTTAATTTTGATGAGTTTCAAAATTGTAAAACGTTAAATTATTATATTTTCTTAAATTATTGTCGTTCGTATCGTTTTTCGTTTTCATTTCGTCAGTTCACGTCGCCTTCGCGCGTATTCGTTCGAATCGTCACCCGAACGAACACGACGATGGTTTGGCTTACTGACTTTTGTTTTCTACTTTCCAGTCATTATTACAGAACGTCAAACTAACAGATATGTTTGTGTGAATCGTCACCCACGCAAACACACTGTCAGTTCGTTATTCTGAAATAACACTGCAATTGTGTTTGAATTGTGTTTCCTCACTGTCGGACTCAACTAAACATCCTGTTTTCACTTTGTTTTCATACTGATTCGTCGGCCATCTGATTCCTATCATTTATGGATATTAGATCGCAACCGACTTGTTTTTGTTATTTACTTGAACACTATTTATTCTCATGATCTGTTGTGTTAACTGTACTTAGGTTTTCACTTAAATACACACAACTAATGTTTCAATTTCGTGTTGTACTTACAGTATTTAAGTTTACACAAAAATACGTACAACTGTTTCTTGTATTTTGAATTCTATAAATACAAGGACTGTTAACAATCATGTATTTACATATAGTTACTATTGAAAGTACACATACCGTACGGACTTGCCGGCCGGTCAGGTACTAGCTGTCACAGTCTCCCCTTGTTAAAGAAATTTCGCCCCAAAATTTAAGCATCAAAGTCGGGCTCTAACTCTCAAACAAGTGGGGATACTTTGTCTTCATTTGGTCCTCGCGCTCCTAGGTAAATTCTGGTCCACGCTTGGAGTTCCATTGAACCTTTACAATAGGGATACGACTCCATTTCAGTCTCTTGACTTCACGTTCCATAATTTCTACTGGTTCTTCAATGAAATGTAATTGTTCATCAACTTGTATCTCTTCCAATGGTATGATCAATGTTTCGTTTGCTAAGCACCTCTTGAGGTTTGAAACGTGAAACACATCGTGTACTCCGCTGAGCTCATCAGGGAGTTTGAGTCTGTATGCCACAGGACCTATGCATTGAGTAACCTCAAATGGTCTGACATACCTTGGTGCTTTTTTGCCTTTAGCCCCAAAACGAACTACACCTTTCCATGGGGACACTTTCAACAGGACTCGGTGACCCACATCGAATTCCAAAGGCTTGCGCCGTTTGTCTGCGTAACTCTTTTGGCGGCTACGTGTTGCTTGTAATCGTTGTCGTATCTGGGCTATCTTATCAGTAGTTTCCTGAATAAGTTCAGGCCCAGTTATTCTGTTGTCTCTCACTTCGGTCCAACAAATTGGAGACCGACATGTTCTACCATACAGTGCTTCAAAAGGAGCACATCCAATGCTGCTGTGGTAGCTATTGTTGTAGGAGAACTCAATGAGTGGTAAATGTGTATCCCAACTTCCACCGAAGTCTAGGATGCATGTGGTCAACATATCCTCTAGGGTTTGAATGGTCCGCTCGCTTTGTCCATCCGTTTGTGGATGATAAGCGCTGCTCAAGTTAACACTTGTCCCTAGGGATTGTTGCAATGATTGCCAGAACCGCGAAGTAAATCGACTGTCCCAGTCTGAAATATTAGATAATGGCACACCGTGCCGTACCACTATTTCATCAACGTATAGTCTCGCTAGTTTCTCCATCTTGTACGTTTCTCTGATCGTCAAGAAGTGTGCGGACTTGGTCAATCTATCAATGATGACCCAAATCGAATCATGTCCGCTGGAAGTGCGGGGTAGCTTGGTAATGAAATCCATAGCTATTTGTTCTCACTTCCATTATGGAATCTCTAGTTGTTCCAGCAAACCCGAAGGTTTCTGGTGTTCAGCTTTGACCTTGGCACATGTGATGCATTTCCCAACATAAGTGGCAACATCTTTCTTCATTCCCGGCCACCAATAAAACGACCTAAGATCTTGATACATCTTATCGGCACCAGGATGAATTGAATAACGTGTTTTGTGTGCCTCGTCAAGAATGAGGGTTCGGAGTGCATCTACCGCTGGAATCCAAACGCGCTCCAGATAATAGATAACTCCATCTTGTTTTGTCACAAAATGTTTCTCGGCTCCACAGTCGAGCTCTTGTTTCAAATTGTCTCTAGTCACTGCTTCCTGTTGTGATTGTATGATTTGTTCTCTCAGACTTGTTTGCACGGTCATTCCCATTGCTCAAACGCGTAAGGGTTTGACTCATTCCTTCCGACTCAAAGCATCTGCAACAACATTTGCTTTGCCCAGATGGTATTTGATCACACAATCGTAATCGTTCAGGAGCTCAACCTAACGTCTATGTCTCATGTTAAGCTCCTTCTGATCAAATATGTGCTGTAAACTCTTGTGATCTGTGAAGATAGTGCATTTTGTACCATACAGGTAATGCCTCCATATCTTTAAAGCAAAGACAACAGCTCCCAGTTCTAAATCATGTGTTGTGTAATTCTTCTCGTGTACTTTCAGCTGTCTTGAGGCATAAGCAATGACTTTGTCTCGTTGCATCAAAACACATCCGAGTCCCTGATGGGGAGCATCACAGTATACTACGAAGTCATCATTGCCTTCTGGGAGTGTTAAGATTGGAGCATTGCACAATCTTTGTTTCAGGGTTTGGAATGCCTCCACTTGTTTATGTGTCAACACAAAAGGTTCACTCTTCTGTGTGAGTTTGGTGAGAGATAAGGCTATCTTAGACAAATTCGAAATGAATCTCCTGTAATAACCTGCCAATACCAAAAATGATCTGATCTCTGTCGGCGTTGTAGGCACATCCCAGTTCTTGATTGCTTCAATCTTGGCTGGATCCACGTGAATACCATCACTGTTAATCACGTGACCCAAGAACTGAACTTCTCTTAACCAGAATTCACACTTGGAGAATTTGGCATAGAGTCGTTCTTCTTTCAGGAGTTCCAAAACTGTCTTGAGGTGTTGTTCATGTTCCTTCTCGTTCTTTGAATAAATCAATATATCATCGATGAAAACGATAACAAACTGGTCTAAGTACGTCTTACAGACCCGGTTCATTAAATCCATGAACACTGCCGGTGCGTTCGTCAGTCCGAATGGCATCACCATGAACTCATAGTGACCGTATCGGGTATGAAATGCCGTCTTTGGTATGTCTTCCTCTTGAATACGGAGCTGATGATGACCTGATTTCAGGTCTATCTTTGAAAAGTATTGTGCTCCCTGTAACTGATCAAACAAATCATCAATCCTCGGTAACGGGTACCGATTCTTGATGGTGAGTTTGTTGAGTTTTCTATAATCAATGCACATCCTGAACGATCCATCCTTTTTTCTTAACAAAAAGAACCGGAGCTCCCGACGGGGAAAAACTCAGTTGGATGTATCCTTTGTCGAGTAGCTCTTGTAGTTGATTGGACAACTCCTGCATTTCTGATGGAGCGAGTCTGTAAGGAGACTTGGCTACAGGAGTCGCTCTCGGAATCAAATCGATTCGAAACTGCACCGATCTCTCGGGGGGCAGTCCCGGTAAATCATCCGGTAACATGTCTGCATAGTCTTTCACAATTGGCACGTCTTGACTCTTGATTGTCTTCTTGTTTTTCTCAATCACGTGAGCTAGGAATGCAACGCATTGTTTTCTGAGGTACTTGCGAGCCTTCATGCACGATATTATTTTGACACTGCGTTTCGCTTGATCTCCATGAATCTCCAGAATTTGATCGTTCCCCATTCAAGCGTAGGTATTAGTTATACTAAATTCTATTATCTAATTGGCACCTAATTAATCTATAGTTATCCTTAGTTATTTTACTAATTACCTGTAATATATATAATTTTAGTATCCTACATAATTTAAACACACGTAGTAAAAAGGACATACCCTTAAAGTCATCCAACTCCGTGTGTATATCTGGTGCTGGTAAAGCGAGTAGTTCCTTAGTGGTGGTTGTTGTTGTTGGAACTGTTGGAGTCGTTGGAGGTTTCCTCCTGGGGCAGTCTCTTGCGAAATGTCCCAGTATTCCGTAGGTGTAGAAGTGGTGGTCGTGTTGAGAGGAAGTAGATGTACTTGCTCTCTGCTCCTGATCCTGTGTTCGAAGATTTCGGCACTCCTGAATCAGGTGTCCCTTCTTCCCACAGTTCAGACAATACCTACATAGCTTGTTCCCGGCATGATGAAAGCCACACTTGATACACTTGGGATAATCACCAATGTGTTGATGACGATTTGATGTCGTTGAGGTTTTGCAATAAGCAGCCCAGTGTCCTGTCCTTCCACAACGGGTACACTGTCGACATTTGTTTCTGCCATTGTGATAATGTTGACAGAGTTGATAGAAACGGGCCGTCCCATCATAATTTTCATTACCCTTTTTAGACAAGTCCGGCATGACTTGACTGATCGGGATGGCCTTGGTGTAGTTCACAGGTCTCTTCTGCTTTTTAGCAGGATGATGCTTGTGTTTCTTGCTGGTGTCACTCTCCGCATGTTCTTTTCCTTTGGTGGTGACAGATGGAAAACTCCTAGCATACTCTTCACTGCTCCTGATTCTATTGATGATCTCAGGAATGATTGCAACCAATTGCTCAGTGATCAAGGTTGCCAGTGCAGCAATCGCTGGTTCCACCTCAGGTGGGGGAGGATGAGGTGGAGATGGTGGTTGTCCCTGTGACATGTCAATCCTAACCGAAAAAATCATCGGTTAGTATTTACGCTCAAATGATATAACGTATGCCAGTAATCCAGTGTCCTGTGTTTTCTACATGAGGGCCCCTAGGTTATAGTCTAGGCCAAACCGTTTAAGTAATATGACCTATATTTCTCTGTAACCATGGCTCTGATACCAATCTGTCACACCCCGAGCCGGCGGGAACGGATCGGGTTTTCCCGTCAGGCGGAAGGTTCCCGGGGCGCGATATCGTGAGTGATAATCGAATGATCAGATTGTTTACATAGCACATGATAAATAAATAAGAAATGCTAACACATCAATGATATAGAATTACAAGATTAAATTACAATGTATCATTCATAATTTAACCAAGTATATTTATCAAAAGAATCAACGAAACCATATCTTGTATCTGTACAAGATATACAAAAGATGATTCATTGTTTTTGACATCAAAAGCATGCAACACAAAATGAAGCTAGGTCTTCTAAAAGTCCACTAGCTTTGTCCATGCATATGAGAAACAACACCTGTTCATCACCTGAGAAAACATGCATTTAAATAAAGTCAACACTAGGTCGGTGAGTTCATAAGTATGTTAATTGAAAACCTTGATTCATTCACATGCACAATCCCAATGTTAATTATGTTACTTGTATGATATTTGTTTCACCTGTTCACCCAATGGCTTCTCAATAGTTATATTCACAAGTAGTATATCATCCTAGTAGTGATGCTTATATATAGGGCATATGTAAGGGAACTAAGCCCTAGCCAGCATCCCACCACATTACTACTAGAACTCCACACTACTTGCAATACAACCATTGATTTCCATTCCTATTCCACATGTTCATCTCGTTATTGATCACCTGTGATATCATGTATAGAATAATATAATGATAGCATTGTAGTTATCAAACCGAAGTATTGATAACCATTATATGTTTTAAGGATATTAGATTGACTTAATCTGTTCCTAGTATTATTCTATTGCTTGATGGGTTAACTGTTAATTCACTTTTAATCATTAAAAGTGTTAGTTAACTATTTGTTATTTGTTCTGAATGGGAAGTGCATAGAGCCTAAAAGGAATCCATTGCAATCCTCACGTAATTAGATTTCAATGCATCCGATTTACCTCTACCACTTTGTGATCCCATTGCCTTCATCGAAACTGTTACTAATAATATGACATGAGAGAAAATAAATTCCTCAGTCTACTAGTCCACAGGTAACGATGGATGATGTACATCGATGTTATTGCTTGTTCTCATTGTGGGATGTTCTCATGTGATTAACAAAGTCGAATAAGAACTTGTCTTATTACATTATGTTAATCATTGTGTGAATGATTTTGTTATCATGAAGTTATGTTATCATGATTATCATTCCATGTAATCCATATGTTCACCATGTAATCCTTAAGCCGTAGTAAGAACTAGTCTTACCACCCTTAAGTGACGCAGGGGGTGGATACTCAATGCTCCATGTTATCACATAACATGTTTTAAGGTGTAAACTAAGTGTTTTAAGTACTTGACTTATCAAACTTAGTGAATTTTAATGTTGAATTATATTAAGAAGATGTATTATCTTCTAATCATTCATGTGTCTTGTAATATTATCATGTTCCTCTGTATATGTTCCTAATGTTCGTTTGTGTATGAATTTTCTCAATGTTTACTCATGTAAGAATAACTAAGCATTATAAGATAAAATCTTACAACTATGTTATTCTAATGTGTTGATGAATTATGAAATTATATTATCATACTCATCTGATTGTCCGTGTCATATCATGATCATACAAGCATGCATACAATGTTGAGCGATAATAAACAATTTAATATTATCTAAATCAAAGTATAAGCAATATGTTAAGCAAAACTTTTAAATAGATAAAAGTAAAGCATGTTTCTCAGCCCCGAGAGTTTAAAATCAGTTAAGATTAAAGAAAAGGGGCATATGAACTCACCTTGTAGCGGTTGTAGTTGACTTAGCCTAAACCAAAATGCAAGCGCTCTTTGTTGTTCTGTTGTATTCACGATCCTGTATTTGTTTCACGGTGTTTGTAACTGTAAGTTATAAATCGTAAATAATTTGTGTGCGTGTACGTGTTAGCCCTAAGGTTGGCTAACACACGTAAGTCTCGGTCATCATCCGGCCCTATATCTCTATGTTGTGCATATTGAACTTAACTCATTCTTGAAATCTCAAATTCGGTCATTACGTGTTAGTTATTTGAATTGATACAATTCTTATAAACCATCACAACCCATAAATATAGATTAAGTCTATGATTTAGAATCTCACATGTTATCCTTGTTAAACTTCAAATGTTTTGCTTCATGATTAGCAAATACCCATGTAACCTCCTCTGAAGAATTTTATATCTTGAGTTTGTGAAATTCCTTAAGTCGAAACCCATCACCCTTGTAGTATTTTATACAAATTTCATGACTGATTACCCATATTCATTAGTTTGGTGTGTTTAACTTATTCCCTTAACTATGTGGGCTTGATCATTTGCTTGGGCCAATCCAGCCACTCATGGGCCGAAACAGACCATGGGCCGACTGACTGGGCCGAAAGGGCTTTCTGAGCCAACACATGCTGTTGGGCCAAGGGATTGCTGGGCCAAGCCATTGAGCCTAATCTGCTTCTTATTGGACCCTTATGGAACTAGGTTTGGACCAAAAACAGGTTGTCCATTGGACCGAGTGAGGTGTTGGGCCACTGTTGGGTCAAAATGATGTTGGGCCTGAAGCATGGTTATTGGGCCGAATGACACAGATCATATGAGGAGTGGATCATTGAAGTTTTGTGGCTTATTTGCTGCGCCCATTGTACTATGTTTGGGCCACAACAGGCCTTGGGTGCAGGCTGTTGGTCGCATGAACTTGCAGGTGGTTCGGCCGAATGTGTGTGAAGATGGCCGAATGAGGTGGTTATCGCCTAGTTCGAATGGGTAGCAATGGAGGGTGGTGCTCAGGTCGAATGAGGGAGAGGCAGTATGAGGAGTGAATGAGGTAGCTGTCTAGGCCGAGAGAATGACTCTCCATTAGTCCCTCTCCTTCGGCCCTAGGCCATTCGGCCGGGCTGTGTGGGCTTGCTTCGGCCGGCCGCCGCCTAGGTGGTCTCCACGACCTAGTGTTTTTGAGTGATGATGTTCTAGGGTAGTGGTATGCAAGGAGAGGTTCTGTCACACCCCGAGCCGGCGCGGTTGGATCGGATTCCCCGTCGGGCGGAAGGTTCTAGGGGCGCGATATCGTGAGGGATAATTGGAATGATCAGATTGTTACATTGCACATGATACATAAATGAGAAACTTGCTAAAATAAACTAGAATTACAAAGTTAAATTACATCAGTTAAGTTTATAATTTAACAATGTAAATCGACTATCACATCATAAATCTTCTATCTTGTATCTGCACAAGAAATACAAAATAAACTGTATAATGATGCTTAAAAAATATGCAGGTCCAAAAAGCTAGGTCCTCTATCAGATAACCTAGTCCAAAGAAATAACTCTTCCCTGGTCATTGACATCGCTTCTTCTCTTCCCCTAGCATTGATCTGGTCGTTCCACCAAGTCAAAGCCCGCTTGTTAAATGTTCCAGCAGAATAGCGGACTTTGTGATGCTCTGGGCAGCTGCAGAGGTCCAGAGTAGCTTCAATCTTTTAAATCCATTGGATTAATCCAACGGCTCCTTCAGACCCACTAAAACTGGGTGGCTTACATCCCATAAATGACTTGTAGGAGTAGTGTGATGAACTACAAGTATTCCCACCGGCTTCTCCTGACGAGTTACCAGTGTTGTTGATTTCATTACGGAGACGAAGGAACATCTCCGGTATCGCCTCTTTCATCTGACTGGTCATCTGACTGCTCAGTAGAGTCACCAATGCGATAGTTGCAGATTCCAGCATTGGTGTTGTGCTCGGGCCTGGTGGTGGGTTGAGTAGAGGAGGAGGAACAAATGGAGGAGGAGGTGGAGGCAATGGGGCCATTGTAGGAGGTGAGTCAGACGGTGATGGTGTAGACGAATGTGGAGCCAAGTCTTGTGGCAGTGGAGGTAACGAAGGAGGTTGTCTTCTCGGCGGCATTCTGATCATAACCAATAAAATTATCGGTTAGTGCAATGATCGAATACAGAAGACAAAATGCAAGTAAGTCTTAAGTCCTATGTGCTCTACATGCAGGGTCCCTAGGTTATGGTCTAGGCCAAACTGTTTAAATAAGTGACCTACATTTCTCTATAACCATGGCTCTGATACCAATCTGTCACACCCAGAGCCGGCGGGGTTGGATCGGATTCCTCGTCGGGCGGAAGGTTCTCGGGGCGCGATATCGTGAGGGATAATCGGACTGATCAGATTGTTACATTGCACATGATACATAAATGAGAAACTTGCTAAAATAAACTACAATTACAAAGTTAAATTACATCAGTTAAGTTTATAATTTAACAATGTAAATCTACTATCACATCATATATCTTCTATCTTGTATCTGCACAAGATATACAAAATAAACTGTATAATGATGCTTCAAAAATATGCAGGTCCAAAAAGCTAGGTCCTCTATCAGATAACCTAGTCCAAAGAAATAACTCTTCAGTTGACATGTTCATCACCTGAGAAGTCATGCAAAAATAATGTCAACACATGGTTGGTGAGTTCATATAGTTTTTATAAAATGAGTTTGAATAACCTGCATGACAACCTTAACCTCACCATTAACCACCTATACCATCCAGTTCAGTATGCTTATATATAGGGCATATGTAGGGTCGAACTTACCGCCCGCCCAGCCACCGTCCCACCACATACTTAACTACATGATATAATGTTACTGATGATAATTAAGCATTTCATTCCACTACTTTGATTCCATGACACATGACTCTTAACATTTGATCACCCTGAAAATGTTTACATTGATTCCCCGAAGTGACAACCTTAACCTCATCAACAACTACCTATGTTATCCAATCAAGTATGCTTATATATAGGGCATATGTAGGGTCGAACTTACCGCCCGCCTACCTACCTACCATCCCACCACATACCGGACTGCTTAACATATTGTTGTTAATGATAATTAAGCATTTCACCCATACCATTAACCCAAATGATTCTTCTGTTCATTGTTCCTGTAAATGCAATAATCTGGAATCCATGTTGATTCCTTAAGTTCATCACAATAATGATCAACCACAGTAATTATAGGAACAGTTATAAATGCTTAATTAAATAAATAAATAAACATTTAATAAAAATCTAAGTCCTAATGATTAGGCCTTGGTCAACTCGAGTGGACAAGTCTATCAATCAAGGTTCTTAGTAGTTAGGGAATTCTGTAAATATCAGCAAACATATGACCTACAAATCAAACGGTCTAGCTAGGACTTCTTGAAATGTAGGGTTTTTGTGTCGTACTTGATTCGTCTTGTTTCGTTGGCATATGTTATCTTTGATATTTCCCAGACTTTCCCTTGAAAATGATTTATTGATTCGTCTAGTTTCGTTACAAGATGTACTTGATTCGTTGATCATGGAATGCTAGATTCGTTGATCAAATGTACTCTTGGTTCGTTGTTCATCAAACACTTGATTCGTTGTAATCTCCCACTTGTTTTGTCAAAATAGTTTCGTTTGATTCGTTGAAATTCCACACTTGTTTCGTCAAAATAGTTTCGTGTGATTCGTTGAAATGTTTAGTTTAACTGAATTACCCACTTAACTCATAAGTAGATAAGTTTAGTAAAACCTGCATAAAATTTACCTAGACATGATCTAGGATAATTGTTCACATATAAAACATATATTCAGTAAAAGCATTTAAGTAAACAATTTAAATAAAACAGTTTACGCATGCTTCTCAGCCCCGCGTTTTAAAACAAAATGTTTAGAAAAGGGGCAATGAAGTCACCTGTGCTGCTATGTAAATGATCTAACACAAAATGCGCGCTCTTGTTGTAGCTTAGGTTTCTTCAGTTCCTGAGTTATTTTATAAGAATTCGAATATGATAAGTATATGTTTTAGTCATCGCACCTAAGGTTTGGTCTCGGTGTGTGTAACTAAGTGTCCTAATTACTAGTGTGATTCTAAAATTTTGTCTTCTAGTCTAACTTAGATACCCATTTACAAACCCAATCCCATAATTTATTATAACAACTTACTTTTAAATTTTTACAAAATTTGGGCAGAGTTTCCTTTGTTTTCTCTTCAAATCCAGACAATTATATTCTCCATTTACAACAATTTCCCAACAAGATAATCATAATAAACCTTTAACTAAACATTTTTAAGTAAATTCCATTTAAATTTAATAAGATTTAGAAAGTCATTTAATTCTAATTTAATAGGTTCATAAAACATTTTATGTTATTAAGAATCTCATTACTTGAACTACCTGGCATTTGACATGTGACGGGCCTTAATCAGGCCCATTGGGCCCACTTAAACCCGATGATAGCTTTTGATTTTTTTCCTTGATTATAACTCGAAATCCTTGAACCATATGACATAAATATCCATGTTACTTATGCTAACAACTCATGTTGAGTTGTAAATGTGTGTTACTAAAACCCTTGTTATAGTGATTCTAACCCACAATTGTTTTCATCACCTTACCTTATTGCAATGACCCTAGTATTTATCCCATGCACCCATCCACACACATACTTAGAGTATTCCATGCAAGCACCTTATGAGATCAATTCTCATGAGAAACCTAGGTTGATGGCCAATTACCCATTCCCTAGGTTCCCACTACTAGTTTTGATAGTCCCAAGTCCATTTCTACGTTGATTCAACAATACATGGCATCGGTTAACACCCAGGTCAGCGAACCTATGAGTAGGTTCGGCCAATGGGTTTTAAAAACCATAGGTTCGGCTGAAAATAAAGAAGAGGTTCGGCTAAGATGGGGAAAGGTTCAGCCCCCAGGGTTCGGCCAAGCATCAGCACCCACGAACCCTCAAGGTTCGTTCAATGAAAGAGGGTTCGTCTTATGCAGCCTAGGTTCACTGCTCAAAGGGTTCGTCATCCTAGGGTTCACTCCTCTTATATGGTTTGGTTACTCCAGCTGGGTTTGCTCGAAGGAACAAGGTTCGGCTAGAGTTCGGCTATAGCTGGCTGGCCACAGGTTCGGGATAGCTTCCCAGGGTTCATTGCAGGGTGTTGTTCCAGGTTGACAGGTTCGTAGCTCAGGGTGGGTGTAGGTTCGCTGCAGGGTTCGACTAGCCATCGAGGGTTCGACACTCCTCTTAATCAACCAAAAAGATTCGGCCAACTGAAGATAGCCACGAACCTGTCTCATCATCCTCTACCATTGAGCTGAACCTGTTACAACCCATTCCTAGAGCTTTCTAAACATTCACCATGATTAATCTCAAGAGTTCGAAGTGTTGATGACCGATTTAAAACTACAAAAACCATATAGATCGTGAAACACCCACTAAAACCGAATTTAAAACAAGAATTTACCCCAAAATCAGTGGATGGAAGTTTAAAATCCTTGTACTTTCGTAATTTACGTGACGAGAGGATCGCTTTGACACCTTGAATGCTTGAATCCACCAAGAAATTAGCTCCAAATCTTAGAGAGAAGTGCGTTTCTTGAGAGAGAATTAGAGAGAGAGTGAGGAACGAGATTGAAGAGAGAGAGAGTTGGGTGTGGTGGTTGTGGCATTTAATTGCCACATTTAATGTTCCAAACACCCGGTAATTCGACCTCGTTCGGTTTCGCGTAAAACTTCGATTTCTCTTGGTTTTCGTAGCGAAACGACATGGTTTATAAATTAAAGATTTATATATTTATTACAGATTGTGATTCCTAATAAATTAACTAATATCATTTATTTATTTTAAATATTTAAAATGTCACACCCCGAGCCGGCGGAATAGGATCGGTTGTCCCGTCGGGCGGAAGGTTCCCGGGGCGCGATATCGTGAGTGATAATCGGATTGATCAGATTGTTATATGGCACATGATACATAAATGAGAAATGCTAAATATGATAGAATTACAAAATTAAATTACATCAGTATTGTTTATAATTTAACAATGTAACTCTACTGTTAACACCATGAGTTTCTATCTTGTATTTACACAAGATATGCAAAATGGTAGGTGTAATGTTGTCTTCAAAATATGCAGGTCCAAAACACTAAGTCTTCTATTTGAAGTCTTAATCCAGAAGTAATGACTTCCTAATTGACCTGTTCGTCACCTGAGAAGTCATGCAAAAAGATCAAGTCAACACATGGTTGGTGAGTTCATATAGTTTTGTAACTTTGAAAATGTTTTGAACCCTTCTTTCGGTAAAGACCCTAACCTCATTAATATCACATGTATCATCCAGACCGGTATGCTTATATATAGGGCATACCCCTGGGTCAAGGCTACAACCCCGCCCAGACGACGTCCCACCACATACTAATCTGCATAGGACATTGATGTTAATGATAATTAAGCGTTTTTACCTACCATACACTTTTAAACACCCATGATTCCTCTGTTCTCTGTTCCTGTAATTGCAATCATTTGAAATCTCTCTTGATTTCATATGTTCATCATACAAATATGATTAAAACAGCAATTGTAGAATTAGTTATAAATGCTTAATTTAAATAAATAAATAAACATTCAATAAAATCTAAGTCCTAATGATTGGGGCCTATGGTCAACTCGAGTAGACTAGTCTGTCAATCAAGGTACTTAGTAGTGAAGGAGAGCTGTAAATCTCATCAAACATGTGACCTATAATCAATCAGTCTAGCTAGGACATCTTTTGATATATAGGCTTTCATAGTTCTTTAGACCGTCCATAGTTCTTTAGTTCTTTAGTTCTTTGGCACATGTTATCTTTGAGCATTTCCCAGATTTCCCCTTAAAATAGTTCTTTGTACTTAGTTCTTTGAAATAGACCGTAAGTTCTTTGACATCCCACTCTTGGAAATAGTTCTTTGAAAATAGATCGTTAGTTCTTTGAGAATAGACCGTTAGTTCTTTGACATTACACACCCTTGAAATAGTTCTTTGAAAATAGACCGTTAGTTCTTTGACATCACACACCCTTGAAATAGTTCTTTGAAAATAGATCGTTAGTTCTTTGAAATAGACCTTTGAAAATAGTTCTTTGTTGAGATCTTTAGTTCTTTGAAAATAGTTCTTCGAAAATAGTTCTTTAATTGAAACAGTTTACCTAAACAGGAGTCTAGGATAACAGTTATACAAGTAAAACATATAAAAGCATTCAAGTAAACAATTTACATAAAACAGTTTACGCATGCTTCTCAGCCCCGCGTTTTAAAACAAAATGTTAGAAAAGGGGCAATGAACTCACCTTGTAGCTGTTGAGTTGACTTAGCTTAAACAAAAGACTGCACGCGCTCTGTATGGTAATTTGGTTTATTTTCACGTTCCTGTATTGATTTCACGTTGTTAAGACTTGTAAGTATAAGTTTTGTAGGAAATTGTGTGTAGATACATGTGTTAGCCCTAATGTTGGCTAACACGCGTGAGACTTGGTCATGATCCCTGTTCGGTCCCATATGTTTGATTCAAGTTAATGACCTTATAAGTTATCATATTGTCATTAGTTATATGCCATTTGCTTTGATGAAAGACTTAGTGCTTAGTTTCCAACTCGTCTTTGTTGATTTTGTACGTTTTGAACATTTATCGCATAATTATTGATTAATTAAGCAAACATTCTTTTGACATATAATATCTTGATCTTATGAAATGTAGTGAACTCATGTGGGCTAAATCATGGCATATGGACCGAACATTGTGACCAAGTTACTTGTTGGGCCATTTGTGTAACAATTTGGGCCTTGGGCCCAAATACATGGGCCTTGGAATAGTTCTTGAACATTTGAGAATGGTGAGGCTTATTTGAAAGTTTGGGACATTGATTTGGACTAATGGAATACCAAGGCCTTGCCAAAAGTTACAAGGGCTAGAGTTCAAGTAGCCTTGTGGGCCTTGTTTTGGGCCTCTAAGGAATTTATCGGGCCCAAGGTGGGCCTTGGTAATATTTGTTGGGCCTAGAGTCATATAAGGCTGTAGGAATTGAAATTGGTCCAAGAATGGGCTGTAGGCCAAGGGATTAGCATGGTGGCTCCAAAATGAGGACATGGGCCTCAAAATAGGCCTTGAATTAGTTTTCTGTGGGCCTCGGGCTGATTTTGTTGGGCCCTTTGAGATTTGTCTCAGACCTTCACTAATATAACTCATAAGCCAAGTTGGGCCTGGCTAAATGGAGCTGAAACAATGATGGGCCTAAAGATTGAACTGTTGGCATTAAATGGTGGCCTTGGGCCAAAATCTGTGGGCCAAAGGTTGATTTTATTGGGCCCCTTGAATCCCATCAAGGCCTGTAGTAAAATAGAGCATGGGCCAACCTGGGCCTGGTTCATTTGGGCTGAAATCGATCGTGGGCCTATTTTGTCCTTAGTTACTTACTAAACATGGGCCGAACAAGGTTTTTGAGATTATTTATTGGGCCTACTATAGGTTCTGGGCTGGAACAGTAGAGTTGGGCCGAGACATCATTGGGCCTTGATAGTATGAGGTTGGGCCCATCCTGGGCCAACCAGAATACGTTTGGGTCTATTGTTGGGCCTGTTGGGCCTCAAAGAAGCTGATGGCCTGTTGAAGGTCCTTGGACTAGATGGTAAGCTGCCTTAGGGTTCTTGGCTCTCTAAGGTTTAATCTATCTGGTAACATGGAGCTCGTGTATTGATCAGTAGATGTTGGCCACCTAAAGTCATGAACCCACAATGGAATTGGCCGAAAGAAGAGAAGCGGCTAATGTGGTGATGGCTCCGAATGAGGAGACTGGCGAAGGAGAAGGCTGGCGAATGGCTAAGGCCTGAATGGAGTTGGGTCCTGGTCGAATAGGTCCTGGTGTGTGGGTGTCGAATGAGGCTTGGCTGCCTGGCGAATGATGGTGGTCGACTAGATTGTTGGCCGAATGATGAGGAAATGGCGAATGAAAGACCTTGGCCGAATGAAGGGGGAACAGCGAATGAGGGACCAGCACTGAAGAAGGGTCAAATGAGCTGCTGGGCGAAGGAGGCCCTTCGGCCTTGGCCTTTCGGCCTTGGCCATTCGACCGTCTGCCATGGCGCCCATTCGCCCGAACCCTGACCAGCTGGGCCTCGTGGGTTTGATGTGGGTAACCAAGGTTTAGAGGTTTGGTGGATGTTCAGACCAGGTTTCGAGAGTAAAGGATGCGATGGTGGAGTCTAGAACCGGTTTGAGAGTTAAGGCTGAAAAAAGAAGGAGAAAACCCTAATTTTTGTGGTTTTCTCATGCTAATACCTCGAGTTCTAGTGAGTAACAGCTCCGATCTGTTGTACTTTCTTGTAGAGCTCGTCGAGGGCTTCGCGTGGGCGCAAGAATCACCGATTTTCGTTAAGAAACGAGAGAGATATGAAGAGGAGAAGTTTGGTGGTGGCTAGGGTTTCAAAACCGGGTTGGGGTGTTTTTGTGGGGAAGATGAAGTGGGAAATGAGGGATTTCAACTCATTTAAGGGTATTTATACCCCGAGGGTGTTCGGGTTCGTTTTCGTTGCTCGGTTCGCATATTCGTTACGTTTCCGGAAAATTACGCGTAATTTAAATGGTTTTAAATAAAAAGAGTTTAATTTAATTATTTTGATGAGTTTCAAAATTGTAAAATGTTATTTATTTTATTTTATTAAATTACTTTCGTTCGTGTCGTGTTTTCGTTTTCGTTTCGTCAGATCGCGTCACCTTCGCGCGTAATTCGTTCGAATCGTCACCCGAACGAACACGACGATGGTTTTGCTTTCTGACTTTTGTTTTCTACTTTTCAGTCATTATTTCAGAACTCTAAACTCATAGATATGTTTGTGTGAATCGTCACTCACGCAAACACACTGTCAGTTCGTTATTCTGAAATAACACTGTAATTGTGTTTAGATTGTGTTTCCTCACTGTCGGACTCAACTAAACATCCTGTTTTCACATTGTTCTTGTACTGACTTGTCGGTCATCTGATTCCTGTCAGTTGTGGACATCAGATCGCAACCGATTTGTTTCTGAGTATTGTTTGAGCATCGTTGTTTCTCGTGACTTGTTGTGTTAACTGTAATTAAGTTTTCACTTAATAAATGTAACAAATGTTCCAAATGTACGTTGTACTTAATGTATTTAAGTTTATACGAAAATACGTACAACGATTTCTTGTATTTAAGATCTTGTTAATTCAAGTACTGTTTAAAATCGTATAAGTACACATAGTTACTGTAGAAAGTACACGTACCGTACGGACTTGCCGGACGTTCTGGTACTTGCTGTTACAGTCTCCCCTTGTTAAAGAAATTTCGTCCTGAAATTTAAGAGTTGTTATCGGGTACAGTCTCTTCTTCAAATAGTTGGGGATACTTTAACTTCATGTGATCTTCACGTTCCCAAGTAAACTCGGGTCCGCGTCTTGAGTTCCAACGAACCTTTACAATGGGGATACGGCTTTGCCTCAGTTGTTTAACCTTGCGATCCATAATCTCTAAAGGTTCTTCGATAAAGTGCAACTGTTCATCAACTTGAATCTCTTCAAGTGGAATGACGAGAGATTCGTCAGCAAGGCATTTCTTTAAGTTTGAGACGTGAAACACGTCATGCACACCACTGAGTTCATCTGGTAAGCTCAATCTGTACGCCACAGGACCAATACGTTCGATGATCTCGAACGGTCCCACATATCGTGGTGTTAGTTTGCCTTTCTTAGCGAATCGAACTACACCTTTCCAAGGGGAAACCTTTAACATGGCACGATCGCCCACTTGGAATTCCAACGGCTTGCGCCGTTTATCAGCATAGCTCTTTGTCTGCTTCGTGTTGCTTGTAGTCTCTGTTGTATCTGAGCTATCTTGTCTGTGGTTTCTTGGATAAGTTCTGGCCCAGTGATACGATTATCTCCTACTTCTGACCAACAGATCGGTGACCGACATTTTCGACTATAAAGAGCCTCGAATGGGGCACAACCGATGCTGCTGTGATAACTGTTGTTGTAGGAGAACTCAATTAGTGGCAAGTGAGAATCCCAATTACCACCAAAATCTATTACACAAGTTCTTAACACGTCCTCTAGGGTTTGAATTGTACGTTCGCTTTGACCGTCCGTTTGTGGATGGTAAGCTGTACTCAAATTCAACTGTGTCCCTAGAGATTTCTGCAGTGATTGCCAGAACCTTGAAGTAAATCTGCTGTCTCTATCAGAGATAATCGACAATGGCACACCATGGCGTACCACTATCTCATTGATGTATAATATTGCCAGTTTATCCATCGTGAAAGTTTCACGCATCGGCAAGAAGTGAGCAAATTTTGTTAAACGATCGATGATCACCCAGATTGTGTCGTGACCACTGGAAGTGCGGGGTAGCTTGGTAATGAAATCCATAGCTATTTGTTCCCACTTCCAGAGTGGAAATCTCAGGCTGTTCCAGTAAACCAGACGGTTTCTGGTGTTCCGCCTTTACTCTTGCACACGCTAGACATCTGCCGACGTATTCGGCTATGTCTTTCTTCATTCCCGGCCACCAATAAAATCTTTGTAAGTCTCAGTTTATTTTATCGACGCCCGAATGTACTGATTATCTGGTTCGTGTGCTTTCTCAAGAGTAAGTCTTCTGGATTGACTTATCACCGAAATCCACCATTTTGGTGGTAGGCATTTCACCCAGTTTATCTCAAATTGTCTTTCTGTTCTATCACCTGACACACTCCTTAAAGCTTTCATAAGTGACTCTGACAACTCTGAATCTTGATCGTCTGGTTAAGATTCTCACGTCACATGGTGAATTCTTAGGTTATTTGATATAACCGTATACATACTTCACCATTTGTTTAATCTGTTCTCAACTTTGAAAGTGGACTTATATATCGGGAAGGTCTACTTAAGATATGGTATTACTATTGGAATAAAGATAATGGTCTATCCCTTCTAAGTAATACTATACTCACTGTGAGGTGATGTATATTTATCTTACTTTTACCCGGAAGTCATGTGTCTTTCGGAACTCATTGTAACTGTTGTTCCAACTGTTACTTATTCTCATCCTAATTTCCAAATGAAAGAAATCAGGATAGGGTTGTCATTCCTTTAACAGCTCCAGAAAATACTTGAGATGTCTTTCGCGTTCTGTCTTTCTATTAAAATGATTTAGTAAGTCATCCCTAACGATAATGATAAACTAATCCAGATACAGTTTGCATACTCAGTTCATGAAGCCCATGAAAATCATATATGCATTCTTCTATCCGAAAGGCATTATTGTAACTTGAAATGCCCATATTTCATTCAGAATGTTGTCTCTTGTCATATCCTCGTCTTGCACTCACAACTGGTTTCTCCTGATCCACTTATCTTGTTTTAAATAAGACTCAGCATTGTCCTAACATTCATGCTTTACTAACGCCATTGAACCATAGTTCTCTAATTAAAGTAACTCAAAATTTTAAGAGGTTCAGGTGGAAGGTGGAAGCTGACACACTAACTTGGACATTTTGAACTCCTATGAGTTTTAGTGTTCTATTTAACCTAAGTTCTCTTCTTAAATACTGTATTTAAAATGTAATTGTGGATTTCTCTATCTTTATTTAATCTTTTAATGCTTACTTAACCTAAAGGTTCCTTAAGTTATTATTACGACTATCTTTTGACACTAACTTTGTTTACGACTATCATAATTTATTGTTTCTAAAATTACCACAGACCATGCAGTTCTAATTAATACACCAATAAATAACTTTACTGCACTAAGATGAAATTTGCATACCTATGGAGTCATCGGACTCCGAGTGTTCCCCAGGAGCTGGTAAAGCGAGTAGTTCCTCAGTGACTGCTGGGTCTGCTGGATGCATTTTCCTAGAGCAGTCCCTTGCGAAATGTCCATGCATTCCGCACGTGTAGCAGTTGTTGTTGTGTTGAGAGGAAGTAGAGGTGCTCGCTTTTTGTTTCTGTTCCCTGGTTAAATTTAACCGACACTTTTGAATCCAATGTTCGTATTTTCCACAAAACGTACATGATACACATGAGAGTTTAGCTCGATGATGGTGGTGACAAACTGAACAAAGGGGATCTTTTCCCGTAGAATGTACAGGACTTGTGGAAGATATCCTCACGGGGCAGTCCCGTGAAATGTGTTCGGATAATCCGCACACATAGCAATCCTTTCTGTATCGAGGAAGAGGATATGTAGTGTTTCCGGGATTCTGGTTATGAGTCGGGGGATTATTACAATCACGACTCCAGTGTCCCTTTTTCCCACAGTTCAGACAATGTTTGCACAGTTTGCCCTTAGCATGGTGTAGACCGCATGTGGTACATAAAGGAAATTTGTCAGCACGAAGCTTATGACCCTCTGACTCCGGAGCAACGGCCATCTGACGAAGAGGAATGGCTTCAGTGTAGATTACAAGGTCTCTTGATTCTTCAGGATGACACCTTTTTCGCTTCTTGCTTGACTCTCCTGTTTCCGATTTCTTCTGCTCTGTAGAAAGTAGTGGGAAGATTTTAGCAAACTCCTCACTATTCCTGATCCGGGCAATGATTCCAGGGAGAACTGCCATCAACTGTTCAGTGATCAAAGTTGCAAGTGCCTCGACTGCTGGGTCCGTCTCCTGCGAAGGTGGAGGCGGTGATGGTTGTCTTCTTGGTGACATTCTAATCATAACCAATAGAACATTGGTTAGTGCAATGATCGAATGCAGAAGACACAATGCACATAATTTCCTAATTCCTATGTTCTCTACATGTAGGGTCCCTAGGTTATAGTCTAGGCCAAACCGTTTAAATAAATGACCTATATTTCTCTATAACCACGGCTCTGATACCAATCTGTCACACCCCGAGCCGGCGGAATAGGATCGGTTGTCCCGTCGGGCGGAAGGTTCCCGGGGCGCGATATCGTGAGTGATAATCGGATTGATCAGATTGTTATATGGCACATGATACATAAATGAGAAATGCTAAATATGATAGAATTACAAAGTTAAATTACATCAGTATTGTTTATAATTTAACAATGTAACTCTACTGTTAACACCATGAGTTTCTATCTTGTATTTACACAAGATATGCAAAATGGTAGGTGTAATGTTGTCTTCAAAATATGCAGGTCCAAAACACTAAGTCTTCTATTTGAAGTCTTAATCCAGAAGTAATGACTTCCTAATTGACCTGTTCGTCACCTGAGAAGTCATGCAAAAAGATCAAGTCAACACATGGTTGGTGAGTTCATATAGTTTTGTAACTTTGAAAATGTTTTGAACCCTTCTTTCGGTAAAGACCCTAACCTCATTAACATCACATGTATCATCCAGACCGGTATGCTTATATATAGGGCATACCCTTGGGTCAAGGCTACAACCCCGCCCAGACGACGTCCCACCACATACTAATCCGCATAGGACATTGATGTTAATGATAATTAAGCGTTTTTACCTACCATACACTTTTAAACACCATGATTCCTCTGTTCTCTGTTCCTGTAATTGCAATCATTTGAAATCTCTCTTGATTTCATATGTTCATCATACAAATATGATTAAAACAACAATTGTAGAATTAGTTATAAATGCTTAATTTAAATAAATAAATAAACATTCAATAAAATCTAAGTCCTAATGATTGGGGCCTATGGTCAACTCGAGTAGACTAGTCTGTCAATCAAGGTACTTAGTAGTGAAGGAGAGCTGTAAATCTCATCAAACATGTGACCTATAATCAATCAGTCTAGCTAGGACATCTTTTGATATATAGGCTTTCATAGTTCTTTAGACCGTCCATAGTTCTTTAGTTCTTTAGTTCTTTGGCACATGTTATCTTTGAGCATTTCCCAGATTTCCCCTTAAAATAGTTCTTTGTACTTAGTTCTTTGAAATAGACCGTAAGTTCTTTGACATCCCACTCTTGGAAATAGTTCTTTGAAAATAGATCGTTAGTTCTTTGAGAATAGACCGTTAGTTCTTTGACATTACACACCCTTGAAATAGTTCTTTGAAAATAGACCGTTAGTTCTTTGACATCACACACCCTTGAAATAGTTCTTTGAAAATAGATCGTTAGTTCTTTGAAATAGACCTTTGAAAATAGTTCTTTGTTGAGATCTTTAGTTCTTTGAAAATAGGTCTTCGAAAATAGTTCTTTAATTGAAACAGTTTACCTAAACAGGAGTCTAGGATAACAGTTATACAAGTAAAACATATAAAAGCATTCAAGTAAACAATTTACATAAAACAGTTTACGCATGCTTCTCAGCCCCGCGTTTTAAAACAAAATGTTAGAAAAGGGGCAATGAACTCACCTTGTAGCTGTTGAGTTGACTTAGCTTAAACAAAAGACTGCACGCGCTCTGTATGGTAATTTGGTTTATTTTCACGTTCCTGTATTGATTTCACGTTGTTAAGACTTGTAAGTATAAGTTTTGTAGGAAATTGTGTGTAGATACATGTGTTAGCCCTAATGTTGGCTAACACGCGTGAGACTTGGTCATGATCCCTGTTCGGTCCCATATGTTTGATTCAAGTTAATGACCTTATAAGTTATCATATTGTCATTAGTTATATGCCATTTGCTTTGATGAAAGACTTAGTGCTTAGTTTCCAACTCGTCTTTGTTGATTTTGTACGTTTTGAACATTTATCGCATAATTATTGATTAATTAAGCAAACATTCTTTTGACGTATAATATCTTGATCTTATGAAATGTAGTGAACTCATGTGGGCTAAATCATGGCATATGGACCGAACATTGTGACCAAGTTACTTGTTGGGCCATTTGTGTAACAATTTGGGCCTTGGGCCCAAATACATGGGCCTTGGAATAGTTCTTGAACATTTGAGAATGGTGAGGCTTATTTGAAAGTTTGGGACATTGATTTGGACTAATGGAATACCAAGGCCTTGCCAAAAGTTACAAGGGCTAGAGTTCAAGTAGCCTTGTGGGCCTTGTTTTGGGCCTCTAAGGAATTTATCGGGCCCAAGGTGGGCCTTGGTAATATTTGTTGGGCCTAGAGTCATATAAGGCTGTAGGAATTGAAATTGGTCCAAGAATGGGCTGTAGGCCAAGGGATTAGCATGGTGGCTCCAAAATGAGGACATGGGCCTCAAAATAGGCCTTGAATTAGTTTTCTGTGGGCCTCGGGCTGATTTTGTTGGGCCCTTTGAGATTTGTCTCAGGCCCTCACTAATATAACTCATAAGCCAAGTTGGGCCTGGCTAAATGGAGCTGAAACAATGATGGGCCTAAAGATTGAACTGTTGGCCTTAAATGGTGGCCTTGGGCCAAAATCTGTGGGCCAAAGGTTGATTTTACTGGGCCCCTTGAATCCCATCAAGGCCTGTAGTAAAATAGAGCATGGGCCAACCTGGGCCTGGTTCATTTGGGCTGAAATCGATCGTGGGCCTATTTTGTCCTTAGTTACTTACTAAACATGGGCCGAACAAGGTTTTTGAGATTATTTATTGGGCCTACTATAGGTTCTGGGCTGGAACAGTAGAGTTGGGCCGAGAAATCATTGGGCCTTGATAGTATGAGGTTGGGCCCATCCTGGGCCAACCAGAATACGTTTGGGTCTATTGTTGGGCCTGTTGGGCCTCAAAGAAGCTGATGGCCTGTTGAAGGTCCTTGGACTAGATGGTAAGCTGCCTTAGGGTTCTTGGCTCTCTAAGGTTTAATCTATCTGGTAACATGGAGCTCGTGTATTGATCAGTAGATGTTGGCCACCTAAAGTCATGAACCCACAATGGAATTGGCCGAAAGAAGAGAAGCGGCTAATGTGGTGATGGCTCCGAATGAGGAGACTGGCGAAGGAGAAGTCTGGCGAATGGCTAAGGCCCGAATGGAGTTGGGTCCTGGTCGAATAGGTCCTGGTGTGTGGGTGTCGAATGAGGCTTGGCTGCCTGGCGAATGATGGTGGTCGACTAGATTGTTGGCCGAATGATGAGGAAATGGCGAATGAAAGACCTTGGCCGAATGAAGGGGGAACAGCGAATGAGGGACCAGCACTGAAGAAGGGTCGAATGAGCTGCTGGGCGAAGGAGGCCCTTCGGCCTTGGCCTTTCGGCCTTGGCCATTCGACCGACTGCCATGGCGCCCATTCGGCCGAACCCTGACCAGCTGGGCCTCGTGGGTTTGATGTGGGTAACCAAGGTTTAGAGGTTTGGTGGATGTTCAGACCAGGTTTCGAGAGTAAAGGATGCGATGGTGGAGTCTAGAACCGGTTTGAGAGTTAAGGCTGAAAAAAGAAGGAGAAAACCCTAATTTTCGTGGTTTTCTCATGCTAATACCTCGAGTTCTAGTGAGTAACAGCTCCGATCTGTTGTACTTTCTTGTAGAGCTCGTCGAGGGCTTCGCGTGGGCGCAAGAATCACCGATTTTCGTTAAGAAACGAGAGAGATATGAAGAGGAGAAGTTTGGTGGTGGCTAGGGTTTCAAAACCGGGTTGGGGTGTTTTTGTGGGGAAGATGAAGTGGGAAATGAGGGATTTCAACTCATTTAAGGGTATTTATACCCCGAGGGTGTTCGGGTTCGTTTTCGTTGCTCGGTTCGCATATTCGTTACGTTTCCGGAAAATTACGCGTAATTTAAATGGTTTTAAATAAAAAGAGTTTAATTTAATTATTTTGATGAGTTTCAAAATTGTAAAATGTTATTTATTTTATTTTATTAAATTACTTTCGTTCGTGTCGTGTTTTCGTTTTCGTTTCGTCAGATCGCGTCACCTTCGCGCGTAATTCGTTCGAATCGTCACCCGAACGAACACGACGATGGTTTTGCTTTCTGACTTTTGTTTTCTACTTTTCAGTCATTATTTCAGAACTCTAAACTCACAGATATGTTTGTGTGAATCGTCACTCACGCAAACACACTGTCAGTTCGTTATTCTGAAATAACACTGTAATTGTGTTTAGATTGTGTTTCCTCACTGTCGGACTCAACTAAACATCCTGTTTTCACATTGTTCTTGTACTGACTTGTCGGTCATCTGATTCCTGTCAGTTGTGGACATCAGATCGCAACCGATTTGTTTCTGAGTATTGTTTGAGCATCGTTGTTTCTCGTGACTTGTTGTGTTAACTGTAACTAAGTTTTCACTTAATAAATGTAACAAATGTTCCAAATGTACGTTGTACTTAATGTATTTAAGTTTATACGAAAATACGTACAACGATTTCTTGTATTTAAGATCTTGTTAATTCAAGTACTGTTTAAAATCGTATAAGTACACATAGTTACTGTAGAAAGTACACGTACCGTACGGACTTGCCGGACGTTCTGGTACTTGCTGTTACATAAAATATTAATTTACTGTTTAAATTGAATCATACGGTCGTCGCGCGTATTCGTTCGAATCGTCACCCGTACTAACACGACGATAACTATACTTTTCAATATTGTTTTTTAATTATCGGATATTATTCAGAACGTTAAACTGTCAGGTTTACTCGTACAGATCGTCACCCATACGAATAATACGTCAATTTAGCATTCACATAACAACATCCGTGTATTTTGTTCTGTAAATCTCACATACGTTTATACATAATAAATTCCTAACAGATAATCCCATGATGGTTCTATGTTGGTAGATAATTATCTGACTCAAGAACCATAGTTCTCAACTTTGTTTCTGTTAAATGTTTCTGAACTTGTTGTTTGATAACACAAAATGATATTGACAATTGATTATGAATATGAAATGCACTAAAATGTATATAGTTCGTACCTTTTTACTGTTCGCGTTACTATTTAAGATCACTGTTCCGGCACGATTCCGGCACGATTCCGGCACTGATGTTACAGGTTCTCAAGAGTACAGGGTTCGAAGAGGAGGGGTTGAAGGTGGTGGTTTAACAAAGGGTATGAAAACCCTATTTTTCGCAATGTTCAAGTTCTATTACCTCGTCTTTAGATGGATTTGGCTCTAGATCGGTTGTACTTTCGTGTAGAGGAGGTTAAGATCGTCGTTTAGGTTCAAGAACCACTAAATTTCGTTGAGAAATGAGTGAGATATGGTAGAGAGAAGCTTGAAAATGGGTGTTGGGGGTGAAAACCGGGATTAGGTTTTTGAGTGAGGGAAGAAGAAGAGAGAACGAGGGAAAGCCTCATTTTAAGGCTTTAAATACCCCGTGGGTATTCGGGTTCGTTTCGGTTGCTCGGTTCGCGCTTTCGTTGCGTTTCCGTAACGTTACGCGCGTGTTTTACGCGTTTTAAATAAAATAGCTTCTTCATTTAATTTTGATGAGTTTCAAAATTGTAAAACGTTAAATTATTATGTTTTCTTAAATTATTGTCGTTCGTATCGTTTTTCGTTTTCGTTTCGTCAGTTCACGTCGCCTTCGCGCGTATTCGTTCGAATCGTCAACCGAACGAACACGACGATGGTTTGGCTTACTGACTTTTGTTTTCTACTTTCCAGTCATTATTACAGAACATCAAACTCACAGATAAGTTTGTGTGAATCGTCACCCACGCAAACACAATGTCAGTTCGTTATTCTGAAATAACACTGCAATTGTGTTTGAATTGTGTTTTCTCACTGTCGGACTCAACTAAACATCCGGTTTTCACTTTGTTTTCGTACTGATTCGTCGGCCATCTGATTCCTGTCATTTATGGATATCAGATCGCAACCGACTAGTTTTTGTTATTTACTTGAACACTATTGTTTCTCATGATCCGTTGTGTTAACTATACTTAGGTTTTCACTTAAATACACACAACTAATGTTTCAATTTGTGTTGTACTTACAGTATTTAAGTTTACACAAAAATACGTACAACTGTTTCTTGTATTTTGAATTCTGTAATACAAGGACTGTTCACAGTCATGTATTTACACATAGTTACTATTGAAAGTACACATACCATACGGACTTGCCGGCCGGTCAGGCACTAGTTGTCACAGTGTGAATCGTCAGCAACGTGAATACATTATTAAGTTAATATTTCTAAAATAACATTCGCGTTTAAATTATATTCGAAACCTCACCATCGCGTAATTATTTCCAATAACGCTTTCATTATTTTATTACTTTAGATATTATAATTTTCCCAATCCAAATTCCACTAAACCATATCACTGACACATCCATGATAGGCCGAAATAAGCTTATGTATAGGACATATGTAGGAGTGGGTCGCAACCTATCCAGTCACCGTCCCACCACCATTTCAATAAAACATGACCATGTGTCCTTGACTATGTTTAGTAACTAACCAATAATCAACTCATAAACCTTTGTCATTCCAAACCAAAACCTCGGATTCTCCTCACCAAATCCTCAACACTGATATAATCATGATAAACCGAAGATGGTTTATGTATAGGGCATATGTAGAAGTATGTCGCAACTACTTCAGCCGCCATCCCACCACCTCTTCGATTGACCATGATTATATCCTTGCCTATCTTTGGCTATAGAATCCCATACCACTACCATTCCAAATCAACAACCCATATCATATTAATTCCATCGTGATAAACTTTCTGGTTCTGTCTAGTTATTTTCCAAACTAGATTTCCCATGGTTTACGCTCATATTTATATGTTCTTAGTGTGTATACCAATAATAATAACATCCAAGAATCCATAGTAATTATCAATTATCATATCAGGCTTTAACAATACAAACATTTATGTAATGAAGTGCCTAAATACAGTGATGTTATAATACTTGTTCCCTACTTGTCACATCAGAGATCATTCTGGGCAGCAATCGATATAGACTGTACTGTAGAGCCTCCAGTTATTAGGGGCAATGTTTGAAGAAGAGACATTGTTGTCTCTACTTAGCACGTCATGAGGATGTGCGGTTTTCAGGATAGGCCAGACCATCTAGTGATTTTGGACAAGCACCTTCTACGAGGTTGCGTTGTGTAACATCCGGTTTTCTTGTACTTTGAACATATAGCAATTATATTAAAGGAATATTGATAATCATAACTCTTTAGTTAAATTAGTGATAATACGCGAAAGAAGAATAAAAGGAATCCGGTGATAATAGATCTTAAAGAAACATACATCACCTTATATTGATTTAATTAAGTGTCAAACCGACTTCATATGTAGAATCCTAACTTGAAAATAGAGAAAATGAGTGTAAGCGAAATCGCGAAACGAGACTCCGATTTTAAGATACGCTGGGTCGAATAAAGCGTTAAATAAGAGGTCATATGAATTGAACTCTTCAGGTCTTGAAATTATAACCATTGGAAAGATCTCTAAAAATCGTGAACGTAGGCGAAAACCGCATGTAAAAAGTAGTTCGTATGCTCAAGTTATCGCGAAAACAAGAAAATCACGAGCGAAAGCGACACGTGGCACCACGTGTTGACACGTGGAATGCATGCAAGATGTTACGTCCGGGCGTACCGCCCCGAGCCAAACATTGGCGCTAGGGGTACCGCCCCGGGCCCAGAATTCACATATAAAGAGCAGAACATCAGATTTTCGAATTCGGTGTCGAACTTTTTCACCTTTCAGCTCACAAATCCCGACCTACACCCCCAAATACCCATATTTAACCCCTCCAATCATCTAGTATTCAACGAGAGGTGCTGCCGAACTTCTGTAAGGTAAAAATCTCGATTTGTTATAATGCTCGTTTTAAATCTTATTATTATTATTATTATTATTATTATTATTATTATTATTATATAATAAGATTATGATTAATTGTTTGATTGAAATCAAAAACACATCGAGGTTCTGCCCGATTAGTTTTTGAAAAATAAACAATTATAAGAAGAGGTTCTGCCCAGTTGTTTTCTGAAAAATCAAGGAATATAAGTCAAGGTTAAAAAACAATATTGGATAAGCCGTTGTGCTGCCTAGTTAGAAACCCTGAAATAAAAAGGGGTTTGAGTATATGATTAAGATTATAATTATGTTAGGATATCCATGTTAATAGGATATGATTGTGAACTTGAGAAAGTGAAGGATAGCAAAGAGAGTTAGCTCGTTGTGCATAACTAAGTTAAGGTGAGTTCTATGAGCCCAGTTTAACTGTTTTAAATGCTTTGGGCTGATGTGTATGTTATATTGATAATATTTTGATATATATGATGTTATATGGATGCCGGGATGTTTCCCGTTTATACCAATGTTAAGCCGGGATAATGCCGAAATTTATGTACGTATTCTTTTAAAATATAAAAGAGGAAACCCAAATCTTTGTTTTGAAAGTAAGTTTCCAAAAAGAATATTCAAGAGGTCTAAATCTCATATACTAATAAAGACATGGTCCTGGTATACCGAAGGTGTGTAGTCTTATGCTCCTTCGACATAACAGGATAATGCCGGTGTATAGGTTTGAGATAAAGACGTTGTTTCGAAAAAGAGTTCTTGCAGTACGGTGCTGATTACAAAGTTTTTAAAAGAAATTTTAAAGCACCTTCAGGTGAACAGAGTTACCTTCGGGTAAAAGAGCACCTTCGGATGAACAGAGTTACCTTCGGGTAAAACAGAGTTACCTTCGGGTAAAAGAGCACCTTCGGGTGAACAGAGTTACCTTCGGGTAAAAACATAGTTACCTTCGGGTAAAACAGAGCACCTTCGGGTGAACAGAGTTTTAAATAAATGTTTTTGATATAATATGATACATGTATATCGATGTATGCTTTTGTGAAATGCTTTTGAAATATATTATTTGAAATTTAAGATGTTTATTAAACTTAGAACTCACCATCTTAAGCTAACAATTTTTAGCATGCACATCAGGTAGATTTGATGAAGCCTCAGCTAGTGGAGGCAAGAAACAGGTGGCATAAGTGGCATTGGATGGATGTTGGCTGCAAGCTTTAAGAAGACTGGCATAGATGTAGATTTCGTAAAATAATAAATATGGTTGTATAACTGATATGTAATCGGGTTTACTTATGTATAATATGTTTTACTTCCGCTATGATTGAGTTATCTCTATTTAATCATTGTGCTTATGAGTAAATCCGATGAAGTGACGTGTCCCGAGAGACGGGCGTCACACATTGTGAGACAAAAGTATGATGGTGATCTATGTGTTGGAGTTCTGAACAAAGCAAACCTTTGCCCGCCTTTCAAGTAACTCTTCCATGTTCTACTGCACTGCTTGAGATCTAGATGTCCTAGATTTGATGAGTTGAGAGAGACTTTACAGTCTGCTTTAGTTGCTTTGGTGCTGAACATTCCCTTCAACTTTTCAGAGATTTTGTTTACACATATGAAGGAGAATGTCAGCTTGAAGGGTGAGAAGAAGCACCTCATGTACCCAAGGTTTATTCATGTTATTATTGATGCATAGATACCTAATCTTTCCAAGATCAATGCCGATATTATCCGGTTTGAGCATATGTCTGATGTTACGCTCAACCGTGTGCTGTCCTACAAGGGAAAGGTCCCCAAGCCCTCAGCTCATCACCTTTTTGGTCACCTCCCCCATCCTGATTATGTCGCTCCTTTGAGGAGGAGGTGGAGGAACGAGGACTCGGATTCAGACAAGGAAGACATAGTTGTCCCTGATGATGATGTAGATGATGATGATGGTGATAATGGTGGTAACCAGGGAATGAGTACTCCTGCCACTACTACAGCCACTGTATCTGCGTCCATTGAGATCAGTGTGCCTACATCCACTACTGAAATGGAGGAGACTCATAGGGTTGATATAGAGAATGTAGATGTTGAAGCTAACACTTTTCATTGCTGAGTCCGACTTAGAGAAGACTGATGATGAGTTTGTGTCCACAATAATGGGAACAACAGGGATTTGGACAAGAAAGAGGCCAAGGGAGCAAACATCTATGAGTGACGAGATAGAGAACCCTGGTTTTATTCCTGAGTTTGATATTGCTCCTCTTCCCACTTCTACTGATGCACCAGCTCAGACATCCTCACTAGCATCCAAGAAGAAGAAGAGGACCATATTTGTTCTGAAGACGAGGATAGAATCAGTTTCTGTTGCAGCAACCACTGTTATATCAGCTGCAACAGTCCTGATTTCTTCACTGTCAGAGTGTAGGACTGTTTTGACACGTCCTACCGCTTCTATGTCCAAGACCTCCTCTATTCCTGCTGTTGTTTTCATTGTTGCTTCTACTGGTCCTTCCATCTCTCGCACTGAAGCCTTAATGCCAACTGTTTCAATTGCTGAAGAAAGCACATTGAACTGTTTGGTCCTTAGATTGATGAAGAGGGACAACTAGACGTATCAAGCCATTGCCCAGCAAACTCAAAGAGTCAGCGATCAGGATGTTATGTTGTTGCAAACGGCAGATCAAAGAGCAGATCTCCATGCTAGGAATGCTGATTTAGAGGAAAGATTACTCAACTGGGTTAATGAGCACAATCAGTTAGCCTTGAAAGTTCAAGGGTATGCAGACAGGATTCTCACCTTGGAGTCTGAGAATCAACATTTGTTTGAGGCAATTGAGGGCCTCAAAGACTCGACTCCACGGATCGAAGGATCCAAACCTGTCTCTGATGATTCAGACGGCGATGACATAGAAGATGGATATGAGTCTAATGAAGAGCATGTCAATTATGATGATTCGGACAATTCCGATGATGATGACGATGACGGAGCAGGAGATGCTGCAGGTGCTACTGGTACGTCTGGGAAATCCAACACTAGTGAGATCAGAATGAAGAAGAAAGAAGACAAAGCTCAAGAGTCATCATCTAAGCCAGCTGAATAAAGAAAAGCCACCGAAGAATTTGAAGCTATGCCATTGAGACGTAGTTTAGATAAAACCTTGACGATGATCTTAGACACTCTAGGCATTATACAATATTTAGTGAACTACGATAAAGAGGAATGGGATATTATACCTTGCTTAACAAAGGATCAGATTGCTGAACTGTTCAGATTAAATATTGACGATGTTGTGGTGGATGACTCTGCTATTCCTATATCCGATCTCCCCACTCCAGAGGCTTTTGAGGATATAGATGAAGTTATTTTGGAATAGCTTGATTATGTGGAAACAATGAAATATACCTCTTCAAAAGACGAATTGCCTACTTTTACTGATATATTCGGTCAACAATTTGAGGAGCTTAATTGTAAGATTGACGAGAAAGTCAGTGGCAAGGAATAAACTTCATAGGACATTCAACAAAGAAAGGAAGAATGGGCTTCTTACTAGCAGACTCCCATGAAGAGCAGCAATATGTACCTGCCAACTTAATACACTAAAGTATACAAAACCAAAGAATACAATTCAAGAGGTTGCATTTTGAGTTGTGCTTACTTTGACGATTACGATGCTATGGGGTGAATAGGGAAAGGGGAATCTAGTACTTCAATCAAGACGTAGCCGGACTTTGAGGTTAATCAATTGGCATGCTTGAAAATGCTCTACAGTGAGGATTCAGGGTTATCTTCTTGGTTTGCACGTCAACTTTAAGTTGAGTACATGAAGAGATGGATAAATTTCCAACCACAACAACTTGAACGTTATCACCTACCAGAGATTGATGCTCAATCAAGAAAACATAAAGTTATCCGGAAGTGACAGCCTCCAAAAGTCATGAAGACAATTCCTTTGCGGAAGATGCATCAAGGCTATTCTTGTAGCTTCCGATGGTGGTATTATGATGGCAGGACTACTGAATCTGTGATTGCTTTGTGCAAGGAAGATAAGTCGTATACGATTCGAGTTTTTGATCGCGTGTGGCTGACCAATCTGTTGGAAGAAGATGTCAAAGCTTTGTACAGATGTCAGATTTTCTTTAATGTTAAAGATATGGAGAAGGCACTACAATATTTGAGGGTTATACGGCTATGCTTTGCATTCGATATTCATGCTTGTTCTGATTGAAAGGCTCTATCACAAAACTTTGTGAAGACTGAAGCTGTTAAAGTTTAGGACTAGGTCCAAGGGGGAGTATGTTGATACAACGTTTATCCCTAGTTCAATGTAATTGTCATTTGTGGTTGTATAAATCATATTTTATCGATTAAATCAAGTTTTATATATTGTTTGATTATGTTTGTCATGTTTAATATTTATTTTTTTTTAACAGATAGACCATTTGTGCAAATGAACCTAAAATTAGTTCATTCGTACCAATGAACGCCCTAGCGAATGACCTGCTCAGGCGAATGAGTCATTAGTTTGACTCATTCACATGACCAGCCCATTCGTCTGTCGTCATTCGTCCAGAATAGTCATTAGCATGACTCATTCGTACTAATGACAACATATTATATAAACTTAATAAACCGAATATTTAAGGACCTCTACTTATTTCCAGAAAGATCATCCTAGGTTTTAGCGCCTCCTCTACCTCCAACTTCGAGTTTCAGCCTGTGGTCAATCGTTTCTACACAAAATGTTGATTCTATACTTTGAATTGATCACATGGTGCATTGGTATTAATTGGAAAACCCCTAAACAGGATTCCGCACTATTCGAGGGCCTACCGAGCATAAATTGCGTGCAACCGTCGTGTTCCTCAGGTCCGACACTAAGATCCACAATAATACTAACTACAAAATATATACATATACACCTACGAATGAAAGCACCTTGCACTTGGAAATGCATGTGTGCATGGGCATGCTTATGTAACACCCACACTAACATACAAGATAACCTAACATCAATGAGGGCACTATCTATCCAAATTAAACAAACAACACCAATATGTATACACACACACACATACACAGAGGTTAAAGTATGCATGCATGCATATGCATACAAGTGTATTCTTGCATGGATATATGAACAAGTCTAGTACACAAGTGTTAACCCACTATAGCAACGGCTGAACCGTTTGGGGGTATGTAATAAACCCATTCATTTGAGAAAATTTTATACCATGATTTGTTAACCCATCCCCATCAAATTCCAGCCGAACTTTGCAGCCAACAAAATCAAACAAACCAACATCACAATGCTACCCACTCAGCAGCCATCAAACTTGCTCGCCAAACCCCACGATCAAAACAAAGATGCCCATCGAGACCCTCAATTCTAACCAACCATCACCTCTACTTTTCCCTCCATTTTAAGGGTTTAGTTCCCAAGAAAGCTAAGATAAACCTAGGAGATGATTAGGTTACGTACCATAAATGTATCAAAGTGTCTATGTCTTTCAATTGAAGACGTTTTGAAGGTCTAAAAATCCGCAGAAGTAGGACCTAAAGAACCCTAGGAAACAACTCGGTTCTTTCGGAGATCTGCTCAACAGCCACTAGAATAGTGCGGAATCCTATTCCAGGGTTTTCCAGTCAAAACCACCACTCCCCGTGGCAAATCCGACGATGAGGAGTCAACGTTTTGATCGAAATCGAACACCACAGGGTGAGAATCGAAGTTGGACAGCAAGGAGCGGGTCAAAACCCTAAGGGTATGAAAGAGGAGTGCACGGGGGAGAGAAGGGGCTCGGAGCGTTGTGTAAAATTCTGTTTGCAGCTATATATATATATATATATATATAGCGCATGCAACTTTTAATAACCGACTATTCCCGCGCTAACCCAAATAACTTTGGCAAGATGAAGCCAAATCTTGGATTTTTTTTTCAACATCATTGTAACACATTTTGAACACCATGTTCTTTTATGAGTTTGGGCTAATTCATCACCGTTTAAAAAATATCATCGTTGTAAGTTTTGTGCTACAGTACCGTAAGTTTTAAATATTTAAAAACTTACAGTACTGTAAGTTTTTAAACGGTGATGAATTAGCCCAAACTCATAAAAGAACATGGTGTTCAAAATGTGTTACAATGATGTTCAAAAAAAAATCCAAGATTTTGCTTCATCTTGCCAAAGTTATTTGGGTTAGTGCGGGAATAGTGGGTTATTTTTTGTGCCAAGCCCTATATGTATATATATATATATATATATATATATATATATATATATATATATAAGCTGTACTCATTCGGCCGAATGAGTAGTGCAAAACTCTCATTCGGCGAATGACTCAGCCGAATGAGCTTAGTCGACTGAAGGACTCATGCAGATGACTCATTCGTTCACCCAAGTCATTCGCTAGGTGTTCATTCGTCCGAATGAACTCATTCTTAGGTATCATTCGCACGAATGGGTCTGTAAAATAGTCAAAGTCAAACATATATAAACATAACAAACTCATTTAAACGTATACAAACAATTTAGAATGACTGATTTCATTAATAATATCAACTTTATACATCAAATCATACAAACTACTGAACTAGGGACATTCTATGCACTAGCATACTGTCCCTTGGACCTAGTTCTTCACTTGTTAGGAACTTTCTTGAAATACTTGTCTGAGATAGTCTTCCAGTCAGTGCCGGCACGAATTCCAAACACTATGCATATCCGGATAACTCTCATGAACTGTAGAGCTTGCTCCATGTCTGCAACTTCAAAGAAAATCTGACATCTACACAACGGTTTCACATCTTTGTGTGACAGATTGGTCAGCCACATGGGATCAAATATAGGCACCGTATCCCATTTGTTGTCTTTGGATAAAACAATTACTGCCTTAGCAGTTCTTGTTGGTTCTATCTGCCCAAGAGAGATAATAAATTGATGTGGCTAGTATGTTATGATCCAAGTCGGGTCATACCCAATAACAAACTAGACAGACACCTACTATATTTATTTAATTGATATGATCAGTTAATTAAATAACAACACTTAGAAAATTGTGTTTTCTAAATAGAAGCACTTGTGAAATTAATAGATTACTTGGGTAATTTATTTATGAGAGATAACTTTATTTTGTTATTTAATTGGTTAAATAACATTTATAAAGTTTAAATAAAATGTAGCAAGTAACTAATTAAATGTCACTAGTTAAAATAGTTTTTACTATGACTAATTTAATTAAAAGTGGGAAGTATCTCATTGGTGAAGAGATGCATGACCCGAGGGTGGTCAATCCCACGCATGCTTTACTACCTTTTTTTAACCAATCATGAGACATGCATTTACACATTTTCTCATACAAGTATCTCTCACACAATAAAAATAGACTCTCTTATCCTCTCTCCTTGTAATTTTCGGCCAAGACCAAGGGTAAGAGAAAAAGGAGTTTTGTGGTTGTTTTATGCTGTTCAATCCTAGCACACCTTGGTGTTTGTTGTAGGTTTATGGGTATACAAGCTTGTGGTCTTCATCCTTTGGAGATTTCATTCAAGAACCATCATCTATTTCAAGAATCACACCCTCTAGAGGAGGAGGTAGTTTTCTTGTTTCTAACTATGTTTGTTTGTAAGCATGAACATCCTCATATGGATCCTTTGATTCGGGTTAATCATAAAATGGTTTATGAACATTTTAAAACAAGTTTTAAACTACTAATATCCGCTGCTTTTTTACATTTTATAATGGTTAAAATGGCTTTGATAAACTTGTTAAAAACCCAACAATGGCATCAAGAGCCACTTATGTGGATGCATGCTTCAAAAATCCAAGAAAAAAGTGACTTTTGACACACTTGAGCCTAGGGGCTGATGTGTTTTGATAAAATGGTTAAACCCTTGTCTTTCAAAGTTTACAATATGCATGTGAAAACATTGAAAGATTAGTCATTTGGATGATAGTTAATTTGGACAAAATCGGTTTTGTTGAATTTTTTTTTGTGTTTGGCCGTAAGTTTCAACACAAAAAAAAGGGGGACCATTTTTTGAATACTTGTATGATTGTATATTTGGTGTTCATAACCTAGCCTTGACCTTGTGGATGTGTTTGGTTGATTTGGTTGTTTTTGGCATTTGACTATTCAAATGATTGTAATAATTATTTTTTTCATTTGGGCATGTAATTTATTTATTTCATTTGGTATGTAATAAATAGATTAGTTGTATTTTGGTTTCATTTACTAGATAAAAATGTATTAGGATATTTTTTGTAATTTTAAATGGAAGACACAAAATGGTGTTTTTGGTTTGGGCAAATTTGGGTCCAAAAGGACTTCATAGTCCATAATGGGATTCAAGCCCAAAACCAAATAACACCTTGGAGGCCCAACTAGATTTTGGAGCTGAAAAATGCAGCCCAATTGAAGCCCAAAGCAACATGGAGAAATCACAACACAAATGGACACTTGAAGCATTTGGATGCAAGATCAAGTGGGAGTTCATGGACACAACACTTGTGTCATTTTCCACCCTTAGGAAAGACCTTTTGGCACACTTGTTTTGGCTAACAAGTGTAACAAGATTAGTTGGCTATGGTTATGCACTTATTTAGTTTATGTTTATTTGGTGGTTGTTTTGTATTATATTTGGATATGCATGATTAACAAACAACTAAATGCGACAAACTAAAATCGGTTCATTAAAATCATTAAAATCGGTAAAATACTTTGATTTTATTAAACATAATGATTTAATAATAAAATGGGTTTTATTATAAAAGAACCTAAGGGTACCACTCATTTGGATGCATACAAATGCAAAGTACACAAAGTTTTCTAAACTAGAATTAAGAAAACTAAGAAAAAAATTCCCTTTTAAAACAAGTTTAACACCATCCTTTTACGCAACACTTGAATCACTTGGAAAATCTTTGTGGGATAAAGGTCACCTAACCACTTGGAGGAAACTTGTGTTTTAAGGTGGGAATACTATACTTGTGGGATAAAGGTCACCTAACCACTTGTGTAAGTAAACTCACACGAGTGTGTAAGTAGAACAACTTAATTTGCAAACCGTGTGGAATGGATCACCTAACACATGGGTTTCCAAATGGTGTTGATGGGATAAACATGCCAACTAAATATATGGTATTTAATCGATCCCATACACTAGAAGTTGCAAAGGTTGCAATTGTCAAACGTTGACTACCTTGTTAATTTAAAAATGGGATGAAGGTCACCTAACCATTATTTGAATGTAACGTTGGATTCTAAATTTATTTATTTATTAATTTTCATTAAGACACAAAGGGTATTAATAATTAAAACGTAATAAAGAAAGTACTAAAATCAAACTTTGTTAAATTCTTGTAGATGGCCGCAAACGATGCTAATAACGATAACCCAACCGGTAATAGCCAATCACTAAGAGCAATTCTCCAAAGAGAACGTCTAAATCACACAAACTTTATGGATTGGTATCGAAACTTGAGAATTGTTCTCAAGAAGAGAAACGATCCTACATTTTAGACGATCCCATCCCTGATGAACCCAACGAGGATGCTGAGGATGCCTATCTCGAATGGGTTAAATATGTCGAGGATTCCGTACAAGTCTCTTGCCTAATGTTGGAAAGTATGACTACCGAACTCCAAAAGGAGTATGAGCTCCACGGGGCTTATGACATGATTACCCAATTGAAGAAAACGTTCCTTCAACAAGCAAGGGTAGAAAGGTTCGAAATGGTTCGAGCACTTCATGCATGTCGTATGGAATAAACCCAATCGGTTTCGTCTTATGTACTTAAGATGAAAAGCCACATTGATCGCCTCGAAAGGCTAATTGTCCCATCTCGAAAGAGTTGGCAACGGATTAGATCCTCAACACTTTGCCAAAAAGGTTTGACAACTTTGTCATGAACTATAACATGAACGGATGGGACAAGAGCGTTGGTGAACTTCACTCAATGCTCAAAACTTCCGAGGCTGCAATGGGTAAAAAGGTTTTACCCGTTCATAATATCAATGAAGGGGCTAACAATAAAAGGCAGCATCCCGAACCTAAGGCAAATTTTGCCAAAGGTAAAGGGTACTCAAAGGGTAAAGGGAAGGGTAAGGCTAAAGTGGAACCACCAAAACCCAAAGAAAAGAAGCAAAAGGTTGCTGCAAATGACCCATGCTTTAAGTGTGGTGAGATAGGACATTGGATGAGGAATTGTCCAGTCTATCTCAAAGAGTTGAAAGAAAAGAGGGATGCAGGGCAAACCTCAGGTACAACATTCATGATTCATATTGATCTTAATGTTATTTCCTCTAACACATGGGTACTGGATACCGGATGTTGAACTCATATTTGCAATTTGTTGCAGGGGTTCAAAAGAAGTAAGGACTTCAAGAAAGGAGATGTTAGCCTCTTCATGGGCAATGGAGCAACAGTTCAAGTTGAAGCCCGAGGAGACTATACATTAAATCTTCCAAGTGGTTTGGAAGTAATTTTGAGAAATGTTTTGTATGCTCCTAGTTTGACTAGAAACATTATTTCTGTTTCCATTTTAAGACAATATGGTTATGGTTTTAAATTTATTGAAAATGATATTCATGTTTCTTTAAATGATGTGTTTTATTTTAAAGCTATTCCTTTAAATGGTATTTATGAATTGGTTCATGATAATGCATTGAATGATAGCTCACTGTACCAAGCAACCACCAAGAAACTCAAAATGGATTTGAGTGAGACCTATTTATGGCATTGTCGCCTTGGACATATAAGCAAGAAATGTATAGAAACACTTCAAGTGAATGGTCTCTTGAAAACGAATCAAAATGATTCATTTGATATATGTGAATATTGTTTACAAGGCAAAACGACAAAAGCCCCCTTTAATAGAATTAATGAAAGGGCCAAGGATTTATTAGGAATCATACATTCGGATGTATGCGGTCCTTTTAAACCAATAAGTAGGAATGGTGAAAGATACTTCATTACCTTTGCCAATGACTATAGTCATTATGGGTATGTGTACTTGTTAAGACACAAAGATGAAGCTTTTGAAACTTTCAAAATCTTTAAGAATGAAGTAGAAAATCAACTCAATAAGTCAATTAAATGTCTTCGAACCGATAGAGGATGTGAATACCTAAGTGATGCCTTTCAAGAGCATCTTAGAAGTTGTGGGATTATCTCACAACTCTATCCACCTGGAACACCACAACATAACGATGTGTCTGAAAGGAGAAACCGAACCTTATTGGATATGGTTCGTTCTATGATGGCTAGAAGCACACTACTTTTATCATTTTGAGGTTTCGCTTTGCTCTCCGCAGCCCGTATTTATTAAATATGGCACCAACCAAGAAAGTTGAAAGGACACCTTATGAAATATGGCATAGAAAGGCTCCATCGCTATCATATTTAAGGGTATGGGGTTGTGAGGTTTATGTTTAACAACATGTTCCAAACAAACTAGAAGCCCGATCCACTAAGTGTATCTTTGTGGGATATCCTAAAGATTCTATGGGATATTATTTCTATGATCCAACCGAGCAAAGAGTATTCATTGCTCGAAAACGGGAGTTCATGGAAACTAAGTTTCTCATGGAGGAAACTAGTTGTAGAATAGTGGAACTTGAGGAGGATCAAGAACCACAACCCGATACATGTTTGGTTGATACTAGCACTCAACAAAAGGTTGTTGAAAATGATCAAATGGTTGATCAACATACACAAAACTTTCGTACATCTGGTTGAATAAGCAATCCACCTGAAAGATATGGATTTTTCATGGATGGATGCTATGTGGTAGATTCGGATGAACCGACCACATATCGAGATGCAATGTCCTATCCAGATTGTGACAAATGGCTCGAAGCCTTGAACGTTGAGATGCAATCTATGTATGACAACTAAGTTTGGGAACTGGATGTACCACCTCTTAACTCTAAATTAGTTGGAAGTAAGTGGGTTTTCAAGAAGAAAACGGACATGCATGGAAACTTGGATACTTATAAAGCTAGACTTGTAGCAAAAGGTTTCACTCAAACTCAAGGGGTTGATTATGATGACACTTTTTCTCCTGTGGCGATGCTAAAGTCTATTAGGATATTATTTGCGATAGCTGCACATTATGATTATGAGGTATGGCAAATGGATGTCAAAACGGCTTTCCAAAATAGACATCTTGAGGAAGATGTCTATATGGCTCAGCCTGATGGTTTTGTTGATCCTAAACATCCCAATAAGGTATGCAAGTTAAAGAAGTCAATCTATGGATTGAAACAAGCATCAAGGAGATGGAATCAACGTTTTGATGAGGAAATACAAAAGTATGGATTCATAAAGAACGCTGATGAAGCATGTGTATATAAGAAAGCAAGTGGGAGCATGATTACCTTCCTAGTATTATACGTCGATGACATTTTACTTTTTGGGAATGACATTCCAACCATGGAAGGTGTAAAAACATGGCTTGGAAGTCGTTTTTCCATTAAGGATCTTGGAGAAGCCGCCTATATTTTGGGAATAAAGATCTATAGGGATAGATCTTGGCGGTTGATAGGCTTAAACCAAAGTGCATACATTGACAAAATCTTGAAAAGGTTCAAGATGGAAAACTCTAAGAAAGGTTTGGTACCTATTCAAAGAGGGACAATATTGAGTGCTTCTCAATGTCCAAGCTCAAAGGATGAGCAAGAGAAAATGAAAGGAATCCCATATGCTTCGGCTATAGGATCCATCATGTATGCAATAATATGCACTAGGCCGGACGTGTCATACGCTTTGAGCATGACAAGTAGATACCAGCAAAATCCTAGTGATAGTCATTGGATGGCTGTCAAAAGCTTACTAAAGTACCTGAGAAGGACTAGAGCTATGTTTCTTATCTATGGATCTGGTGAAGAGGAACTCGTGGTAAAGGGTTACACGGATGCGAGTTTTCAAACCGATCGAGATGATTCTCGATCGCAATCGGGTTATGTCTTCATTCTAAATGGAGGAGTTGTTTCTTGGAAAAGCTCAAAACAAGACATGGTAGCATTGTCCACTACAGAATCGGAATACATCGTTGCTTCAATAGCAGCGCAGGAAGCTGCTTGGTTGAAGAAGTTCATATCCAATCTTGGGGTTGTTCCTTCCATTCAAGATCCCCTAGAGATCTTTTGTGATAACGAGGGTGCGATTGCTCAAATCAAGGAACCTCGTAGCCATCAAAAGACGAGACATATTGAACATAGATTCAACTACATAAAGGATGAAGTTGAAAAAGGAAAGATATGTATTCGCAAAGTTCACACCGATCAAAACATTTCGGATCCACTCACAAAGCTCCTTGAAAGGCCAAAGCATCAGGGTCATACTTGTGGCATGGGACTTCGATATTCTAGTGATTGGATTTGATCATATGTTGTACTTAAATGTTGGAAACTTTTGATTATTTGAATGAATTATTTGGTTATAATGTTTCATATAATATTCCAATTTTGCATGTTTAATCCGTGAATAAGTTAATTATTCTAAGTGTCCGTAGTCATTCATACTTGTGGGAACAAGCATGAGGGTAAGACTATTATGAACCTGGATTGGTGGATATCCATAAGTTATGAATATAAAGCAAGGGTTGCTACCAATGTTCATAGATATTTGTGAGGCACAAATATTGGACTGACCCGCTCTCAAACATTACTGCATGGAATCTTAATGATTTGATCAAAAGTAATTTTGAGTAAAGGTGAATATCGTTTGTATCCTCGGACCTGAGATACATATTGGGTCTTGATATTCATCAAGTATTATACCTTGACTTAGTTCTTCATTGCTTAGAAACATGGCAGTACATAAGGCTAAGCTCAGGTGTGGTACAAGGTGATAGTGATAGACGTATGTAGTCAAGATGGAATTTGTCCCTCTTATTCGTTGAGAGTAAGATGTCCAAGGCCTGTTAAAGTCAAATCATAGGAGAATGATCACTCTATGTCTCTAGATTTTGACATGACATATGTGACAAAAGGATAAATGATTGATTCATCTAAAACATTACAAGTAAGGGACTTGAAGAAGATGATGTTATTGAATGGCACTTAGTCATACGTATTAGGGGTAGTAAACCGTTGCTAGGTGGTATTTACTGCTTGCATCAGTTTTCTATGTATCATGTGCAAGTGGGAGATTGTTGGTTCTATCTGCCCAAGAGACATAATAAATTGATGTGGCTAGTATGTTATGATCCAAGTTGGGTCATACCCAATAAAAAACTAGACAGACACCTACTATATTTATTTAATTGATATGATCAGTTAATTAAATAACAACACTTAGAAAATTGTGTCTTCTAAATAGAAGCACTTGTGAAATTAATAGATTACTTGGGTAATTTATTTATGAGAGATAACTTTATTTTGTTATTTAATTGGTTAAACAACATTTATAAAGTTTAAATAAAATGTAGCAAGTAACTAATTAAATGTCACTAGTTAAAATGGTTTTTACTATGACTAATTTAATTAAAAATGGGAAGTATCTCATTGGTGAAGAGATGCATGACCCAAGAGTGGTCAATCCCACGCATGCTTTACTACCTTTTTTTTTAACCAATCATGAGACACGTATTTACACATTTTCTCATACAAGTATCTCTCACACAATAGAAATAGACTCTCTTATCCTCTCTCCTTGTAATTTTCGGCCAAGACCAAGAGCAAGAGAAAAAGGAGTTTTGTGGTTCTTCTATGTTGTTCAATCCTAGCACACCTTGGTGTTTGTGGTAGGTTTGTGGGTATACAAGCTTGTGGTCTTCGTCCTTTGGAGATTTCATTCAAGAACCATCATCTATTTCAAGAATCACACCCTCTAGAGGAGGAGGTAGTTTTCTTGTTTCTAACTATGTTTGTTTGTAAGCATGAACGTCCTCAAATGGATCCTTTGATTCGGGTTAATCATAAAATGGTTTATGAACATTTTAAAACAAGTTTTAAACTACTAATATCCGCTACGATTTTACATTTTATAGTGGTTAAAATGGCTTTGATAAACTTGTGAAAAACCCAACAGTTCTCCCATCATAGTACCACCATCGGAATCTGTCCACGAAGTCCTGAGGCATCTTCCGTAATGGAATCTTCTTCATGACTTTCGAGGGCAGCTACTTCAATATTACCTTATATGTGCGGGTATATGCATTTATCTCTAGTTGATAATGTCTCTCTGGTTGCTAAAGCTTGACATTTATCCATCTCTTCCGGTACTCATACTGAATTCGTCTTAAGAACCAAGATGACATCCCTAAATCTTCACTGTAAAGCATCTTCAGATGTGCTAGTTGATTTACCTTGAATCCGGGCAACTTCTTGATGGCATGAGGATATTTGAAGTACTGGATCCCTTGTTCCCTTTTGACTGCATAGCATTGCAAGTCGTGAAAGTATGCCCAACTCAGAATTTGAACGCTGTATTGGTATCCCATGGTCATGTAAACTTTGGTGTATGGAGTTGGCATCTTTGCAACACTGTCTTTCTTCAAAACTTCCCAATACGCTTTCCATTCCTCTTTCATTTTCTGAATGTGTTCTGCTGAAGACTCTATGCCGCTGGCATTTTCGTCTATCTTTCTGCTCAGTTCCTCCTCAGTATGTACACCGAAAAGATCAGCAAACGTAGGCAGCTCCTCTTCTGCTGAAGTGTGCTTTGAGCCCTCTTCCTCTGTGATGTCTTCCAGAATCACCTCATCAATGTCATCAAATGATAATGGAGTCGGAAGATCAGAAGCAGGATTGGAGGTATCATCCAAAATCACCTCATCAGGATTTAATCTGAACAGCTCTACAATTTGTTCCTTGGTGAGGCAATGTATGATTTTGCCTTCCTCATTGTCATAGCTGACAGAATGTTGAACGATGCTCTGAGCGTCCAAAATCATAGTCAAATTTTCGTCCAAAATCCGTCTCACTGGCATCGCTTCAACCTCTTCTGTAGCTTTAGGCTCTTCGGTTTGAGGCGGAGGAGGCATTGCAGCTTTATCAGCTTAGTCTTGGTTTTGACTTTAGTGGGTGGAGTTGGCTCTTCTGTAGCTTTAGCCACTACCAACACTGTCGTCATCATCACTAGAGTCATCATCCTTGTCAGTGTCGTCATAATCAACCTTCTCCTAATCAGACTCATCTTCTTCTTCTTCTTCTTCTTCGTCTTCTTTTTCTTCCCTGTCTGAATCATCTAACGCAGGTTCAGAGGCCTCAAGCCTAGGAGTAGCATCCTTGAGGCTTTCAACTTGCTCAGCTAGTCGTAAGTTTTCAGCCTCACGATCAGAAATCATGTCATTTAGGCCAACATCCGTCAGGGCCAGCTGGTTGTAATCATCCAAAGACTTGAGTAAACTCTCCTCTAAATCAGCAGATCGGGCCCTCAAATCAGCTTGTTGGTCAGCTGCCTGTAGCAGTAGAGCATCCTCCTCACTGACCCTCTGAGTAAGCTAAGAAACCTTCTGCTCTTGTTCAAGGTTCCTCTCCATCAATCTGAGAACCATAGTGTTCAGTGTGCTAAGCTGTTCAACAACTGAGACAATCGGTATATAAGTATCAGCACGTGTAGTGGAGGGACCAGAGGAAGCTGTAGTGAAGACAACTGTAGTAGCAACAGAGGAGGTCAGAGGGGCAATAATAACACGTGCAGGAGTTGCCCTTGACCTGGTCAGTGAAGAAGCTGCAACTGTTGCAGCGGATGTAGAATGGTTGCTGCAACAGAAGACAGCTCTGACCGCCTTTGTAGGACAAATCTAGTCCTTCTTCTTTTCGCAGAAGGAGAGGTAGAGTGAGCAAAAGCAGTAGCAGATGTAACAGTGGAAGTACGTAGGGGAGGAGAAAAATCAAACTCATGAATAAAAGATGGATCCCTGATCTCCTCCCTGTCAAGCTCTGTCTCACTAGGCCTCTTCCTCTTCTTCACCTGCCTAGTCCCAACCATGATGTTCTCAAACTCATCATCAGGCATATCAGATTCTGAACTGTCATAACCCTCTTCATCATCATCTTCACCACCAGCCTCATCTGATTCATCAGAATCATCTCTCTCCTCAGCTGATGTAGTGCCACCCATCTCTAATGGGGTAGAGACAGTGGCTGTAGAAGTAGTAATTAAATATAATTCAAGATGAGCTTCAACATCTACATCATCATCAGCAGCACCAGAACCTCCAACATCAGCACCACTCACATCAGTAACAGCACCAACAACATCAGAAACAACACCAGCACCGCTAACACTCACACCTGCACCACCAGCACTCACACTTGCACCACCACCACTATCAGCGGCACCACTAGCACCTGCATCACCGTTATAACAATAATCACCACCCGGCACTATAATATCCTCCAAGTCTGGTCCGAATCCTCATGTCTCCATCTCCTCCCAATAGGGGCCAATCAGGGTTGAGGAGATGGCCGAACATACTGCAAGTGGGAGGCTTCCTCTCCTTTCCTCGGTAAGCTACAACTCTGTTAAGAGTGGTGTCGTTCCTGTTCTCCAATCTGAGACTATCAGCATTGGCCTTAGGCAGATCTGGCACTTGTGCATCAAAAATCATCTGGAGAAACCTCGGATACATCAAGAACTTCTTGTCTCCCTTGAGGTAGACATTCTCCTTCATATAAGTGAAGGCCATATTCAAGAAGTTGAATGGGATGTTCAACACTAAAGCTACAAATGCTCCCTGGAGTGTCTCTCTAAGATCATCAAAACCACTACGTCTTGATTCCATGCATTGAATAAGGACATGGCACAAATACTTGAACTACGGGCATAAAAAGGCCTTGTTCAGCACTCCTGCCTCTAAGTCTCCATCATACTTGCATCGCATGAAACAACCTAGAAAAAGATATCTGTCAAGTAGAAAAGGCTGATCGGGCGCGTCCTGGAAACCACAAACCCGTCTCAGATGCTCAGCAAATACTATCACATCATATCCTCGGACCTTCCATCTGATGACAGGTGGCTCTACCTCACAGTCAATATCAGTCGAGCTCCAGAAATCTCGCTGATGTGATAAATATGGAACGTGGACAGTAGATATGGCTGTAAATATCCTGGAACGCATCAAGAAAGTGATAATCAATGTAAAGTGTCGGGCATTCGGCGTGGTAAAATGAAGATGAGCACATATGTTGTTCTTGAGAACAACTTTATATCCTGCCATACTGAAACACATAAAAATAACATGTCAGTTCAGTTCAGTAGGCAAAAGAATCAAAATCAAATATTTTGGCCAAGTGTTCAAGTAGTGCGAATGAAGCACTATCACACGAATGAGGCCCAGCGAATGAGAACAGTGGCCGAATGAATGGTGTCATCCGAATGACATATGAATGAAGTCATTCGGTTGAACCAACTCATTCGCACGACCACATGCTCCGAATGACCTCATTCGGTCGAATCAACTCATTCGGTCGAATCAAGTCATTCGGTGGAGCCTATGGTGCAAATGAGTATCATTCGGGCGACCGATGGACTTCAAACACTTGATCATCCAAAAACGCAAATCCGACCCTAAAAATAATGATAATCAACATAGAGATGTCCGATTAAGGTTATACAACTGATTTAAAGTGTTTCAAGGGTCATTTAAATCGACTATTTGACTTGTCTATTGTTCGAACCCTAAAACCCTAAAATTTGAACGGTTCTGGTTCAATCCACGGATAAAAGTTGAAGATATTTGTTCCAGCAGTACCAGAGATGATCACAATAACAATAATGCTAAGAAAATGGAGGTTTTGTGGTGAGAATCAAAGAAAATGATGAAGAATGTGTTTCGGGGTAATGGGAAGCACACAGTAAGACCGAATGAGATTATGAGGTGAATGAGCTCATTCAGCCGAAGAGCGTCCCTTAAATAGGAGGACTCATTCGGTCTCAAGAACCGAATGATCTCATTCGCATGAAGGAGTCAAGCAAATGACTCATTCACATGAATGTGTTCATTCGTTCGTATGATCCATACTCACATTCATTCGGACGAAACAAATCATCACCCCAAAAACACAACTCATTTTCAAATGTTGACATTTTGGTCACAAAAAGATTATTCTTATGAAGTTCAGTCTGGTTTGGTGATAGGCAAAGATGATTGAATATCTGAACCAATAAATGATCATTTAAAACAATTTCAAATGAAAATCTTTTTGTATTTTTTGATAATCAAACACCTGTACAAACTGAAACTGAAATAAACAAAATGGACATATTTTTGTCAGTAGCCTTTCAAGAAAATTGACACATACACCAGATCATGTCAAATCAGCATTCAAGAATGTTTATACTTATGACACATTGGAATTATGAAATGATTATTGATATATTTTTCCACTTTAAACCTGACAATACTTTGCTTCTAAAATATTCAATGACTACTCATGTTTTCTGACTAAGTTACCCATTATAGCCAACCAATCTAGATCAAAACCAGTTTATAACTCATCTTTGCATAACTTAGAACCTAGCATCATAAGTTCTATAAGGTTCCAATTTATTTTCTTTTTGTATTTTTCTATTTGATTTGTCTCTCATGTTCAACACATTCTCATGGACGGCTTCAGCTAGGTCTTTACAAAGCAATATGGCACGTGTACAGAACTGTGTTGACAAGATCAACTTGTTCTTTCAACTGGGCTGCAACCCAGTAATATGGCACATGTATGGAATCGAACTTATTTTATTTTTGTATTTTTCTTAGCTTATCCTATCTGAATGGACGGCTTCAGCTAGGCTGTAACCCAGCAATATGGCACATGTACAGAATCGGATTTACTTTTATTTTCTTGTGATTCAATCATTCTCATCTGAATGGACGGCTTCAGCTAGGTCTTTTCAAAGCAATATGGCACGTGTACAGACTTGAATTAATGAATCATTGGAAACGTCATAAGAACATATGATACAGGTGTATGCCTGATTTGAGTCAAAAACTGTTTATCCCTTAGTTAGTTTTCTAAACTGAATCCCACAAATCAGACTTTCTAAGTAGTCACGAACAGTCTATTAACTTTGTAAAGTTGTCCTATCAGTACATCAGATCATAATTCTCATGTGCTATCAGTGTATGCATTCAATCTTGCATTTAAGACATAACATGTTTACACATCACTTTCTCTAATAAGACTTTCTCATTTTTACAATTTTTCAAATGTTTTTGGTTTTTCAATTTAAACTACTTTTTCTCCCCCTAAAAACCTATAACTGAAAATCTTTTTGAGTTTTTGAATACTAAAAGAAAAATAACTGAAGTAGTAAAACTAAAAATTAAACAAAAAGAAACTAAGTAACAAAATAATGATCATTTGTTTGATTCAGATGAAGGAATGACTTCATCTTTTTGAAAAACATGATTAGCTGATAACAGATATAAAAATCTAGGTTTGTCAAATGATTTAGTGTAAAGATCAGCTTTCTGGTTATCGGTGTGAATCTTAACAACATCGATTAATTTCTTTTCAAAACAATCACGTATGAGGTGATATTTAATGTCGATGTATTTTGTTTTAGAGTGCTGGACAGGATTTTTAGTGACACCTATGGCAGCAGTGTTATCAACAAAAATAGGAGTGTTAGAAAACTGTAACCCATAGTCCCTGAGTTGTTAACTTAAAAAGAATACCCGGGGTTAGAATGGAATACCATATAAACATAAGTGAAGATAACATATGCACAAGGACAAACAAGGGTCAAGGTGCTCATGAAAGCCAAGGTGTGTATAAAATATGTAAAGATATATATATATATATGTGTGTGTGTGTATATATATATGTATATGATGACTGACAAGACATTAGTCATGTAAGTGGAGAATAACCACACCACATCAAGAGTCAAACAAGAAAATAATACTCTTTAATTTATTTAAATTAAAAACCCATTACTAACTATTAAAGTAAAAATAATAACTAATGCCATAACAAATATAAACATACCAACAAAGATTTATGAACAATAATACACAAAGACTAGCTTGTTGATGTGAAACGTTTGGACTTTGTAGGGATTGAGTAGCAAAGTTCTACAACTTCTTAGATTTTCAATCATACTGACATCAACTCAACAATGAGTTCACAAACACTTTTAATATTCTTTTATTCTTTGTGGTGAAAATCATTATTACATCAACTATTCTTTTATTATGCTATATATGTTATTGTTAAAACATAAGTCGGTTGGATGTAGATTGCTTGAGACATTGATACTTTTATTCTAAGCACTTTTTTCTTATTTAGACACAACCATTAACTCATGGATTTGAGCCAGTAGACATATATTGAATAGTAATGTTTTATGTTTACATCCCATTCATCTATCGGATGGTCTTGCTAGCTAAAGTCACCTAATGATGGAGTAAATCATGATGAATGAATATCTCCAACACTTACATTTTGAAGTCGGGAAGAGTTGCTGATCCATGGATCAGTAATGAAAGTCAGTCACAGGCTTGGTTATGGACTTATGTAGATTGCAGCCTATCACACTTATGAATAACATATTATTATTTTAAACACTTTGGGGAGATGATCCCAATGATTATTTATCGAGTCTATAAAACTTGTGAGACTCACCAACTTTTAGTTGATCATCTTTCAAGTGTTTTTCAGGTCTTTAATGACAAGATTAGACCGTGATATCTTTTTGGTTGCATAGAAGATTTACTATTATAGCCTAGATGTGTAGTCCATAATTCTTTTGGAATCTTCTAAATGTGTAACAGATTTGATTTAGATAATGATGTTGTAAAACTTTGGTTGTTGATTTGAATTTAGTATGGTATGTATTTACGTGACTCCGCCGTCGGCGGGGGTGTGACGTTTCCCATGTTCATTCAAGGACGCTAGAAATTGTTGCTTGATGAAATGTTTTAGTATATGAAAAAAGGCTTCTACGTTTGGAAGAAATAGGATAACAAAACTTTAAGTTCCATTGTACTTTAAATCATATTTGTCGCACTCTATTGAATTCATTGAATTAATATGCTACAATGCGTTATATTACGATACTAAATAGTGAAATCATTGATTTACGATGGTAACATAAGTGACGTGATTAAGCCCTTAGCAAAGTTACATACTATATGATCTTACGAGATAACTATAATTCATTATATTACGATACAAAATATTGTTTAAGGAGGTTTGGATTTTATAATAAGACATTTTGACATATTATTGGGTTTAGATTTGAGTTTGAAATAATTCAAAATGCTGCCATCTTATAACGAACAAGAAATAGTTTTATGCTTAGTTAATTACCATAAGTGTTAATTATATATGTGAAATTTGTGATTGCATCTATTATCTTAAAGGATATAACTATTCAATTGACGTATTTGTGTCTTATAGGAAACATGTTCTTATGAATAATATGATTATAAATCTAAAGTTGATGAGTGTTGGATATGGAGTTGACGATATTGTAGATGTTTGAATTTCATATGGTCAGGGTTTTATTTGAAATTTTATTAGGATTGTATCTATTGAATTTTAAATACTTAAAGAGAGAATGTGATTATTACATTCTACCCTACTTTAGCTGAATTGTTACGACCGTAGGTTTTTGAACCGAGAGTTCCCTTAGTTACTGATTACTATAAGTTCATTTGTTTAAGATGATTATTACTGCTACTGCTACTGCTACTTCTACTCTTTCACACTACAAAATTCTGAAAATTCCTGACTAAGGTATTTTACAATAATATTGGCAATGTTTATGTATAGGGTATATGCAGGGCGAACCCATCCACCAACCCACCACATTGTCAATAAGTGATAGCTTTCCAAAATAAGCAACTTTTAATTCCATGAATAACTTTGCCAAAAAAATAGCTTACTTGTAAACGACTTTTGAATATATGAATTCAATTCTTTAATAAAGCTTTTGTTTTACTTCCAAGGTACTTTTGGTGCTTATATATAGGGTAAACCGCAGCCAATCCACCACACCACCAATACTTTGAAGGCAAACCAATCACCTACCAATACTAACACAACTGTAAGTATAACACGAATATAAGTTGAATTTGAAGACTTGATTTAATGTTTGAATGTATTTGAACATATGTATTTGTTTTCAAATTATAAATCATATTGTGAATGCGATTAAGATTTGCATTCAAATTCTACAGCAGTTGTGTCCCTTATCTCATATTGCAGGATTAAAATGTACTTCAATTTCTCGTTATGTGTGCACCCGCAAAGGTTATCTACCTTACATGATTATCCTTCGTGTTTATGATTACATTGAGCATGGCACATGTTTGAGTTGATTTAGAACTTCGTAAATTGGAAATTTGTCTTTACAGAGTTATGGTGTATACGATGTTCAACCAAAATTGACCAGATTGGAGAAGTCTGTCTAGTAAAATCGTCAACTTTAACATGACATTTTACAAGATAACAAGGTAGTTTTCATATCCATGTAACCTTTAAAGTGACTAGTTATAACCTATTAGGTTATTACAAGTCCCTCACATCGTGTACAGCCCAACCAGAAGATAAAGACTAACAAAATCAACTCTAGACAAGATGAAGAACAAATTTTGTAACTATCGTGTACTTTATCGTTCGTGTACTTTACATTTTCGTGTACATTTGCCTTCGTTTACATAGGAAATAGTGTACTCCCTGACTAGTATAAATACATGTACAATATGCTGGTTTAGAGTTAGAATCGCGAGGTAGAGCACTTCTAGACTTATTGAAGCTGTTGCAATAAAGTTCACGACTTTTGAATAAAAAATTAATTTTTATATCTTATTTATGTCTTCTAACTTATATTCCGCACATCATAGAAGCATTTCGTGTTGATTCAAAGGATAAAGCTTGTCTCTTGATCAATCTTGAGACCTACAAGTGGTATCATAGCTTTGGAGCTCTTTTCAGCACAAAGGTAACAACTTTTCACTACAAGTTTCCTTTCATATGGCTGCTCATCCTATCTTGAATTCTCATTTGATTGATGTCAAGAGAATCTTTCGCTACCTTGTTGGCAAACCTTGCCTCGGTTTGTGGTATCTTAAGAACTCTGTGGTCAAACTATTTGCTTACTCTGATAGTGATTTTGGTTGTTGCAATTTAGATAGGAAGTCAACCAAATGTAGATGTAAGTATCTGGGATATCGCCTCGTGTCATGCCAACGAAAAAAGCAAATAACCATGTATGCCTCTGTAACATCTAGACAGAAGTCATTGTAGTAACAAATCAGGATAGAACAATATGTGCTTTTTAGTTTATATGTCAGTGTGTGATTCGTATTCAATATGTTAATGTGATTGATGTGTTCGTTTTTGTGTTTGTGTGTTATAGGATTCTCTTTAGTTTAAGTACAAGTATATATATTATTTATTACATTCGATTACTCTAGGAAAGAACACTATTGTATTATATCGAAACAGTGGTGGGCTGGCGGCTGATAAGGCAGGTAGCTGGACTCTATGTATGCCCTATACATATACTGTGTTCGGTGTAATATGATAGTGTTAGTGCGTAGTGTTATGACGAATAGTACTACAAACAAATGATTTAAAAAAATCGTAATGCGTAAACGAGACTCGGTATCATTATCGGTGACGATTAATAATGATATTAAATTTGAACTTATAATTACGAGTAAATGTTAATTAAATTCATAAAACGACCAAAAACGTATACGAATATGGGTATACACGTAACTATATTCGTTAAATGGTCTGATAACGAACAAATAGTAAAATTAAGTAAACTATTATATTTTACATTTTACAATTTTGAAACTCATCAAAAATAATCAAAGAAATATAATTTACAACTTAAAATATTCGTTTATGTAATCGTAATGACGCTTACGTAAAAATATGCGAAAACGACATCGAGCGAGACCAAACACGTGGGGAACCACTCGGGGTATAAAACCCTTAATTTCTCCCATTTGATTGATTTATGGCAGCCACCAACACTCTTTCCCTAAACTTTGATACAACTCTCTCTCAATAGAAAACCACCATTAAAACACCAAGAAGTCATTCATTTCTTTTTCAAATCAAGCAAATAATATACCAAACCAATCGTCTCGACGAGGGGAAGCTTGGCATGAATCTTAGTAAGAAGGTACGGGTCTGATGGTTTTTGTACTATTCATCATCACTTTGGAACAAAAAATCGTTTTTATGTATCCATAGCTTAAAGATGAACGACCAGAGGCTTAGAGAACATATGAATGATGATAATTACGGCGATAGGAGCATAGTTTGGGGCTGAGATCATCGAAATAAGTAGTGTAGAAGGGATAACAACTATGATCAAGAGTATCGATGGATTTAACCATCATGAGGATCTTCCATCGAACTTGATAGGTTTGATGGCTAATGGGATCTGTCAAAAACCTTCGTGATTATTAGGATCGAAAAACTTCAAGGAAGTATGGATCAGACACTTTTGATACTAACACCTTCGGAGGTTACAGGCCATCGATATTGAGCCTCTCAATACTGATAGTATCAATGGGTTCCCCATGCATCTAACCCTATGTCATACTCGATATCACTATGTTTGGTGGTCCTTCTTAAACCTGGAAACACACTCAACAGTTAGAGGAGTTTAGACCAAGTAACTTAGAACCAAGATCCAGCTGAGATTAACATATTCAAAGGGAGTAGGCATCGATACTAAGCACCATCGATACTCCTAGTATCGATGGGCACAAGTGTGGTGTTCACCCATTCCAAGGATAATGATCGAGATCCTTGGCTAAATTAGATAGAATCGAAGGCCATTCATGTGTTTTAAGTTCCCATTGATATCGATGGGCATTCCCTTGTTCTCAAATTGGATCTTTCGATGCTATAAGCCATGCATGCCATTGCCATTCCCTTAAATCAACTATAATACATACTTTAAGATCATCCAAGCAAGATAAATTTGAGGAATCGATCACATGCACGTGGAATCAACAAAAAACACCCATTGATAATGATAGTATCGATGGGTGAGTGTTAAAAATCGGTTAAATATTGTTTTATGGATGATAACCTTAATCATTCTGCTACACACTTGAAGTTATTCTAAGTACTTAATTCTTAGACTTATCAAGTAAATCATGTGAAAAAGAGGTGTAAAATTCATAAACACATATTATATGATTGCATGGAAAGACCAATGCAATATATAACATGGCACATGCATTGTCATAATTCAATCATCATTCAAAGATTTCAAACATGATTTTCAAGTTAAAGCCACATTATTAATCATAACAAAAAGCATACAAAAGAAAGTTCCATTAACTAAATAACACAATTTGGTCAATCAATCAAAGTCTAAAAAATTATAAATAAATTCTTATACTATATGTATGACTACAATGATATAGAAATTATTTAGAGGTCTTGTTGCTTTCTACTTGTACAGGATCTGAGTCTACTACTGTCAGGTGAGAACATTAGCCCCTATTTTGCTGTTTTACAACTGTTTTGGGGTGGAACACGTGACCATATAATCATTATACTACAACATATCATATTCATTATTCATTACACTTTTGGAACAACCAAAGGTTTACTTTGTTATTCTAAAGGATTTACCAAATATTCTAAAGGATTCATCAACTATTTTAAAGGATTTATCAATGGCTAAAAACTTTTCTACAGAAATATTTTATAACAGGTCTTCTAAACTATTTTCACAACTGTTTTACACAAAATGGTTTTATAAATGTTAAACACTTTTAAAGAATAAGTTTTATAAACCGTTTTATTATAAACTTGTGTTTTCAAATAAATATACGTTTCAACATTGTTATTATACAAGGATTTTATTCACATTATACAATCGAAGGTCTACGAACAAGGCATTCATTCATGGGATTCAATCAAACGTTTTCAATGCAAGGTATTCAATCAATGGATTTCAAAACAACGGATTCAACTATGGTTTTGAAATCAAGCATTCAATCGTGTTAAACGTTTATTCAACCTTAACAACAACTAAATGTCATGGTTTTCAAAATTGTGACCAAGCTTATACACATAAGACAAGTTCATTCAATCTTATTCTTAATCTTTTAACGCTAGTATTGGGTGATCACAACAAGGGTAAGGGGGACACATTTTGGTTACACCATGGCTGTGGTTAGTGTTTAAATATGTTTTAAACCCTAATTGCAGACTAGACACGTTACGGTAATATGGATTTGCTGCTAACTAACTTTACCAACATAGGTCATATTGACCGGGTTACGTCAACACGGAGTTGTCTTTTGAGTAAACTCATTAGTAAAGCTCGTGTTGAATGCGTTTGCTGACTTTTATTCTAACTCCAAATGTAATTTGGGACTTGCTTATATGTTGGCATTTCTAGTAGACAGTTAAATGACTGTTTGCACATGTTATTCTTACTTGATGATAGTTTGTGTTACAATTATCCATGACTTGTTTATACAAATTTTTTATTCATATGTTCGTATCCGCAGATTCATTATTCTAATGTCAAACCTATTTTTCTCACGAACAATTTTTGTAGTTGACAGTTACTTTTCACGTTTTTCAGGTAATGAGGTTTAGAACATCTCAAGGACATCTAAGGAGACCATACTAAGATAGAACAAGATGGAGAAACAAGCTAGGATGGATTAGAAACTCACTTAATCTTGATTTTTTAATTGTCTTGTTTGAGTCTTATTTTTTTATACAATACTTTTGGGTCTGTAGTTGTCTCACTTTTGGTAGTTAGATAGATTGTCTGTAACTAAACAAATGTCTTACATTCTGAAACTTAGTAATTCATTGTTGTTTTTTTTCAATACTTATGCATGATTCAACCATTGTTCGTCACCACACCGTGGATTCCGCACTCGGCGCAAGAGGTGTGACAGGTTGGTATTAGAGCCAAGGTTGTAGAGAACTAGGAAAAGCCCAATAATTAATGGCCTAGACTATAACCTAAGTAACCCCATAGGACTAAGTGCTATAAGCTTGAAGATACTTAGGATCTAAGTAAACCTAAGTAAGAATTAAGTCTACTTTAAGCTTCGAAGATCTTAGGGATAAACTTTTCTAAGATTATATATCGAGTCAAGGAATTTGGGGTCGGAACTTAGTAATCTTAGAGTCAGAACTAAATTTCTTAATTCATATTCATCAAAGGATTTCAAATGCAAAGATCTGTATTCCTAGTATATCTGATATGAAATTCTCATCATGTTACCATCATCATTAGGACTTCATAATTTAGAAACTGTGTAACAATATTCTTTGGTTGAAGTTCCCAACAGGAGATCATTATACTCAAAACCATAGGCACTGGAAACGTAGGATAATTATCCCAGGACATATATATTAAAACCTAACGTCGTGATTTCAATTAAATCAAGAACTACGGTTTACACAATCATAGTCATATTCATAGTACATGAGACAATCATGATAAAACCATAATCAATCAAGAGTTGGGGGTCCTAGCTTCAAATATAACGGCGGCCAAGCTCTAACGTAATGAAGTGGTGGTGGGCTGGCGGATGGGCTTGACCCTACGTATTCCCTATATATAAACTAACTTCAGTATGGCAGGGGTAATTCGGCGTGACTATTTGTAGTGAAAATCCAGGAGCAACTGGAATCATTTTAATATTAGTCAACCATATGAGATACAACCATTTGAGATACAATCATTGTGTGACTCAACCATATGTGAATGAACCATGTGTGAATCAATCAGTTGTGTGAATCCATCATAGATGAATCAATCATAAGCGGAGCAATCATTGTGTTAATTAACCATAGGTGAATCAACCATTGTGTGTGAATCAATCATGTGAACAATCTTTATGTGTAGTCTTAAGTGATTACATGCTTAGTACTTACTAACATAAGTTAACAGTATAAGTGTAGAGCACATGTGTGATTTAGTTCTACATGTTAACAATTGTAAGTATGTGCACACATACATTCAATCACAAATCAGCCATAGTTTATAGTTCATTTGGTCAAGATCATTATAATCTTTATCAATAGGACATACTTGTGAATCAATACAATCGTGTTCCCAAATGCTAGCAAGGGCACGATCGTGTTAAATCGAAGTGGTGGTGGTCTGACGGCCGGGCTGGCAGTCTGCTTGACCCTACGTATGCCTTATATATAGGCTATCTTTGGTATATCGGGAAAGTGCTAGTGTGTAGGTTTGGTGGGGTAAACTTGTGGAAAATTGTACATCATCACATGAGAAGTATCCTAAGAAGTAACTGTTATATGTTAACTGCCGATGTATGTGTACTTGCTCATGATACAATTTAACGATAATATTTGTAATACAGTTATATTACTAACTTTCAAGCAGTTCAATGATGATATACCTCCTAAGTACGCTTGTACTGAGGGAGCTACCGGCCTGCTACAATGGCTGGAAAGTATCAAGGACATTCATGAATTCACCGGATGTCTTGAGAACCTAATTGTCAAAATGGCTTCAAGCATTTTTCACAAAGGCGCTCTCACCTGGTGTAATTCTGAGAAGAACACTAGAGGACGGGAGGTTGCTTTGGCCTTTCCATCGGATGATTTTAAGAAACTACTTGTGGAGCAGTTTTGTCCTCGTCATGAGCTAAAGAAGCTGGAGGCCGAAATGAGGAGTTTGGCCCAAGACAGTGGTGAAAATGCAAAGTATACAACTCACTTCCATGAGTTGTGCATCCTGGTGCCACATCTGGTTACTCCTCTATCCCGCAAGTTAGAGAAGTACATTGAAGGTTGTCCCTAGTCATTAGGGTAAATGTTTAGGGAAGTAAACACACTACCTTGGAGACGGCCATTCATATGAGTGCCACACTTACTAAAGGGTATGTCAAGGCTGGCATACTTACACGGAAAGGTTATAAGAGGGCACATACTGATGATGGCAAGAAGCCTGAGCAACACCAACCCAAGAAGAAAAAGTAGAAGCTGAAGCTGATCAAGAATTATGCAGCCATGACTATAGCTGCACCTATTCAAGCCATTCCCATTACTGCTGTTCCACAACCTGCTATGGCCAGAAAGCCATATACTGGTCTGTCCCCATTGTGCACGAAGTGCAATATCATCATATTCCTACTCTTCCATGCGGAAAATGTCTCAAGTGTGGAAAATTGGACACTTGGCAGCAACGTGTCGTGTCACTCATCTTGCTGCTACTACTACAACTACTGTACCTGCTATTACAGGTGGAAAGCCTGTTATAACTGCCGAGCAGAGGGACACTTCAGAAACTAGTGTCCACGACTCAACAACAACACAGCTACAACTGCCACTGCTCGTGCCTTTGTTATCGGAGCCATCGAGGCACACGTGGAGCCGGCAGTCAATACAAGTAAATTCTCATCCACAATCATTATGTTTCAATATTGTTTGAGACCGGTGTAGAAAAAAGTTTTGTTTCTGCTAATGTTGCAACTTTTTTTGATATACAACCGTCAGTACATACTACTCCATGTACAGTAAAAGTAGCTGATGGTAAGAATATACTTGTGAATTCAATCTTGCGGGATTGTAAACTTATTCTTTATGATCATTTGTTCACTATCGATCTAATCTAAATGACACTTGGAAGCTTTGAAGTAGTCATTGGAATGGATTGGTTATCTAAAAATTCTGTCGAAGTCCTTTGTTCGGAGAAATTACTTCGAATTCCCCTACCATCCGGTGAAACGATGCGAGTTAACGACGAGAAACCCTGCCGTGGATTGAAGATCGTGTCGTGCATCAAGGCTTAGAAGTACCTGAAGAAAAAATAATGTGCCCTCCAGTCGCATGTAGTGGAGAAGAAGCTTGAAAAGAATACGATGAAAGACGTACCTGTCATCAGAGATTATCCAGTGGTGTTTACAGAAGACTTGCCTTGACTACCACCAATCCGACAAATGGAGTTCAAAATCAATCTCGTCCCTGGAGCAAACCCAGTGGCGAAGTTAGCATATCGATTAGCACCGTGTGAGATGCAGGAACAATGTAGTCAGCTTCAAGAACTTCTAGAAAAAGGATTCATTCGACTGAGCTTCTCACCATGGGGTGCACCCGTTCCCTTTGTCAAGAACTTCTAGACAAAGGATTCATTTCGTGAGTTGAACAAGTTGACGATCAAGAATAGATATCCTCTGCCTAGGATCGATGAGTTGTTTGATCAATTACACGGAGCAACATGCCTCTCTAAGATTTGTCTTTGATCTAGGTATCATCAGTTGAGAGTAAACGATGAGGATATACAAATGACGGCGTTTAGGACTCGTTATGGACACTATGAGTTCGTGGTTATGCTATTTGGGCTAAATAACGCATCAGCTGTGTTCATGGACTTGATGAATCGAGTCTGTAGGAAGTAATTAGATCAGTTCGCTATCGTCTTCATTGATGATATACTGATTTATTCTAAGTCGAAGCAAGAACATGAAGATCATTTGAGGAAGGTCTTTAAACTGCTAAGAGCAAAACAACTATAAGCCAAATTCTCTAAATGTGAATTTTTGTTAAATGAAGTTCATTTCTTAGGTCATGTCAACAACAGAGATGGGATACATGTAGTGTGACAACTAGTACCGAACCGTCCGGTATATCTATACTGTAAGTGTACTTACACCTAAAACTATGTGTGAATGCTAGGTGATAAACAGTGTGTGATAACAATTCAGTGGAAACAATTAACAGTTGTATCTATTTCGATGAGAATCGAAATATAAATATACAACAACACAAAGTGAAATAACAGTTGTGATAAACAAATGACAAATACAGTCGGTTGCGATCTGATATCCATGAATAACAGGAATCTGATGGCCGAAAATTTAGTGAGAAAACAATGTGAATTAAATTATAAAAGGGTGAAAACAGTTGGGTTTAGTTGAGTCCATCTGTGGGAATGTTCAATTCAAAACAAAATTACGAATAATAAACTAACATTGTGTTTGCGTGGGTGACGATTCACACAAACATATCTGTGAGTTTATCAAACTGAACGACAACTGAAAAATAGAAAACCCAATCAGAAAGTGAAACGTACGATCATGTTCGTACAGTTAGAGCTCTGTACGAAACACGCGCGTGGGTTGTGTTTTCTGACAAAATGAATGAAAATAAACAATTATGAAGTTTAAAATAATAAAAATGAAATAAAAATAATATCTATTAGGAATTTCAGCCTAAAAAGTTTTAAGTTAAATTATTTATATAAAACTAAACGTAATTAATGTTAAGTAACGAAACGACGCGAATTAACGCAACAGATCGAAACCGAACACGCGGGCAAACACCTGGGGTATAAAACCCCACTCCCTACTTCTTCTGCTTCATTTTTTCAGCAGAAAATTCTTTTTGCTCACCTCAAGCACGTCACTTTCTCTCTACTCTCACTCTAACCTTCAACCACAATTCACCATAGAAAACGACCACCAAATTTCGCATTCATGGTGTCTAAACGACCCTCTCAACGAGTAGAACAAGGAAGTACAAAAGATCTAACCCAAAACGAGCTCATTTGGACGGAAATCTATTGACAAGTTGCGGTTGGAAGTGGGTTTTCATCATCTTTGAGGTATGAACTTGTAACCGGTTTTTTTATCCTTTCAACACACTTAGTTTCTTCACTAAAATGAGTTAGGATCTTAGAAAACATGTGAGATGAGAGCGGTGATGTTTGAAATACGAGTTTTAAGAAGTTGGACGTTATTGTCAATGCAAGAACAACAACGATGTTAGTATCAATAGCTTCGAAGTTGTTCAGTAATTTTCAATCAGAAATATGTGAAGTTAAACTATAGAAGGCTTGGACATGGCTGAAATACCTGGATAAGAACAATGTCGAAATAGGAACAGGCAAAGAAATAGTGTCAACGGTTCTGCAACGTACAAGTCAACCAACCCATCGATACTATTATCTTGGAAGACCACATGGCTGGAATCTATCGAGATTAATAAGATCAGTAGGGTCCAAGGGTTCTGGGATTTTATTTCTTCAATACTAACCCCTAGATGTGATCCGAAGGTTAATTCACGTGTTCCCTCTTTTGGTTCTTTTACAATACCTTATTGGGGATCTTAAGGTAAATTCACGGATTCCCTTTTTGGTGTTTATTATTACCTTATAGAGGATTCTTATCTCAGTTCAACAGGTTTCCACCTTTTGGTTCTTTTACAATACCTTATTGGGGATCTTAAGGTAAATTCACGGATTCCCCTTTTTGGAGTTTATTATTACCTAATGGGGGACTCTTATCTCAGTTCAACAGGTTTCCCACTTTTGGTTCTTTTAAAATACCTTATTGGGGATCCTAAGGTAAATTCACTGATTCCCCTTCTTGGTGTTTATTATTACCTTATGGGGGATTCTTATCTCAGTTCAACAGGTTTTCCACTTTTGGTTCTCTTACAATACCTTATTGGGGATCTTAAGGTAAATTCATGGATTCCTTTTTGTGGTTTTTATTATTACCTCATGGGGGATTCTTATCTCAATTCAACAGGTTTCCTGTTTTTGGTTCTTCTTTAAAAACCTTGCGGGGGATCCTCAGGTGAATTCACGAGTTCCCTCTTTTGGTCCTTGTACGATACGTATTAGGGGAACTTCTTTAAACCTAACTTTGAGCTTCTAAGTTTGCCGTCATTTATGTTGGGTTAAGGTTTATTATAGATAACATCATAAAACTTATTAGTTACAAACCTAGTAACTCACTAGAGTGATATTTAGGACACTTAGTCGATACAAACATTTTTCATTATAACTCTTAAACACATACTAATGCTAGTAATGTGAAAACAAACAAATCAAGCACAAGTTGAATCCAACATCATTCCATTAATAGTGAGCGTGTGCATTCCTCGAGTCTTAGTCAACCACTACAACATCCAGGTGAGTTCAAATGCCCCTTTTATAATCTTTTGATTTAAATGCGGGGCTGAGAAACATGCTAACCATTTTATTTATTTAAAATCCTTAGCACCTTATTTCAATTATCAAGTTTACTAGATAATAAGGATTTCATCTTTATTATCATATTTTTATCATATCATTATTATTATTATGTATGCTTGTGTGTGAAATAACATGTAAGATATAACATGTATGATATCATGATAACATAATTTTATGATACCATCCCATCAAAATGAATGACACAATGCATCAAGGCTAGATCTCATATCAACAGGTTTGTAACACTGAAACAACAAGAATGATGCTCATGATAACATGATTTCATGATGACATCATTCACCACATTTAGTGACACTGTGTAATAAGATTGGCTCTTATAACACGTTTTTAAAATCATCGAAAATACATAACATTGAGATAACATTTGAGATAATCACTTGGGATATCAGGGATGACATCATGATAACATAGTTTCAAGATGTCCTCCCCCACATACGCTAATATTGTATAATAAGAAGAGATCTTATAAGACAATGTTAAAGACTAGAGATCATAGCATTGTGTTCATTTAATTTTGATTATACGAATAGAACATATCAAGGATGATGTCACGATAACATAATTTCCTGATATCATCCAATTACTAAAATAATATAAGGGTATTTAAGATGTGTTCTTATAACATTTTGTTATTAACACTTAGGTGACATTGAGATAACACAGAGACATGTACAAGAGGTAACAAGAATGATACTCATGATAATATAATTTCATGATGATATTATTCACCACAATTGCTAACACTGTGTAATAAGGCTAGTTCTTATAAGACTTTGTTAAATACAGTGAGATAATAATAATTGGAGGACACATAACATTAAATAATTACTATTAAGAATGTTTGTATTATGTCACAACAATCATTTGTTCATGAGATCATGTCCAATCGTATGTCCCTTACAAGTAAAGCGTTTACCATTGATTTAGTGCGACTAAACTGATGATAGCGTAGTGGTACCACAGGTTTAACAAGCCGCCGGCGAGTGAGGCTGGTACGTTAATCGTATTTCATCATCATTGGCCGGTATCATATGACCGGTAACAGGGCTGCAGCAGTCAGGTTTGGTAAACGACACATGGTCATATTAATCTAAAGAGACTGATTGTAATTGTACCCTTCGTCTACGGGTAGACTGAGGAATTGATTTTCTCTCATGTCATAATACTCGTACAGATTCATTGTGGAGGCACTGGGACACCAAATGGATAGGGGTAAATTGGAGGCATTGTGATCTGATTACGTGAGGATCACAATGGCATCCCATTTATCTATCGTTTCAATTGTGAAACACATGATAGAATATACTGACACTTATAATTTTAGAAGTAAGTTACAGTAAACTCGATCATTAAGATGATGATTAAAGAATAAGATTTAATGAAAATCTATATCTTTCAAATATTAAAGGTTACCGTGACTTAGGTCACGGTAATTTATACCCTTTATCAATGTTTTATCCTACATCTATATCATGGGAAATCAGATCATATGGGAATATCAGGTAGCATATCAAATGGGGAAACAAATTCACGTGAGAATGAAATGGGTATCTATAGTTGCAATGCATGTGGCATTGAGTTCAGTTAAGTGAGTGGTGGGCTGGCGGCTTCATTCGTGATACGTATGCCCTATATATAAGCAAGCTTAATTTGAACGATATATTATCTGTATGTGTAACAATGGAGAGTACATTGTTGTGTGATAAGACCATGCGAAATCAATAAGAGTTGTGTGTGACATTATGACTTGTGAATGACAATTTCTCAAATGTTTTCAATTACTAAACTTATGAACTCAACAACCTAGTGTTGACTTGTTTAAATGCATGTTTTCTCAGGTTACAAACATGTTTAGTCACAAAGCATTCAGGACTTAAGCTAGAGGAAGTTTAGAAGACCTAGCATTATTTTGTGTTGTGCATATTTTTGAATGACAAAACCTTGAATCATCTTTTGAAAATCTTGTGCAGAGACAAGATAACTACTCAATGATTTTTTTTGATAGATTCACTTAGTTAAATTATGAATATGTATTGTGTAATTTAACTTTGTAATTATATATCAATGTCATGTTACCATTTCTCATTATATCTCATGTTCTATGTAAATAATCTGATCATTATGATTATCAAACGATATCGCGCCCCGAGAACCTTCCGCCCGACGGGAAAGTCAATCAAGCCCGTCAGCTCGGGGTGTGACAGATTTGTATCAGAGTCATGGTTATAGAGAAATATAGGTCATATTACTTAAATGGTTTGGCCTACACTATAACATAGGGACCTCTCATGTAAAAAATACAGGACTCATGAGCTATTTGCATATATTACATTATTTAATCATGGGTCCTAGCCTATAACTTTTCGTCTATGATCAAAATGTCACAGGGACACCTACCATAACCACGTCATTCTTCTTCACTTGAAGTGGACCCAGCAACTGTTGCATTAGCAACCTTAATTACTGAGCAGTTGGTTGTAGTGATTCTTGATACCATCAATCAAATCAGGAACAATGAGGAATATGCTAAGAGTTGTCCGCCTGTTACTGTTGAGTTGGGGAAACCAGAGAAAGGAGAAACCAGCAAGAAACCCAAACATCGTCCTGCTAAAAAGCGAAAGGGACCCATGAACATCACTGAGGCCACGCCTATTAGTCAAGTCATGCCATATTTGACTGCACAGAGTGGCAAGATTTACATGGGAAAGGCTCCTCTTTGACAATGCCGCCAATATCATCACCATGCCAAGATTTACATGTGGAAAGATGGGTCACTGGGTTACACATTCAAAATACTAAGTGGGGTCGCCTCGTGCTGGTGTGTTCTTCTAGTCTCAAGAATGTGAGTCTTATCATGCTAGGAACAAATTATGTAACCGCTGTCTGAGATGCTGGGAGAAAGGATACTCGATTCAAAAGTGTCGAAACCCTCCCACTCAGAATTGGAATCAAGGAACAAGCACATCTACCTCTTCAGATCATGACAAGAACTGCTACACATGCGGGATGCTCGGGCATTTCGCAAGGGACTGCCCTAGGAGAAATCCTCCAGCAGACCCAACAGCTACCGAGGTACTACTCTCCCTACCAGCTCTAAACATACGCTCGGAGTCGGTTGACTTCGTAGCTATGTCATTTCAATTTTGTGTCTTTCAGTTATGTAGTAGTACAATGTTTAGAAATGTATATTCTGTTGTAGTTTCAGGAACAATAATTTAAGGTAACCATGGATAATTAAATTCCCATCCAGATAATGGGAACTAGAATAATCATGGTATATACCTCGCCTGAGAACTGCTACTATAGTTAAGGAGAAAATTTTATAGAGATATAAAACTAATACATGTAGACAATCAATGAGAAATAGAATCCGAGACAAATTAGAAAATCCTTAAAACAAATTGAGACTAAGTTAATCTTAATTCACTTAGCCTTGATATCCAATAAAGATACTGATGTAAATTCCTAGGACCCATTGGGAATTTTTCCCCTTACACATCAGATAGAGTTCCATGATATTGATGTAGGTCTGTTTGGATATCAACTATAGATATTTAAACAGATTATCACTTTTTAAGTGGTAGGGAGTACCAAATTAAGTGTGTTGACTGTAAGGCCAAGTCTAGAATCAACTTAATTAGAGTTTCTATTCCATAGAGCTCTGGTTCTATCCATATTAAGAAAGAGTGGATCATAGAACACTATTTGATCATGACTAGTTTCATCACTAGACCAGTAAGTATCGTTATTACAAATGGGAAATGGGGATCAACATGAATAACTGTGATGCGATAGTTATTCGCTTACATTATCAATTGAGGAGACATAACATTAGATCCATAAATCTTGGACCGAGAAGTCCGAGGTAATATTAGGATCAAAACTATAGGCATCCTTATTAGGGGAATGTCTAGTAGTTAAAACAATTGTGTACTTGGAGATTTAGTTCTAGAACTATAAAGTTATATCATATGGTGGAGCTAATAAAAATTCACATGATATGTTAATGATGGATTAAATTCGTGGGTAGTAAAAAGGTGGTAGCTTAACATTATTTGAAACAGGTCGACAAAACTACTAAGATCTTGAACAGATTATGTGCAACATATACTGGTGTAGCAAAGACAATGAGTAATAACAGGTGAGATAACATTTACAATGAGATCACATAAGCCAAACCACACTTGAGTGGAAAAAGGGTTAATGTGCATCACTTTCGAAGAGATGCATAGATTTACCTCATAGGTAACTCTTTAACCTAATAATAATAAAGCTACCTTATTATTAGGTATTTTCCTCGAACAATTATAACACACCGAGATTCTGGAAACAGATCTAGGGGTGATGTGTTGGGTATAAGGTCATATAGACATGACCTAAGACATACTATATATGACCTAAAGTTTGAGATCGAGCGATCGAAATCTAGGGATGCGAGAACAACATGGGACACTTTTAAAGGAGTATGACCAAATAGCTATGGTTAGTACACCAAGCTTCCATCCTATACTCCTAGTAGATACAAAAACATACGAGTATATGATACCTTCATGATCAGGTCCGCTCAAAGTTTCCACGACATAAACAATTGTGATAGGGACCACTCCCCATGGAATGAGTTTACCTGAAGATTTCCATCTTCTAACTGAAATAGTCGGTAAACTCGTAAACCTTGCAGCAACTGCAGAAATTCTTCGGAATTTACGTCAACTGCATAGTCAACCACTATCCGAAGAAGGATGGTCAAGGTGTAACATCAGTACCAGAAACGTAACCGGAACAGTGATCTATATAGTAACATGCACAGTAAATCATGTACAAATTTCATGTGTTATCTATATACTGTTATCATTTCATGTTTGACACAACACAATTACGCAGTCATTTCAGGAACATAACTCAGAATTATGGTTCAACAGTCAGAAATTCATCTGACAACACAAAACCATCATGTGATTGTTAGTTAGGATATTATTACGTTTTAACGTATGTGAGGTTTTACAAAACAAAACAACAACGGATGTCGTTACGTGAATGCTAAACTGACGGATTATTAGTATAGGCGACGATCTGTACGAATATATCTGAAAGTTTAACGTTCTGAATGATGTCTAATAATTATAAAATCATATTGAAGAGTGTAGTTATCGTCGTATTTGTCCAGGTGACGATCTGAACGAATACGCGAGACGGCTGTACTATTCGATGTAAACAGGTAAATTTAATATTTTCCTAAATTTAAAATAAACCGAAGATATTTAGTTAATTTACTAGGAATTACCACTTAAATGAGATTTTCAAATTCTATTTTTATAGCCGTATCGTTTTATATCAAAAACAAACGAAACCGACGCTTCTACGCGAAACCGACCGAAACCAGCGAGACCGAACACACTGGGTGTTTGAAAGCCTTTAATATGGCATTTAACGCCATTAGCACACCCACCTACCATCTTCATCACCCCCAATCTCGTTTCTATCTCTCTACTTTATCTCTCTATGATCCACAAACCCTAGACCACTCATTTCTTCACCAAATCGAGCCCTCTTGGTGTCAAAACGACCACAACAACACGTAGATCACAAAAGTAGAAACAATCCGAGCTTGGAACCGTCCAAATCCAGGTAAAGATGAGCTCAAACATCCGATTTCTAGGGTTTTCTTACCCTTTGTTCGAACAACTCTTGGAACCGGTTCTAGACCATCAACCCTTAGGAAACTACACTAAAACCACTTTAGGGTGAGGTAGAAACATGAGGGGCTTTGTTATTTCGTCAAAAGGTCGAAATTTGGGGTCTGCTCATGCTGAGTTCGAAACAGCCGAATGGAGTTGCATCAGATGGTCCGAATGGCCTTAAGGCTGAATGAGGCCTTATTCGCATGGTGCCACATTCGGTTAGGGATCTCTCATTCGCATGGACCATCTCTTTCAACTAAGATCTCATTCGCATGCCTCCCCCTTATTCGGCCTATCCCTCATTCGTATGACAACCCCTTATTCGGCCATATTCCATTCGTGTGAACAATACCATTCGGCCAAAGTTCCATTCGGTCGACCATCCCTTTGCAGCCATCTTATACGGCTAATTTCCAGCCGTATGAATTCCCATCATTCGGTTGAGCCATTCTTCTTAGCTTGGCATTGCATGCATGGGTTGGGCTACGTAATTGCATGCATGGAATAATACTTGGATGCCATTTGGGAAAAACTATTAGGGTTCACGAGAGTGTTAAATGGTTTTTGTAAACCATCAACACATTTGGGTTTAACAATAAGGTTTCCTAAATGACAATGAGGTGTGATCATGAATGGTTGAATGTAAGTTGGGTTTCAAGAACAAGGTTTTCCTAAATCATTTTGGCATATAGACATGGATTTAACATCAATTTCGTTTTAAACAATGTTGAACTACAAACATGATTTTGGACATCAATTGAGCTTAAAACATTCGGATTTCATTAAACTAAACTATGAATAACATGGTGAAAATTCATTAAGGATCAAAGAAATAGCCTAAGTATATAGGTGTTGATTTCATTATTAACACCTAACACTTAGAAATTTCATGAAAACATATAAGTACATTAGATTGTTCACTTGAACTCTCTAGGATTGGTTATACATAAAGGATGATCAAAGAACCACAGGAAACGAGAATATATCAAGAGACTTGGAGTTAATCGAATGAGATTAACCTAAGTCTAATCATGTTAATTTATATGTTCTTAAAATAATGCATGTTTTAATAAAAGGAAAATGATTTGTAAGATTTCTTTATTAAACTGTTTAAAATAAATCAAATGATTTTAACTTAAGGATTTAGCTTAAAATGTATTTAATAATGATGTTAAACTTAAAAAGAATTATGAATGTACTTAACATAAACTTTACATAACTAAGGTTAAATATTCATGTTGGACCGATTTGGAGCTCGGAAACAATCCGAATCCAATGAAAAACTACTCGACAACCTCTGGGATAGTGCGGAATCCTATTCCAGGGTTTTCCAATCGAAACCAACAGAAACCGTGGTGATCCGAGGCTGTAGAAACGACTTGGAAGCAACGATCGAACACCACGGGTTGAGAATCGAACTTGGATGATCAAGAACCGCTCAAATCTTCAAGGGTTTTGACACTGGAGTGCTAGGGAAGAAGGAGGGCTCTGGAAAGTTAGGTTTGAAATGATTTGAACATCTATATATAGGCTGTAGTCATTCGGCCGAATGAGTGGCCGAAGCAGCTCATTCGGCGAATGACTAAGCTCGAATGAGCAGACATTCGAATTAGTCATTCGGCGAATGACTCATTCTGAACTCAGACATTCGCTATAACCTTCATTCGCCGAATGACTTCATTCTAGAGTCATTCGGCCGAATGAGTACACTTCATACTCAAACAGTTTATAATCAAATCAAACAACTAGATAAACATTAATAGACAATAATCAATAGAAATAAACATTATGAAATAGATATAAAGACAACTTCCATTAATACTTTGAACATTTACATGATAAGAGTTACAAAACTGAACTAGGGACAATAAACATGCATCAACAAACTCCCCCTTGGACCTAGTTCAACTCTTGGAAGTGTCTTTCTTGAAATACTTTTCTGAAATAGCTTTCCAGTCTGCTCCAGCGTGGATCTTGAAAATGCTGCAGAGACGGATCACTCTCATGAATTGTAGTGCCTGCACCATGTCCTGAACATCAAAGAAGATTTGGTGCCTGAAAAGAGCTTGGACATCAGTGTGGGACAGATTTGTCAACCACATGGGCTCGAATATCCTTATGGTCTCCCACTTCTTGTCCTTGCACAATACTATCACAACCTCGCCAGTTCTCCCGTCATAGTACCACCATCGAAAGCCCTCCATAAAGTCCTGTCGCATCTTCCGTAATGGAATCTTCTTCATGACTTTAGGAGGAAGCCACTTCAGGATGACTTTATGCTTACGGGTATCTCCGTCAATTTCTGGCAAATAATAACGTTCCGGCTGTTGAGGCTGGAAGTTTACCCACCTTTTCTTGTACTCGTACTGTATCTGCCTAGAGAACCAGGCAGACATGCCAGAATCCTCACTGTACAGTAACTTCAGACGTGCTAGTTGATTTACTTCAAAGCCCGGCAGCATCTTGAAGTCATGAGGGTGCTTAAAGTAATCGATCCCCCTTTCTCTCTTCACAGCATAGCACCCGAGATCATGAAAGTATGCCCAGCTCAGGATTTGACCTCTAGCTTTGTAGCCTTTGGTTCTGTAAACTTTCTTATGCGTTGCTGGCATCTTCTCGGTGCTTTGCTTCTTCAAGACCTCCCAATAGGTCTGCCATTCCTCTTTTCGTCTCTTTTGGTCATCTGCTTCGGCTTTGCTGGCTTCGACTTGTTCTTCTAAGTATCGGATCAGTAAATCTTCAGTCTCTTGATCAAACTGATCAGTAAATGTCGGCAGCTCAGCCTCAGCAGATGTATACTTTGGGTATTCTTCTTCTGTGATGTCTTCTATGATAACTTCGTCAATGTCATCAAAAACTTCAGGCTCCGGTTCATCAATGATAGGAACGGAGGTATCATCAGTGATCACCTCGTCCGGATTAAGCCTGAACAGCTCAGCAATCTGCTCTCGGGATAAGCAGTGAATAATCTCCCCTTCCTCTTTGTCATAGCTGACCGAGTGCTGTATAATGCCCTGAGCGTCCAAGATCATAGTCAACGTCTTATCTAGCTGACGTCTCAACGGCACAGCTTCTACTTCCTCGGCCGCTTTGGGTTCATCTGTCTGTGCAGGAGGAGGTGGAGCAGAGGCTTTCTTCTTATCATTGGCTGTCTTGGATCGAATCTCTGATGAGGCTGGAGCTTGATCATCATTGTCATCATCATCATCATCAGTACCTGATGATTCAGAAGACCCACTCCCTGATCCATCTTTGTCATCATCATCAGCTTCATCATCTTCATCTGATTCCTCATCCTTCTCGGAATCCTCATAGTCAACTTGTTCCTCATTAGACTCTTCTTCATCTTCTTGTTTGTCTGAATCATCGGAAGGAGCAGCAGAGCCTTCAAGCCTGGGAGTGCCTTCCTTGGAACTCTCGACAAGTTCAGCAAGGCGAGCATTCTCAGCCTCGAGCTGAAGGATCCTATCATTGAAACCAGAGGCTGTCAAAGCCAGCTGGTTGTGCTCATCGATGTACTTAAGGAGCTGCTCCTCCTGTTGAGCTGACCTGGCTCTCAAATCAGCCCTCTGGTCTGATGCTTGAAGAAGCAGAGTATCCTGCTCTTCAACCCTTCTAGTAAGCTGAGCAATAACCAGCTCTTGCTCCTTGTTCTTCCTCTCTTGCTCCATGCTCCTCTCCATCAGTCTCAAGACCATGCTGTTCAGTGTGCTAAGCTGATCCACAACTGAAACAGTAGGTATATGAACATCAGCACGGACTGTGGAAGGGCCAGAGGAAGCAGTAACATACACCGGCTCGCGAACAAAAGGAGTGGACAGAGGGGCAGTAGTAACCTGAGTGTGAATGGCCCTTGTCCTCGTCAGTGAAGAAACTGACACAGCTGCTACTGATGTGACAGTAGTTGTAGCAGCTGATGTCAGTTCTGACCTCCTTTGGAAAGAGAATCGAGATCTCTTTCCCCTTCAGCTCTGGATGAGGTGGGCTGTCCAGCAGAAACAATCACTGCTGTGGAAGCAGGAGCAGATGACCTAGGAGGGGGAGAAAAGTCAAACTCCGGAATAAATAACGTATCAGTGATATCCTCCAAATCATCATCTGTCCTCTTTCTCTTCCTCATCTCCACTCTTCCACCCTCATCCACTTTCTCAAACTCATCATCATGAGTCTCTTCAGAATCAGAACTGTCTTCATCACCTTCACCTGCTACACCTTCATCCTCACTCGAGTCCTCTGACTCATCACCACCACCTGAGGAATGTGGAACTGAAACATCGAGAGGAACAGTCACTAAGGATGTAGTAGTAGTCAAGAAGTCCAAATCCATCAGTGAGTCGATGTCCAAATCCTCCTCCTGTGCGGTAGAAACATCAGCAACACCACGAGCAACAGAACCAACAACATCAACCATGCTCACTAAAGCAGCAGTGGTCATGTGTCCGGAAATCATCTCACCTACACCAGAACTCACCATAGCAGCAGTGCTCACTAACACTGTGCTCTCATCTGCTCCAGCACCACTCGGGCCCGCACCACCATCTCCATCCTCACCATCACTGTCATCATCACCAACCGGAACCACAATGTCCTCCACATCTGAATCGGAGTCATCGTGTCTCCATCTTCTTCCAGCCGGAGCCCTGTAATCGGGTCGAGAGAGGTGACCAAATAGGGATCTAGTGGTGGGCTTCCTCTCCTTCCCTCTGTATGACAAAACTCTGTTGAGAGTTATGTCATTCATGTGCTCCAATCTAATGATGTCAGCATTAAGCTTTGGAAGATCTGGAATCTGGGCATCAATAATCTGCTGTAGAAACCTAGGGTACATCAGGAACTTCTTGTCACCCTTAAGCCCCACATTCTCCTTCATGTGTATAAAAACCATCTCGGAGAAGTTGAATGGTTTGTTGAGCACCAAGGCAGCAAATGCGCACTGAATGGTTTCGCGCATGTCATCAAAGCCCCCTCTCCTCGAGCCAAGGCAGTGAACAAGTACATGAGCCAAGTACTTGAACTGCGGCGACATGAACGGCTTGTTCAGAATCCCAGCTCCAATATCTCCCTCGTACTTGCATCGGAGAAAGCATCCACGGACTAAGAATCTGTCAAGTAGAGCAGGATGATCCGGAGAGTCTTGAAAACCACAGACCCTCCGTATATGCTCAGCAGAGACCACCACATCATGACGCCTGACCTTGCCCCTTATGACTGTAGGCTCGGCCTCACAATCGATATCAGCAGATGACCAGAAATCCTGCTGATGTGATAAGTAGGGCACATGAACTGTCGATATGGCAGTGAAGATCCTGGAACGCCTCAAGAATGTGATAATATCTGCGTAGTGCTTCGCGTTCGGGGTAGTCAAGTCAAGATGGGCACAGATGTTGTGCTTCGGAACTGATTTGTATCCTGCCATACTGCACAATACAAGAAATACACATGTCAGTACAAGATAATCAATCAAACATTGAAGTTTAACAAAAATCAGATTGACTGTTTTCTGATATGCCGAATGAGTCCATTCGCCGAATGTGTTAACAGTCGAATGAGACTTGAGTATGACTTGTCATTCGCCGAATGATCCAATCGTCGAATGAGGTTCATTTGCCGAATGAGTCATTCGTCGAATGACGACATTCGGCATATGAACTGAGTTCAAAATCCCTTTATCCAAAATCTCAAATCAATCCAAAAAAATCTGGTAAACAACATTCAGAATCGACCGATTAGCCTTTTTAATACTTGACATTTTGAGTTTAAGGTCAATCTTAACAGTTTATTTGTTGGGCGAATTCAAAAACCCTAAAAACCCTAAATGCTAATCTGTTTGACATGATTTCGTGGATGAAATCGGCTGAAACTTGATCTCCATATACCTGAGAATAAGTATAAGTTGATTATCAGAAGCAGGATCTATCAAAGTCACGAGAAATCGAATAAAAAGTCTAAGTATGTGTTTCGCCGAATGAGAGGTTTACTGATGTCACGAAAGAAAAAATGGTCGAATGACCCTCATTCGTCGAAACAGAGTTATATACTGTGTACTCATTCGCCGAATGAGCTAGACGAAAGGTCATGTGACTTCAGTCTCATTCGCCGAATGAAAGTGGCGACTGAGTCATTCGGTGAGGTTCATTCGCCGAATGAGAATGTCGAATGAGACATTCGACACTCTTCATTCGTCGACTGAAGTTCATTCTGAGTAGCTTATTCGGTCGAATGACTCAGTCTCATTCGGCCGAATGTGTCCATTCTGCCTCTCATTCATACGAATGAGGGATGAACTTCTCCAAAACTCCAAAATTTCAAGAATTTGACATTTTGAGCACCAAACTTTTAACTATTTATGAAGATATGTCTAGTTGGTTCAGGATTCAGAGATGACAGACATCCGAATCTACAAATGATCATCTAAAACAAATTTTTAAAATAGAAAATATTTTTGTATTTTTCTGAAGCAACCAAACAACTGTACAAACACAAATTAAAAGCAAATAAGCACATATTTTTGTGAAAAGCCCGTTAATAAGATAACACATATCTCTGATCACATCATATAACCTTCAATGAATGCTTCACTTCAATCACAATTTCATTTTGATACGATTACTGATATATTTGTCCAAATTTAAACTGAACGATACACAACTCTTAAACAAACTAAATGATTACTCATATTTTCTGATTGAGTTCCCCAATTCATTTCATCAATCAAGATCAAAATAAGTTCAAAACTCATTTCAGCATATCTTAATACCAGTCATCATAAATTCAATGAGATTCAATCATTTATTTTTTTTTGTGTTTTTCTTGTTCTATCCAAATGGATGGCTTCAGCTAGGTTCGTCCCAGCAATATGGCACATGTATGGAATCGAACTTTATTAGTTTAAGTTTTTCTCAAGCTTAATACCAGCTTGCATTAGGTTTTCTTCAAGCTTAATACCAGCTTGTTTTTAGTTTTTCTTGACTGAGCTTAATACCAGCTTGTCTTTGATTTTCCTCAAGCTTAATACCAGCTTGCCTTTATTTTTCTTTGAATGAAACCTCATTTGATTCCATGATGACAGGTGTATGCTTGATTTGAGTCAAGAACCATTTATCACTCAAAACCCTTAATGAGATGGATCCCACAAATCAAACTTTCTAAATTCTCATAAGTTGTTTATTTATTTTGTATAGCCAGCCTATCAGTACATCCCATCAACATTTTCTTGTGATTTTAGTTCATGCATTTATTTCTGCTTCTATGACATGATGAAATCAATGTGCTATATCATTAAACAGGTCTGTTTCATTTTTAATTTTTCTATTGTTTTTGGTTTTTCAAATTTTCTATTGTTTTTGGTTTTTCAAATTTTCTATTGTTTTTGGTTTTTCAAATTTCTATATCTCCCCCTAAAAACCTAAAAATAGAAAATCTTTTTGTGTTTTTGATAATAAAAGACAACTATATAAGAGAAAATGAAAAAATAAAAAAAATGAAACAAAACTATCTAATTAAGGTGATGATCATTTGTTAGACTCAGATGAAGATTGAACTTCATCCTTTTGGAAAACACCATTAGCCGATAACAGATATAAAAATCTGGGTTTATCAAAAGCTTTTGTGAAAAGATCGGCTTTCTGGTGATCGGTGTGAATTTTAACAACATCGATTAATTTCTTCTCAAAACAATCACGTATGAAGTGATATTTTATGTCGATGTGTTTGGTTTTGGAGTGCTGCACTGGATTTTTAGTGACAGCAATGGCAGCAGTGTTATCAACATAAATCGGAGTGTTAGAAAAATGTAACCCATAGTCCCTGAGTTGCTGTTGAATCCAGATGATTTGAGAACAGCAACTTGCAGCAGCAATATATTCAGCTTCACAGGTTGAAGTAGACACCGACGTCTGCTTCTTGCACTGCCAGGTGACCAATCGGTTTCCAAAGAACTGACATCCCGCAGATGTTGACTTGAAATCTCTCTTGCATCCACCATAATCTGAATCACTATATGCAGTAAGCTCAAAGTTATCATCATTAGGGTACCATAAGCCAAGTTCCGGTGTACCCTTCAGATAACGCATAATCCTTTTGACAGCAATCAGGTGAGATACTCTTGGTTTGGATTGATAACGTGCACACAAGCAAGTGGCAAACATGATATCTGGCCGAGAGGCAGTGAGATACATGAGAGATCCGATCATTCCCCGATACAGAGTGGCATCAATTAACTCCCCCTTTTCATCTGGAGTAATCCCGTGATTAATCGCCAGTGGGGTACCAGCAGGCTTCGCATCAGACATACTGAACCGGCTCAGAATGTCACCAACGTATTTGGTTTGATGAATAAAAATCCCTGCCTCAGACTGATCCACCTGTAAACCCAAGAAAAACTTCATCTCTCCCATCGAACTCATTTCAAATTTTTCTTTCATAACTGTCTCAAATTCCTTGCACAGATTATCATTTGTGGATCCAAAAATTATATCATCCACATACACTTGTACCAAGAGTAAATCACTGTCCTTCTCACGGATGAATAAAGTGCAGTCAATGACACCTCTTCTGAACCCGTTGTTCAGAAGGTGAGTGGAAAGTGTCTCGTACCACGCTCTCGGAGCCTGATGCAATCCATACAACGCTTTGTCTAGCTTGTAGACTTTATCACGATGCAATGGATCTTCAAATCCGGGAGGTTGATTGACATACACTGTTTCACTGATAACCCCGTGAAGGAACGCGCTCTTTACATCCATTTGATAAACCTTGAACTTTTTGAAGGATGCATAAGCCAGAAAGATACGAATGGCTTCTAGTCGAGCGACCGGAGCAAACACCTCATTATAATCCAATCCCTCTATCTGTCTGAATCCTTGAACCACCAGACGAGCCTTGTTTCTCACGATTATCCCGTGATCATCCTTTTTGCAACGAAGAACCCATCTAGTGCCAATGACTTTTGCACCTTTGGGTTTATCAACTAGTTGCCAGACCCCTAACTTCTTGAACTGCAACAGTTCCTCTTGCATGGCGTCTACCCATGATTCTTCTTTGAGGGCTTCAGTGACGGTACGCGGTTCCACTTGAGATATAAAGCAGGAATGAGCACAAAAGCTTACATCTGCAAAATCAAGAATGTCTGCAAGACCACCTGAAGAAATCTGACTTCGAGTCTTTACTCCATCTAAAGGACTCCCTATAATGTTGTCTTGAGGATGAATTCGATTAATTCTTCCAACAGGATGAGCAGGAACCTCAACCTCAGGATCTAAGTTATTCAAATTCAAGTCCTCAAGATCAGGTACAAGATTATCAACAACTGGTTCAGGAGCAGCTGGGGGATTGTCGTCTGTGTCTGAGCTGTCATCATTTATCTGTGTAGAGGGACCAGATGTAGATGTAGGTTGAAAAGTAGCATCGGGGGCATTCTGTACATCATACAGCATCTGAACAGCTACATCTTCATCTGAGTACATGGGGGGCATATTGAATGAGTCAAAAAGACTGGAATAGTCAAACATCCAATCTGGCCCTTTTCCAGGTGGGGGCATTGTATACTTTTGAACATCCACGTGGTACCACTCCTCCACATTATGAGTTGCAATGTTGTAAACTCGTTTATTTGGAGTGCTATACCCAAGAAAGTACCCTTCTTCCACCTTTTCATTAAACTTGCCCTGCTCATGTTTCTTAAGCATAGTGCATGGAGCACCAAATGGTTCTAGATACTTAAGATTTGGCTTTCGGTTATGGAGCAGTTCAAAGCAAGTCTTCCCATGTCTCTTCACAATTAGGACCCGGTTCAATGTGTAACAAGCATTGGCAACAGCTTCATTCCAGAATTGAACCGGTAGAGAAGAATCAGCAAGCATAGTTCTAGCAGCCTCAATCAATGTCCTATTCTTGCGTTCAGCAACGCCATTCATCTGTGGAACATATGGAGCACTAAACTGTTGCACAATGCCTCTTGCATTACAAAAATTCTCCATGTTGTGATTTTTGAACTCAGTTCCATTATCAGTTCGAAACTGACGAATCTTGAGCTTATAGAGCGATTCAAGTTTGGTAACCAAAACTTGAATGCAATCAAACGTTTCTGATTTCTCCTTCAAAAAGAAGACCCAAGAGTATCTGGAGTATTCATCAGTGATAACAAGACAGTATTGATCTCCAGCTATACTCTTCCGATTCACTGGACCAAACAAATCCATGTGAAGAAGCTCAAGAGGAACATTGATTGAATGATACTTTTTCAGCTTATGAGACTGCTTAGACTGCTTTCCTTTCTTGCATGAAACACAGATATCAGACAGCTTAAAATTTTTCAAGCTAACTCCCTCAACCAAACTGTTGTGTACCAGATGATTCATTTTGCGTAAACTCAAATGGCCCATCCTCTTATGCCAAAGGATTGAATCTTTTTCAGTTGCCTTTGTCATAAAACATGAAGCTGTGGAGGATGTAGTTGAAGCTGTAGCCATATTGAGAACATACAAGTCTTGTTTTCTTGGAGCAGACATTAAAATCCAATCTTCAGGTATCTGCACACCTTGCTTGAGAATATAACAGTTTGAGTCATCAAACAGAACCTTGTACTCTTTGTCACAAATCTGAGAGACTGACAGGAGGTTGTTTTCCAACTGTTTGACATATCTGACATTATCGAACGAAACCTGTCCATTTGTCAAGATTCCCTCTCCTGTAATAAAACCACCCTTGTCTCCAGCAAAAGCTACATAGCCACCTCGAACTGCGTTCACATTGGTGAGCAAAGAAATATCACCAGTCATGTGTCTGGAAGCCCCACTATCAACGATCCAATTGCTGTTTACTCCAGCTTTTGGGGCAACCTGCACAATAAAGAGACTATCAGTTTACATTGGGAACCCAAGCCTTTACGGTCTTGGGTTGACCCATTGAGTCTCGGATCCAAACATCGATCCATTTTCCCTTAAGAATAGGTTTGTCTGAAATTTGTGGAACAGACACCTCAGATGATTTAACTTTCCAAATTGCATTTTTATCAAAAGAGGTTTTCAGATAAATGGATGATGATTTTGATTGGTTAATTTTAACCCCATTTGGAACAACCAAAGTTTCCAACTTTCCCTTTCCCTTGTCTGAACTCTTAAATTGAGTTTGTGATGTTGATTTTGGCTGAAAAGACTTAGGCACAGATTTTACCGGTTTTGGTAAAGCAGATTTTAAGTCTTTGAAAGGGACAACCTTAGGTCTGATCAATTTAGGGCAAAACCTCACAATATGTCCTGATTCACCACACTCAAAACAGACTTTATCACCTTTTTTATGAAAATGTTTTAAATCAGAAAATGATTTTTTAGTTGATTTAAAAACATTTGATTTCTGACAATCTGATTCAAAACCCAAACCCGTCCTTCCTTTGTTACCAAACTGAGCTGATTTGGTAGCACAATTAGCTTCAGACCCCTGTGAAGCTTTAACAAAGCATAATTCTTTGTAAATCTTTGATTTGGAGATTGGGTCACCTTTCATGACACTAGAAGGTTGATTCCGAGGAGTGCTCTGCTTTGATGAATACTCTGATTCATCCTCGGAATCAGAAACCCAATCTTCCACAATTCCATCCACCCTTGAATCCTTAGTTTGAGATGAACTCTGATTATCACTCAGACTAATTGGATCAACTACTAACGGAGTAGTAACTTGAAAATCCTTCACATCTTTGTCATTTGGAGTATTGACAAAGGCATTTAGGATTGGTGGAGGACACTTTTGATAATTAACCTTTTCTTTCCCCTGATCAGTACCCCTACTGATCATATGCTCAATGATATATGAGGAGATCTCATAGCTCTTGAGCTTCTGTCCCAAAGTCTCATAATCACATTCAACTAATGCTAATTTCTTCTTAATCTCATTTATGGTATTGAGATAAGAAGTTATAGCATCTTGCTTGTTCAGAACAGCGATCTCGGCCTCATGCAGTTGTCTATTTAAAAGATCAATTTTATTTTGAAAATCCTTTTCATTAGATTTTAAAACTTTGTTTGCTTCAATGCACAGGTCGAGATCAGTCAGCAAATCACTGTTATGCTTCTGATAAGCAAGCACCTTACTCTTAAGGTCAACACAATTGAAACAATCAGATTGAGAAGATGAACAATCAGTGTATACCTGCTCAGAAGAATCTGTAGAAGCAGAAGAGTTTGCCATCAAGGCAAATTGAGTTGAAGAGTCATCAGCTTCTCCATCAGATTCTTGAGTGTCAGAATCCGTCAAATTTTCTGATTCTGAACTTGATGTCTTGTCATCAATCACCAACAAATCTTCCTGACTGCTTTCTTCATCAATATCATCAGAATTCTGAATCTCTGCCACACATGCTTTCTCTTGATCTTCCTTATCAGCATTAAATCTGAAGTCCCAGTTTACACCTTCATCTTGTTGAACCATCAAGGCTTTACTACCAGAAGATGAAGATCCAGCTGTTGTAGGAGAATCAATAGGAACTAATCGCCTTTCAGAATTAGCATGGGCAGACTTCTGATGCTGAAATGGGTTCTTGTTTCCAGCTTTCTTTGGCTGCTTGCATTGTCTAGCAAAGTGACCCTTTTCACCACAGTTGTAGCATGTAACAGAAGCCATATCAAATCCAAACTTGGACTCCTTGTTTAGATTGATGTCTTTTCCTGTCCTCTTCACAAACTCCTTAGCTCTTCTGACTGCACTAGCCAATGCCCACATGATGTCAATTCTTTCCATATCATCAGGATCAATTTGAGAGTAGTCATCATTGGTCAAATATGGATTGCCGATCTGACCAGCAACCAATCCATCATATGAACTAACCAATGTTGACAGAAGACCCATGTGCTCTTTAGCAATCTCAACTGTGACTTTATCAAAGTTCTCTGTCTTCAGACTTGCAGTAGGCTGATGATGCTCTTGTTGTGAGCTCGATGAAGAAGATGGGCTAAAGTGCATCTGAGCTGCAGATGGGGCTTCAGAAGCTTTAGACACAAAGGCAGTTTTCAGAGGAGCATGAGTTGTAGACTTATCAACTGTGGGAGTGGAGTAGTATAGAGAAGGATCTTGAACTTGTGCAACCCTCTTGGCCTTCCATTTGTTCTCTATCTCCTGCTCTTTTAGCTTCTGAATGAAATCATTGATGTCCATATGAGCCATCATCTGATTTTGCTTGAGTACCATCAAGAAGGACTCCCATTTTGGAGGCAAAGCATCAGCTAAACACTGAATCTTCTCTTGAGTTGTAGTTTTGACCTCATGATTGAACAACTCACTCAACAGATGATAAAACCTAGCAATCAGTTCATCAAGGGACTCATTACCCACATACATAAAGCTGTTGAATTCCTTTTTCAAGGCTTTAGACTTAATGCTCTTAAAAGCATCATTACCCTCATATCTTTGCTGCAATGCATCCCACAGAAGCTTAGCCGAAGGAAACTGTCTAAACTGATGGAAGATATCAGTGGCAATGGACTGTGACAAAATAGCATAGGCTTTCTTCTCATAATCATACAGCTTCCTCTGAGGCTCAGTCATCCGTGTGACTAGCATAGGAGTTCCATCTTCATTCAGAGGCCACAGATAACCTCCTTCAATCATCATCCACAGATTTGTATCCACCCCATTGATGTGGATCTCAAATCTATATTTCCAGTGAGGGTAATCATCTAAATTCAACAACTTAGGAGCTTTGTTTGAGTTCCCTGTCTCATTCTCTGTCAACAAGAGAGTCTGAATGCGATGGTTTTGGTTAGCCATGAGAGCTAAATCCTCCATTTGATCAGAAGTAATAAGATTCAACACTTAGAAAAATTTCAGAAGTGACTGGCGAATGACTTATATTTGGGCGAATGTCGGGGGCCGAATGAGTAGAAACTGGCGAATGACAAGCTGAGTATGACAACAGACGAATGAGTGAGTCGAATGACCTATTCGGCGAATGGCAGATCGAATGAGGTCTTTCGCCGAATGAGTATTGAGAATGAGGCTTATTCGGCGAATGTGAATGGCGAAGGAGCTATTCGCCGAATGAGAACTATTCGGCGAATGAGGGGCTATTCGGCAAATCTTATTCGGCCGTCAGAGTCATTCGGCGATCTGGGGTTTTTGACAACGAAAATCGTGATATCTAGCAATTTTGACCAGATCTAACCCCCAAATTTTGCACAGAACTTCAAGACATGATAATAAACCAATTGGGAAGGAATTAGATCAAACAAACCACAAAAACACTTGATATTTCAATGAAATAGTGACTTGGGAAGCAAGAAAAATAGGGTTTTTGGAAGTTACGAAAATCAGGGTTTTGGGAATCTCAGATCTGTTGATTTTGAGTGGAAATCGAGTAGAATCAAGAGCCAAAGCTCTGATACCACTTTGTTGGACCGATTTGGAGCTCGGAAACAATCCGAATCCAATGAAAAACTACTCGAAAACCTCTGGGATAGTGCGGAATCCTATTCCAGGGTTTTCCAATCGAAACCAACAGAAACCGTGGTGATCCGAGGCTGTAGAAACGACTTGGAAGCAACGATCGAACACCACGGGTTGAGAATCGAACTTGGATGATCAAGAACCGCTCAAATCTTCAAGGGTTTTGACACTGGAGTGCTAGGGAAGAAGGAGGGCTCTGGAAAGTTAGGTTTGAAATGATTTGAACATCTATATATAGGCTGTAGTCATTCGGCCGAATGAGTGGCCGAAGCAGCTCATTCGGCGAATGACTAAGCTCGAATGAGCAGACATTCGAATGAGTCATTCGGCGAATGACTCATTCTGAACTCAGACATTCGCTATAACCTTCATTCGCCGAATGACTTCATTCTAGAGTCATTCGGCCGAATGAGTACACTTCATACTCAAACAGTTTATAATCAAATCAAACAACTAGATAAACATTAATAGACAATAATCAATAGAAATAAACATTATGAAATAGATATAAAGACAACTTCCATTAATACTTTGAACATTTACATGATAAGAGTTACAAAACTGAACTAGGGACAATAAACATGCATCAACAATTCACTAGCTATGGGATAAGGGTGTATAAATGGGTAATACACTTTGAGTAGTTAGAGAAAATCATAGCAACACACTAGTAACATATAGGACATAGTTGCACACCGAGACCAAAACCCTAGATACGTCTATTATAAATACTTATTGTATTCGAATCTTCTTAAAATAACTCAGGTACTGAAAATACTTAATCTACAGGTAACGAGCGCGCATTTTGTTGTGAATCATTACATAGCAACACAGGTGAGTTCATTGTCCCTTCTCTAAACATTTTTGTTTTACAAACACGGGGCTGAGAAGCATGCGTAAACCTTTTTCTTAAAAATATATGTTCACGTAAATTTTTTTACTTCTTGTATGTTTATTTACATTACTGTATCCTAGACTCATGTCTAGGTAAACTATATACAAATTAAATTAATGAATTAATTAATTACTCTTTGTGAGTAAGACAATAATTCTAAAACAAACAATTATTCTATGAAAGCTCTAATTCAAAGAATTCAAATTCAGTGTGTGATCAAGAAAACTAAAACTAAAGATCAAATCCATGGAATCTAAATTCAGTGTGTGTTCAAGTAAACTAAAGATCAAATTCAAAGAATCAAACTCAGTGTTGTAGCCATGGAAGTCTAAGGATCAAAATCAAAGAAATCATATCCATGTGTGAATCAAAGAACTCATAAACTCAATAACAAACAACTTAAGGTGTATGTCAGTTGTATGCAGATCAAGACCACGTGTAAACACACGGAAAGCCCCGTCATAAATAGTAGACTTTTATAGTCAAGCTATGTGGGCATAAATCAATTAATCAAACGAATTCAAGTGAACAGTGGTGATCATAAATCTAAGGATATCCTAAAGTCCCGACATATACAGTAGACCTGAAGGTCAAGCTGATATCATCATTAAAGCCCCGACACATACAGGTAGGCTCATTTGGGTCAAGCCTGATATGGGCCAAGTGTGAGACGATACAAACTGGATACCAACAACAACTAAGACTAATTGATTAAGTCAAATAAGGCCCAAACATCATGTCTTAGTTGAAATGAATATTTAATTATTCATTTAATTAAGCATTTAATTTCATGTTTCTACAAATACTAAGGTTGATCATGAATGCGTGATGAATTCAGTAGAAGTTCAATTTGTGGAACTCGAAATCTAATATGTCGATGTTGTAGAATGAAACACTTAATTATCATTAACAACAGTATATTATGTGGTTCGATATGTGGTGGGATGTCGGCTGGGGCTTGTTCCCCTACGTATGCCCTATATATAAGCATATTTGACTGGATAGTATAGGTGGTTGTTAGTGAGGTTAAGGTTGTAATTTTGGGTGTTCAAAGGTAATAATTTTCAGACAGTTCAAGTATGTGATTCAGTGTATGGGATAGAACGCTCAATTATCATTAACAACAATATATTATGTGGTTCGATATGTGGTGGGATGTCGGCTTGGGCTTGTTCCCATACGCATGCCCTATATATAAGCATGTTTGGCCAGATAATATAGGGGGTTGTTAGTGAGGTTAAGGTTGTCATCACGGGAAATCAAAGGTATGGGATGAAACGCTTAGTTATCATTAACAAGAATATACTATGTGGTTCGGTATGTGGTGGGATGTCGGCTGGGGCTTGTTCCCCTACGTATGCCCTATATATAAGCATATTTGGCTGGGTAGTATAGATGGTTGTTAATGAGGTTAAGGTTGTCATTTGGAAAGATTTATTCAAATTCATTTTCAACTAAACAATATGAACTCACCAACCATGTGTTGAGTTGATCTTTTTGCATGACTTCTCAGGTGACGAACATGTCTAACTAAGAAGTTATGCTTTTGGACTAGGATGCTATTTATAGGACTTAGTATTTTGGACTTGCATACTTTTAAACATCATTATACAGATTATCTTGTATACCTTATGCAGATACATGATAGATGGATTATGATCTTGATGATAGATTTACATTGTTAAATTATAAACGGAACGGATGTAACTTAACTTTGAAATTCTAATTTATTTAGTATCTTCTCATTATACATCATGTGCAACGTAAACAATCTGATCATCACGATTATCATTTCGGATATCGCGCCCCGGGACCTTTCCGATATCTGACATCCATAATCCTCTAGCTATCATAATAGCATTAACGGAGTATTCACATTTGAATAGTGCATGCTTCTAAAGAACATTAGAACCTCTAAATTTGTTCGAACAACTCGAAATACCATAACGAAAGTGTACACGAGTAGCTATGGATTTTAAATGCCAAGCTACCTCACACTTTCAGTAGATCTGAGGTTTATTATGTGGCACCCCGGCCTTCCCGAGGGTGCGACGCGACTGTCAAGATCGCAGTCTCCGGTCATACACTTGCGAGACCTACATATCTGGTTGCATACGTACATCCAAATACTTGGACAAAACAGTTTTATAAAATCAAAGTTGCGGAAGTTAATGTATAAGATCTTAAGAAACAGTTTGAATTCATAAGTTGCGGAAGCGTTAATAAAATAGTTTTCAAAATAACATAAAGTATTAGTTTGCGGAAGTGGTTTAAGTTGTTTAGCAATTACATACCATAACAAAATGATATTGAATGTTTAATAGACTAAGACACTAAAGTAGATGCATGGACTCCGTCCTACCTTCCTAGATTCCTCGTGCGTGTGCCTTAGCTACCTGTGAAAACATGCGAGTAAAAGGGTCAACACAATGGTTGTTGAGAGCCCAAGTTTTATATCACCAATAAAAATCAATTTTTAAAGTAAGAGTTTGCATGTCTACATTTCATTATAGTGCAATATCCATTGATAAATAGTCAATATGTGTCATACCATATGCGGGTTCACAACCGAAGCTAACATGCGGCCTACCACCATGTCCATCCAACTAGACAATGGTAATGTTGTTTGTCAATTTTGCACTATTCCGATCTCTAGTCAGGGTGGCCATACGGCGCGCAACAGTGGGGCTTGTGTAACATCAGTGCCAGAAACGTAACCGAAACATTGATCTCAACAGTAGCATGAACAGTAAATCAGGTACACATTTCAGTTGTTGTTCATATACCATTATCATATCATGTTATCAAAGAACGGATTCAAAATCATTTCAGAAACAAATTTCAGAATCATGGTTCATCAGTCAGATAATGATCTGGCAATACAGAACCATCATGTGATTGTTAGTTAGGATTCTATTATGTATAAACGTATGTGAGGCTTTACAGAACAAAACAACAATGGATGTCGTTACATACATGCTAAATCGACGGATTATTCGTATAGGTGACGATCTATACGAATATATCTGAAAATTTAACGTTCTGAATGATGTCCACTAATTAGAAAACCATATTGAAAAGTGTAGTTATCGTCGTATTCGTACGGGTGACGATTCGAACGAATACGCACGACGGCTATACGATTTGATTTAAACAGTAATTAAATATTTTCATAAAATTTAAATAAAAGGAAGATATTTAGTTAAATTACTAGGAATTACCACCTAAAATAAATTCCTAAACTTTACTTTTAGTATCGTGATGTTTCATTTCGAAAACGAAAGAAAAGCAACGTCTTTACGCGAAACCGAATGAACCCGAACATAACCGGGTATTTCAAGGTCATTTATGATGGTAAGTAATGCCATCTTCCTCCCCCACCAACCAGAATTGTCCCCAAATTTGTTCCACTCTCTTTACTTTCTCTCTCAAGAACCTCAAGCCACAACTCTCTCATTTCTCTACGAAATTTTGTGTTTTTGGTGTCAAAACGACCATTACAACACGTAGATCATAGAAGTACAACAGATCGGAGCTTGGATCCATCAGATTTGAGGTAGATTCAAAGTTCTTTTCAGTTTTTAGGGTTTTCAAAACCCTCTTGGTCGAACCCACCTAGAACCGGTTTAAACACATGAAACCTTAGGGAAAACACCACAAAACCTTGCTAGTGTGTGTAGGAACAAGTGGGATAGTCTTAAACTTTGAGTTGTGAGGGCTGCACATACCAGGCCGCTGCTGGCCGAATGGTAGTCATCAGGTGGCCGAATGGCCCCTAGCCGAAGCACATCTCATTCGGCCGAATGGCCCTATGCCGAAGCAGCCTCCCCCTTCGTTCAGCCAGCTCTCTTTCCGTCGGCCCAGGCTCATTCTGTCGGCCAACCAGCTCTACTCTGTCGGCCTACCTTCATTCGGTCAACCCAAATCCAACCATTCGGTCGGGCAACTGGTTCGGACCAAGGGTCAATCGGCCAGGCTCCATTCGGTTGAGCCAGATTCGGTCGGCTACTTCCACCATCGGCCATATATACATTAGACCCATATCTCTTTCGACCAACTTACATTCGGTTGAGCTGTTAACATACAACCTCCATTCGGCCGAGTTGATGGAATTAGAAGCAAGATGTCGATATGGAGTTAGGATTTTGTGATGTCAATTATTGGTTGTGAGTGCATGGGAACCACGTGGATGCATGCATGGGTTCGTTCCTTGTGTGTGTGCATGGGAGAAAATTAGAGTTTCATTTCATGTAACCAACTTTGGGGAATCTAGGAATTTAAGTATAAAGATGAGCAAGATAGAGATTGATAGGATTGCATTATGATACAATAAACTAAGGTTTTCTTGAAAGACAAGGGTTTTCTTAAATCACACCAACAATTGAATGTTGAGTTTATACTAACAAGAGTTTCATATAACTACACTATAAACTAAACATGGGTTGATATTATTGAGTTCAAAACTGTTGATGCATTTTCTGTGTGAACGCTGCATTTACTGTGTGAACCTCGCTTGTTGTAAGTGAAATCATAGTCTGTTGTATATGATTAGAAAAGTCAAGGGTCAAAGGGTTTGGCTAGAAATCCTAAAAGGTTAGATTCGGTTATGATTGATAGTTAATAGGTTCGGCTAGCATAAGGTTCACAAACCTTATCATAGGTTCGTGTAAATTCATTGTTCATATCTAAGCCAAACCTATGTGGCAAACCTATTGGCAAACCTATGAAACCTATATATATGATTTTGCTTGTTCATTTCAAGAGACTTGGGGTAGACTTGGAAGCTTGGAGCTCATAATTACACGCACATACAAAGCAATATTCTCTCAAGTTCAAGATCAAGATTATCTTCATCTTAGTGTCATTCTTGGTATATTCAAGTGTTTTATTTCACATTTGTATTGTAAACACTTGAATGTTGATGAGAAATTCAGATTCATGATGATATATTACAATGTTATTGTTGATCCAAATCTAGTGATAAATGGATTCCGCACGTTTATGATCGAATCGTAGAATTTTGTGATCGATTCTTTAAATCTACAGTGGTATCAGAGCTTTAGGATCGATTCTACGAGTATTTGGACATCAATCTCATGTAATTTGATCAGAAACTTCATCATTTTGAAAGTGTTGTTGAAGTTCTTCACGTTTTTGTCAACAGAAATCCAGATCTACGAAAAATTATCAAGTTTTTGCAAATTTTGATCAGATAGAAAGATGCGCCTCAAAAAAACGAAGATTTTGACTACTCATACGCCTTCTAACTCCAAAAAATGAAGATTTTAGAGCCATTTTAGTGAAGTTGCAGGTCTGTTCGACTGAACAGACGAACCTGAGAGACGAACCTCCATAGGTTCGTGAACAATAGTTCGTGGGAATCTTCATAGGTTCGGGAGAACCTCCATAGGTTCGTGGGAACCTCCAGGTTTGTGGGTAGGTGTGTGAGAACCTCCAATAGGTTTGTTCGAAAAGTTTTGCGAGAAAGATACCATTTTAATAGTATTTGATAATGTTGTTTAATTGATATCTTAACTAAGTAATTAAATTTAAAGAGGATAATTATACTGACAATCATCTTTGAATTTTAATTTGCTAATAAATACATTCATTAATTCAATCCGATGTGTCGATAATTGTAATACAATATAATCTCATGTCTGGATCTTTCTCAAACAAAAAGATGTGATTGTTTTGTTAGTAGATTTAGATTTGTTAAATTTGTAGTTTAGTTGTTCTAAAAATTTGAAAAATTACAAAAAGATTTTTGTTTTAATCTGATGTTAAATCAATAATTTTTGATTATTTGTTTTGACTTTGAAACATTAAAACCTTGGTTTGTTTTGAAATCTTAAATAAAAATAAAATTGGATTTTTCAAAAGGTTCGCCTGAAAAGGTATGTCGAATGGGTTCGTCCAATTGGTTCGTTGGATAGGTTCGTCCAACAGGTTCGTTCAATAGGTTTTGAACAGTTTCGCCTGAGAAGGTTCGTTGACAGGTTCGGTCAGCTTGTTAGTCAAAGGTTCGTGAAAAAGGTTTGTCAATAGGTTCGCATATAAATATCAGGTTCGTGAAAACGTTCGTCACTTTCATCAGATCTGGTTGGTGAACATGCAAGTTTGATTTTTTTCAATTTTCGATTAAGAACCTCCGAAGCCTTTTGACTGATTTCATTAGACTTGTATTTGGATTGTGATCATTTTTAGGTATAGATCTTGGATTTTGACCGGCTAAATTAGGAGATTTTATTGGTTTTAGGAGTTTTAAGTTGAACCTGTTTTGTTGAGATTAAACCTATTAAAATCTAAGTTTTGGACAAATTGCTTTCATTAAAGTTGTTCATCGTTGAGTTTCGAATCTTGGGATGTAAATTTTATCATCTAATTCGAAGTTTTAAAAATTTGATTTTAAAAATGGATTAGGTTCGTTGGATGAACAAAGGTTCACTGGAAGCTTGAAGGTTCATGTGAACCTGATAGGTTCGTGACGAACGTCTGAATTTCATAAGAACCAAATCTTTGTTGGTCAAGGTTTGTTTGACCAACAGGTTCGTTTGTTATGAAGGTTCGTTTAATGAAGGTTTGTTCATTGAAGGTTCGTTCATTCAAGGTTCGTTCATTCAAGGTTCCTTCATCAGAAGGTTCGTTCAGTTGAATAGGTTTGTCTTAACAACAGGTTCGTCTAGAATTAGGTTCGTCTCAGGGGGAGGTTCGCTGGTTTCAAAACTTAGAAAAATTTTTTATTTTTTTTATTTTTACAATTTTTGTTTTAATTTTGTTTTCTTTCTGATAGTAGAAATGGCGAATCTTACTTTCGGAGACAAGAACAACCTGTGTGCATATCTGGATCCTACTACTAGGAACGACAAAGATTTTAGACCGATCATAGAGTTTTTGAGACGATCACGGATTTATCATGCCATCTCCAATTCGTGCCAGATCTACAGATGACATATACAGAGTTTCTGGGAGTCTGCCAGATTGATCAGTGTTGATGAGGAGTATGTGATAGAGGAGAATGTGCTTGGACAAGCAATTCGTATTACAGAAGCTGACATAAGATGGGTGTTACAGTTTGGAGGAGAACCTGCTGGGATGACACTCATTCCAGAAAGGTGCATTAAAGGCTGCTTCATGAGGATTAGATACTTTGGGGTCTACAATATTACATCGATCAAGAAAGGAAAGCTTCCTCTGTAGTATAAGCTGCTTGCTCATGTATTGCTACACTGTCTGAGCATGAGGAAGGGGACATTTGATGAGCTTAGGGATTTGATGCGATCAGCTATGGTGGCATTGATCTTGAACAAACCGTTCAATTTCTCTGCTATGATATTCAGATACATGTATGATAATATCACCAAAGCTAAAGATAGATTTTATATGTATCCCATATTTGTACAGATGCTCATTGATGAAAGGTTTCCTGAGCAGATGCTACCCTGAGATGCTTCTGATTTACTCAAGCTCAAGCATATGACTGACTGAACTCTTGGTCAGGTCAGGGTGTATCAGAAAAGTGGTGATGTAGTATTGACAAAGGACTTAGTTTGTCATTGTTCCAGGGCTAATAATGTAGCTCCTGAGGATGATGCATGGAGGCATGCAGATTCTGGTTCTGATAATGAAGCTTTTAGTGGTGATGATGATGATCAGCCATAACCACCACCTCCTCCTCCTCCAAGACAACAGACAAAGAAATCACCAGCTCAGTCTTCAAGATCACAATAACAAAGTCAAGCTAAATCTCTAGGGCCAAGTGTAACTCCTACTACCTTGGTACCTTATGATGTTATCTTTGCAGATCAACATGAAGAACAAAGGCAACAAGAGGAAACTTCTTCTGTTCATGTTGATGCTGAGAATGTAGAGGTTGAAGATGAAGTGAAGAGTCTTCAGACACAGAGTCTGAGTTATAGACTATTGTGAGAGGGAGTACTGTTATTAAAAGATTGAAGAAAAGATCTGCTCAACAACAGACTGCAGAAGATAAAGAAGATGCTACTTATCCTAGCTTTACTGCTGAAGAGCCTGAGTCATCTAGGCCAAAGAAGAAGAAGAGGAAGGAAAAAGGTCCAACTAAGAAGAAATCTAAAGCTCGTAGGATCATTGTATCCTCATCTGTTGTTACTCTTGCAGTTTCTTCTCCATATGTTCCTATTGTTAAATCTACACCAGTTTCTGCTACAGTTCATATTGCTACACCAGTTTCAGTTATACAAACTCCTGAGTATGTGAATGTAGCTTCTTTTGTTCCTTCTTTCATGGAGACTACTACAGTGGCAACATCATTTCCAGAAACTTCATTTCATCTAGCTTCTAGTTAAAGAGAAGATTCTTTGTTTGGAAATTTAGATGATTTGGATCTAAATATTACTGTGGATTATGATGACACCGAGCTTAGAAGAATAATTTCAATGTTGTCAAAAGAGTTTGATCTATACAAGATGGAAAAGGAGAAAGTCAAAGCTGATCAACCATCTTCTTCGGGTACCAGTGAATTAGATGAGATGAAAAGTCAAATTGCTCATTTGATGAAGTGGAGGGAAGAAGATATGGCTGAGAAGAAGGTGTTGAATGAAAGAATTGCTTCCATGGAAATTTGATTGATATACAGAATGTTGATATTGCTGAGCTGCATAATGAGAATAGACATTTGAGACAAAAGATTGATGACATGCAAGTCAAAGATTCTCAGGCTGCAGCTTCTGGTGTAGAGAAGGTGTTTGTGAATTTGGAAGAGGAAGAAGAGAAAGAAGAAGATGAGAAGGTGGACTATGGTGATTCTGATATTGATGAAAATCCAGGTTTGAATGCTCATGATGATGATGAAGAAGATGATGGTGATGTGGCTGGTGGATCAGGTGGATAGGGCAGTCTGAATTCATCTATTGGAGCTATAGTTACATATGATTCTTCCAAGATTACTTTGGATGCTACTCCTGTTACTGCTGTTTCTTTTGATAGGGCTAGAGATTGTAATGATGATGATTTTGAAGATTTAAGTCAAATGGAACCAAAGGAGATTGTTGATTATTCTCTGCCTACTTTTCTTGAATTGTTTAAACAGCATTCTGATATTGATTTACAAAGATTGATTGTTGAAAGATCTAAAGATAAAGACTTGGAAGAAGGAGAGATTGCTGGTGGATATTCAAGAAATGATTTTTATGAGATGTTTGAAGTGGATTCTAATCAAGTATTTGATTTTGAACAAGATGAAGATATAGAGTTCTTTGATTTTGAGCATGATGATCCAGTAGATGAAAACTTGTACAATCTGAATACTTTAAAGAAGATTTTTGATCATGGAAGTGTGTCAAGAACATCTTTGGCTCAAGCTAAAGAAAAGACTAACATGGATCTATGGAAAGAGAATCAAGATGAATTGAAGTACATTGTTAATCATTTGTATATATTCAAGCAAATGATTGAAGTAATAGACGATAAAGCTCAAGAAAACAAAACTAAACAATTCACTAGATTCAAGATTGGATCTAAATCGAAAATGATTGGAAGAATTGTTAGTTATGGTTACTTTCACAATATTACAGGAAGTATCACTGATAAAGGATGTTATGTGGTGAAGCGGATTGATGGATGTCAATACTTTGGAAAGGCATTAGATCTAATGTCTTTGCCATCTTTTGAGTGTATGGAGTTGTCTAGATTGAAGATGATCAAGCCTATTCAGACAAAACAAAATGAAACTTTTGAGAAGTTGTTGAAGAAGGAGGCTAGATCTGGGTGGAGTTTGTTGTCTCCTCAAGCAAAAGACAAGATACATGAATATCCAAAGCCGAAAGTGTTCAAAAGACCAAGGTTGAGAAAGGTAGAACAGAATTGGAATCCATATTTCAAGTTCTGGTTCTATGATGAGAAGACTTCTGAAGCAGTTATTTTGTTAAGACAAGAAGAACAATGGAGGGTTATCAGAATGCTGGATCCTGTTTGGATTGTTAACTGCTCGAAGGATGACATTGATTTGCATAACATGGCGGAGATTTTTGCAGCTGAAGGTTATCATGATGTTGCAATAAGCTACAAGGATATGGCAGTTCCGTTTCAAACCATTGCGCGGATGTGTTACACTCTGGGTATACATTCAGGATGCAATTGGGAAGATGTGAACTATTTGTATGTGGAGCTGATGAAGGTACAGAAGGAAATTGATGCCAGGGATGCTAAGCTGGAAGCTGAAAGGTTAGCCAAGATTCCTAGATCTGTTGTGATACGAGCTGCTGTCAATGTTTATGGAGAAACTAGTGGAGTTGAAGACAAAGTTGAAGATGAAGACTAAAGATTTTTGATAGCAACTATTAAGGGGCAGTTTGTTAGTACATATTTGTAATAGGTTGTTATTCAAACATGTAAATTATAGAAAAGTTAATAAGGTTTGGCTTAGGTTTGTCTAGCCCACGAACATGAGCAGGTTCGGCGAACCTATTAGGTTTGGCAACATAGGTTCGTCCAACGAACCTCAAGGTTCGGCTGACAGTGTCTGTATATATAGAAAGTTTGTCTGATTTTTTCATAACTTTGAAAAAACTCTTGGACAACTTCAGAAAACCTGTAGAGAGAGTGTGTGTATTCTCTGTGTGAGAATTCTCTGTGTGAGACTTGTATTCATTTCAGTTTGATTAATGAGATGAATGTGATTATTGAATGCTTGTTCTTCTTTGATTCTTTATAGATCAAACATAGATTCCGCATGTGTTTGATTGTTCATAGGACTTCGTGATACGATCCAGATCAAATTCACCAAATCAACAAAAACATCTTAGAATGCATTGAGGATCAAGACAATGGCCTAAGGTTATGAGTGTTGGCTTAGTTATTAACACTTAACTCTTAGGAAAGTTCATAAGAGCGTGTAACTAATCCAGATGATTCACTGGAGTTATCTAGGACTAGTTATGCGAAGCATTGTTCAAGAATCATGAGACACACAAAGAGTAGTAATGGGCCTGAGGTTAATCCAATTGGATTAACACAAGCCCATCATGTTAAAGTATAATTCTTTTAAATTGATTATGTTTTTAATAAAAGAAAATTGATTTATAAATCCTATTACATTAATTAAATGATTTCTAAATAAATGTTCAACTTAAAAATGAATTAACTTACAATGTTTTATTTAAAGACTTTAAATGATTAATGTGGGATAAGGGTTTATTTATGGGTAATACCTTAGACTAGTTAGATAGAATCTTAGAAACACATTAGTAACATAGGACACTTAGTTGCACACCGAGACCAAAACCCTAGATACGACTATTATAAATACTTGTCGTACTCGAATCCTCTTAAAACAACTCAGGTACCGAAGAAACATAGTCTACCAACAACGAGCGCGCATTTTTTGGTAAATCAATATAGAGCAAACCAGGTGACTTCATTGCCCCTTTTCTAATCATTTTTGTTTTCAAACGCAGGGCTGAGAAGCATGTGTAAACCTTTTTACTTAAATATGTTTTACGTAAATGCTTTTGCCTATTGTATGTTTTATATATACATGTTTATACTCCTAGACTCCTGTCTAGATATATGTTATGCAGGATTAGCTAACGAATTAATTAATTTCTCTTATGAGTAACACCTTAATACTAAAACTATAAAAGAAATCCTTAGTCCATCCAATTCAATTCAAAGAATCCAAACTCAAAGTGTAACCAAGAGAACTAAAGTTAAAGATCACATTCAAAGATATCTAATTCAGTGTGTATTTAGTAACACTAAGGATCATATTCAAGAAACTATAATCATTGTGAAAATCATGGAATTCTAAAGATCAGAATCAAGAGACTCAAGGGAATCATAACCGTGTGTGAATCAACGAAATAATGAAATCATTAATATCTAATAAAATCATTAATGCTTAAGTTAAGGTGGATGTCAGTTGTATGTAAATCTAGACCACGTGTAACACACGGAAAGTCCCGTCATAAATAGTAGACTCTTGTAGTCAAGCTATATGGGTATAACTAAAACGATCAAACGGAATCAAGAGAACAAAGACGATCGGAATCAAAGGATATCCTAAAGACCCGACATGTACAGTAGGCCTGAGGGTCAAGCTGATATGGGCAAAACATGAAAGTCCCGACGGTACAACTTGAACACCACCAACAACTAAGTCTAATTGATTGAGACAAATAAGGCCCAATCATCATGTCTTAGTTGTATTTAAATGATTAATTATTTAGTTAACTGACCATTTAATATCATATTTCTACAAGTGCTTTGGGTAATCATGAATACATGGTGATCTCAGCAAATCAGAGGTATTTCAATTGAGGAAATCAAAATCTAATATGAACGTGAATGGAATGAAACGCTTAATTATCATTAACAGCAATATGCTAAGCAGTCCGGTATGTTGTGGGACAGTGGCTGGGGCTTGTCCCCTACATATGCCCTATATATAAGCATACTTGATTGGATAGCATAGGTGGTCGTTGATGAGGTTAAGGTTGTCATTTCGGGGGATCAAGGTAAACATATTCAAGGTAATCAAATGCTATGAATCAGAGATATGGGATGAGATGCTTAATTATCATCAGGAACAATATATCGTGTGGTTTGGTATGTGGTGGAACGGTGGCTGGGGCTTGTCCCCTACATATGCCCTATATGTAAGCATATTGAACTGGATCGTATAGTTGATTAATGGTGAGGTTAAGGTTGTCATCCAAGTGGTTATTTAAATTCATTTTTAAACAAAACCTACATGAACTCATTAACCATGTGTTGACTTAATCTTTTTGCATGACTTCTCAGGTGACGAACAGGTCAATTAAGAAGTTAATGCTTTTGAGACTAGGATACCAGTTAGAGGACCTAGCATTTTGGACCTGCATACTTTTGGACATCATTTTACAATTTCTTTTGTACATCTTGTGCAAATACAAGATAGAAAATTCATGATGTTGATAGTAGATTAACATTGTTAAATTATGAACATAACTGATGTAATTTAACTATGTAATTCTTATTTCATTTAGCAGTTTCTCATTATATATCATGTGCATTGTAAACCATCTGATCATCACGATTATCTTTCCCGATATCACGCCCCGGGAACCTTCCGCCTGTCGGGGAAGTCGATCCAACCCGCCGGCACGGGGTGTGACAGCTTGTCATTCCCAAATAGTACTATTCAAAATTACCACGCCAAGCGCCACGCGCTATTAACGGTTTGAGATGTGTTTTAATGAGGACTTATCAATTTTGTGGATGAGTGCCACACATATGCATATACGTGATATTAGCATGTACAAATGTAACCAAAAAGTACGTGTTTTGTTTAAAAACAATTTGTATACAATGTTTTCTCCCCCAAAGGTAGAAAATGAAAAAAGGGGCCTTGAACTCACCTGATAGAGCAGTTCCGGTTTAAGTGATGTTCGCCACTCGCGAATGCTAGCAACCTTCTAGTTAGCAACTATAATCATATAGGTTTTGAGTACGTTGTCTATGGTGTGTTGTATCCCATACAACTCCAAGTGTCGGTGTGCTCAACCGAGCGTGTGTGTTGACTTGTGTTGACTCAACGAATCGTTGGTGACATATTTGTTTTGTTTAGTTTATTTACATGCTAATTGAATCTTAACTCGCACGTAGGACATCATCATACATCCTACGACTCTAATCGTAACACTTTCACACATGTCGAGTTATGAAATAGTAAAGGTTACCATTTTTGGAAAGTTTCCCTTTTCGGAAAGTTTAGTTATGAATTCCCGTTTCCTAATTCTAATACATCTGGTAAGTTTGTAAAAACTTATGTAAATACTTAAAATACATTGTTTACGCATAAATTGAGATCTATGCCATTGTGTCCAAATAAAGTTTCCTTATATAGTAAGTATTCGTTTTAAAGGCCCTTTTTTCACAAATTAAAGTTTCCAATATGCTTAAAAATCATTTTTAAACATATTTCAATAGTCACAAATCACCAAAACATGTTCAAGCATCTAAACCCCTCTTTTGAATTACAAAACTTTCCGTATATAGTAAGTTTGTCACAAAATCCTATTTTCACAAAATAAAATACTCAAATATGTTTCTAAACACTTAATATACATTTGGCAATATCTAGACATGCCTAACATGTCCAGATCATCTCAAATCTATGACATGCAACATAAAAGTTACCTTTTATGGCAAGTTTACCAAAATCATCACAATAACCTATCAAAACTAAAATCCCACCTTCCTATACTCTAAAATGAGTAGATCTACATTAAAGTAACACAAGAACACCAACAAATTCATGCATGTGAGTGGATCGGAGTTGCTTGTGATCAAATACACTTGCATGTGGGTTTTTAGCCCTTGCATGTATGATCTAACTATGGATAAGTCATAAGAACAACCTTAGAAGCTATAAAACACTGAGATGAAGCTGGATCAGGGACTTGGCAGCTATAAAACCTTATGGGAATGATCTCTTAGGAGGTTCAAGTGATGGTGTTGATGAGGACAAGCTTCTATGCTTCCTTCTTGCTCCAATGGCTTCCCAAAGCTTCAATGTAGCTTCAAATGTTAACAATGGAGGTTTTCTTGGGGGAATGATAAAGTAACAGGTTGTTTTGCTCAATATTGAGGTGGTTTAGTCAAGAAAATAGGATTGAAATGATTAAAAATAAGACGGGTTGAGTGTTAAGGTGGCTTTGGCATCTACGGCTTCCATGCGTATCGCCTAGCATGCGTACGCGAGGCTAGTCTTAATGCCTGGATTAAAATAATCAGATTGGCGTTTGGTTCATCCGTGAGCATTGCCTAGTGTCGTCGTGGCTCCCCGGGCGTAGTGCTAGGTGTACCGCCTAGGTATAAACATTGGTCGTATGGGTACCGCCCGGCTTGCGGAATGAGCCCAATTGGCCCAATTTTGTTGTTTAAGCTCGTTTTCGATAGTTTAGTGGTTACGAACATCGTTTCTTGACTTATTGTCATTGTTTAACTTGTTCTAGGTTCCCATTGAGCTTAATTATTGTTAAATTCATTTGTTGTTCGTTTATTTCACCAACGTTCGTGAGACTCGTGTGTGTTTCGATAATTACTCGAATTATCGGTGATAGTTTGTGTTTGTGTTTTACGAAATGTTTGCATGCTTGATTAATCATGATCAACATGTAATGTACAATCTAATAATTCCATGAATTATTGTTTTGCGTTTGCGTTTGTGTTTGCCACACTTGGTCTCCACAACCAATAAGCAATGTACGATTCGAGAGTTCCTCAAACAATCGTTTCACAGTTTCTTGTGTTTAACTCATCTAATTAAACCTAATTAAATGAAATGTAACAAGTATGAATGTGAAATGCTAATTTGTAAGAGCTGCAGTTTACCTGAAATTGCCGGGTGTCACATATTAGGTCTTCATAAACAGTAAATCAGGTCTACTCATTTCTTAACTATACACAAAGCCTAGGCTCATTGAGAAGAGCTAAATTATAGAAAAATTTGCCTCATTGAGGAACCTCGAACATTACGGATTGTACAGTCGAGAGACTGAAAACAAAGCCGTATTCCATGGTAAATGCTCGATGATACTCCAAACGCAAACCCGAGATAACTTGGGTGCGTCAGGAACACATGAGATCAAAAGCATTTCCACCTGTATAAAGAAAAAGTACAACCCGATAATGATACTTAAATTTTGGGACAAAATTTCTCTAACAAGGGGAGACTGTGACAACTAGTACCGGACTGTCCGTTAAATCCGTACGGTAAGTGTACTTACACCTAAAACTATGTGTGAATGTTAGCTGATAAACAGTGTGTTCAGTGGAAACAATTAATAGTTGTATCTATTTCAATGAGAATCGAAATATGAATATACAAAAACACAAAGTGAAATAACAGTTGTGTGAAACAAACGAAAAATACAGTCGGTTTCGATCTGATATCCACGAATAACAGGAATCAGGTGGCCAACAATTCAGTGAGAAAACAATGTGAATTAAATAATAACAGGGTGAAAACAGTTGGACTTAGTTGAGTCTGTATGTGAGAATGTTCAATTCAAAACAACAACTCAGTACCGTTTATGAATAACAAACTGACAATGTGTTTGCATGGTTGACGATTCACACAAACATATATGTGAGTTTATCGTTCTGAACGACAACTGAAAAATAGAAAACCCAATCAGAAAGTGAAACGTACGAACGTGTTCGTACAACTAGCGCTCTATATGAAACACGCGCATAAGTTGTTTTTTCTTAAAAAAACAACGGAAAATAAAAAATTCTGAACTTTAAAAATAATAAAAATGAAATATTTATTAGGAATTTCAACCTAAAAAGTTTTAAGTTAAATTATTTTTATAAAACTATACATTAATGTTAAGTAACGAAACGACGCGAATTAACGGGACCGATCGAAACAGAACACGAGGGTAAACACCCGGGGTATAAAACCCCACACCCTTCTTCTTCTCCTTCATTTTTTCAGCAGAAAATTCTTTCTCTCTATCCTCAAGCACGTCACTCTCACTCTTTACTCTAACTCTAACCTACAACCACACTTCACCATAGCAAATGACCACCAAATTTCGCATTCTTTGTGCCTAAAGGACCCTCTCAACGTCTAGAACAAGGAAGTACAAAGGATCTAACCCAAAACGAGCTCATTTGGACGGAAATCTATAGAGAAGTTGCGGTTGGAAGTGGGTTTTCATCATCTTTGAGGTATGATCTTGTAACCGGTTTTTTTTATTCTTTCAAAAAACTTAGTTTCTGCATAAAAGTGAGTTAGGATCTTAGGAAACATGTGAGATGAGAGTGGTGATGTTTGAAATACGAGTTTTAAGAAGTTAGACGTTATTGTCGACACAAGAACAACAATGATGTTAGTATCGATAGCTTCGAAGTTGTTCACCAACTTTCAATCAGAAATATGTTAAGTTAAACCATAGAAGGATTGGACATGGCTGAAATACCAGGGTAAGAACAATGTCGAAATAGGAACAGGCCAAGAAATAGTGTCGATGGTTCTGCAATGTGCAACTCATCCAACCCGTCGATACTATTATCCTAGAAGACCACATGGCTGGAATCTATCGAGATTAACAAGATCAGCAGGGTCCAAGGGTTCTGGGATTTCATTTAATCAATACTAACTCCTAGATGTAATCCAAGTAATTCAGGACAAGAATGACACAATATGGTTCTTCCTTTAAACCTTAAGGGGGATAGAAACATTAAATCATGTGTTCCCTCTTTTGGTTCTTTTAAATACCTTATTACGGATCTTAAGGTAAATTAACGGATTCCCCATTTTGGTGCTTGTTGTTACCTTATAGGGAAATCTTATCTCAGTTCAACAGGTATCCCACTTTTGGTTCTTTTACAACACCTTATTGGGGATCTTAAGGTAAATTCACGTATTCCCCTTTTTGGTGTTTATTATTAACTAATGGGGGATTCTTATCTCAGTTCAACAGGTTTCCCACTTTGGGTTCTTTTACAATACCTTATTGGGGATATAAGGCAAATTTTTACAGATTCCCCTTTTTGGTTTTTATTATTACCTTATGTGGGAATCTTATCTCAGTCCAACATGTTTCCCACTTTTGGTTCTTTTACAATACCTTATTGGGGATCTTAAGGTAAACTCACGGATTCCCCTTTTGGGTGTTTATTAACACCTAATGGGGGATTCTTATCTCAGTTCAACAGGTTTCCCGTTTTTGGTTCTTCTTTAAAAACCTTGCGGGGGATCCTCAGGTTAATTCACGAGTTCCCTCTTTTGTTTTTGTACGATACCTATTAGGGGAACTTCTTTAAACCTAACTTTGAGCTTCTAAGTTAGCTTTCATTTATGATGGCTTAAGGTTTATTAGAGAAAACTATTTATTTTCAAACATATCACTAGAGTGATCTTTAGGACACTTAGTCGATACGCACAATTCTCATCATAACTCTAAAACACATACTAATGCTAGTAATGTGAACACAAACAAATCAAACACAGGTTGAATCCAACATCATTGCAACAACAGTGAGCGTGTGTATTCCTCGAGTCTTAGTCAACCAGTACAATATCCAGGTGTGTTAATCTGCCTCTTTTCTAATCTTTTGATTTTAACGCGGGGCTGATAAACATGCTAACCCTTTTATTTATTTAAAATCCTTAGCACATTATTAAAATTATCAAGTTTACTACATAATATGGATTTCATCTTTATTATCATATTCTTATCATATCATTATCATTATGTGTGTTTGTGTGTGAAATAACATGTAAGACATAACACGTATGATATCATGATAACATAATTTTATGATACCATCCCATCAAAATGAATGACACAATGCATCAAGGTAGATCTCAAATCAATGGGTTTATAACATTGAAACAACAAGAGTGATGCTCATGATAACATGATTTCATCATGACATTGTTCACCATATTTACTAACACTGTGTAATAATACTAGCTTTTATAACACGTTAAAAGCATTGAGAATACATAACATTGAGATAACATTTGAGACAATCACTTGGGATATCACAGATGACATCATGATAACATAGTTTCAAGATGTCCTCCCTCATATATGATAACATTGTATAATAAGACGAGATCTTAAAAGACAATGTTAAAGACTAGAGATCATAAAATTGTGTTCATTTCATTTTTATTATACCAATAGAACATATCAGGGATGATGTCACGATAACATAATTTCCTGATATCATCCAATTATTGAAATAACATAAGTGTATTTTAGATGTGATCTTATGACACTTTGTTATTAACACTGAGGTGACATTGAGATAACACTGAGATATGTACAAGAGGTAACAAGAATGATACTCATGATAATATAATTTCATGATGATATTATTCACTACAATTGCTAACACTGTGTAATAAGACTAGTTCTTATAACATTTTGTTAAAGACATTGAGAAAATAACAATTGGAGAACACATAACATTAAATAATTACTATTAATACTGTTTATATTATATCACAAAAAGCATGTGTTCATGAGTTCATGTCCAGTCGTAAGTCCCTTACAAGTAAATCGTTTACCATTGATTTAGTGCTACGGAACCGACGATAGCATAGTGGTACCATAGGTTTGACAAAACGCCGGCTAGTGAGGCCGGTACGTTAATCGTATTTCATCATCATTGGCAGGTATCCTATGACCGGTAACAGCGCTGCATCAGTCAGGTTTGGTAAACGACACTTGGTGATATTAATCTACAGACATTGATTGTAATTGTACCTTCGTCTCTGCTAACGGGTAGACTGAGGAATTGATTTTCTCTCATATCATAAAACCCGTACATATTCATTTTGAATGCACTAGGACACCGAAAGGATAGGGGTAAATTGAAGGCATTGTGATCTGATTACTTGAGGATCATAATGGCGTCCTATTTATGGCCTATCATTTCAATTGTGAGACACTTTATAGAGTATACTGACACTTCTAATTTTAGTAGTAAATTACAATAAACTCGATGATTGAGAGGATAATTAAAGAATAAGATTTAATAATAATCTATACCTTTCAAATACTAAGGGTTACCATGACTTAGGTCACGATGATTTATATCCTTTATCAATGTATTATCCTACATCTATATCATGGGAAATCATATCATGTGAGAATGAAATGGGTATCTATATTTGCAATACAGGTGCCATTTAATTTAGTTAAGTGAGTGGTGGGTTGGCTGCTTCGTTCGTGATCTGTATGCCCTATATATAAGCGAGCTTAATTTGAACGATATATTATCTTTAGGTGTAACTATGGAGAGTACATTGATGTGTGATAAGACCATGCGAAATCAATAACACTTATGCGTGACACTATGACTTGTGAATCACAATTTCTCAAATGTTTTCAATTACTAAACTTATGAACTCACCAACCTGGTGTTGACTTGTTTGAATGCATGTTTGTTGAAACAAAGACCCAGAGAGGCTGCTTAACCAGGAACAAATACAATAGACACTTGGTCAAAGATTTGATATTAGCTCCCTCTTAAGTTTTGCACAAAGTTATTTTCGTTGTTTAGTTTCTTGCTAGAGAGAAGAACAGAAAGAAAGCACAAGGAATTTTGGGGGAAGTAATTCATTTTACCCAGCATTCTGAGATACAAGACGAGAAATAAGAAGACAAATAGCTAACATTGTTATAGACACTGAATCATCAGACTAGTACAATTACAAAGTCAACAACAATGGAAATAAGAGTATTCAGTAGTCTTCCGGTCTTCCGTGCTTGAGATAGTTGTGTTGAGGCTCAGTGGTTATTCTTTCGAAAGATGTTCATCGGAAGCTGATTAAATAGTCATTTATTTCGGAATAAAAGACTGTCTTCCGAATCATTTGATGTCTTCCGATGCAATGGTTGTCTTCCGAAGGTATCATGGTCAGCTAATGCCTTCCGATGTAGAGAAGTTCAGCGGTAGTTCCTTTTGGCGAATCTTCTGCTGTTGATCTTCCGATGTTGAAACAGTTCTTCAATCGGAAGAGAAGTATCTGCGGTTTATTTATTTGTCTGGCTTTAGTGGTTTTGCTCATAAGTCCTTATTTTCCAACAATCTCCCTCTGGAAGAACGAAGCCAAAACCGTTTATTTTGGTTTTAAAGCCAGACCAATTTTATTTCTAAAAGTTCGAACATAGTTCAGAACTTCATATTTTGTATCAGCATTATCCAGATTCATATGCTGCAATTCCTTCAGATCATTATTTGGTAAAGTGAGAATTCCATCCCAATTTGAGAAGAAAGTTCTTGAACCATTATATCTTTCAATGATCATGCTCTTAGAGACAGAGTCATAGAACCATCTTTTTATAATAGTTTTGGAGTTTTTGATCTGAGGAGGGTGAGATTTAGAATGTAGACCCAAAGGAAGAGGAGCTCCAGCAGGCAAATGAATTGTTTCTCTTCTTTTCACTTGATCATTTGAATCAAGTACCTTCGTTACTACAACATGCTGATGAGGCTCGTAATGCCTCAGAAGATCGGTAAGAATTTCCTTATCAACATCAACCTAGGGTTAAAAAATTTGATAGCAGATGGCGATTCTAAAGACCCAACACCTAGGCTTCCCATAGGTGCATTTAGCAGGTGATCAAGCATTGTGCTTGGATTGACATCCTTCAGCTGAGTCACTATAGTGGGAGAGGCTGAAGTGACTTCATTACAAAGCTCAGCATGATCACTGTTCTCTCTTTTGAACTTTGACCATTCATCAAACAGTACATCATCTCTCCATCTTGTTATTGTGTTCTTTTGGCCCCATTAATTTTGGATGTGTTTTATTCTTCTTCTCTGCTCAATGGTCTTTTTCTTGTTGATGTCAGCCTTTATTCTTTTGGATAAAATCTCAGCTTCATTTCTGAGGCTAGTAATATCCCAGTTACTGAAGTTTTCAACTTTGTACTTCCCTTCATCCAGCAGAAACTTGATCAACTGCTCCCTCTCAGCCTCATAGGCTTTATCTTGCTGTTGATCCATCAAGGCAATTTGTTCCTGATAAATCTTTGCCAGCTCATCTCCTGAGAGACCAGTGGCTTCTAGACCGGCTAGGATCTTATTTTCCTTCTCCGTTTGTTTATGCTTTGTCTCTTGAAGGTCTTTTTCAGAGGGGAAAGTCCTTATTGGAGAATATGATTCCTTTACTGGAGAAGTTTGTGATTTCTCTGCATCTGCTGACTTTATTGGTGAGGGAGCTATGGTTGTTTTGGGCAGGTCAGACTTATCATCATCAGCTAATATGAGCCTTCTCTTTCTTGAAAGAAGAAAGGCAAGTGGCTGATCATCATTTAAGTCTGAGCTAGGTTCTTGAGCAGGGTTAGAGGTTTATGAGGTTTGTTATTGGGGGTTTTGGTTTTTCTCGCCACAATCTTTTGTCTTCTTGAGAAGGACTTAGTGATTATTGGGGCTGTTTTTGGCCAATTTTGGAGGCACTGCGAGTGGTAGGAATGGAGGTATGTGAAGATAGTTCTAGGAGGGTTTGAGAGGCAGAATTTGGAGAAAGGGTAGGTGAGTTTTCTTTATTTGTGTGTGTGGGTGAAGAAAGGATTGATATGGTGGGAGAGATATGTTTAGGGAAGATGGGGTTATGCTCAGATTGGACAGAACCAGTTGGAATTGGTATGTCCTGAGTAGTTGAGGCAAAAGAAGAGGGGGCAGCGGTTGTGGGTTTAATTGGCTCAGTGGGAGCTGATTTGGAGGGTTTGGGTTTCCCGGAAACTCGAGATGTTCAGTGTTTATTTGAGCTTCAGCTTCCCTTTGTTTATACTCAGAGCTAGCCTTAGCAGCTTCAGTCAGAAACTGCTGATCCAGTGCTGCTTTGAGGAGTGCCTCCTGATTTTACAATATTATTTTCTTCTCCCTCCTATGCTCGGTTTTATCTTCTGCTCTCTTGGCAGCTTGGGCTGCAGACCAGAGCCGTTCATTCTCCCTCTTTTTGGCTTCATCATCCTGTTCCTTGAACCAGGGAGAATGAGGAGCAATCCCTGTAACAGATTCTAGAAAACGAGTATGGTTAAATAGTTCATGTTGTAGAGAGGAGACTTTGGAATCTACTTAAATTTTCAGTAGATCCAGTTGTATCTTTTGAGTCGTTAGGAAATATGGGGTAAAGTTTTTAAGCAGGGTGGTGAGATGGGCAGTAAGAAGGTAGGGGCAGTGGAAGTAGGTGGAATGTGTGGGGTACCTTCAAGTGAAGGTTCCTTCATTGGGATGGATTTGGGTTGTAGGACTTGGTTATTCAAGACTGTTGTAACTAACTCAGTGAGTTTGGTCACATCAGCCTGAATATGAGCAAAAGAATCCGTCAACTCCTTTAATCTAAGATCTGATTCGTCCATCCTTTTAAGGATTTCATTCGAATCCTTGACTAGTGAATCAGTTTTATTATGTTAGAGTCTATCTTAGGAATGTCATGGGCCCCTTTTTCTTGGTTCCAGGGATTTCCAGCCTCGGTTTCAAGAACTTCATGGATTGTTGCCATACCGGGAGTCTTATTGCCTGATCCGTTCAAATGAGATCCCATTGGGTTGTCATGTGAGATGGATGCTCCAGATACATGATCATGATTTCTAGATGGACTAGACACCCTGATCTCATCCTCTTCTCTATGGATAGTGTAGGACCGATTTGAAGCTCGGAAACAGTCCAAATCCAATGTAAATCTACCCGACAGCCTCTGGAATAGTGCGGAATCCTATTCCAGGGTTTTCCAATCGAAATCAACAGGAACCGTGGTGATCCGAAGGTGTAGGAATGACTTGGAATCAACAATCGAACACCACGGGTTGAGAATCGAACTTGGACGATCAATGGCCGCTCTAATCTCCTAGGGTTTGACTCTGGGATCTCAGGGAAGAAGGAGGGCTCTCAGAAAGTTAGTTTTGAAATGATTTGAACAAGTATATATAAGCTGTAGTCATTCGGCCGAATGAGTGGCCGAATCAGCTCATTCGGCGAATGACCAAGCTCGAATGAGCTGTCAATCGAATGAATCATTCGGCGAATGATTCATTCTATCGCCAGACAATCGCTATAAGCTTCATTCGGCGAATGACTTCATTCTAGAGTCATTCGCCCGAATGTGAAGTCTTCATACTCTACTATAAATTTAATCAGATTAACACATTATATAATCAATAATAAACATTAAGAATGACATATAAATACAACTTCCATTAATAACTTGAACTTTACATCATTAGAGTTACAAAACAGAACTAGGGACATTACATGTATCAACAAACTCCCCCTTGGACCTAGTTCAACTCTTGGAAGTGTCTTTCTTGAAATACTTTTCTGATATAGCTTTCCAGTCTGCTCCAGCGTGGATTTTGAAAATGCTGCAGAGACGGATTACTCTCATGAATTGCAAAGCTTGCACCATGTCCGGGACATCGAAGAAAATCTGGTGCCTGAACAGAGCTTGAACATCCTTGTGAGACAAGTTAGTCAGCCACATAGGATCAAAAATCCTAACAGTCTCCCACTGCTTATCCTTGCACAACACAATCACAGCCTCGCCAGTGCGCCCATCATAATACCACCATCGGAAGCCATCCATAAAGTCTTGTCGCATTTTCTGTAAAGGAATCTTCTTCAAAACTCTAGGGGGAAGCCACTTCAGGATAACTTTATGCTTGCGGGTATCTCCATCAATTTCTAGCAAGTAATAACGTTCTGGCTGCTGGGGCTGAAAGTTCACCCATCTCTTCCTGTACTCGTACTGAATTTGCCTAGAAAACCAGGCAGACATTCCTGAGTCTTCACTGTACAGTAACTTCAGACGTGCTAGTTGATTGACTTCAAAGCCCGGCAACGTCTTGAAGTCATGAGGGTGCTTGAAGTAATCAATACCCTTTTCTCGTTTCACAGCATAGCAACCGAGGTCATGAAAGTATGCCCAGCTCAAGATTTGACCTCTAGCTTTGTAGCCTTTGGTCCTGTAGATTTTCTTGTGTGTAGCTGGCATCTTCTCGGTGCTTTGTTTCTTCAAGGCCACCCAATAGGCCTCCCATTCTTCTTTTCTCTTCTTTTGTTCATGTGCTTCGGATTTGCTGGCTTCGACTTGCTCTTCCAGATATCTGACCAAAAGATCCTCTGTTTCTTGATCAAATGGTTCAGTGAATGTAGGCATCTCATCCTCTGCCGATGTATACTTGGGATATTCCTCTTCAGTGATATCCTCCAAAATCACTTCATCAATATCATCAAAGATTTCTGGCTCAGGCTCCTCATCAAAAGGAACAGAGGTATCATCAGTGATCACCTCATCAGGATTTAACCTGAACAGTTCTGCTATCTGTTCCTTTGTCAGGCAATGAATAATCTCTCCCTCCTCTTTGTCATAGCTGACTGAGTGCTGTATGATGCCTTGAGCGTCAAGAATCATAGTGAGTGTTTCATCCAATTGACGTCTCACAGGCACAGCTTCTACTTCCTCAGTAGCTGTTGGTTCTTCAGTTTGTGCCGGAGGAGATGGAGGAGGAGCCTGTTGCTTCTTGTCATTTGCCTTCTTGGACCGGATCTCAGAAGACGGAGGGGCTTGATCATCATTGTCATCATCGTCATCAGTACCGTATGATTCTGAAGACCCACTCCCAGATCCGTCCTTATCATCATCCCGATCAGATTCCTCATAATCCACCTTCTCCTCATCAGATTCATCATCCTCTTATTCATCTTCTTCATCTTCATCTTCCTTGGATTTCTCCGAATCTGAATCATCGGATCGGGTTTCAGTGCCTTCAAGCCTGGGAGTGCCCTCCTTGGAACCCTCAACAAGTTCAGCAAGGCGAGCATTCTCAGCTTCCAATAATAGAATCCTCTCGTTGAAACCAATGGCAGTCATAGCCAACTGGTTATGCTCATCAATGTACTTCAGTAGTTGCTCCTCTTGTTGAGCAGAACGAGCCCTATGATCAGCTTGTTTATCAGCTGCCTACAGCAACAGGGCATCCTAATCGTTTATCCTTTGAGTGAGCTGAGCAATCTTGGTCTCTTGCTCCATGTTCTTCTCCATCAGCCTCAGAACCATACTGTTCAGTGTGCTCAGCTGATCCACAACTGAAACAGTAGGTATGAACATATCAGCTCTGGATGTAGAGGGACCGGCAGAAGCAGCAACATATACTGGTTCATGAGTGATAGGAGTGGTCAGAGGGGCAATAGTGGTATGTGAAAGAACAGCCCTTGACCGTGTCAGTGAAGAAACTGATACAGCTGCTACTGATGTAACAGTAGTTGTAGCAGCTGCAGTCAGTTCTGACCTCCTTTGAAATGAAAACCTGGACCTCTTTCCCCTTCCAGCTCGAGAGGATGTAGCCTGAGAAGTGGCAGCAGTCACAGCCACTGAAACTGGAGTAGAAGACCGAGGTGGAGAAGAGATAACAAATTCTGGTATAAACAGTGGATCAGTAATCTCCTCCATCTCCTCTTCGGTTCTCTTCCTCTTCCTGACAACCATCTTTCCACCTACCATCACCTTCTCATAGCCTTCCTCCATAAGATCATCAGAGTCAGTACTCTCTTCATCACGATCTCCAACAACACCCTCATCATCACCAGAGTCCTCTGACTCATCATCACCTTCAGAAACATGAGGAGCTGAAGCATCAAGTGAGACAGAAGCAGTAACTGTAGTGGTAGAAGTAGCCAGGAAGTCCAAATCCATCAGCGAATCAATATCTATGTCCTCCTCTTGAGCCGTAGACACACCAGCATCACTACCAGCAACAGCACCACCCACATCAACCATGCTCATATCAGCAGCAGTGGTTATGTTACCTGTACCCACACTCATCACAACAGAACTCGTAACTGCAGTGCTCACAATCACTGAGCTCTCACCACCTCCTGCACCACTCACACTCGCATCATCACCATCATCACCTCCATCACTGTCATCTCCATCAACTGGTACAACAATGTCTTCAACATCTGAATCGGAGTCATTGTGCCTCCATCTGCGACCAGCAGGAGCTCTGTAATCAGGTCAAGAGAGATGTCCAAATAAGGATCGGGTGGCAGGCTTCCTCTCTTTTCCCCTGTATGACAAGACTCTGTTAAGAGTGGTGTCATTCATGTGCTCCAAACGAACAACATCAGCATTGATCTTTGGAAGATCTGGAACATGAGCATCAATGATCTGTTGTAGAAACTTAGGGTACATCAGAAACTTCTTGTCCCCCTTTAAGACCACGTTCTCCTTCATATGTATAAAAATCATCTCCGAGAAGTTGAACGGCTTGTTCAGCACTAAAGCAGCAAACGCACACTGTATAGTCTCTCGCATGTCATCGAATCCACTTCGCCTTGATCCGAGACAGTGAACTAAAACATGAGCGAGGTACTTGAACTGTGGAGACATGAAAGCTTTATTGAGAATTCCAGCTCCTATATCACCTTCATACTTGCATCTGAGAAAACATCCACGAACCAAGAAACGATCAAGCAAAGGTGGCTGATCGGGAGAGTCCTGAAAACCACACACTCTCCTAATGTGTTCAGCAGAAACAACAACATCGTGCCCTTGCACCTTTCCCCTGATAACTATAGGATCGACCTCACAGTCTAATTCGGCTGAGGACCAGAAATCCTGCTGGTGAGAATGGTACGACACAACAGTGGATATCGCGGTAAAAATCCTCGAACGCCGTAGAAAATTAATGATCTCTGAGTAGTGTTTGGCGTTCGGAGTGTTCAGATCCAGATGAGCACAGATGTTATGCTTGGGAACCGATTTGTAACCTGCCATAATGAACAACAGAAGAAACAAACATGTTAATGCAATTCAGTTAGGCAAAAAATAGAAATCAGAAAAACAGATTCAAGGTTCAACATTTTGGTCGAATGAGATTCATTCGCCGAATGAGACCTATGATCGAATGACTCATACTCCGAATGGATATCATTCGTCGAATAGACATCATTCGCCGAATGAGACATAAGCTAGGCTAGTCATTCGTCGAATGAGCCATTCGTCGAATGAGCCATTCGTCGAATGAGCTTCATTCGCCGAATGAGTCATTCGCCGAATGACGACATTCGGCGCCCATTTTGAATTCCAAATCCCCTTTTTCAACAACCAAGAATCAGTCCAAAAAATTTGCATACATACACTCAGAATCAACCGACTAAGACTTTTAAAACAGGTCTTAGGTAGTTTCAATCCCATTTTGATAGTCTATTTAAACAGGCGATTAACAAAACCCTAGAAACTAAAAATCTGATCTGTTCTCGATGATTCCACGGTTGGAAATCGTTGATAATCATTCTCCAAGTACCTGAGATGAAGAAGAACGTGATAATCAGAAGCAGGGTTAATGACAGTCACAGGAAATTGATCGAAAGTGAGAACACTGATATTCGCCGAATGGAAAACCCTCTGATGTGGCGAAAGAAAATTTTATGGAATGACCCTCATTCGGCCGAAGGACTATTATATAGCCAAGCTCATTCGCCGAATGAGCTAGACGAAAGGTCGGTTCAGACTCAGTCTCAGTTGCCGAATGAGAGTTACGAATAAGACATTCGACAACACTTATTCGCCGAATGAGAATGTCGAATGAGACATTCGATACCCTTCATTCGTCTAATGATGAAAACTTTGTTTTATTGATTTGGTCGAATGACTCATTCGCAGAATGAGGTCATTCGGCTGAATGAATTCATTCGGCCGAATGAGAGATGTCAACACCCAAAACTCAAATTTTTCAATATATGGCATTTTGAACAACAAATTTTTGACAATTTATGAAGATATGTCTGGGTGGTTCAGGATTCAGATATGACAGACATCTGAATCTACAAATGATCATTTAAAATAAAATTTAAAATAGAAAATCTTTTTGTATTTTTCTGAAACAACAACTACGACTGTACAAGTAGTAACTAAAGACAATTAATCACATGTTTTTGTGAGAAGTCCATTAATAAAATAACACATATCTCTAATCACATCACTTTGTCTTCAATGAATGCTTTACTTCAAACACAATTTTATTATGATACGATTACTGATATGTTTGTCCAAAAATTAAACCGAACAATACACAACTACTAAACAAACTTTATGATCACTCATATTTTCTGATTGAGTTCCCCATTTCATTTCACCATTAAAGATCAAAGTCAGTTCAAAACTCATTTCTGCATATCTTAAAACCAGTCATCATGAATTCAATAAGATTCAAACATTATTATCTTTTTGTGTTTTTCTTGTTCTATCCAAATGGATGGCTTGAGCTAGGTCCGTCCCAGCAATATGGCACATGTATGGAATCGAACTTAATTTGTTTAAGTATTTCTCAAGCTTAATACCAGCTTGCATTAGGTTTTCTTCAAGCTTAATACCAGCTTGTTTTTGTTTTTCATCAAGCTTAATACCAGGTTGTTTTTGATTTTCTTCAAGCTTAATACCAGCTTGCCTTTATTTTTCTTTGAATGAAACCTCATTTGATTCCATGATGACAGGTGTATGCTTGATTTGAGTCAAAAACCGTTTCTCACTCAAGTGGTTTTATAAAATGAGTCCCACAGATCAAACTTTCTATGTTATCACAAGTTGTTTATTCATTCTGTATAGTCAGCCTATCAGTATATCCCATCACAATTTTCTTGTGTTTAATGCTTATACATTCATTTCTGCTTCTATGACATGATAGATTAATGTATTACTTTATAAAACAAGACCATCTCAATTTTTAAATTTTCTATTGTTTTTGGTTTTTCAAATTTTCTATTGTTTTTGGTTTTTCAAATAACAGAATATCTCCCCCTAAAAACCTAAAAATAGAAAATCTTTTTGAGTTTTTGATGAAGAAAATAAACTATACAAGACAAAATTTAAGAACTGGACTAAAATAAACAAAGCAAAGACTAGCAAAGAAAAATGATGATCATTTATTAGACTCAGATGAGGATTGAACTTCATCCTTTTGAAAAACACCATTAGCCGATAACAGATATAAAAATCTGGGTTTGTCAAATGCTTTTGTAAAAAGATCGGCTTTTTGGTGATCGGTGTGAATTTTCACTACATCGATTAATTTCTTTTCAAAACAATCACGTATGAAGTGATATTTAATGTCGATGTGTTTGGTTTTGGAGTGCTGAACATGATTTTTAGTGACAGCTATGGCAGCAGTATTATCAATATATATAGGAGTGTTAGAAAAATGTAACCCATAGTCCCTGAGTTGCTGTTGTATCCAGATGATTTGAGAACAGCAACTAGCAGCAGCAATGTATTCAGCTTCACATGTTGAAGTAGACACCGACGTCTGCTTCTTGCACTGCCAGGTGACTAATCGGTTTCCAAAGAACTGACATCCTGCAGATGTTGATTTGAAATCTCTCTTTCATCCACCATAATCTGAATCACTATATGCAGTAAGCTCAAAGTTATCATCATTAGGGTACCATAAGCCAAGTTCCGGTGTACCCTTCAGATAACGCATAATCCTTTTGACAGCAATGAGATGAGATACTCTTGGTTTTGATTGATAGCGTGCACACAAGCAAGTAGCGAACATGATATCTGGCCGAGAAGCAGTAAGATACATAAGAGATCCGATAATTCCTCGGTACAGAGTGGCATCAATTAACTCCCCTTTTTCATCTGGAGTAATCCCGTGATTAATCGCCAGTGGGGTACCAGCAGGCTTTGCATCAGACATATTGAACCGGCTCAGAATGTCACCAACGTATTTGGTTTGATGAATGAAAATCCCTGCCTCAGACTGATCCACCTGCAAGCCCAAGAAAAATTTCATCTCTCCCATAGAACTCATTTCAAATTTTTCTTTCATAACCTTCTCGAATTCCTTGCACAGACTATCATTTGTGGAACCAAAGATTATGTCGTCCACATATACTTGCACCAAGAGTAAATCACTGTCCTTCTCACGGATGAATAATGTGCAGTCAATGACACCTCTTCTGAAACCGTTGTTCAGAAGGTGAGTAGAAAGTGTCTCATACCATGCTCGCGGAGCTTGGTGTAATCCATACAAGGCCTTGTCTAGCTTGTAGACTTGGTCTCTATGTTCAAACCCGGGAGGTTGACTGACATACACTGTTTCACTGATCACACCATGAAGGAACGCACTCTTGACATCCATTTGATAAACCTTAAACTTCTTAAAGGATGCATAAGCCAAGAAGATACGAATGGCTTCGAGTCGAGCAACCGGAGCAAACACCTCATTGTAGTCCAACCCTTCTATCTGTCTGAATCCCTGAACCACCAGACGTGCCTTGTTTCGCACTATGATCCCGTGATCATCTTTCTTGCAACGAAGAACCCATCGAGTGCCAATGACTTTTGCACCTTTGGGTCTTTCAACCAATTGCCAGACACCTAATTTTTTAAACTGCAAAAGTTCTTCTTGCATAGCATCAACCCATGATTCTTCCTTGAGAGCTTCAGTGACAGTACGCGGTTCAACTTGGGAGATAAAACAGGAATGAGCACAAAAGCTTACATCTGCAAAATCAAGAATGTCAGCAAGACCGCCTGAAGAAATCTGATGTCTTGTTTTAACGCCATCCAAAGGACTTCCAATTATGTTCTCTTGAGGATGAATAAGATTAATTCTTCCAACAGGATGAGCTGGAACCTCAACCTGAGGATCTAAGTTGTTCAGATTCAAATCCTCAAGATTAGGTACAAGATTGTCAACAGCTAGTTCAGGATCAGCTGGTTGAAAAAGATTATCATCTGTGTCTGAGCTGTCATCATTTATCTGTGTGATTGGAACAGAGGCAGATGAAGGTTGCACAGGTTCATCAGGTGCATTCTGTACATCATACAACATCTGAACTGCAACATCTTCATCTGAATACATGGGAGACATATTGAAAGAGTCAAAAATACCAGAATAATCAAACATCCAGTCTGGGCCTTTTCCAGGTGGGGGCAAAGAATATTTCTGAACATCAACATGGTACTACTCTTCCACATTATGAGTTGATGTGTTGTAAACTCTTTTGTTTGGAGTGCTGTACCCAAGAAAATACCCTTCTTCCACCTTCTCATTGAACTTGCCTTGCTCATGTTTCTTAAGCATAGTGCATGGTGCACCAAACGGTTCAAGATACTTAAGATTTGGCTTTCTGTTATGGAGCAGTTCAAAGCAAGTCTTCCCATGTCTTTTCACAATGAGAACCCGGTTCAATGTATAGCAAGCATTTGCTACAGCTTCATTCCAGAACTGAACCGGCAGAGATGAATCAGCAAGCATAGTCCTAGCAGCCTCAATCAATGTCCTATTTTTGCGTTCAGCAACACCATTCATTTGTGGAACATATGGAGCACTAAATTGTTGCACAATGCCTCTTGCATTACAAAAATTTTCCATGTTGTGATTTTTGAACTCCGTTCCATTATCAGTTCGAAACTGACGAATCTTGAGCTTATAAAGTGATTCAAGTTTGGTAACCAAAACTTGAATGCAATCAAACGTTTCAGATTTCTCCTTCAAAAAGAAAACCCAAGAGTATCTGGAATACTCATCAGTGATGACAAGACAATATTGATCTCCAGCTATACTCTTCCGATTTACTGGACCAAATAAATCCATGTGGAGAAGCTCAAGAGGAACATTGATTGAATGAAATTTTTTCAGCTTGTGAGACTGCTTAGATTGCTTTCCCTTCTTGCAAGATACACAGATATCAGACAGCTTAAAATTTTTCAAGCTAACTCCCTCAACCAGATTATTATGAACCAAATGATTCATCTTGCGTAAACTCAAATGACCCATCCTCTTATGCCAAAGGACTGAATCTTTCTCAGTTGCCTTTGTCATAAAACATGAAGCTGTGGAGGATGTTGTTGAAGCTGTGGCCATGTTGAGAACATACAAATCTTGCTTTCTAGGGGCGGACATCAAAATCCAATCTTCAGGAATCTTAACACCTTGCTTTAGAATGTAGCATTTGGAATCATCAAATAGCACCTTGTACTCTTTGTCACAAATTTGAGAAACTGACAGGAGATTATTTTCCAACTGCTTAACATATCTGACTTTATCAAATGACACTTGTCCATTTGTCAGAATTCCCTCTCTTGTAATAAATCCGCCTTTGTCACCGGCAAAAGCAACATATCCACCTCGAACTGCATTCACATTGGTGAGCAGAGAAATATCACCAGTCATGTGTCTGGAAGCCCCACTATCAACGATCCAATTGCTGTTAACTCCAGCTTTTGGGGCAACCTGCACAACAAAGAGACAATCAGTTCACTTTGGGAACCCAAGCCTTTACAGTCTTGGGTTGACCCAGAGAGTCTCGGATCCATACATCAATCCATTTTCCATCAGGAAGAGATTCATTTGAAATAGGTGGAACAGAATCCTCAGATGATTTAACTTTCCAAATTGCATTTTTATCAAAAGAGGTTTTCAGATAAATGGATGATGATTTTGCTTGGTTAACTTTAAGCACACTTGGAACATTCAAAGTTTTCAGTTTCTCTTTACCCTTGTCTGAAGTTTTAATCTGAACTGGTTGTTTGGCCTTTGTTTGAACAGGCTTAGGAACTGATTTTACCGGTTTTGGTAAAGCAGAATTTAATTTTCTGAAAGAAACAGCCTTTGGCCTGATCAAATGAGGACAAAATCTCACAATGTGCCCAGACTCACCACATTCAAAACAGACTTTGTCACCCTTTTTATGAAAATGTTTTAAATCAGAAAATGTTTTTCTATTTGATTTAAAAGCATTTGTTTTCTGACTATCTAGATTAAAGCCCAAACCCTTTGTCCCTTTGTTACCAACAAAAGCTGATTTGGTAACACACTTTGCTTCATACTCTTGTGAAGCTTTAACAAAGCACAATTCTTTGTAAATCTTTGAGTTGCAGATTGGGTCACCTTTCATGACAACAGGGGTTTGATTCCGAGGAGTACTATACTTAGGTGAATAATCTGATTCATCCTCAGAATCTGAGACCCAATCTTCAACAACTCCATCCACCCGAGATCCCTCAGTCGTTGATGAAATCTGATTTGTACTCGGATCAACTGGATCTATTACTAACGGAGTGGTAACTTGAAAATCCTTAACATCTTTGTCATTTGGTGTATTGACAAAGGTGTTGAGAATAGGTGGGGGACAATTTTGATAGTTAACCTTTTCCTTCCCATGTTGATAAGTACCCCTACTGATCATGTGCTCAATAATATAAGATGAGCTTTCATACACTCTTGAGCTTCTGACCCAAGGTCTCATAGTCACACTCGACTATGGCTAACTTTTTCTTAATCTCGTTGATGGTATTGAGATAAGAAGTGATAGCATCTTGCTTATTCAGCACTGCAATCTCTGCTTCATGCAGTTGTCTGTTTAAAAGATCAATTTTAGCTTGAAAATCTTTTTCATTAGATTTTAAAATTTTGTTAGCTTCAATGCATAAGTCGAGATCGTTCATCAAAACACTGTTATGTGTCTGATAAGCAAGGACCTTACTTCTAAGATCAACACAATTAAAACATTCTGAATGTGAAGATGAACAGTCAGTGTATACCTGCTCTGACTCTGATGAAGCAGAAGAGTTTACCATCAAAGCAAATTGAGTAGAGGAGTCATCAGCTTCAGCATCAGAATCTTGAGTGTCTGAATCGGTCATGCTATCTGATTCTGAATTTGAGACTTTATCATCATTCACCATTGAATCTTCCCGAATGCTTTCCTCACTTTGATCATCAGATTGTTGAATCTCAGCAACACAAGCTTTATCTTGTTCTTCTTTATCAGCATTGAATCTGAAATCCCAGTTCACCCCTTCATCCTGTTGAACCATTAAAGCTTTACTGGCAGAGGAAGAAGATCCAGCTTGAGAAGGAGAATCAATGGGAACTAATCTCCTTTCTGGATTGGTAGTGGAGGATTTCTGATGCTGGAATGGATTCTTGTTGCTTGCTTTCTTTGGCTGTTTGCACTGTCTGGCAAAATGACCTTTCTCTCCACAATTGTAGCATGTCACCGATGCCATATCAAATCCAAACTTAGACTCCTTGTTTAAATTGATATCCTTCCCAGTCCTCTTGACAAACTCCTTAGCTCTCCTAACCGCACTTGCCAACGCCCACATAATGTCAATTCGTTCCATGTCATCAGGATCTATCTGAGAATAGTCATCATTGGTCAAATAAGGATTACCAATCTGACCAGCAACTAATCCATCATATGAGCTAACCAATGTAGACAAAAGACCCATATGCTTTTTTGCAATCTCCACGGTGATCTTGTCGAAATTTTCTGTTTTCAGACTGGCAGTAGGCTGATGATGCTCTGTTTGTGAACTGGTTGAAGATGATTGACTGAAATGAATCTGAGCGGTAGATGGAGCCTCAGATGTCTTAGAAGCAAAAGCAGTCTTTAGAGGAGCATGAGTATTGGATTTGTCTACTGTGGGAGTGGAATAGTATAAGGAGGGGTCCTGAACTTGAACAACTCTCTTGGCTTTCCATTTGTTTTCTATCTCCTGCTCTTTCAGCTTCTGGATAAAATCATTGATATCCATATGTGTCAACATCTGGTTCTGCTTGAGTACCATCAAGAATGACTCCCACTTTGGAGGTAGAGCATTTGCCAAACACTGGATCTTTTCCTGATTTGTTGTCTTGACTTCATGATTGAATAACTCACTCAAAAGATGATAAAATCTAGCAATCAGCTCATCCAGTGACTCATTTCCCACATACATGAAGCTATTGAATTCCTTTCTTAGTGCCTTTGACTTGATACTCTTCAAAGCATCATTACCCTCAAATCTTTGTTGCAGTGCATCCCACAGTAGCTTAGCAGAAGTGAATTGTCTAAACTGATGGAAAATATCAGTAGCAATGGACTGTGACAAAATAGCATAAGCTTTCTTCTCATAATCATACAGCTTCCTTTGAGGCTCAGTCATCCGTGTGACTAGCATAGGAGTTCCATCTTCAATCAGAGGCCTCAGATAACCTCCTTCAATCATCATCCATAGATTTGTATCCACCCCATTAATGTGAATCTCAAACCGATACTTCCAGTGAGGATAATCGTCTAAGGTTAGTAACTTGGGAGCTTTATTGGAGTTCCCCGTCTCATTCTCTGTCAACAACAATGTTTGAATGCGATGGTTCTGATTTGCCATGAGAGCTAAATCCTCCATTTAATCAGAAATGATAAAATTCAACACTTAGAAAAATATTCAGAATCACTGCCGAATGAGATGATTTGGGCGAATGTCGGGGACCGAATGTGATTAAACTGGCGAATGAGGACTGAGTATTACACCTGGCGAATGAGAAGATCGAATGAACCTATTCGGCGAATGACTGATCGAATAAGGTCTTTCGTCGAATGAGAGTGGAGTATGAGGCTATTCGCCGAATGACTGGAACGAAAGAGCTATTCGGCGAATGAGTCCTATTCGGTGAATGAAGGGTGATTCAGCTGAACTTATTCGGCCGCAATTGCCATTCGGGCGATCTGGGGTTTTCAGCAACGAAAATTTTGATAACTTGCGATTTTGACCAAATCTATGCACCAAATTTGGTACAGAAGTTCAAGACATGATAATCAACCAATTGGGAAAAGGTTTTGACAAACACACCACAAAAACTCACAAATTTTCAATGAAATAGTAACTTGAAGAGCAAGAAACTTAGGGTTTTTGACAGTTACGAAAATCAGGGTTTTGGAAACTTTATATCTGATGATTTAGAGTGGAAATCGAGTAGAATCTAGAGCCAAGGCTCTGATACCACTTTGTAGGACCGATTTGGAGCTCGGAAACAATCCAAATCCAATGTAAATCTACCCGATAGCCTCTGGAATAGTGCGGAATCCTATTCCAGGGTTTTCCAATCGAAATCAACAGGAACCGTGGTGATCCGAAGGTGTAGGAATGACTTGGAATCAACAATCGAACACCACGGGTTGAGAATCGAACTTGGACGATCAATGGCCGCTCTAATCTCCTAGGGTTTGACTCTGGGATCTCAGGGAAGAAGGAGGGCTCTCAGAAAGTTAGTTTTGAAATGATTTGAACAAGTATATATAAGCTGTAGTCATTCGGCCGAATGAGTGGCCGAAGCAGCTCATTCGGCGAATGACCAAGCTCGAATGAGCTGTCAATTGAATGAGTCATTCGGCGAATGATTCATTCTATCGCCAGACAATCGCTATAAGCTTCATTCGGCGAATGACTTCATTCTAGAGTCATTCGCCCGAATGTGAAGTCTTCATACTCTACTATAAATTTAATCAGATTAACACATTATATAATCAATAATAAACATTAAGAATGACATATAAAGAAAACTTCCATTAATAACTTGAACTTTACATGATTAGAGTTACAAAACAGAACAGGGACATTACATGTATCAACAGATAGGAGATTGATGAGTTTGAGCAAATGTTTGATGTGGTTGTTCCTCTATCAGTGAAGGTGGAGGAGAACCAAGTTGCTCAAAGATAGAACCAATCTCATGGAGAACATGGGTAGGAGAGTGAGGGGATTTTTGTGGAGAAGAAGCAGAGGTGTCCTTGGGAGGTTGGACTGCCATTTGAGTGTCTAGGGACACTTCAGTGGATATAGAGGGTTCCCTTTGGAGTACAACATCATCCTGTTGAGAGGATTGATAAAGAGCTGGATGGGGTAGAGATTCTTGGTGCATGTGTGAGGATGGAACAGATGTGTCCAATTGTCTATTCGGGACAGAGACATGTTTAGGGATCTCATCTTCGTGAACTGTCTTTTTGGGCTTTTTAGGTTTAGAGGATTTGGTAGAGGCTCTTCTTTTGGCTGGTATGGTACCTTTACAATTGTGGAAGAAGTAGTGGATGTGGGTTCATCAAAGATGGATGTTTCCTCAGTGTCATCCATGTGTCTTGCCCAAGTGTTTAACCTAGTGAACACTTGTTTGTCAATGCTCTTGACAGTAAAAAGAGTAGCAATATGACAAACATTATTAAGATCAGCAAACAGACAAGCCATCACAAACCTATGATACAATAGAAATTCAGGGCTCTTCTGGTGATGTACCAGATGATAAAAAATTATTTGTGACAAGTTGACTTTTACGTTGGACAAAACAACATACATGACATAATGCATGTCATACGGCATTTCTCCCCAACTAGTCGTTTTTTGAGAAAGACACTGTAAAATGGTGTGATACAGAAACTTGTACTTAGGGTAGAAGAAAGCTTTATACAAAGTCCTATTTTTCAGGTCACCTTGCTAATCACACTGAACAAAAGCATCATGAAGAAGTTTTAAAGAGATAGTGGTGGGTGCCTCAGTGTCGTGCAGATTTAGGGCAACACTTATTTTAAAGGTGGTGAGGGTGACTTGTTGACCAGCGACCACTGAAGCAATGCTTTCAACAGAGTCATCCTTCGACACCAAGGTCGAGTTTGCCCAAAAGTGGTTTAAAGCAACTTATGAGATATGAGGATTTATGGTGAGAGCAATATGAACGAAAGAGTTTACTAGAATGTCGATTACTTCGTCACAGTGAGGGTACTCACAGGACTTAACAAGGAAGGCTGCGAGATTGTGAATCTGCTTGACTTTCAAATTTTCAGACGCTATTGTTGCGACGATGAACGAAAAACAACAAAACTTGAGTACAAATTTTTCTTTAAGATGAGAGAGGAGAATACTAGGAAGTGGAACCGTTTTAAACAAGTGCGGTTTCAAAAATAAAAACCTACACTACATATAACTTAACAAAAGTTTTACCTTAGGGTTATTACCCGTTGAACAAACCTGTGAGCAAGAGAGAGAAAGAAAAATGGCAAATGTGTAACACCCCGACCCATGGCGGAAACGTCGGGATGCCACGAGGGATGTGTAGATTGTTCTTAAGGTCGTGGGGATCTAAATAAATCATCACATATCAATTTAAGCAAATAAAGTATATACACAAAAATCATGTTCTTCATGATTTAGTTACAACAGTTTACACAAAAGATTACCTAAATTAACTAAACATTAGTCTTCAGTAATCGAGTTAATTTTAGCTAAATCCAAGATCCTAAGTGATGATGTCCAAAAGTGTGTGACCATCCTCCTCAACCCACTTTTCTTCATTCCCTGAAACATGTAGAAAGTCAAGTGTCAACTACTAAGTAGTTGGTGAGTAATCATGAGTTTTTATTTTTCAAAAATGTTTACAAGTGTTTATTAAAGTTTATAGTTTTCAAGAAAATACACATGTGAACCTGTGAAATGATCCAACTCTGCCAATACAAAACAAACACAACAATCAAATAATCCAAGTAATCACAGATAATCATTCAAGTATAGTCAATCAATCACACCCAATTACATCAATTAAATAAATCAAGAGAAAATCCACAATCATCATTCATCATAATTATCTCAATATAATGAACCGCGAAGGACCTTAGTCAACTCAATCAACGCTAAAAGGAATCGTTGCGGAGGACCGAAGTCAGCTCGAGCAACGACACTCCTAATACTCATAAGTCACAATACAGTACACTGCGGAGGACCGTAGTCAACTCAACCAACAGTGGAATCATCGACGAGGACCGAAGTCAACTCAACAATAGTAACTCAGTCATTGGGGAGGACCAAAGTCAACTCAACGAACAACGACTCACGAAGTTGCAATAATCTGTGTCAATGCATAATCACTAATAATTCAGTAATATAAATATCATATTGATAACTCCAGGTGTCACCCATGTGGTATCAAAATAATATTAATCTGGTATACATGTTCCACCCCCGAGTTTACAAGCAAAATGATTTAAAAAGGGGGTTATGCGAACTCACCTGAATGTCCTAGAATTCAGTGATTTGTAGAATGCGCGCTCACGTGTGTGAAATCAAAGACAACTCAACAACCTGTATTTATCGTGTGTTTCATGTCCATAAGTACATATGTTTGATCATGATTAAGTTTCTATACATGTTTATCATAATTTCATAAGTGTGTCATTAACTTAGTTTATTTTATCTAAGTTAAAATGAGAACTTGTTGCTACGAAAGTTATTATCATCAAAATATAATTTAAACTTGTTAGTTTTAATTATATAGTGATGATAAAGTAAATGTGAAATCTTATGTGTACCCCCATAGATATGTATACTAAAAGGTGATAACCTTAAACATACACATATCTATACATGCATACATGTTTATTTAAATTGACCACCATAATTTTAAGTTATTAAAATCTAATTTCAGTTTAAGAAAATTATACTTAGGTTATTCACATAAAATGTTCAAATTATGTAAATTCATGATTTAAAACCTATGTATATTATGAAAAAGGTGGTAGTCTTAAAACATTCATGCATGAATGTTCCTTCGTGTATCCATAATTTTCATGTGTTAGTGTACCCATTCTCCTAAGCTCGAAAAAGCCTAAGATTCGACAGCCTCATGGTTCGGCCACCTTAGGTTCGTTGCCGATGGTTCTCGTTTCATGGTTCGGCTGTTTAGGGTCCGCAGCCACCTTAGGTTCGCCACCTGAAGGTTCGGTGTCCATAGGGTTCGGCCACCCTAGGTTCAGTCATCTCAGGTCCGCATCTCTTGGTTCGTGGTTACTGGTTCGTGGCTACTGGTTCGTCCACCCCCTAAGGTTCGGCTGATCTGCTTTTCACGAACCCAGCAACTTGTAGTTGTTCATCATCATCCTCATGGAGCCCTATCTGTTGCATGTCTACCCCTTCTTACTAACTCCTTTTAAGGTTTTAAAGTGGTAAAATCGTGTTTACAAGCTAAAAGTTGTGACCGGTTTTTTTAAGAAGAAAACCAAAAAGTAAAACTCACAATTTACCTTCAAAACTCGGTCAAAAGCTCGAAATCTTCGTGGGTTCTTGTTCTACTCGATTGTAGAAGCGATTTAGCACCAAGATCTTGTGAAATGGTTGAGATTTGAGGGAGAAAATGTAGAGAGAAGTTAGAGAGAGAAATGGGTGACGGGTTTATTGGTTTAGAGAGAGAGAATGAGATGAAAATGGTGAGAAAGAAGGAGGATCATCCTTCTTATACGTCATATCATTCCCGCGTGCCCGGTCTCGTTTATTTCGTGTTAATATACTTTAAAGTGTTCGGTTTTTCACGTAAACAATATATTTAAAAATGTGAATCGTTTAATAACGTAATTTCATTTAACAAAATAGTTTTAATTAGTTTCGTTTTTATAAAATGATTTCATTTACTTTTGTTCAATTATTTATTAAATAAAACGATTTTATTCAAATTCGCCTAAGGTTGTAATTCCTAATAAACGTTCTTGAATTCTTCTTCTTAATTTAATATTGTTCAATCTTATTTCGGTTATCTCATTGAAACGCGTTACTCACGTACGAATTCGAAAAGATGGTCACCTTGTCGAATTCATCGTTCGTATCTTATTTCGATTCGATTTACGATTTATGGAATATCGTTTTCAGTATATTATTCCTAATAATTATATTCGTGCGAATCGTCACCCACGCGTTAATATTTCTGAAATAATATTCGCGTTAAATTTATACTCGTAACCTCACCATCGCGTAGTTATTTTAAATAACGATTTCATTATTTTATGAATTAAGTTTATCAATTATCAATTTACCAAACCATGTCCCCACTAAATCATATCACTGACACATCCATGATAGACCGAAATAAGTTTATGTATAGGGCATGTGTAGGAGTAGGTGGCAGCCTATCCAGCCACCGTCCCACCACCATTTCTATAAACCATGACCATGTGTCCTTGACTATATTTAGTGTCCAAACCAATAACCTTAAACTATTTCCATCAACAATCAAATCATATTAAATAAATCATGTGCAATAACCACTGTGGTTTAGTATAGTTATATTTCAAACTAACTTCCCATGGTTTATGTGTAATAATCATACGTTCTCATCAAAGTATACCAGTGATAATATCATCAATTAATTCAAAAATTATCGAATTATCATATCAGGTTTTATCAATACAATTAAATATGTACACACATATCTAAAACACAGTGATGTCACAGTCTCCCCTAGTTGAGGGAATTCCGTCCCGAAATTCAACTTGGAGCGACCGCAGTGAATAAATGGGGATACTTAAGTTTCATCTGATCTTCTCGTTCCCAGGTGAATTCTGGACCACGCTTCGACTCCCATCGTACTTTGACAATTGGAATTCTACTGCGTTTGAGCTTCTTAACTTCACGGTCCATTATCTCGACTGGTTTTTCAATGAAGTGCATGGTATCATCTACGCGAATATCATCGAGTGGTACCTGAAGATCTTGATCAGCTAAGCATTTCCTTAAATTGGACACGTGAAAAGTCGGGTGTACATTACTAAGTTCAGGAGGAAGTTCCAGCTTGTAGGGAACCTTCCCAATTCGTTCAAGAATCTTAAAAGGGCCAACACATCGCGGAGCAAGCTTACCTTTCTTCCCGAATCGTACAACTCCCTTCCAAGGTGATACTTTAAGTAATACGATATCATCGACTTAAAACTCGAGTGTCTTACGACGCTTATCCGCGTAACTTTTCTGTCGGCTACAAGCAGCGAACAGATTGTCACGAATCTTGTTAGTCGTCTCTTGAATAATCTCAGGACCAGTAATCCGCGATTCGCCGACCTCGGTCCAACAAATAGGTGACCGACATTTTCTACCATAAAGAGCTTCAAACAGTGCCATACCTATGCTGGCGTGATAACTGTTGTTATACGAGAACTCGATTAATGGTAAATGGCTATCCCAGTTGCCACCGAAATCGGTGACACAAGCTCTCACCATATCTTCTAATGTCTGAATCGTTCGCTCCATCTGCCCATCTATTTGAGGATGAGAAGCGGTGCTAAGATCCTATCTTGTTTCGAAAGCTTCAAGAATTGATTCCCAAAACCGTGCCATGAAACGAGCATCACGATCCGACATTATGCTTAAGGGAATTCTATGTCGGCTAACGATCTCATCAACTTAAATACGAGCTAATTTCCGCACAGGATACGTCTCGCGTATTGGTAAGAAATGAGACGACTTGGTTAATCGATCTATTATCACCCAAATACTATGATGACCGCTTGCAGTTCGTGGGAGTTTGATAATAAAATCCATGGATATGTTCTCCCACTTCCACATGGGTATTTCTGGTTGTACTAACAATCCTGAAGGTCGCTTATGCTCAGCTTTGACTTTTGTTCAGTTAAGGCATTTGCCCACATACTCAGCGATATCCTTCTTCATTCCAGGCCACCAGTACAAGACTATAAGGTCTTGATACATCTTGTCAGGAACCGGATGGATTGAGTAACGAGACTTATGCGCTTCATTAATAGTCGTCATCCTAATCTCATCACTGTTCGGGATCCACAACTGATTCAAATAATACATCAAACCAGCATCCTTTCTTTCCAATTGTAATTCGGCCCCACAAGACATCTCACCTTGTAGGCTATCTTGAGCCAATGAGTGTTGTTGGGCTGTTAGAACATCATTATGAAGATTAGTGTGCACTTGGACACTATGGATTTGAACATGACTCTTGCAACTAAGCGCATCTGCTACTACATTCACTTTACCAGAATGGTAGCAAATTTCACAGTCATAATCATTCAACAGTTCAACCCATCTTTGTTGTCTCATGTTAAGTTATTTCTGATTGAGAATATGCTGCAAACTCTTGTGGTCTGTAAAGATTACACATTTAGTGCCATAAAGATAAAGTCTCCATATCTTCAAAGCAAACATGACTGCACCATGTTCCAAGTCGTGAGTGGTGTAGTTCTTTTCGTGAATTTTCAGTTGTCTTGATGCATATGCCACAACCTTTCCCTGTTGCATGAGAACACAACCGAGACCTAGGTTGGATGCATCACAGTAAACCACAAAGTCATCATTCCTATCAGGTAGTGTCAAGACAGCAGCATCAGAATGTTTCTGCTTCAAGGTCTGAAACCCCTCTTCTTGCTTTGGTCCCCACTCATAAGGCCTATTCTTTTGAGTTAAACAAGTGAGAGGGACAGCAATCCTGGAGAATTTTGAAATAAACCGCCGATAGTAAACGACAAGTCCAAGAAATGATCGAATCTCCGTTGGTGTCTTCGGTGTACTCCAATTCTTCACCGCTTCAATTTTTGCAGGATCCACGAGAACACCCTTTTCATTGATGATGTGTCCCAAGAATTGAACTTCTTTAAGCCAGAATTCACACTTGGAGAATTTGGCGTACAGTTGTTCTTCTCTTAAGATCTCCAAAACCAACTTAAGGTGTTGTTCATGTTAATCTTTGCTCTTGGAGTATATCAAAATATCATCAATAAATACAATCACAAATTTATCTAAGTACGGCCTGCATACACGGTTCATGAGGCCCATGAAAACCGCTGGTGCATTGGTAAGGCCGAAAGGCATTACCAGAAATTCATAATGGCCATATCTTGTTTTGAAAGCTATCTTGGGAATATCATCTTCATGTACTCGTAGCTGATGATACCCAGACCTAAGATCGATCTTTGAAAACCATGTCGAGCCTTAAAGTTGATCAAAAAGATCATGGATGCGCGGCAAAGGATATCGATTCTTAATGGTCAGTTTGTTCAATTCGCGGTAGTCTATCCCACGGCGAATGGCTCGCCAATTCTTGTAACTCCGAATGCAAGTCTGTAAGGAGCTTTGGCGACTGGGTTTGCACCAGGTACTAAATCAATTCGAAATTCTACTTGACGTTCTGGTGGAATACCAGGCAAGTCGTCTGGAAATACTTCAAGAAAATCTCTTTTCATAGGAATGTCTTCAGTGCTCTTTCCTTTCTCCTTTTTCTCCACAACGTGTGCTAAAAATGCTATGCATTTATTCCTAAGATACTTGTGTGCTTTAGTGCACGACATTAACTTAAGGCCTTTACTAGAGGTTTCCCCAAAACATCTTAGAGTTTCACCCGAAGGTAAGGGAATAGAAATATATTTTTCATGACAAATGATTTCCGCTCTATGGGTGGTTAACCAATGCATGCCTATGATAACATCAAAGCTACCAAGTTGCATAGGTATAAGATCAATCGGGAAAATTTTATCATTCAAGTTCACTTCACATCCAATAATAACAGTGTCAATATCAATAGTATTACCATCAGCCACCTCTATGTTAAACGGTTTGTCTAACTTAGTACGTGTTATACGAAGCACACATGTAAAATCATGTGAAACAAAACTCCTATCAGCACCAGAATCAAACAATACTGATGCATAGGAATAAATAATCAGAAACGTACTATTGACAACATCTTGGTTGGCTTGAGCTGCTGGAGTGTTCAATTGAATAGCTCTGCCTCTCGTCATCCGCTGATTGTTTCCTGTCAGTCTTGGGCATTGATTTCTGAAATGACCCACATCGCCACACTCAAAACAGGCTCTTGCCTATGCAGGTACTTGGCAAATAGGTACAGCTTGAATTGGTTGTGCATGTGGGGTAGGCAGTGCAAGCGGTGCAGGTTGCATCCTTTGTGCTTGCGGTGCACTCCGACACACATTCTCGACATGACCATACTTGCCACAATTGTTGCAGACACGATATGGCAAGTTAGATGCGTGATGATATCTGCAGACATTACATTGAGGAGTGACCCCAACATAATTTATGGTGTTTGAATTGCTTGATGATTGTTGAGTAGTCTTTGCAGCAGGAGTAGTAACGGCGAAATTTCTGGTCTTTCGCTTCCGATTGCCGCTTTTCGACGAACTAGCTTATTCAGTTTTGACTTCAGTTGAAGCCTCCTTTGCAGCTGCCTTTGTGTCAATCTTCTTAGTTCCCTTTCTTGTGAGTGTTCCAGCTTTAACTTGATTGTCCGTTAGTGTAGCAGACAGGCGGATTGCAGCTTCCAGTGTGGTAGGGTTGCTACCAAAGACAGTGTCTTGTATCTGCATGGGTAGGCCGCCTATGTACTTCTCAATTACTCTTTCAAATGGTGTCACCAGATGAGGTACCAAGAAACTCAGCTCATGAAAGCGAGAATTATGGATCACATTCTCACCGTTGTCTTGCTTGAGTTCCCAGAACTCAGCTTCCAGTTTCCTCATCTAACTGCGAGGACAGAATTCTGTGGTCATTTGAGTTTTAACTTCAGTCCAAGTCAGTGCTAGGGCTGCATCAACTCCCTAGTTCGCTTTTCGCCATTCCACCAAGTTAGTGATCTCCTTTGGAAAAAACTGGTGGCATATCTCACCTTCAAATTCTCAGGGCAGTCACTATTGATGAAGGTGTTCTCAATACTCTCAAACCACTGCAACAGACCAGTGGCTCCCTCAGAACCCGTAAATTTGGCTGGGTTACAAGAGTTAAAGTGCTTGAATATGCAAACTGGTGGGTTTGCACCGCCCCGGTTTTGATTGAGAGTTTGGTTGGCTTGATTCAGTTGAGTCACCAACCCAGAGATAAGATTTGCTAACTCTTGCAAGCCATTGTTGGCATTACTATTGTTAGCCTCTCCATCATTTGGGTTTGTAGTATATTCGTTGTGACGGCGCGGAGGCATGTTTCTGAGGATGTTAGAAACATGTTACTACCGTTTATAAGGTAACTCATACAACTATGGTCAAATGAGTTCATTACAAAAGTTAGGATTACATATATGAACTATATTTTTCTCCTATCGGTCATTAAACCCATTATAAAGCAATAATTTCATAATATTATACTAAAGCATCTTAATTGCTCATATCTAACTTTAGCTAAGTATTCCTAAGTTTCAAACATGTCTCACCCTACACTAACACTGACAACCTCCCGATGCAGTGCAACAAGTTTATATATAGGGCATACGTAGACTTGACCGCAGTTGCATCATCCGCCGTCCCACCAGTGTTGCAATGCACCACGATTATGCCCTTGTTAGAATTTAGGCTATACATTTGGTTTCCATGTGTTCCACTTCACAGCCTTATCCTATGGAGGATAATTATGAGTGAAATGTATTCAAGTACTTCAGACATCTAGGTTTGCCTAATGTCTAGGTTCACCTGACTCTAGGTGCACCTATTTGCTAAGTTCACCTAATGTCTAAGTTCACCTGACATTGAAGCTCCCCTAATGTCTAATTTTACTATATGCTCATCTCATTATCAAGTGTTCATACCATCACTAGTCTTCAGTAATCCAGTTAATTTTAGCCAAATTCAAGATCCTAAGGGATGATGTCCAAAAGTGTGAGACCATCCTCCTCAACCTACTTTTCTTCATTCCCGGAAACATGTAGAAAGTCAAGTGTCAACTACTAAGTAGTTGGTGAGTAATCATAAGTTTTTCTTTTTCAAAAATGTTTACAAGTGTTTATAAAAGTTTATAGTTTTCAAGAAAATACACATGTGAACCTGTGAAATGATCCAACTCTGCCAATACACAACAAACACAACAATCAAATAATCCAAGTAATCACATATAATCATTCAAGTATAGTCAATCATTCACACCCAATTACATTTTTAAACAAAACCTACATGAACTCATCAACCATGTGTTGACTTGATCTTTTTGCATGACTTCTAATGTGACGAACAGGTCAATTAAGAAGTTAATGCTTTTGGGACTAGGATACCAGTTATAGGACCTAGCATTTTGGACCTGCATACTTTTGGACGTCATTTTACAATTTATTTTGTATATCTAGTGCAAATACAAGATAGAAAATTCATGATGTTGATAGTAGATTTACATAAATTATGAACATAACTGATGTAATTTAACTTTGTAATTGTATTTTCATTTAGCAGTTTCTCATTAAATATCATGTGCATTGTAAACCATCTGATCATCACGATTATAATCATTCAGTACACTTGATTGAGTTAATGAATATATTCATTAGAAAATTACAATTCAGATATGATTGTCAGTATATAAATCCAATTTAAATTTAATTACTTAATTAAGATATCAACTGAAATCAAAACCGCCAAATACTTTATGCTCCTCATTTACTTAAAAATATCCCCGTTTTGTGAATAATCAATCAAACAATAATGTTCTTGAAACAATTTAATTCAAATATAACTAGTTTGATCATGTAAAAACACAATGGAATTTCTTTTTGAAAAATAAAAAATGTAAAACAATTTGAAATTGTTCAAAATCATGGAAACAAGGTTGATACTTTCGTATACTCAGATGATCCAGAAAATGAACGAAACAATAATTTAAGATTAAATTTTTAACAATCAGATCGATATTTTCATATTCACAGAGATTGTCCAAAACTTAATCAAACCAAGAAAACAAATTCGAATTGTTTAAAGCTATAACAATCAGGTCGATACGTAAGTAGTCGCAGAGAATGTGTCAGCTTTAAACTAAAATAAAAGAAAGAAAAAAATTTAGATTTTCTTTTAAAATTGAACACATGATAAAAAACTAGCAATTAAGTAATTTTAATTCAAGAAACACGTTGTAAGATTAATAACCACTTATTCAGGACAAAGCTAAGCACTATATTCTAAGCAACTGTCTCCCACAAAGTATAATCATAATTTTGTCAAATGTTATCTCAACTAAGTTATAAACCTACCAACATATCATACTCAGTAATTGTAAATGCTCTTTATGTTTAAGTTCTAGAATGATACAAATGTACTTCAGATTACTGCAGTGTACTATCTTTTCTTACTAGCTCAAATCAAATTCTCAAAATTTTAATTTTTTAATGTTTTTGTGTTTTTGATTTTTCAAATGTTTTTGATTTTTCAAATTTTCTCCCCCTAAAAATTAAAACGCTAAGCAAATAATAAAAAATATCTGATGTCAATTCAAAAAAATCGATTATGAAGGAAGTTAATTTGAAATAACCTCACCCATGACCTGAATGCCATTTAATTTGAGTAAATACTCAAAACGATTTTTATCAAAAGCCTTGGTGAGAAGATCTGCTCGTTGCTCATTTGTATGTATGTTCACCACATCAATAAGTTTCTTTTCATAGCAATCGCGTATGAAATGAAACCTTATATCAATGTGTTTAGAACGCGAATCATACACTGGATTTTTAGTAATAGCAATGGCAGCCTCATAATCAACATGGATTGGGTTTTAAGATAATTCAAACCATAGTCTCTCATTTGTTGTTGTATCCACAAAACTTGCGAACAACAACTGGCAGCAGCGACATACTCAGCTTCACAAGTTGAAGTAGCCACAGATGTTTGCTTTTTACATTGTTAAGAAACTAACCGTTCCCCCAAAAATTGTGCACCACCAGTTGTGGACTTTGCATCTGTCTTACATCCTCCATAATCAGAGTCACTGTAGGCATTGAAGGAAAAGTTGTCATCCGTAGGATACCACAGGCCGATGTCTGGTGTACCCTTCAGATAACGACGAATTCTCTTGACTGTAATCAGATGTGACACCTTAGGTTTAGATTGTATCTTGCACAAATACTTGTAGCAAAAACAATATATGGTGTTGAGGCAGTCACATACATCAAACTTCCAATAATTCCACGATAAAGTGTAGGATCAATCAACTCCCCCTTAATATCAGTCTCAATCCCGTGATTAGGCTGAATAGGCGTGGAAATTGGTTTTGAATCAAGCATGCTAAACCGTTTCAGCACATCTTAAATATATTTAGTTTGATGAATGAAAATTCCATTATCGGTTTGATCAACTTGTAAACATAGAAAAAATTTGATATCTGACATAGCACTCATCTCAAATTTATCATTCATCACCTCTTTGAATTACAAACACATTTGTTCATCGGTAGATCCAAAAATAATATCATCCACATAAATTTGGACAAGGAGAATATCCTTGCCCTTTTCTCAGAAGAACAAAGTTTTGTCAATTTGACCCCTATTAAACCCGTGTTCAATAAGGTGAGTCGATAAATTCTCATACAAGGCACGCGGAGCCTGATGAAGACCATATAGTGCTTTGTCCAAGAGGTAAACCTGATCCCGATGGATAGGATCCTCAAAGCCCGGTGACTGACAAACACACACTGTTTCCTTCAAAGAACCATACAAAAAAGCATATTTTACATCCAACTGAAAAACTTTAAACTTATTGTGAGCAGCAAAAGCAAGAAAAAGTCGAATTGCTTCCAATCGCGCCCCAGGTGCAAAAACTTCATCATAATCAATTCCTTCAACATGTATAAAATCCTGAAACAATAAACGATCTTTGTTTCTGACAATTACACCTTTGCCATCTCGTTTACATCTCAACACCCATCCAGTACCAATCTTTTTCTCTCTTTTTGGCAAATCAACCAAATGCCAAACTCCCAACTTGAGAAATTGATTCAATTCTTCTTGCATAGCCTCCACCCAGGCAGGCTCACGTAAAGCTTCAGTCACATTCTTTGGCTCTATTTGTGAAACAAACGCTGAGTGCATCTAGAGCTCTTGACTGCCATGAGTTTTCTCTAACTCCACATACAAACGTTCTTCAGTTGTGACTTGATTTTGTGTTTGCACTCCTGCATTTGGATCTCCTATGATCTGATCAATTGGATGATGACCATGAACACGTGTGACAGGCAGTTGCGGTACAACCACATCATGATCCAGATAATTGATGTTCTGATCATTATCTTGATGATGAGAAATAGCATCTTCAAAAACATCATTTTCGTCATCAGATGAACAATCTTCATTAATGACTTCTGAAGTACCTTCTTCATGTGATGTAGTAATTCCATTTTCAGATTGATGAGAAATACCATGTTCTTCTGAATTCTGCAAATCATATGACATTTGTAAGGTTATTTCAACATCAGAAACATTTAAAGACATATTAAAAGACTCAAAACAACTTATTATAATCAAAAGGCCAATCTGGACCCTTCCCGTCTGGTATAGGTGTATGACGTTGAACATCCACATGATACCATAACTCCACAACACCCGTACGTTTATTAAACACACGTTTGTTAGGAAGACTATAACCAATAAAGAAACCCTCTTCAACATTAAAATTGAATTTTGAATCTTTTTTTAGCATTGTACAAGGAGCCCCAAAAGGTTCCAAGTTTTCCGAATTGGGCTTTCGATTCTGAAGCAATTCATAGCAAGTTTTATTATGTCTTTTGACTATTAAAACTCTGTTCAAAGTAAAACAAGCAGTAGCCATAGCTTCACTCCAAAAAGTAATAAAAAGTTGTCAGCTAGCATTGTTCTCGCAGACTCAATCAAAGTCCTGTTCTTTCGTTGTGACAACCAGTACCTGATCGTCCGGCAAGTTCGTACGGTACGTGTACTTTCACTATTAACTATGTGTAAATACTATGTGTAGACAGTTGTGTGACAACAGGACTATAAAACAAGCAACAGTTGTATGTGTTTAAGTGAAAACTTAAATACAGTAAATACAACAACTCATGAGAAACAACAGTGTGAAAACAAATGACAAAAAAACATATCGGTTGCGATCTGATATCCACAAATAACAGGAATCAGATGGCCAACAATTCAGTGAGAAACCAATGTGTATTCTATGAAAACAATGTGAAAATAGGCAAGTTAGTTGAGTCCTTCAGTGAGGAAATACAATCCAACAAACAACTCAGTTATGTTTATGAATAATAAATTGACAGTGTGTTTGCGTTGGTGACGATTCACACAAACATATCTGTGAGTTTAATGTTCCGAATGATGACTGAAAAGTAGAAAACAAAAATCAGAAAGTGAAACCCTCGTCGTCTTCGAACTAATAAGTCGGTGATGATTCACACAAACATATCTAGGAACTAATAAGTTACTAAAAAGGTGGTAGGAATTTTTGGTTAAACAAACTTCATAAAAACTAAAACCTCAAGTTTACTACAAAGCTTGTGACATTGTTATTTTATTAACTAAATAACAACTAGATGAATTTCATAAAGTGTTAAGTTGCAATTTGTTATTTACCTTAACACAATAAAACGAATGATATTTCTTCTAAGTGAATAACAATAAGAGTTTAAGTCAACTTAATACTCTAAGTTTATACTTTGAAACTATTTGATTTACAAACTTTAGGATCAATAAAAACTAAGTATTATACTTTAAGAATACCATGGATTGTCAAGGATGGGCTTAAGACTAATAAAGGCAATGAAGACCATGTCTCTAATCACAACTAAAACAATGTGCTAAGTTTAACCTAATCGGTTTAGTGTTAGTATAATCCACCACAAGTGAATCGGGACCAATTGATAACAAAGAATCATACGTGTTAGCCAACTTTAGGGCTAACACACACACACATATCAATAATTTATACTTATAAGTTACAAATAACGCGAAATCAATACAGGATCGTGAAAACAATCTCAAGAACAACAATGAGTGCGTGCATTTCTTGTTATTACTGAGTCAACCACTTCTACTACAAGGTGAGTTCTTACGGCCCTTTTCTAATCTTAACTGATTTCAAATCTCGGGGTTGAGAAACATGCTATGATTTATGATTTAGATAATATTGTTTATTCTTTATTATCGCTTATCATTGTATGTATGCTTGTGTGATCATAACATAACTGAGATATCTTGGATGAAACATGATAATATAGTTTCATGATTCATCAACCCCAATAGAATAATACAAGTTGTAAGATTATATCTTATAACACCTTATTATCCTTACATGATTGAACATTGGGATATCTAGGAGACAACACTGTGACAATGACAACAACTAACAAGAATGATATGATGATAACATAATTTCACCATATCATTCACCACCCGAGTTAACTAAGTGTAGTATGACTAGTTCTTACATCACTATGATTACAACTTGGTGAAGACTATGGGATAACATGAGACAAATACAAGGGATAAAAAGAATGATAATCATGAAAACATAATTTCATGATAACAAAATCATTCACACATTGTGTAATAAGAAAAGTTCTTATAACACTTTGTTAAAGACTATGAGAACACATAACTATGAGAACACACAACAATTGATTACTATTAAACTATCTGTATTATATCACAACAATAATGTGTTAAAGAGATCGTATTCCATTGTAAGTCCCTTCTAAAGAATCGTTTACCAGTTAATTTAGTGCGACTAAACCGACGATAACGTAGTGGTACCATAGGTTTGACAAACCGCTAGCGAGTGAGGTCGGTACTTTGATCTTATTTTATCATTGGCCGGTAACGTATGACCGGTAACAGGGCGACTCAAGTCAGGTTTGGTTAACGACACATGGTGATATAAATCTACAGTAACTAATTGTAATTAATCCTTCGATCCTATTAACTAGTAGACTGAGGAATTGATTTTCTATCATGTCACCTTACTGGTAATAGTTTCGTTGAAGGCTATTAGAACACAATTGTGATAGAGGTAAATTGGATGCATTGTGATCTGATTACGTGAGGATCACAATGGATCCCATTTAGGCTCTATGCATTCCAAGATGAGAACAATATCAATAGGTTAACTATCACTCCTATTATTAGTAGTGAATTACAGTTAACCCCACAATGAGGGAATAATAACAAGGATAAGATTCGATAAATCTATTTTCCTTAAAACACTGAGGGTTTATCAACACTTCAGTTTTGGTAACCTAAATCCCTCATACTCTAGTATTCTACATATAACACATTGGTTGATTGATACAAATTTATGGGTGATTATCAAATGGGTTGGACACATGTGAGATAGAAATGGGTATCCATAGTTGTATTGCAAGTTGTGCTGAATTCTGTTAAGTATGTGGTGGAATGTCGGATGGGGCTTGTTCCCCTACGTATGCCCTATATATAAGCATAACTGACGGGATGAAATACTATTTGTAAAAATAACTATGGAGTGGTCATTGTGTGAGACAAATGAAACAAACCTGAATGAAACTTTCGTATGGCATTGTGATTGTGAATGTTAACAAATCAAAGGTTTTCAATTACTAAACTTATGAACTCACCAACCTGCTGTTGACTTTGTTTAAATGCATGTTTTCTCAGGTGACGAACATGTTTAGTCACCAGCATTCAGGGATTAAGCTAGTGGACTTTTAGAATACATAGCTTCATTTTGTGTTGAGCATATTTTGAATGACAAAACTGTGAATCATTTTTTGTAAATCTTGTGAAGTTAAAAGATAGAAAACACAATGATTATTTTGGGTAGTTTTACTTGGTTGAATTATGAACATAACATTGCAATGTTAGCATTTCTCATTTATATATCATGTGCCATGTAAACAATTTGATCAATATGATTATCACACGACATCGCGCCCCGAGAACCTTCCGCCCGACGGGAAAGTAGATCCAGCCCGCCTGCTCGGGGTGTGACAGATTGGTATCAGAGCCTTGGTTATAGAGAAATATAGGTCATATTACTTAAACGGTTTGCTCTAGCAACAATCATACTCGCAACTCATCTGGTTAAGGCAACGGCAACACCAGAAACCAACAGGATTACTCCTACAAGAACTTTGTAGGATTCAAGCCACCCGCATTCAGTGGCAATGAGGGAGCCGTCGGATTGATCCAATGGATTGAGAAGATGGAGACAACTATCGATATAAGTGGCTGTCCTGATCAGTATAAAGTGAAGTATGATGCAGGCTTGTTCAACAAACGAGCATTGACTTGGTGGAATGCCCAAGTACAAATCAGAGGAAGAGATGAGCCATTGTCTATGCCTTGGGAGGAATTCAAGACCATGCTGAGGGCAGAGTTTTGCCCAAGAATTGAACTGAAGAAGCTTGAAACTGAGCTACTCAACCTTGTTATGATTGGTGCTGGGCATCAAGCCTACACCACCAGATTTCATGAACTGGCTACATTGGCACCGGATATAGTGCCAACACTAGAGAAACGCATCGAGTGGTATGTCGGTGGACTGCCGGCTTGTATTCAAGGGCATGTGATTTCTGCTCACCCAACTACTCTAGAGATGGTTGTCACTCTGTCATCAACACTGACAGACGTGATGGTTGCCTCTGGAGAACTAAAGAAGGAAACTGAAGTAGCCAACGTTGGAAGTTCAAGAAAGCCGGATAAATGCCCAGCAAAGAAACAAAAGGTGGTCAAGAATTTTGCTGCGACCACTCAAACACCAATGGCTAACCAACCACCACCGCTACAGATGAAGCGACCTTACACTGTCACAAATCAATGGCATTATGATTGTGAATGTTAACAAATCCATGGTTTTCAATTACTAAACTTACGAACTCACCAACCTACTGTTGACTTTCTTTAAATGCATGTTTTCTCAGGTGACGAACAAGTTTAGTCACCAGCATTCAGGGATTAAGCTAGTGGACTTTTAGAAGACCTAGCTTCATTTTGTTTTGAGCATATTTTGAATGAAAAAACTGTGAATCATTTTTTTGTAAATCTTGTGCAGTTACAAGATTCTAAACACAATGATTCTTTTGGGTAGTTTTACTTGGTAAAATTATGAACATAACAATGTAATTTAACTTTGTAATACTACATCAACGTCATGTTAGCATTTCTCATTTATATATCATGTGCCATGTAAAAAATCTGATCACTATGATTATCACACGACATCGCGCCCCGAGAACCTTCTGCCCGATGGGAAAGTCAATCCATCACACCGGCTCGGGGTGTGACATTCGTTCAGCTACACCATTCATCTAAGGCTCATAAGGTGCACTGAACTGCTGCTGAATGCCTTTGGAATTACAAAATTCCTCCATTTGGTGATTCTTAAACTCAGTCCCATTATCAGATCTTACACGTCTCACCTTCAACTTATATAAAGTCTCCAACCTAGTTATCAACAACACAAAATTTCCATAAGTATCTGATTTATGCTTTAAAAACGTAACACATGAAAATCTTGGAAAGTCATCAGTCACAACAAAACAATAAGATTCACCACCAATGCTTTTCACATTAATTGGTCCAAACAAATCCATGTGAAGAATTTCAAGTGGCATATCAATAGAAAAAATTTTCTTTATTTTGTGAGACTTCCTTTTCTGTTTACCCATTTTACATGACACACACACATCCGAAAGTTTAAAATGTTTAATAGGTACACCCTCAACTAAATGATTATGCACAAGATGATTCGTTTTCCGAATATGAATATGTCCCATTCTCATGTGCCATTAACGTGTATCCTGTTCTGTAGCTTTGGACACCAGACATGTTTCCACTTTATTTACAGTCTCCGCCTTTGCCATGTCAAGCACATAAAGATCCTTGCTCCGATCAGCTGTCATCATAATCCACTCCTCAGAAAATTGAAATCTTTGGTTGAGTACATAACACCTGTCTTTGTCAAACATCACTTTGTAATCCTTATCACAAATATGCGAAACACTCAACAAATTGTTAGTTAATTATTTACAAAAATTAACCTTATCAAACGTAACCTTTCTATTTTTCAAACTACCAATCCCTGTAATTTGACCTCCCTTATCTCCAGCAAAATTCACTGTAGGTCCTCAAACTGATCAAGATCCAAACTTTATCTCTGTAAACATCATCAATGATCTCTAACAAGTGCGGAATCCAAGTTAGAAACACGAAAGCAAGTAGAAAAATGCAAACTTTATAAATATTGCAAAACTTTGAGTACAAGCGCCTCAATACGTCTAGAGAGCGTATGCCTCGGGATTCCAACCTAAACCTGTACAAAATACGTCTATTTATACTAGGCCTAGGTGTACACGAAATCTAGATACAAAAGGTTCGAGTACACGATAACTTCGTGTACTCGAAAAGCTGTACACGAAATTATCCAAAAACTTTGACTCTTCCGGGTTGACTTTGTCAGTCTTCATCGTTTGGCGGGCTCTACAAACTCCCCCTAGACTGGCGAAGTCATCCGATAGGAAGAGTAACACTGTGTGGCCCTGCTCCAGCATACAGCTTCAGCTTCATGGCATAAGCAACAACTCGTGTAAATGGCTTAGCCAGCTCATCATTTCCGGAATATACTCGTATAGGAGAGTTGTGCAGCTTCATCATGTCATCCTTACCATACTTCAGAAGATCCATAGGGTCAAGAATCATGTCGATGTCATCAATATCGTCCATATTCCTAAGAATGACTGCAGCAAGGTTCAGATCATCAAAATACCAAGATAGAAATTTAGCCAAAGAGTTATCAGGAACTCTTGGCGAGACGGGGACTGCTTGCTCTACATGAGGAGGAGGGTACTTATAGTACACCCAAGGCTTCTTTGTCTTTGGATCTATGATGCACGAAGAGACAAAACGTCGTCCCTTTGCCGTGCGCATCACAGGGAAATTCTTCTCACACTGATCTTTGATAAACTTTGCGAACAAATCAGCCTGTGAGTCCTTAGACGGGTTGAAGAACATAGCCTTGTCAATGCTTCTGATGTCTACTTTGGGCAACGAACAAAAATCTCTTGGCTTTTTGTAGAACTCGACCTTTCCACTCATCCGTTTCACCAAGTAGATATCTCTTTGCTTGTCGTACATCCAGCAGCATACATTTGATCTATCATTGCGAACTGCAAATAGGTTTCTGTCATCGGAAATGAAGGTATGCTCTGGATGCTGGTCGCCCATCTCTTTGAACCAAGCTGCTTTCTCTACTGGAGGAGCAGGCGTCCAGTCCTTCTTTCGATCAAACCAGCTATCTATCACTTCATTCAGAGAAGTGATCTCATTTCCCAATGCATCAATGTATTTGTGGGCATACAGATAATCGATATAAGGATCTGATGACACATTGCCAAGAATTATATTTTCTGGTTCTTCTTCTACAGATGCCCCTGCTGAAGACTTGGCTTGATCATTCTTCAGATGGCTTGGTGACCCAAAATCAAAATCATCCGGAAGATCATCAAATATACTGTCAAGTCCGGCTCCAGTAGTCTCGTCTGGCTGTACACAATCACCGAAAAGGATGTCATCTGGAATGTCTCCAAATAGATCATCATACAGACCAGAAGGCTTTTCGGAAGATGATGGATTCCCAGAGTCTCCACCTTGATCTTTGTCATCAGGAGGACCTTGGTCTTTATCTTTGTCATCTCCATCTTTATCATCTTTGTCGCCTTGGTCGTCTTTATCATCCTTGTCCTTCTTTTCATCTTTATCTTTCTTATGATCTTGTTCATCAGTTCCATCATTATCATCATCATCACTGTCGTCACTGTCATCACTGACATCCATGACTTCATCTTCAGACTCGGAGACTTCTTCTCCTTTGAGTCGTTTGATATCCCTCTGCATCTTGTGGTTCTCTAATAAAAGAATTCTGATGAATTTTTCATGCGCCTTGACCTTTCCTCTGCACTTGTTCAGATGAGAACATATTTTGATCTTCCCTTTACGCAGGTTCATGATCATTTTGTCTTTTATCTCCGCATCTTTCTCTAACTGATTGACTCGCTCCTGAAGTCCAATGAGATCCACAGGCACCTGCACAGGCTCGTAGGGTGAATCGGAACGCAAAGGAGATTTTCCTTTGCTGCTTCCGGAATGGGGTGAAGGTGATTTGGTCTTGGTTTTGGCTTTAGGCGGAATGGTGACTGATGGACGTGTGGAGGGAACTCGGATGATGAGTTTGGTTTTCGAAGGTTTGGATGCAGGTTTAGGTTGTTGTGGCTTAATGGGTTGAGAAGGTTTAGGCGGTGGAGGTGGTTGAGTGACAAGCGGTGGTGAAGGGGGTTTTGTGACATGAGGTGGTGATGGTGGTAATGTGACATGAGGTGGTGATGGTGGTTTAGTGACGTGAGGTGGTGATGGTGGTAATGTGACATGAGGTGGTGATGGTGGTTTGGTGACGGGAGTGGGTTTAACGGGTGCCTGTGTCATGACAGCAGCAGCAGAAGAGAAAGATAAACTTGAGAACATCTTTTGAAGTCGAGGATCTCTGGTTCTCTTAGCCATTGTCTTTTGCCTCTTCTTCTTTGGCGAAGACTCAGGAGTTGGAGTGTAATCCGTATCTTGAGCTTCTTCTCGTTCCTGTCTGGTTGGTGGCTTTTCAGGAACAAAATCTTCGCTTGAAGAAGATGAAGAATCATTAGCAGCAGCAGCTTTACTAGCTTTAACACTTGAACCTGTAGCATGAGTATCATGCTCCTCGGCAACTATTGCCACTGGGGTTCCAGGCATGTCTTCATCTACACCTTCTCCCACGAATCTTCCAAACTTGATTAGGGGCCTTTGACCAATGTACTGTTTCTTTCTGCGTTTGTTCATCTTCATGTAGCCGAAGATATCGTCTCGCATCCTCTTAACTTCCAGTGAACCAAATGTGCGTTGCAGGTTCGGATATCTTTTATCCAGAATAATCTGAATGAATCTTAGAAAGGCCAGGAATCTCTCTTTCCTCTTGCCTTTGATGTTCGCGTGCATATCCTGAAAAATCATCCTTGAGAAGTTGAAGTCTTCTCCAAGTGCTAGGGCCACCATACAAGAGCTAAGTGTCTGGTTGAGTACATCATATCCCCCTTTTCGTCCAGAAAGACACTGTGTCACCACGTGTGCTAGATATCTCCAATACGGATGCAGTAGTTTCTTCTCGGTGGGTGGGTAAGCGCCTTCATGTCCCATCTGATAAACAGTTTTGTTTACCAGCTCTTGATCTAGCTCAACAGGATCAGTTTCTTTGTCTCCGAACTGCAGGCAATCTCTAATAATTTGCTCTGAAATAGTGATGGAGTGACCCTGGATCTTTCCGGCTATACTGATGTTTCCATCCGCATCAATACTCTCCTCTACTGAGCTCCAGAAGTCTCGAATAAATGAGGTAACGATTTGAGGGTACTCCATGATAGCGTAGTTGACGGGGGACAGTATCAGGCCTTCAATCATGCTCTGAAACTCTGAGTGCTTGGTTGGTGGTTTCCCAAGGAATGCGGTCATATTGTGATCGTGCACAAATCTTAAGTCAGCCATCTGAAACAGAAAACTGATTAAGTTAGATAAACATGAAGTGTACACGAAACAACAGTTGTACACGAATGATTCGTAAAATTGTCTAAGTCTTAGTGTTCACGAAGACCAGAATGATCATGAAGATTGAATTTGTTGAAAATTTTCTAAGTCTTGTGTACACGAAAACCATGATGTACACGAAGTACATATTGTACACGAAATCCACTATGTACACGAAATGGAACTTGTACACGAAAATGTGATCTGTACACGAAGTTCATTCTGTACACGAAATTTAGTCTGTACACGAAATATTGGTTGTACACGAAATATTCGTGTACACGAAGTTGAGAAATTTCGTGTACTCAAAATCCTTAGAGAAGTTTATCATTTTGGCTCCTTAGAACTTCTAAACCGATTCAATATACTCGGAATTGAAAGGCGACCAACATATTCACGAATCGCCTTTCAATTTTAAGCATTTCAAGATCAATTTGACCAAAGACTTTCTGTACACGAAAATCGCGTATTCGAAAATTACTTTTGACCATAACTTTCGAATCCACGGTCAAAAATTGATAAAAATCTATACCTAAGTTAGCCTAATGATGCTCTAAAAGATGGCCGGAGTAGAATTTTGAGATCGGGTCTAGAAATCGAGATCGCCTCAAAGCACCAAGTCTGTACTCGAAATGAAGAAAATGTGTACACGAAAATATGGTACTCGAAATTTAATATGGTTGGACTATTTATAGGGTCATTTCGAATACGAGATTTCGTGTACATAATTTTCGAGTACACACTTATTTTATTTTATTTCGATTTTAAAATTCTAACTTTTATAAAATAAAATAAAATAAAATAAAATAAAATAAAATAAAATAAAATAAAATAAAATAAAATAAAATAAAATAAAATAAAATAAAATAAAATAAACTTTGAACAAGTTTTAAAGTTTAGTCGATTCAAATTTGTGGGATCAAAATTTGTCATCAAAATTTTAACTATATTAGATAATTTCTTAAAGAAGCACAACCTTTAAATAGCTATTCCCTACCAATTATTTCCACTCGTTATTCCATCTCTTAAAGGTCAGTTATATGATCAAGTTTTTCTGAAAATATCTTTTGGGAATTTTGTGATCAATTAGATTGTAAGACTAGATTAATATGCAACCTATCAGTCTTGTTAAATCCTTTGTTTCAAACTTTGATTGTGTTTCAACGAACTTCAAATTATTTTGACAGAGTTTTAAGATGAGAAAAGAAAAGAACAGATCTAGTAGGTTTAGAATCAAGAACAAGAAGGGGTTCTATCATCTTGTGCTCATTGGCATCTTTTATTTTCTGATCTGCAGACACATTGGCCTTAACGTCACACATCCAGTTCTTTGCTTACGCAAAACATAGAATGCTTCAGTAGGTATTTCCCGCTCTTTGTTTGCACAAAACATGGAAAATACCCGAGTTTTTCAAACACAATTTCAAGTTTATGGAAACACAATCTTGTTTTGATTCAAGGATTTAAACAAGAAGTCAAATAGTTGCACACGTTTCTAGTTATCTAATGATCACAATTTCACACTTATTTATCTATTTATATGTATTTTAAGTTTGATCAAGTCTGATTATTTAAGTTTTGAAAAACTCATTTCAACTTCTTAGCATAGAATAGATATTCAAGGTTGTGATTTCTTTTGAGATCATAATAAGATAGTGAAATTCTGATCCTTAGAGATTATTTCACTTCCCAATTTGATCGATTCACTTTGCTTGTCCAAATAAAATCTTTTTGTATTTTCTTAAGTTTTTGTAAAGTTAAAATTTAAAAAAACGTTTTTGTAATTTTCTTTGAATAGCTAGAGACAACATCTCCTTTTCTTAAGATTTCAAAACTTAACTCCCCCTAAACTTATAGATTATCTTAGACTGACTCAAAGACCGAAAATCTTTTTGTTGTTTTTGTAAATTTTCTCCCCCTAAATTTGTGACTATGGGAGGACACAAATTTTAATGTATTTACAAAAATGCTTTTAATTAAAGCTTATTAATTTGAGAGAGGCAAGCAGGTGATGGAAGCGTGCTGTATCGAACGGTTTTGTGAAAAGGTCCGCTAGATTGTCATCAGTGGGGACCTTTTCAAGATGAATCAGCTTTCGTTCGAAACAGTCACGGATGAAGTGAATCCGGATGTCAATATGTTTAGTTTTGGAATGTTGTACCGGATTCTTGACGATCTGTAGGGCTGCTTCATTGTCACAATAAATAGGAGAGTCAAGAAAGTTCAAACCGTAATCGAGGAGTTGTTGTTGCATCCAGATAACCTGAGAGCAGCAACTGGAAGCAGCAACATATTCAGCTTCTGCGGTGGATGTGGATACGGTGGTCTGCTTCTTGCATTGCCATGAAACAAGACGATCTCCCAGGTACTGACACCCACCCGTAGTTTACTTCCTATCCAGGTTACATCCACCAAAGTCACTGTCTGAGTATGCAAATAATTGAAACTCAGAGTTCTTTGGATACCAAAGTCCGAGCTTAGGTTTCCCGACTAGGTACCGAAAGATTCTCTTGACAGCTATAAGGTGAGATGCCTTCGAATTTGCCTGATATCTGGCACACTGACATACTGAAAACATAATGTCTGGACGACTAGCAGTCAGATACATCAGAGAACCAATCATCGAGCGATAGAGATGCTGATCAACATCTTCACCTTCCAAATCCGAAGTCAGGATAGGACGTGCAGCCATGGGAGTGGTTGCCGGCTTTGACTCCATCATTTTGAACTTGTTCAAAATGTCTGTGACGTATTTTCCTTGGTGAATCAGCACACCCTTACAATCTTGCTTTACCTGCAGACCCAGAAAGAAGGTCATTTCTCCCATCGCGCTCATCTCAAATTTCTTCTTCATTATCCCTTCAAATTCCTTGCACAACGCTGAGCTGGTGGAGCCAAATATGATGTCATCCACATAGATTTGAACGAGAATTAAATCATTCTTATCTTTGCGGACGAACAAGGTCTGATCAATAGCTCCACGAGTATATCCATTTGCGAGTAGGTGATCAGTAAGCGTAGCATACCATGCTCGCGGTGCTTGATGAAGGCCGTAAAGAGCTTTGTCTAACTTGTAGACATGCTCTGGATACTGAGAATCTTCAAAACCAGGGGGTTGGCACACATATATTTCCTCCTTTACCTTTCCGTATAAGAAAGTTGTTTTCACATCCATCTGATATACCGTAAAGTTCATATAGGAGGCGTAAGCCAAGAAAATTCGAATAGCTTCAAGTCGTGCTACTGGCGCAAAGACTTCTTCATAATCTATCCCTTCTTGTTGATAAAAGCCTTGAACCACCAACCTTGCTTTGTTTCGGATAATGACTCCAGAGTCATCTCTTTTGTTTCTGAAAACCCATCGGGTTCCTATAGGCAGTTTTCCTTTGGGCAGGGGAACCAGATTCCATACTTTAAGTTTCTGAAACTGCATCAGTTCTTCCTGCATTGCTTCAACCCAGCTGGACTCTTTGAGAGCCATTTTAACATTCTTGGGCTCAACCTGCGAGATAAAACAAGAGTATAAACATGAATTAATTGGACCTGATTGACTTCTGGTAGTCGTCTCTTCAGGCAAGAGGTTCTGAGCTGTAAGGGTTCTGCTTCGAGTGAGAACACCTTCCGAGAGAGGTCCAATAATATTTTCAACTGGATGATTCTTGTTTATACTGAGTGTTGGCACTTCTTCCACAGCTAGATTGTCTAGCAAGTTGCTGAGATTATTCACTTGATCTATATTTGAGGAAGAAATGTTGTCGGTATAAGCATTTTCACTTGACGCAGTTACTTGATCCACACAATGTTCCTCAGGAATGTTATCTGAGAACAATGGATTATCAAAGGTCTGGTGAGAGGAAGATGAGACTTGATCCGCTTCTGGAAGTGGTTGAACAGATTGAGAAGTGTCAGGTTCTGATGGGAGAACTTCTTGTACAGGGGTCGGCTGAGCTGGAGGGTCACGATTGTACATGCCAGGAGGATCAACTGTCAAATGATTAGGATCATATGGAACATAGTCAACTCTATAGTTCACATCATCACCTTTGTAGAAATCATCCGCTTGCTCAGATGCTCCTGCATTCTCAGATGGAGTGCTGAAGGGCTTAAAAGTGGAGTCATACTCAAACAGCCAGTTTGGACCAAAACCAGCATCAGTAGAGTTCATTTCTTGCCAATCTATGTAGTATGATTCCACAATCATCCGAGTTTTCTTGTTATAAACTCTGTATGCTGCCCTTTCAGACGAGTAACCCACGAAGTAACACTCATCTGCCTTATCATCAAACTTATGATTAGGCTCTGTATGAAGAAGAGTGCAAGGACATCCGAATGACTTGAAGTGTCCAACTTTGGGCTTCTGATTGAATAGAATCTCGTAGGGAGTCTTTTGATGACGCTTGTTCAGAAGTGCCTATTTTGAACATAGCACGCAGTGTTAACTGCTTCAGCCCAGAAAAAGATTGGTAGCTTTGATTCTGACAACATCGTTCGTGCAGCTTCTATAAGCGTTCTGTTTCTCCTTTCAGCAACTCCATTTTGCTGAGGCGTTCTAGCTGCACTGTATTGCCTAGCTATCCCTTTTTCATCACAGAAATCTATAAGAGTCTGATTTCTAAATTCAGTTCCATTATCAGTTCTAATCACCTTGACCTTTAGATTCTTCTGATTTTCAATCAAGGTAATGAACTTCTTCAAAATCTCTGGAGCTTCATCTTTCTTGGCTAGAAAGAACACCCAAGTGAATCTAGAATAATCATCTGTCACAACGAGACAATATGACTTTTTCCCGATACTCATTACGTTAATCGGTCCGAAAAGATCCATATGAAGAAGTTGAAGAACTGAAGAGATGAAATTGAACAATTTTGGCTTGTGAGGTCTCTTGTGTTGTTTCCCTTTAGCACAAGCGATACATTTCTCAATAGTGGAGAAATCTTTAGAAGGTAGACCAATGACGTGATCTCCCTTGGCGAGTCTGTTCAGATTCTTTAGGTTTACATGACCCAGTCGCCGATGCCATAACAGACAATCATGCTCTGATGCCTTTGAGAACAAACACGTGTTCTCTGTAAATGAATCTGAGTTCATATTAATAATATATGCATTGTTTATCCTTGGAGTTCTCATCAGAATCCACTTCTCAGGCACTACAAAGCCAGGCTTCAGAATAAGACATTCTTTGTTTGTGAAGTGTGTGGAAAAACTCTTATCACAGATTTGAGAAACACTCAGAAGACTGTGATTGAGCTCTTCAACATAGTACACATCTTCAAAACTAAGAGTTCCATTAGTGACCGTGCCCTTCATGCTTATCCTTCCTCCCTTGTCTCCAGCAAATGATACATAACCTCCATTGAATGGTGTAACTTCATGCAACTGAGAGAAATCCCCAGTCATATGCCGGGAACAGCCACTATCTACATACCAAACATGTTTAAGCTTGCTTGGCTTTCCCTGCATAGTATACATTCAATTAATGAGAAACAGGTACCCAAATCATAACAGATTTAGGTGTTTTGGTAATAGAAGAAACTCTATCCTTGGGTTTGGGTTTGGGTCTTTCTGAATTGAGCTTAATATGTTTTGTCATGCTTCCACTGCCCTGGTCAACTGGTTTTATCTTAGTTTTGAAAATTCTTTGATTTTGCTTACGAAAACCATATTGTGTTTTGTTTGATTTCTTATGTCTTTTTGCAGTGGAAGGAGTCTGAGTCTGAGTCCCCTTTTGAGAGGTTGCCTTAGGCTTGGAGGATGGTACAGTCCTCACATGTTTGTTAACTAGTTTAGCCTTAGGTATGACCTTCTGATTCTTCCCATAGAAGAATTCAGTAGGTCGGTGCAGACAGTGTCTAGCAATGTGGCCTGGTTTCCCACATGCATAGCAGCAGACCTTTTGGTGAAATTCAATTGGATCAAAGGGCTTAACATCACATTTACTCTGACCAGAGGATAAGTTTGAGAAAATTTGTTCCAAGGACCCAGTTGGAACATAAGGTTCACAGTTGGGATTCAACTGTGGAACCCTCTCTTTAGTAACTGTGGAATGAGCCTTGACTGCCTGCTTGGTCAAAGGAGAGGAAGTTGATTGTGAGACAAGATTTATAGCAAATGTTTTCTGAAAACTTTTTAACATATCATTAGGCTTAATATTAATTTCATCAAATTTTCCAACAAAATCAGTTTTTGGAACAAAAGATGATTGTCTTGTAGATGTTGAACAATCTGTGCTCCTCCTAGCACTTCTTTCTACCTCCTTCTCCTCTGAACCTGAAACACTTAGTTTTTCTGCACAAACCACAGAATCATTAGTCATAATAGGGTCAACTGCAAGAACAACAGGATTTGTGGGAAAATCATAAGTACAATCAGAGTCTGATTGCAAGTCATCAACAGATGTGTTGATCCTTGGCATGCTTGAGTAGTTATGATTAAAAGGTGGTTCACACTCAGTATAACCAACACCCTTACCCTTCTTTACCCGGTATTGTATGTTTACCATGTTTTCTAAAACTTTGCTTGAGTAATCAAACTTTTCGCATTTTACTGATGTTTTAGAAAGCTGAGTTTTAACTTGGTCCAACTCTAAAGTGAGTTCATCGATTTTGCGTCGAGCATCTCGATAGTTGGACTCTTTGTCACTTAAAAGTTCCTTTAGCCTTGCCACATCCCGACCCTCGGCCTCAAGTTTTCTTTTGAAAATACCCTCATTTTTAAGAAATTCTGAGTTAAAGTATTTAAGTTTAGTTACTTCTTTGATTAATGATTCATTATGTGATCTGTATTTAAATACTTTATCAATGCATGAGGTAGAGCAAAGATTTTCAGTTACCTCCTTCTGTTTGTCGTCCACCTCGGCCATGAATGCATGACTTAAAGTCAGCTCTAATTCCTGCACCTGATCACTCCAGTCATAGGAGTCAGTCTCCTGAGTCACCAACGCTTTAGATGTGCTAGAGCTTCCTCCTGCAGCTGCCGTCCCGGATTTCTCTTCAGTTTCTTCTCTCCTTCTTTATCCACCTTTGGCTGCTTACATTCTCTGGCAAAGTGACCCGGTTGGTCACAATTGTAACATCGCAGCTTTGACTTATCAAAACCGAGCTTCTTTCCTGGATTGTTTCCAAAGCTGTTTCTTCCATAACGCTTGATGAACTTCTTTGCTCTGAAAACTGCCATTGCCATCTGCCACGAGATATCCATTTCTTCAACATCGGCTGGATTGATTTGCTCTAGGTTGTCTTGAGTGAGATTGGATGGTGCCAATTCTCCTGCTATGAAAGCATTGTAGCTGTTCATGAATCCTTTTAACAACAGCAGATTCTCTTCACTTTCTAGATTGACTTTAGGTACTGATCCAGTTTGTCCAGATGATAAGAATGCTGTCTCAAAAGGAATTACATGAGATGAAGAGGGCTGATAGTGCTGCATTCCTGATGATTGATGATTGATTGCTGACAGAAGGGCAGAGTTTTCAGAGACAGGAGCAATGCCCATTGAGCTGGCATGATTCAGTGCTCTCTGCTTATCATCCATATCATAGGAGTTGATGATTGAGATCAGCTCACTCAAAGAAGTCTTGTACATATCTTTGGTCCTTTTGATTGTTGTACAATTTGAATTCCAAGTGTAAGGTAATGAGTTTAGCAGCTTCTTGTTCACTTCTCCCTTTGTCATCTCAATTCCAGAACTAGTCATCTCAGTCATCAGATGTGTAAATCTGTTGAGTTGTGCTTCAAGAGACTCTCCCTTGATGTGATTAAACATGTTAAATCTCTGCCTGAGCATATCCTTCCGACTTTCTCGCATGTCCTCATTTCCTTCAAATCTTTCAACCAAGGCATTCCAGAGTTCCTTAGCAGTCTTGTGCTCCTTTAATCCATGAGCAACATCAGTCGATAAGGCCATTGTAATCGAAGCATATGCCTTTTCATCCTTTTCCATCATGAGTATGTCATTGTCGGTGTACAATTCCGGATCCTTGGGAACAAGAGGACCATTGATCTCACTCTGGTATGAGGGTACATAGGGACCCTCCTCAATCGATCTCCAAAGCTTTGGATCGGTATACTTGATGAATGACTGAAATCTGAACTTCCAATCTTGGAAGTTATCTCCTGACACGAGCCTTGGTGGCTTTGTTCCGGTGCCGATCTCATTGTCCAGATTGAGTAAGTTGGACAAATTTGTCAGATTCTTTGAAGTCATGATGAATCAGAAAATTTTCTAAGTCCAGTACACGAATTCCCTGTAGCTCCCTGTAGATACTGCTCAAGGTTAAACAGACAAATCTGTACTCGAAACTCCTTGTAATCGAAAATATCCCTGTACTCGAAAATATTCTTGTACTCGAAATCCTGTGTGTATTCGAATCTGACACTGTATTCGAAATTATGTAGTCGAACTCCTCTTGTACTCGAAAAGTATTTATACTTCGAACACTCTAGCTGTACTCGAAATAGCTGAACTCGAAAATTCTGAACTCGAAAATACTTAAGAAAAATTTTATAAAAATATTTCTTAAGATTTGGAGTCCCAAATTTACACAGTAGCTAGATGAAGTAGAGAAGAATGATAAAGTATAAAACTTGCTTCAGAAAGTTGTTACCTTGATGATGAAAAGAGCACTCATGCTCTGATACCACTTGTAGGTCCTCAAACTGATCAAGATCCAAACTTTATCTCTGTAAACATCATCAATGATCTCTAACAAGTGCGGAATCCAAGTTAAAAACACGAAAGCAAGTAGAAAAATGCAAACTTTATAAATATTGCAAAACTTCGAGTACAAGCGCCTCAATACGTCTAGAGAGCGTATGCCTCGGGATTCCAACCTAAACCTGTACAAAATACGTCTATTTATACTAGGCCTAGGTGTACACGAAATCTAGATACAAAAGGTTCGAGTACACGATAACTTCGTGTACTCGAAAAGCTGTACACGAAATTATCCAAAAACTTTGACTCTTCCGGGTTGACTTTGTCAGTCTTTATCGTTTGGCGGGCTCTACATTCACATAAATACCTTTCACCAACTTGAAATCTCTTAACAAGTTCAATTCTCCAGTCATATGGCGGGAACTCCCACTATCAACAATCCAACGATTGTTAATATGGCCCATGGATGCAACTTGCACAATAAATTAAAAGAAACCTGTCAGTATTCAAAAGGGATGACCCTCGCCATTTCGGCGTCGAGTCTACCAGAATGGACCCCTTCCATTCTTTTATGATGATCTAATTGAATAACCATCATCACTTGTGTCATCCTCTTTCTTTGAAAATTCGTCACCTAATCTATCTTTGAGTTTCCAAAATGATTTAGATTTAATATGTTTGTTTGAAAATGATCTTAATTAAAATTTTTCAAAGAAATAATCATCAGATGAAGTCACAATTTTCACAACCTTTTTAACATTTCTTTTGTTCTCAAAAAGTATTTTCTTTTGTTGAATTTCTTCTTTCACCCAAAAACATTCAGGATTGAATTTTCTAAGAACTCCCATCTTATCTTCACTAGGTCTATCTTTCCTATAACTTCCACCAGAAACATGCACCCGACACTTCTCATTAGAACAGTTTCTAATTTTGTTATTTGGACAATTAGCAGAAATATGTCCTTTACCACAACAAGTAAACAACGTTTCTCTTGGTAAAAAAGACTTAAAACTGCTACAATCACTTGAACTGAAATCCACATTTCAATTAGCAACCAAATGGCCCATATTACCACATCGTTAACTTTTTCCTTCCTTAATATGAATTTTGTGTGTGGATTCATCATAAAAACTTGATGAACTGAAACAATCCACCTTTTGAAGATGATATTTTGTTTCTCAAACCAATTGAACTTTTCTTTGAATTATCCATTTGTTTTTGAAAATTTTTTGATTTAATCTTGTGACCAATCCCAAAATTATCAAAGAAACAATCCACCTTTTCTACTTCTTAGAAATCACATTTTTCTTTTGAAAATTTCCACTAAACTCTCCTTGTTGTGTATTAGATGATTTAACATACACAATCGGTTTAAGAGTAGTGGTTGATTTGGTTTTAATCATTGGTTTGGAAACCTGAGTGGTTTTAAGCACCACCTTCTCAACTTGTTTAATCTCAGATTTTCACTGCTGAGATTCCAAACTCCTTTTCTTAACACTTTTTACTTTGTAACCATTTTGCCTCAAAAAATCAGAAGAATATTCTGACTCAGTAATATCTTCAATGACTGGAGCATCACTATCAAGTGACACCTTTTAATCAGAAGATGAAACTCCAACATGTTAAACAACATTTTCAGACTCATGTTCATTCAAAGAAACTGGATGAACTTCAAAATTTGGATCAATTTGTGGTCTAGAAACATAGCTTGAAGGAGGTGGTACAACATGAAATCCCAAGCCAGTATTATCATTCGATGATCTTTGCATAGCAGCAAAGTAATCTATAACATACTAGGAATTCTGATAATTCTCTAGCTTGCTTTTATTCATTTCTGCTTCTGCTCTGGCTGCTGACAGTTCAACTTTCAACTTTTGTACGGACTCGAGATGCATAGAAACTGCATGATTATTTTCCAAAATTTTATTTTTTAATTCTTCATTTTCTTTTCCCAAATCAATGATCTTTTTATCAAAACCTTTCTCTCTTGAAACCAATTTTTAGTTTGCTTCGTTGCACTCAATCAGTTCAGCAGTCAATTGAGCATTCATTTCTTTCAACTTTTCAATAACCTCTAAAAGATCATTATTTACCTCCTCAGCCTTTTCTTTATCCTTGCTTGCTTCTTCATCCATAGAAGCCATAAACACTACATCATATTGTTTTCTCCAGTCATATCCTTCGTCTGCTTGACTGACTAAAGCTTTTGTTGATGTTGATTCTTCAAGCTTTTCCTTTTTCTTTTGATAAGCTTCTTTTGGCTTGAAAGGATTCAAGTTTCCCTGCTTCTTTGGATTTTTACATTCTCGAGCAAATTGACCCAATTCACCACAATTATAACGTTGTGTGGCCTTTGGATTAATTCCAAACTTTGTATTCCGATGAAAAGTAAACTTGTTTCCTGTTTTCTTCTCATATATGTTAATTTTTCTTATTGCACTAGACAAAGCCCACTGAGTATCAATCAATTCCATCTCATCATCATCTATCTGCTTATAGTCTTCAAAAGTAAGATTGGAATTTCCTATCCTTCCAGCTATCTGTTCATCATAGGCACTAACAACACATGACAATATTGACATATGATCTCTGACAGCCTCCACATACACCTTTCCCAGATTAGTTGTATTCAATTGAATTGGAGTAGATGAAGAATCAGACGTTTTCTCATTCCCATAATAAGATGAAGATGGGCTAGTAGATGCAGATGATACAGAGGTACTCTCAGTAGTACTTGAAACAAAAGATTTTTGTATTTTTGTAGATGAAATAGGAAGTGTAACCACAGATGGACCAAAAAGTGAAGGATCCTGTGTTACATTAACTCTTCGTGCTTTTCTTTTGTCTTTCATTTCCTGTTCTTCTAACTTTTAAATAAATTCAACCAGTTCATTCCAGGAATATTTTCTCTTAAAATCAACACCAACAAATTCCATCTTTCTGGCAAAGCATCTACAAAACAGTCTACTTTCTCTTCTTCAGAATACTCAATTCCACACTTACCAACTTCTGTCAACAAATGTCTATATCTTGTTATCAAATCTTCAAGACTCTCATTTCCAATATAATTGAAATTCTCAAACTCTTTTCGCAAATCAGTGGCTTTCATTTTCTTGAGTTTGGTGTTTCCCTCAATTCTTGCCTTTAAAGCATTCCATAACACATATGATGTTTTATGTTCATCAAATTGATGTAGAATTTGATTAGGAATAGCTTGACATAACATCCAGTAAGCTTTCTTTTCATAATCATATTTCTTTCTTTGTTCAACATCGAGTCTATCAAGTGTTTGATCCAGATCTGTTCCAACTACCTTTTGTCGTTCATATGGTGATGAGATTCTTTCCCAAAGATTTGTATCAGTACCATTAAGATGAGTCTCAAACCGACCTTTCCAATTTTCATAATAAGTCAAATCAAGTAATTTTGGTACTTTGTTTGTGCTTCCTGACTCAGTTTCACTAATCAAAATACTCTGAATCTTAGAATTTTGATTAGCAACTGCTGCAAACATATCCACCATGTTTCAAATTTTTATCAGCGAACCTATTTCCAATTTATAAGATCACGAACCTAAAGATCAGACGAACCTCTTTCAAATCTTGAGCTCACGAACCTTATTCAACGAACCTCAGTCAATAGACCAACAACGAACCTTTGTCAAACATGTTAAACAAACCTCTCCAAAATTTTGAATATATGAACCTCAACCAAAAATCTTCTTCTTCAGTGAACCTCTTCTTTAAAATTTAGCTCATAATCAAACCAGGTTCGTCTCACGAACCTATGAGTTGAACTTGAAAATTTTTGAGGGAAAGCCTTCAAAATCTGGAGGGAAAATCTTCAAAGTTTTAACCTTCTAATCCACTAATTTCAACAAAGAATTCTTTGATTTCTATCAGCAAAATAGCAGTATATGAAGATAAAAATGCCAGCAAACAATCAGATACACAAAATCAAACTCCATCCATCTCTTGATCTTCAAAATGATTGCTAATCTTCAAAAACTTGTATATAACTCCTCCAAATCTCTGATACCACTGTAGATTGCTCTCGATCAATCAATGGAATTCTATTAACAATTCAATCTTTGCGGAATCTATATTAAATCTATATGAATCAAAGATATACAATCATTATGATAAACATCATATTCATTGATAACGAAATCAGATTACAATAACATGAAATAAGAGCACACAGTTCTTTTCAATTACACTGATCTCACACAGGTTCTCTCATTTCTTGTTCTGTCACTCACACTTCAAAATACAGAAAAACATGCTATATATACACAAAACAAACGAACCTAGCCGAACCAACAGATTCGCCAGACGAACCTTTAGGTTCGCTGGTAGAAACTTTACAACTCTTGTCTAGGTTCGTGGGCCAGACGAACCTAGAAAAAACCTATGTTAAATATATACTTTTAAAAGCAAACTATTACAAAATGACCTAACATATATTTCATTCGGGAGGGCCATAGCCAGTTGAGCATGTTCCTTGGCATCAAGCTCTAACTTATGGTAGTCTTCTTCGGTGTAGTTCCGACGATCCTTAGTGACATGGTCTCCAGTCTCCGTGTCAAAGACCATTGGTTTATGAAGTCCAAACATCCCAGAGTTCCAACATCCGATATGTTTGTTAGACAAGAAATGTAACATCCTTCTCTACCATATGTTGTATTGATGACATACCAAGATTGGTGGCTTTGTGGCAGAGTTGGTGTTATGGGGGTCTAAGATGAATTTTTCTACCATGGGTTTACAAACAGTTATGAGCAAATCAAAGAGTGACGAGTTGTCAAGGTAGTTTGTTAGAATGATTTTTGAACACAGTTTGGTTCAAAAACCAAACTTCTGCAGATTTAAAAAGTAGAAAGACAGAATAGACATAACACAGAAAAATAAACAAGATATCGATGAGAGCTTTGAGTTTTAGTCATTACGTTTTAGTCTTTACGGTTAAACCAAGACTAAGGACAAGGCTCTGATACCAATTGTTGAAAACAGAAACCTGAGGAGAGGCTGTTTAACCAGGAACAAACGCTTTAAACACTTAGTCAAAGCTTTAGTATTAGCTCCCTCTAAAGTTTTGCACAAGGTTATTTTCGTTGTTTAGTTTCTTGCTAGAGAGAGAGAGAGAAGAACAGATATAAAGCATAACGAATTTTGGGCGAAGTAATTCATTTTACTCAGAGAATGTTGGGACTTAAATACCCAACATTCTGAGATACAAGACAATAAATAATAAGACAAATAGCTGACACTGTTACAGACACTGAATCATCTGACTAGTACAAATACAAAGTCAACAACGGAAACAAGAGTCTTAAGGAGTCTTCAGGACATCCGAGGTTGAAGTAGTTGTACTGATGCTCAGTGGTTATTCTTTCGGAAGATGTTCATCGGAAGCTGATTAAACAATCAATTATTTCGGAATAGGAGATTATTTTCCGAAGGTATCATGGTCAGCCAGTGTCTTCTGATGCATAGAAGTTCAGCGGTAGTTCTTTTTGGCGATCTTCCGCTGTTGATCATCCGATGTTGAAGCAGTTCTTCAGTCGAAAGAGAAGCATCCGTAGTTGGTCAATCCGCGGTTTATTTATTTGTCTGGCTTTAGTGGTTTTACTCATCAGTCCTTATTTTCCAACACTGCCTCAGGACTCGCAACCCTAGAACAGTATACAGTGCGTCTATATATACTATCCTAGGATTACTCGAACCTATGTACACGAAAACGAGAAGTACACAAAATAAAAAGTACACGAAATAGTAAAGTACACGAAAATTACAAAACTTGGTCTTCATCTGGTCACATATTGATTTTGGCAGTCTTCGTCTTTGGGTTGGGCTCTACACCTAGAACAGTATACAATGTGTCTATATATACTACTCTAGGAGTGCACGATTTCCTATGTACATGAAATCAAAAGTACATGAAAATTACAAGTACACGAAATGTAAAGTTCACTAAAATACAAAACTTCGTCTTCATCTTGTCAAGAGTTGATTTTCTCAGTCTTTGTCTTCTGGTTGGCATCTACAAACTCTCCCAAGACTGATGAAATCAATCAATGGCAAATGTAGCAAGATGAGGACCGACTCCAGTAATCGCCAATGCAACTAACTATTAGTACATATTTGTAATAGGTTGCTATTCAAACAAGTAAATTATAGAAAGTTTATAAGGTTTGGCTTAGGTTCGTCTGGCCCATGAACCTTAGCAGGTTCAGTGAACCTATCACATTGATAGGTTTGGCGAACCTATAACCTTGGAAAGGTTTGGCGAACCTATAGCCTTGGAAAGGTTTGGCGAACCTATTAGGTTTGGCAACCTAGGTTCGCCCAGCGAACCTCAAGGTTCGGCTGGCAGGTCTGTGTATATATAGAAGGTTTGTCTGTTTTTTTCATAACTTCAGAAAAAAAAACTTTGGGAGAACTTCAAAAAACCTGTAGAGAGTGTGTGTGTGTATTCTCTGTGTGAGAGCAGTAATCAATTAAAATTGATTAATGAGATAAAGATGATTATTGAATGCTTGTTCTTCTTTGATTCTTTATAGTTCAAACATAGATTCCGCATGTGTTTGATTGTTCATAGGACTTTGTGATACGATCCAGATCAAATTCACCAAATCAACAGTGGTATATGAGCATTTGGTGAAGTTCTATACAGATTTGTCAAAAAAATTCAAGTATTTGAAGATTTGAAGATTAGAATATCAAGAAATGGATCAAAATTCTACTTTTCTTGTTGATTGATTGCTGTTTTGAGTGTGATTTCATTATAAATTGCTGTCAAATACTCCAGTTAAAAGATTTGTGGTGTTAATTTGAAGATTTGGAAGGATTTTCTTCAAATTTTGGAAGGTTTTCCCTCCAAAATTTCGAATTTTGCAGTACAGGTTCGTCAGCCGAACCTGTGGATAGCCGGAACAATAGGTTCGATGTTCAAGGCATTTTTCTGAGGTTTGTTTGCAATTTTCAGCATAGGTTCGTTGATTTTCTACAGAGGCTCGTCTGTCAAGGTTCGTCTGCAAGGTTCATCTAAAGGTTTGTTGTAAAGGTTCGTTGCTTTTCAGCAGAGGTTTGTCTGACTTGAGGTTCGTTTGTCTAAAGGTTCATGAAAATCAGATCTGTTTCAAGGTTCGTTTCTCAGGTTCGTGTAACTTGAGGTTCGTGACCTAATGTTCGTGACTCAAGTTTCGTGACTTGAGGTTCGTGAATAGAGGTTCGTGTCTTGAGGTTCGTCATTGAAGGTTCATCTAGTTCAAAGATTGGTGAAGGTTCGCCTAACTGATAGGTTCGTGAAGTGATTCTTTCTTCAAAAGGTTCGCTGAAAAACTCTTGAAATCATGGCGTAGATGTATACTGCAGTAGCTAGTCAGAATTCTAAGATTCATAGCATTCTGATTAGTGGAACTGAGGTTGGAAGTACCAACAAAGTTTCAAAGTTGTTGGATTTGACAGATTACGATAATTGGAAAGGAAGATTTGAAACACACCTTAATGGAATGGACACTAATCTTTGGGAAAGGATTTTGTCTCCATATGAAAGACCTAGAGTGGTCGGAACTAATTTGTATCAACTTCTTGAGAGATTAGATGTTGATGAAAGAAAGAAGTATGATTCAGAGAAAAAGCCATATTAGATGTTAAGCCAAGCAATTCCAAATCAGATTTTACATCAGTTTGATGAGCACAAGACTTCTTATAGTCTATGGAATGCTTTGAAAGCCAGAGTTGAGGGAAATACAAATATGAAAAAGATGAAAGCCACTGACATTCGTAAAGAGTTTGAAAACTTCAATTTTATACTGAAGATGAAAAGATCGATACATACATCTGTTAACTGAAGTTAGAAAGTGTCGTATCGAATATACTGAAGATGAAAAGATCGATTGCCTTGCAGATGCTTTCCCTGACAAGTGGAATTCATTGGTGATAATCTTGAGAGAAAATTTACCAGGAATGACATTGGTGGAATTCATTCAAAAGCTTGAAGAGCAAGAGATGAAGGATAAGAGAGAACCTAGAAGAGTAAATGTTACACAAGATCCTTCATTATACGGTGGATCTGTAGTTACACCACCGGCTTCATCTGCAAAGATTCAGACAACATTTGTTTCTAGTACTTCTGATAGTACTCATGCACCTTCTGCATCTACAAGTTCTAGTTCATCTTATTCTACAAATGAGAAGAAGTCTGACTCGACACCAACTCCTGTTCAGCTAAATACAACAAATCTGGGGAAAGTAACTGTTGAAGCTGTTCGGGATCACATGTCAATTCTGTCTTGGATAGTCAGCTCGTATGATGAACAAATTGCAGGAAAGATTGGAAACTCTAATCTTACATTTGAAGATTACGAGCAAATTGATGATGATGACATGGAGCGGAGTGACACTCAATGGGCACTGGCAAGTGTGATTAGAAGAATCAATCTATATGAAAAGAAGTCTGGGAAGAAATTCACTTTTGATCTAAATACCAAGTTTGGATTTAATCCAAAGACTACTCATTGTTACAACTGTGGTGAGTTAGGCCATTTTGCTAGAGAATGCAAGAATCCGAAGAAGCAAGGAAATCAAACCCTTTCAAACCAACAGAAACCTATCAGAAGAAGAAAGACAAGTCTGAAGAGTCATCGAAAGCTTTAGTAAGTCAAGCTGATGAAGGTTATGATAGGGGCAAGCAATACGATGAGTTGATGGGTGCTTTTATGGCTTCTTTGGATGAGGACACTGGTAAAGGCAAAGAGAAAGTGGATGAGGTAAATGATGATCTGTTAGATATCATTGATAAACTAAAAGTGATGAATTCTCAGCTGACTACTGATCTGGTAGAGTGCACAGAGGCAAACAAGAAGCTAATTTCAAGAGAAAAAGCTTTTGACAAAAAGATAATTGATTTAGGTAAAGAAAATGAAGATATGAAACTCAAAGTTTTACAAAATAACCATGTTGTGTCTGTGCATCTCGAATCAATGCAAAAGCTGAAGGTTAAATTATCAGCAGCAAAAGCAGTAGCTGAAGTAAACAAGAGCAAGCTTGAAAATTATCAAAATTCTAAGTATGTCATCGATTATTTTGCTGCCATGCAAAGATCATCGCTTGATAATACTCGAATAGGTTTTCATGCTGTACCACCTCCTTCCAGCTTTGTGCCAAGACCACAACTTGATTTGAATTTGGAAGTTCATCCTGCTTCTTTGGATGAACATCAGTCTGAATATGTGGTTGCAAGTGCTGGAGGATCATCATCTAATAACATTGTGTCTCTTGATAGTGATGCTCCTATTATTGAAGACATCACTGAATCAGAATATTCACCTCATATTCTGAGATATCAAGTTAAAAGTAGTGATAAAAAGATTCTTAAGTCTCAGAAGTCAAAAGCTGAGATGAAACCAGTTGAGAAAGTGGTGATCAAACCCAATATTGTTTCCAAACCAGTGAAGAAACCCAAAACAACTACTACTCTCAAACCTATGCTGTATGTAAAGTCTTCTACTACACTTAAAGGAGAGTCTAGTAGTATTTTTCAAAAGCAAAAAGTGTGTTCTGAAAAGGTTGACAAGGTTGTTAACAAGGTTGTTGAAAAGGTTAATAAGTTTGGCGTTGGAAATAAAGGAAAATCAAAGGTTTTTCAAAATCAAAAGAATAATTCAAAGATAAAATTAACTGGTTTGAGGAACATTCTCATCTGCAAAGGTTGCTTCTAAACCTTTAAGTTCATCTAAGTATTATGATGAACCAAGACCAAAGACTCATTCACAAAGAAAGTGCTACAGATGTGGTAAATCTGGTCATTTGATTTCTGATTGTGATTTGGATTTTAGTTCTACTGATTGTAGCAGCTTTAGGTCTTATTCACCAAGAGAAACACGAAAGTGTTTTACTTGTTCTGGAAAAGGACATATTTCTGCTAATTGTCCAAACAACAGAATCAGAAAGAGTTCAGATCATGAGAGTCGGGTGAATCATTTGGGTGGAAGTCCTAGGAAAGTTAAACCTAGTGAACAGGAAATGAGAGTTCTCAGGAAGTTTGATCCTGACTGTGTTTGGGTCAAAGAAGAAAAGAAACAGATGAAAAGAGTTTTTCATAACAAAAAGAATGTAAAAAAGATTGTCAAAATGGTGACATCATCTGATGATGATTTCTATGATAAATTTTCTTCAAAATCATTTTCAAAACAAAATGGTAATTTAAAATCTTTTTGGAAATTGAGATGCAGGTCAGGTGATCAAATTTCTGGGAAAAAGGATGAAAGCATTGAAGATGGGTCTTCAAGCAGTTCATCACAACAGAATGGCAGGAGTCCATTCAGGGAGATTCAACGCCGGAATCGCGGAGGTCAACCCTTTTGAAACTGATTGGTTTTAATTTATTGTGCAGGTAGCATTCATGGGCCATATCAATTGTCGCTGGATTGTTGATAGTGGATGTTCACGGCACATGACTGGAGAGTTGGGTTTGTTGAAGGATTTTAAGTCGATGAAAGGTAGTTATGTTAACTTTGCAGGTGACAAAGGTGGTCAAATTACAGGGTTTGGTAGTTTGACTCATGGTAAAGTTTCCTTTGACAATGTTAATTACTTCAAAGAATTAACTAGCGACCTGTTGAGTGTGTCACATATTTGTGATAAAGAATACAAAGTGATGTTTGATAAAGACAGGTGTTATGTACTAAGGAATTCAGATTCCTGAGGAGTGGATTCTGATGACTGCTGATAGGAGCAAGGATTTATATGTACTTGACATGGCGAAAGCGGAGATGGTGAATGAGGTGGAAACGTGTCTGGTGTCCAAGGCAACTGAGCAAGATACATGTTCTTGGCATAGACGGATGGGGCATATTCATATCAGGAAGATGAATCATCTCGTACACAATCATTTAGTTGAGGGTGTACCAGTTAAACACTTTAAACTTCCTGATGTGTGTGTGTCATGCAAGAAGGATAAACAGAAAAGGAGGTCACATAAAACAAAAAAAAAAAGTGTTTTCTATTGATAAACCACTTGAGCTTCTTCACATGGATTTGTTTGGTCCAATCAATGTGAAAAGTATAGGTGGTGAATCATACTGTTTTGTGGTGACAGATGATTTTTCTAGATTTTCATGGGTCATGTTCTTAAAGTATAAATCAGAGACTTATGAAAATTTTGTTTTGCTGGTTAATAGGTTGGAGACATTATATAAGTTGAGAGTAAGGCGTGTTCGTTCAGATAATGGGACTGAGTTCAAGAATCATCAAATGGAAGAATTTTGTGATTCAAAGGGCATTCAGCAACAATTCAGTGCACCATATGAACCACAGATGAATGGTGTAGCTGAGAGAAAGAACAGAACGTTTATTGAGTCTGCTAGAACCATGCTCACTGATTCTAAACTCCCCATTACATTTTGGAGTGAAGATGTGGCTACAGCTTGTTTTACTCTTAACAGAGTTTTGATTGTTAAAAGACACAATAAAACATGCTACGAATTGCTTCAAAATCGAAAACCTAATCTGGAACACTTGGAACCTTTCGGGGCTCCTTGTACCATGCTTAAGAAAGATTGAAAATTCAACTCTAAAGTTGAAGAGGGTTTCTTTCTTGGCTCCAGTCTTCCCAACAAACGTGTGTTAAATAAACGTACGGGTGTTGTGCAATTATGGTATAATGTGGATGTTCAAAGACATACACCTATACCTGACGGAAAAGGACCAAATTGGCTTTTTTATTATGATAAAATTTTTGAGTCTTTTAATTTGTCTCCAAATGTTTCTGATGATGAAATAACCTTGCAAATGTTATATGATTTGCAGAATTCTGAAGATCAAGTTATTTCTCATCGAGCTAAAGATAATAATCCACCTGAGGAAGGCGTGTCAGAAGCAATTAATGATGATTGGTCTTCTGATGATGATCATGATGTGTTTGAAGATGCAATTTCTAATGATCAAGATGTTGATCAGAATATTACAAATCTTGATCATAATGTTGGGGTCCCGCAAGTGCCTGTTACTAGAGTTCATGTAAATCATCCTGTTGATCAGATCATTGGAAATCCATCTGCTGGGGTCACGACATCAGGTTGCAAATGAGGAGAGTTTGTATTTTGAGTTAGAAAGAACTCATGGAAATCAATAGCTATGGATGCATTCTGCATTCATTTCTCAAATTGAGCCAAAATCTGTTACTGAAGCATCGGTGAGCCTGCCTGGGTGGAAGCTATGCAAGAAGAGCTAAATCAGTTCCAGAAGTTGGGTGTTTGGCATCTAGTTGATTTGCCAAAGGGAGAGAAGAAAATTGGCACTAGATGGGTGTTAAGATGCAAAAGAGATTATCGACGCGTAATTGTTCGAAACAAAGCACGTTTAGTGGTTCAAGGTTTCACACAAGTTGAAGGAATTGATTACGATGAAGTGTTTGCACCTGTGGCACGGCTAGAAGCAATAAGACTCTTTCTTGCTTTTGCTGCTGACAAGAAATTCAAAGTTTTTCAGTTGGATGTCAAGTCTGCATTTCTGTATGGTTCTTTCAAGGAAAGTGTATGTTTTTCAGCCACCGGGCTTTGAGGATCCTATCCACCAGGATCAGGTTTACCTCTTAGACAAAGCACTATATGGTCTACATCAGGCTCCATGTGCCCGGTATGAGACATTATCGACTCACCTTATTGAACACGGGTTCAATAGGGGTCAGATTGACAAGACATTGTTTTATCTGGAAAAGGGTAAGGATATTATTCTTGTTCAGATCTATGTAGATGACATCATCTTTGGATCTACTGATGAACAACTGTGTTTGGAGTTTTCAAAAGATGATGATTGAGAAATTCGAAATGAGTGCCATGTCAGACATCAAATTTTTCTTGGGTTTACAAATTGATCAAACTGATGGTGGAATCTTCATTCATGAGACAAAATATATTCAAGATGTGCTAGAACGGTTTAGCATGCTTGATTCAAAACCTATTTCCATGCCCATTCAGTCTAATCACGGGATTGAGCCTGATATTAAGGGGGAGCTAATTGATGCTACTTTATATCGTGGAATGATTGGAAGTTTGATGTATTTGACTGCCTCATGGCCAGATATTGTATTTTCTACAAGTATCTGTGCTCGATATCAATCAAAACCTAAATTGTCACATCTGATTGCAGTCAAGATAATTCTTCGTTATCTGAAGGGTACACCAGACACCGGTATGTGGTATCCTAAGGATGATAACTTTTTCTTCAATGCCTACAGTGACTCCGACTATGGAGGATGTAAGACAGATGAAAAATCCACAACTGGTGGTGCACAATTTTTGGGGGAGCGTTTAGTTTCTTGGCAGTGCAAAAAGCAGACATCTGTTGCTACTTCTACCTGTGAGGCTGAGTATGTAGCGGCTGCCAGTTGTTGTTCACAAGTTTTGTGGATACAACAACAGATGAGAGACTACGATTTCAATTTTCTGACTACCCCGATTCATGTTGATAACGTGGCTGCTATTGCTATAACTAAGAATCCGGTGTATCATTCACGATCAAAACACATTGATATTAGGTTTCATTTCATACGCGATTGCTATGAAAAGACACTTTTTGATGTGGTGAAGATACATACAAATGAGCAATGAGCAGACCTTCTCACCAAGGCCTTTGATAAAAACCGTTTTGAGTATTTGCTCAAATTAAATGGAATTCGGGTCATGGGTGAGGTAATAACAAATCAACTTCCTCAAATTAAAATTTTTGTTGTTTTGTGTTTTAGTTTTTAGTGGGGGAAAATTTTGAAAAATACAAAAACATTTAAAAGAATCAAAAACACAAAAACGTTAAAAAATTTAAAATTTTGAGAAATTGATTCGACCAAGTGAGAAATGATAGCACATTGTTTGCAATTGGAAGCACATCTGTATCATACAAGAACTTAAACATAAAGAGCAGTTACAATTACTAAGTATGATATGTTGGTAGGGTTATAACTTAGTTAAGATAACATTTAACAAAATTTTGATTATGCTTTATGAAAAACAGATACTTAGAACACAGTACTTAGTTTTGTCCTGAATGAGTGGTAGTTAATCTTACAAAATGTTTCTTGAACAAAAGTTAAATTACTAGTTTTGATCATTTGTTTAATTTTCAAAAGAAATTCTGAATTTGTTTTTTCTTTTATTTTAGTTTAGAGCTGAAGCATTCTTTGCGTATACTTCAATACCTGAGTGTTATAGCTTTAAACGATTCAAATTTGTTTTCTTGGTTCTGATTAAGATTTGGACAATCTCTGCGTATATGAAAATATCGAACTGATTGTTAAAAGCTTAATCTTAAATTATTTTTTAGTTCATAGTCTGGATCATCTGAGCATACGTAAGTATTAACCTTGATTCCAAGATTTTGAACAAATTCAAATTGTTTTATATTTTGTTATTTTTAAAAGAAATTCTATTTTGTTTTTGCATGATCAAGCTAGTTAAAATTGAAGTAATTAGTTTCAAGAACATTTGTGTTTGATTAGTTATTCACAAACCGGGGATGTGTTCAAGTAAATGGATATTATAAGGTATTTGATAATTTTGTTTAAATTGATATCTTGACTAAGTAATTAAACTTAAAGAGGATAAATATAGTAACAATCATCTTTGAATTGTAATTTGCTAATAAATATATTCATTAAATCAATCAGATGTGTTGATAATTGCAATACAATATGAGCTCATGTCTGGATCTTTCTCAAACAAAAGTATGTGATTGTTTTGTTACTATAGTTAGATTTGTTAAATTTGTAGTTTAGTTGTTTTAAAATTTTTTAAAAATTACAAAAAGATTTTTGTTTTTATTTGATGTTAAATCAATAATTTTTGATTATTTGTTTGACTTTGAAACATTAAAACATGGGTTTGTTTTGAAATTTTAAATAAAATTGGATGTTTCAAAAAGTTCGCCTGAAAAGGTTTGTGAGAAAACAGGTTTGTCAAACAGGTTCGTCCAATAGGTTTGTTGGATAGGTTCATTCAATTGGTTCGTTAGATAGGTTCGTCTAATTGGTTCGTTTGACATGTTCGTCCAACAGGTTCATCCAATAGGTTTTATGACAGGTTCGTCTGAGAGGTTCATGAAAAAGGTTCACGTATAAATACCAGGTTCGTGAAAAACGTTCGTCATTTTCATTTGATCTCAGACGCGAACCTGCAAGATTCCATTTTTTTGATTTTCGATCTAGGACATCCAAAGCTTTTTGCTTTACATCATTAGATTCGAAATCAGATTGTGATCATTTTTAGGTATAGATTTTGGAATTTGACCGGCTGAATTAAGAGATACGAAGGGTTTTAGGATTTTTAAGTCGAATCTATTTTATTGAGATTAAATCTATTAAAATCTAAATTTTGGGCAAATTGCTTTTATTAAAGTTGTTCATCGTTGAGTTTCGAATCTTGGGGTATAAATTTTTTTTATCTAATTCGAAGATTTGAAAAGTTGATTTTAAAATTGAACTAGGTTCGTTGGATGAACAAGGTTCTCTGGATGAACTAAGGTTCACTGGATCTTGAAGGTTCGTTTGAACTTGATAGGTTCGTGACGAACCTCTGAATTTCATAAGAACCGAACCTTTGTTGGTCAAGGTTCATTTGACCAACAGGTTTGTTTGATATGAAGGTTCGTTCATTCAAGGTTCGTTCATCAGTAGGTTCGTTCAGTTGAATAGGTTTGTCTGAACAACAGGTTCGTCTAGAATTAGGTTCGTCTCAGGGGAAGGTTCGCTGGGATCAACACTTAGAAATTTTTTTGATTTTTTAATTTTTAAAATTTTTGTTTTAATTTTGTTTTCTTTCTGATTGTAGAAATGGCAAATCTCACCTTCGGAGATAAGCACAATCTGTGTGCTTACTTGGATCCTACTACCAGGAATGACAAAGACTTTAGACCGATGATCGAGTTTCTGAGACGATCACGGATTTATCATGCCATCTCTAATTCATGCCAGATATACAGATCACATATACAGAGCTTTTGGGAATCTTCCAGGTTGATATCTGTTGATGATGAGTATGTGATAGAGGCAAATGTGCTTGGACAAGCAATTCGTGTTACTGAAGCTGATATCAGACGGGTGTTACAGTTTGGGGGAGAACATGCTGGTATGCCACTTATACCAGAGAGGTGCATCAAAGGCTGCTTCTTGAGGATTAGATACTTTGGAGTATACACTGTTACATCCATCAAGAAAGGAAAGCTTCCTATACAATACAAGCTGCTAGCTCATGTATTACTACACTGTTTGAGTATGAGGAAGGGTACCTTTGATGAGCTCAGAGATCTTATGAGATCAGCTATGGTGGCATTGATCTTGAACAAACCATTCAATTTCTCTGCTATGATATTCATATATATGTCTGACAATATTACCAAAGCTAAAGATCGATTCTACATGTATCCATGTTTTGTTCAGATGCTTATTGATGAAAGATTGCCAGAGTAGATGTTACCTAGAGATGCTTCGAATCTTCTCAAGCTTAACATATGACTGACTCAAGTCTTGGTCAAGTCAAAGTATATCAGAAAAGTGGTGATGTTGTATTGACAAAGGACTTACTTTGTCATTGTGCCAGGGCTAATTATGTAGCTCCTGAGAATGATGCATGGAGGCATGCACATTCTGGTTTTGATAATGAAGCTTTTAGTGATGATGATGATGATCAGCCACAACCACCACCTCCTCCTCCTCCAAGACAATAGAGAAAGAAATCACCAGCTCAGTCTTCAAGATAACAACAACAAAGTCAAGATATATCTCAAGGGCCAAGTGTAACTCCTACTACATTGGTACCTCTTGATGTTATCTTTCCAGATCAGCATGAAGAACAAATGCAACAAGAAGACACTTCTTCTGTTCATGTTGATGCTGAGAATGTAGAGGTTGAAGATGAAGATGAAGAGTCTTCAGAGACAGAGTCTGAGTTAGAGACTATTGTGAGAGGGAGTATTGTTATTAAAAGATTAAAGAAAAGATCTGCTCAATAACAGACTGCAGAAGATAAAGAAGATGCTACTGATCCTAGCTTTACAACTGAAGAGCCTGAGTCATCTAGGCCAAAGAAGAAGAAGAGGATGGCAAAAGGTCCAACTAAGAAGAAATCTAAAGCTCCTAGGATCATTGTATCCTCATCTGTTTTTACTCTTGCAGTTTCTTCTCCATGTGTTCCTGTTGTTACATCTACATTAGTTTCTACTACAGTTCATATTTCTACACCAGTTTCAGTTATACAAACTCCTGAGTATGTGAATGTAGCTTCTTTTGTTCCTTCTTTCATGGAGACTACTACAGTGACAACATCATTTCCAGAATCTTCATTTCATCCAGCTTCTAGTTCAAGAGAAGATTCTTTGTTTGGAAATTTAGATGATTTGGATCTAAATTTTACTGTGGATTATGATGACACCGAGCTTAGAAGAAGAATTTCTATGTTGTCAAAGGATTTTGATCTATATAAGATGGAAAAAGAAAAAGTCAAAGCTGATCAACCATATCCTTCGGGTACCAGTGAATTAGATGAGATGAAAAGTCAAATTGCTCAATTGATGAAGTGGAGGGAAGAAGATATGGCTTAGAAGAAGGTGTTGAATGAAAGAATTGCTTCCTTGGAAACTTTGATTGATATACAAAATGTTGATATTGCTGAATTGTAGAATGAGAATAGAGATTTGAGACAAAAGATTGATGATATGCAAGTCAAAGATTCTCAGGCTGAAGCTTCTGGTGCAGAGAAGGTGTTTGTTAATTTGGATGAGGAAGAAGAAAAAGAAGAAGATGAGAAGGTGGACTATGGTGATTCTGATATTGATGAACATTCAGGTTTGAATGCTCATGATGATGATGAAGAAGATGATGGTGATGTGGCTGGTGGATCAGGTGGATCGGGTGGTCTAAATTCATCTACTGGAGCTATAGTTATATATGATTCTTCCAAGATTACTTTCGATGCTACTTCTGTTATTGCTGTTTCTTCTGATAGGGCTAGAGATTGTAATGATGATGATTTTGAAGATTTAACTGAAATGGAACCAAAGGAGATTGTTGATTATTTTCTGCCTTATTTTCTTGAGTTGTTTAAACAACATTCTGATATTGATTTACAGAGATTGATTGTTGAAAGATCTAAAGATAAAGACTTGGAAGAAGGAGAGATTTGTGACAACTAGTACCCGACCGGCCGGCAAGTCCGTACGGTACGTGTACTTTCACTATTTACTATGTGTAAATACATGTTTGTGAACAGTACTTGTATTAACAAAATTCAAAATACAAGAAACAGATGTACGTATTTGTGTGTAAACTTAAATGTCGTAAGTACAACACTCATTTGAAACAATAGTTGTTAGTATTTGGGTGAAAACCTAAGTACAGTTAACACAACTCATCAAGAGAAAAAATAGTGCTCAAGAGAATAACAAGAACAAATAGGATGCGATCTGATATCCATAGATGACAGGAATCAGATGGCCGACAAATCAGTGTGAAAACAATGTGATAACAGGATGTTTAGTTGAGTCCGACAATGAGGAAACACAAATTAAAGACATAATTACAGTGTCGTTTCAGAATAACGAACTGACAGTGTGTTTGCGTGGGTGACGATTCACACAAACATATCTGTGAGTTTAACGTTCTGAAATGATGACTGACAAGCTTCATATCTCACTCGTTTCCAACCTTCCAAGCTTCATATCTTCACTAAAATTCCAAGCTTCACTAAAATTCCAACCTTCCAAGATTCATATCTCACTCGTTTCTCAACAGATTTGGGCGTTCTTGGTGTCCACGCGTAGCTCTCAACCACCCCTACAAGGAAGTACAGCAGATCTGAGCTTTTGTCCGGCCAAATTCGAGGTATGATCCAAAGAAAGTCACCAGAATTAGGGTTTTTATGGCTTTTGTTCAATCCACATATGTAACCGGTTAGCCATCTTCCTTGTTGTAACCACACTCTCGGGGAACCCTTTCTGATACACCACGACATGTGAACGACTTTAGAATCAGCACACTCAATGGGGATGATGATGATGCCGATGCACAAGTTTGTGTAGTGGCCGGGTGTCGCCGAACCATGGGTGGGTGTCACGAACCAGTGCCGGCCGAACCTATCTCCCCAAGCTGCGAACCTGCATGCATCCATCTCATCACCATCGAACCTTCTAACTCCAAGGTGGCCGAACCTGGACTCAAGGGGGCCGAACCCTATGTTGCTTCATGCCATTGCCGAACCTTCCTAGTTGCGGCGAACCCTCCTATCACCAGCCCTTCGAACCTTAGACGAACCCCACCAGGTGCTACCGAACCTACTGCGACATGCCGAACCTTTTATGCAGGGTTTGGCCGAACCTATGATCAAAAGGCAAGCAAGCCGAACCATTTGCATGAGCGAACCTGTCACCAGCATCGCGAACCTCTTTTGACAAGCCTGGAAAGCCACGAACCCTGAACTCCACTGCCGAACCATGCAACCACCACCGAACCTTTGCTGTGAACTCAATGACTCGCGAACCCTTAACCAACGAACCCTCAATCGAAGCCCAGCTTAACCACTTCGGCCCAAATTCGATGCAACTCAGCTGTGGTGGCCAACTGGCCCAATATGGTGGCCCAATCACATGTCGCATGAGATCAAGTCTACCCCAATCGGCCTGGCCATAAACACTGGATTCAGCCCATGTTGGCCCAATAGGTCCATGTTGCTTGTAATTCGTCCCAGTACATTTGGCTTAGCCACATAACAATTCGGCCCAATAACAAATGCCTAGGCCCAAATGAAAACATTTGGCCCAATGTGTTTAATTCCGCCCAAGATGTATGCATTGGATCCATGATTGTTAGATGGGCTCATGAACACTCGAATTTGCCATATTAGTGACATTCGGCCCACACGGGAGATGGTTTAGCCTAACACCTAACAAATCAATAACCATATATAGCATGTAATTAAATCATATACTAAGTATATTTACTACAAGGGTGGTAAGTGGGAGATGTTGATACAAATTGGAAAACGATATCACATAGTTAAACTCAAGACATTAAAGATTGAAAACCTTTCATGTAAAATCTAAGTTTATACTTAGAATTTTTAATGACAATACATTGAGTCAAGACGAGCTTAAAATCAATAATGAAGTATAGTAACATTAACTTAATTTGGTCAAGTGTTATCAAAAACAATAACAAGTAAACCGGGCCGAATGATGACCGCGACCTATGAGTGTTAGCCAATTACAATCAATACTTATAGGTTACATACAACGCAAACCAATTACAATCAATACTTATAGGTTACATACAACGTGAAATCAATACAGGATCGTGAAAACAAACTCAAGTACAATTAAGGAGCGCGTGCGTTCTTCTTTTAAGCTAAGTTAACCATTATAACAACAAGGTGAGTTCATATGCCCCTATTCTCTAATCTTAACTGATTTTAAACTCTCGGGGCTGAGAAACATGCTTACTTTTATTCATTCAAAAGTTTTAATGTTTCACATATTGTTTATACTATGATTTAGATAATATTGTTTGACTTATTATCGTTTATCATTGTATGCATGCTTGTATGATCATGATATGACAGGGAAAGACTAAGATGAATATGATAAGATAATTTCATAATTCACCAACAAACTAGAATAACATAGTTGTAAGATTATATCTCACGACACTTAGTTATTCTTACATGGACGAACATTGGGATAATCACAGGCAAACATAAAAATGTTACAAAGATAATAAATATCTTTAAATAACATTCAATACATGAGTTAAGTAAGTGTAATAGGACAAGTTCTTATAACATTTAGCATTCAACTCAACACATATTACATGATAACATAGAACAAGAATCATCTACCACCCGAGTCGACTAAGTGTAATAAGACTAGTTCTTATCACAGCTTAGTGACAACATGGTGATTATATGGAATAACAAGGAATGATAATCATGATAATATAACTTCATGATGACAACATCATTCATACAATAAATAACATAATGTAATAAGACAAGTTATTATTCAAGTTTGTTAATAACGATGAGAACATAAACGTTGAGAACCATTACATTGATGAACACATTACAATTAATTACTATTGAACTGTTGTATTATATCATTTCAATCATGTGCCATTATGCAATTGATCATGTAAGCCCCTTTATAATCGCTGACCAGTTAGTTTGACGTGACTAAACCGACGATAGCATAATGGTGTCATAGGTTTGACAAACCTCCGGCGGGTAGGTCAGTATGTTATTCGTAATTTCAATTGGCCAGTAACGTATGACTGGTAACAGGGCGACTTCAAGTCAGGTTCTGGGAAAGCGTCCCATGGTGATATTAATCTGCAGGAATATTGTAATTAAACCAGCGGAATCCTATTGACTAGTAGGTTGAGAAATTGATCTTCTCTCATGTTCCACTACTGGTAATAGCTTTCGTTGAGGTCTATGGGAATACAAGGTGGTAGAGGTAAATTGGGGTACATTGTGATCTGATTATGTGAGGATAACAATGAACTCCCATTTATGCTCTATGCGCTTCAAGTTGAGAACAAATGACAAAATGTTAACTAACACTCTTAATATTTAAAAGTGAATAACAGTTAACCCACAAGCAATGGAATAATACAAGGAAGAGATTTAATTAATCTAAACTCCTTAACACATAAAGGGTTTATCAATACTTCGGGTTGATAACTAAACCTTATTATTATATTATTCCACATATGATTTGACAGTTGCTTAACAAACGAGATGAACACGTGAAATGTAAATGGATATCGATAGTTGTATTGCAAGTAGTTTGGAGTTCTAGTAGTTATGTGGTGGGATGTTGGCTAGGGATTGGTTCCCTTACATATGCCCTATATATAAGCGTAACTACTAGGATGATATATTATTTGTGAAGATAACTATTGAGAAACCATTGGGTGAACGGGTGAATCAAATAACATACAAGTAACATGATTAACTTTGTGATTGTGCATGTGAACAAATCAAGGTTTTCAATTACTTTACTTATGAACACACCAACCTAGTGTTGACTTTGTTTAAATGCATGTTTTCTCAGGTGACGAACATGTATAGATACTCATATGCAAGGATTAAGCTAGTGGACTTTTAGAAGACCTAGCTTCATTTTGTGTTGCATACTTTTGGGATGACAAAACCGTGAATCATCTTTTGTATATCTTGTACAGATACAAGATATGAACTCATTAATTTTTTTTGATTAGATTTATTGGGTTAAATTATGAGGAAACAATGTAATTTAACTTTGTAATTCTATTTCATTGTCATGTTAGCATTTCTCATTTATATCACATGTGCTATGTAAACAATCTGATCATTTCGATTATCAAACGATATCGCGCCCCGAGAACTTTCCGCCCGACGAGAAAGTCTATCCAGCCCGCCGGCTCGGGGTGTGACAGATTGGTATCAGAGCCAAGGCCATAGAGAAATATAGGTCATACTACTTGAACGGTTTGGCCTAGACTATAACCTAGGGACCCTCATGTAGAGATCATATGACATAGGACTCTATTTACATGTGTCTTCTGCATCTGATCACTACACTAACCGATTTTCTTTCGGTTATGATCAGAATGCCACCGAGAAGACCACCACCTGCTATACTGCCATCACAACCACAAGACTTGGCACCACACTCATCTACACCTTCACCTGCTGACTCTCCTACACAACCACCTCCACCTCCTCCTTCGCCACCACCTACTCATGTACTAGATCCTGCTACTATAGCACTGGCCACTTTGCTGACCAGTCAACTGAGGGATGTGATTCCCGAGATGATGAACAGGATCAACACCAACAACAGCAACAACATTGTCAACTCATCTGGAGAAGGCAGTGGTAATACCCGCCCTCATCAGGAGTATTCCTACAGAAACTTTGCAGGTTGCAAGCCACCAAACTTTAGTGGCAGTGAGGGTGCCGTCGGATTGATCCAATGGATCGAGAAGATGGAGACAACTCTGGAGATTAGCAACTGTCCAGAACAGTATAAGGTGAATTATGCTGCTAGTTCATTTCACAAGCGAGCGTTAACTTGGTGGATCGCTCATGTTCATACTAGAGGCAGTGATGAGGTTTTGTCAATGCCTTGGGACGACTTCAAGGCCATACTGCGGGCAGAGTTTTGCCCAAGGAACAAAATCAAGAAGGTTGAGACTGAGTTACTCAATCTTGTTATGATTGGTGCTGGGCATCTGGCCTACACCACAAGATTTCATGAGCTAGCATCATTGGCACCGGATATAGTGCCAACATTGGAAAAGAGAATTGAGCGGTATATCATGGGATTACCAGCTTGTATGCAAGGTTTTATTCTTGCTGCTCATCCAACAACCATGGAAATGGCTGTTACTCAATCATCAACAATGACAGATGTGATGGTTGGCTCTGGGACACTCAAGAAAGAGGCTGACTCAGTCAAAGCTAGAACTTCAAGGAAGCCAGATAAAAGGCCTGCTAAGAAACAAAAAGTGGTTAAGAACTTTGCTGCAACCACTTAGACACCGATGCTTAACCTACCACCACCACTGCAGATCAGAAGGCCATACACTGGCACTGTACCTTTGTGCAATTCTTGCCAGTATCATAATCTACCAAACATCCCGTGCAGACACTGCACTAACTGTGGGAAGTTTGGTCATTTGGCAGCTCAATGCAGGAGCCCGAGGACCCAGAACAGAAACAACAACGCAACCATACTGCTGCTGATAACAGGTCCTGCTTCACTTGTGGTGAACCTGGACACTTCTCTAGGGACTATCCCAAGAAAGCTCAACCAAGGGCTCAAGCACCAAGAGGACGGGCCTTTCAAATCAGAGCCGCTGCAGCACGACAGGACCCGAATGTGATCACGGGTACATTTCTCTTATCTGACTTCTATGCATCCATATTATTTGACACTGGTGCGGATCAGAGTTTTATCTCATCCGATTTTGCATGCCATCTTAATTATGTTGAGGAATTGTTAGACTCCCCTTACACTGTTGAGATAGCAAACGGCAAACAGATCACAGTAGACACAATACTTAGGAATTGCCCACTAACACTTGGCAATCACACATTTTCCATCAACTTGATACCGATGGAGCTGGGCAGTTTTGTGAGTGCACATATGTAATAGTTTTCAATTCAAAAAGTTGTATTTATCTTGAGTTTTAAATAGGGCTAATAGGTCTATCTAAGGTTCGTCTGGCCCACGAACCTAGACAGGTTCGGCGAACCTATTGCTTTGATAGGTTCAGCGAACCTATAACCTAGAGAAGGTTTGGCGAACCTATAGGTTTGGCAACCTAGGTTCGCCCGGCGAACCTAACGGTTCGGCTCTAGATAGGTTCGGCTGATTAGATGTTGTATATATTGGAGGTTTGTCTGAATTCTTCATAACTTTGACAGAACTTCAGCAAACCTGAGAGGATTTTCTCTGTGTGAGAAAGTATTTCTGAATGAACTTCTTGTAATCGTTTGTTGATTAATAGAAGATTGTTTATGAAATTGCTTGCATTTCTTTGATTCTATACATATTGATCATGGATTACGCACGTGATTGATAGTTCGTAGAGCTTTGTTATCGATCCTGATCCGTATCACCAAAATGACAATGGTATCAGAGCGTTTGGTGAGGTTCTACACAAGAAATTCAAAGAATTCAAGTGATTTTGAAAGTTTGAAGACTAGAAGATCATTGATAGCTTAAAATTTTCTTTCATTGATCGATTGATTGTTGTTTGTGACTGATTTTATCTTCAATTGTTATTGAATTACAACAATTCACGATTTGGAGGTGTGATTTTGGAGTTTTAGAAGGATTTTTCAAATTTTTTTGAAGGTTTCCCTCCCTAAATTTTTGAATTTTGTGCTACAGCTTCGTGAGACGAACCTGTGAATTGCTGAACAAGAAGGTTCGCTGCTAGAAGGGTTTTTCAGAAGGTTCGTTTATGTTTTCTGAAGAGGTTCGTCTAAGTTTTGCTCAAGGTTCGTCTGATAGTTCGCCTGAGGTTCGCTGGTTACTGTTCAAGGTTCGTCTGAGGTTCGGGTGCAAGATTCGTTCAAGGTTCGTCTATGGTGCAAGGTTCGTCTGAGATTCGGTTGCTAGGTTCATGTGATAGTTCGCCTGAAGGTTCGTTGGGATAAAGGTTCGTCTGGTTTCAAGGTTCGCCTGTTTTTAGGTTCGCCTGTCTGAAGGTTCGCTGCTCAAAGGTTCGGTTGATTGATTGTAGGTTCGTCTGTTTGAAAAGGTTCGGCTAGTGTTTTTCTTGAAAAGGTTCGCTGCTTACAATTTCAAAAATCATGTTTGAGATGTACGCAGCTATGGCTAGTCAGAATTCCAAACTCCAGAGCATTTTGATCAGTGAGACAGAAGTAGGTAGTGCCAACAAAGTGCCAAAATTATTAGATTTGGCGGATTATGACAATTGGAAGGGTCGCTTCAAGACTCATCTCAATGGCGCACACACGAATCTATGGGAGAGAATTCTATCTCCTTATGAGAGACCCAGGGTCGTTGGAACTGATTTAATTCAACTTTTAGAAAGATTGGATGTAGATGAGCAAAAGAAATATGACTCAGAGAAAAAGGGTTATTGGTTATTGAGTCAAGCCATTCCAAATCAAATTCTACATCAATTCGATGAACACAAGACTGCTTATGAACACGAATCTGAAGAAGATGAAGGCAACAGATATCAGGAAGGAGTTTGAGAACTTTAACATCATTGGAAATGAGAGTCTAGATACATTAATTACTAGATACAGACACTTGTTGGCCGAAATGTGAAAATGTGGCATTGAATATTCAGAAGATAAGAAGATTGACTGTCTAGCTGATGCCCTGCCTGATAAATGGAACTCCTTGGTACTGATATTGAGGGAGAATCTACCTGGATTAACATTGGTAGAGTTTATTCAGAAGCTTGAAGAATAAGAAATGAAAGATAAAAGGAAAGCGAGACGAGTGAATGTCAGACAAGATCCTTCCTTGTATGGTGGTTCTGTTGCTAGACTACCTACATCATCTGCCAAAATTCAGACTGCTTTTGTCTCTAGTACATCAGAGCGTATTAATGTTCCTTCTGCTTCTACAAGTACAAGTACAAGTTCATCATACTCTAACAATGAGAAGAAGTCTGACACTATACCACCTCCAGTGCAGCTCAACACTACCAATTTGGGAAAAGTTACAGCTGAAGTTGTTAAAGATCATATGTCTATACTTTCATGTGTTGTCAGCGCATACGATGAACAGGTGGCAGGTAGATTTGGAAATGCAAATATTACGTTTGAAGATTATGCACAAATTGATGAGGATGAAATGTAACTAATAGATACACAATGGGCACTGGCGAGTGTTATCCGCAGAATCAATCGGTATGAGAAGAAGACGGGAAAGAAATTCACCTTTGATCGCAACACCAAATTTGGATTCAATCCAAAATCTACTCAGTGTTATAACTGTGGTGAACATGGTCACTTTGCAAGAGAATGCAAGAACCCAAAGAAGCAGGGAAATCTGAACCCATTTAAGCCAAAGGAAGATTATCAGAAATGGAAAGAGAAATTTGAAGAACCATCTTCTAAAGCACTTGTGAGTCAAGCTGATGAGGGCTATGACTGGGGCAAACAGTACGATGATCTGATGGGTGCATTCATGGCTTTATTGGAAGAAGACTCTGGGAAGGAAAGGAAAAGGTGGATGAGGTGAATGAGTTAAATAATGATCTGCTTGAGATGATCGATAGACTGAAAGAGATGAACTCTCAGCTAACTTGTGATCTGAGAGTATGCACAGAAGCAAATAAGAAATTGATTTCAAAAGAAAAGGCTTTTGATAAGAAGATAATTGATCTTAGTAAAGAAAACGAAGATTTGAAGATCAAGGTTTTACAAAATAATCATGCTGTGTCTGTACATCTTGACTCAGTTCAGAAGTTAAAAGTGGAATTATCAGCAGCCAAAGCTGAAGCTGAGTTACACAAAGGCAAGCTTCAAAAATACCAAAATTTTGCATATGTCATCGATTACTTTGCTGCAATGCAAAGATCATCGCATGATAATTCTGGCATTGGTTTTCATGTTGTGCCACGTCCTTCCAGTTATGTATCGAGACCACAACTTGACCCGGATTTGGAAGTTAATCCGACTTCATTAAAGGAGATTGCGTCTGATCATGTAACTGAGGTTGATGAAAGTGTATCATCTCATGAGAGTGAATTTGTAACTTATGATGCTCTGATTATCGAGGACATCACTGATTCAGATTTCTAGCTGAGATTCTGAGAATGATTGGTCATCAAGTTAAGAGTGTAGAGAAGAAGAGTCCAATATTTCAGAAACCAAAGTTTGAAATAAAATCAGCTGAGAAAACAGTGGTTAAACAAAATGTTGTTTCCAAACCAGGATTAAAAGTCAAAACTTCCTCCACTCTTAAGCCAACTGTGTTTGTTAAGTCTTCTATTACACAGAAAGGAGAGTCGAGTAATGCTTTTCAAAAACAAAAGGGTTTTTCTGAAAAGGTTGATAAGAAGTTTGTCAAGGTGGTTGACAAGGGTAATCAAATTAGGGCTGGAAACAAGGGCAAAACAAAGCTTTTTCAAAAGAATAATTCCAAAACAAAAGCCACTGGATTCAAGCATAATGTTTCATCACCATCTGTTGCATTTAAATCTTTGGGTTCATTAAAGATTCGTGATGAATTGAAGCCAAAGAGTACTTCAAAAAGAAATGCTACAGACGTGGGAGATTGGGTCATGTCACTGCTGACTGTGATTTGGATACTTACAACAGATTTCATACTTTTACTCCACGAGAAACACGACAGTGTTTTACTTGTGGAGGAAAAGGACATATTTCAGCAAATTGTCCAAATCATAAGATCAGAAAGAATTCTGTCAATGACAGTCGGGTGATCCAATATAGTGGGAGACCTAGGAGGGTAAAGCCTAGTGAGGAGGAGATGATAGTCCTCAGAAAATTTGATTCTGAGTGTGTCTGGGTTAAGGAAGAAAAGTTACAGAAAAGGAAAGTTTTAGATAAAAAACAACAGGTTAAAAGATTGGTGAAAAAGGCATCATCATCTGATGATGAGTTTTATGACAATTTTTCTTCTAAACAATTTTCAAAACAAAATGGTAATTCTAATTTTTTTGGAAATTCAGACACAGGTCAGATGATAAACTTTTTGTGATAAAGGATGAAAACTTGGAAGATGGGTCTTCATGTAGTTCATCAAAACCGAATGGCAGGAGGCTATTCAGGGAGACTCAACGCCGGAATGGCGGGATTCATCCCTTTTGGTACTGATCAAAATTTTAATTTATTGTGCAGGTGGCATTCATGGGCCATATCAACAGTCGCTGGATTGTTGATAGTGGATGCTCATGGCACATGACAGGAGAGTTAGGATTGTTGAAAGAAGTCAGGGAAATGAAAGGGTGTTATGTTAATTTTTCAGGTGACAAAGGTAGTCCGATTACAGGGTGTGGTAGTTTGACTAATGGTAAAGTTTCCTTTGACAACGTGAATTACTGCAAGGAGTTAACTAACAATCTTTTGAGTGTGTCACAGATATGTGACAAAGGGTATAAAGTGTTGTTTGATGACAAAAAGTGTTACGTGCTTCAACAAGGAATTCAGATTCCTGAAGAATGGATACTGATGACTGTTGACAGGAGTAAGGATTTATATGTTTTGGACATGGCTAAGGCGGAGACTGTAAACAAGGTGGAGACGTGTCTGGTGTCGAAGGCAACCGAGCAGGATACTAGGTCTTGGCACAGACAGATGGGTCACATACATATCAAGAAGATGAATCATTTAGTGCATAATCACTTGGTTGAAGGAGTACCGGTGAAACACTTCAAACTCCCTGATGTGTGTGTGTCTTGCAAGAAGGGTAAACAGAAAAGGAGGTCCCATAAAACAAAGACAATGTTTTCTATTGATAAACCACTGGAACTACCTCACATGGATTTGTTTGGACCGATTAATGTGAAGAGTATCGGTGGTGAATCATACTGTTTTGTGGTGACCGACGATTTTTCGATATTTTCATGGGTAATTTTCTTAAAGTTTAAATCAGAAACTTATGAAAATGTTGTTTTATTGGTGAACAGGTTGGAAACATTGTACAAGTTGAGAGTAAGGCGTGTTCGATCAGACAATGGGACAGAGTTCAAGAATCAAAACATGGAAGAATTTTGTAATTCAAAGGGCATACAGCAACAATTTAGTGCACCGTATGAACCACAAATGAACGGTGTTTTTGAGAGAAAGAACCGGACATTGATTGAGTATGTTAGAACTATGCTTGCTGATTCGAAGCTCCCATTACTTTCTGGAGTGAATCCGTAGCGACGGCTGTTTTACTCTTAACCGAGTGCTAATTTTGAAAAGACATAATAAGACTTGCTATGAACGGCTTCAAAATCGAAAACCAAATTTGGAACACTTGGAACCTTTCGGGGCTCCGTGTACCATGCTTAAGAAAGATGCTAAATTCAACTCTAAAGTTGAAGAAGGTTTCTTTCTTGGGTATAGCCTACCCAACAAACGTGTGTTTAACAAACGCACGCGTGTTTAACAAACGCACGCGTGTTGTGGAACTATGGTATAATGTCGATGTTCAAAGACATACACCAATACCTGAAGGCAAAGTACCAAATTGGCTTTTCGATTATGATAAACTTTTTGAGTCTTTTAACTTGTCTCCTCATGTTACTGATGATGAAATATCCTTGTAGATGTTATATGATCTGCAGAATGCTGATGATCAAGGTGTTTCTCATCAAGTTGAAGATAATCATCTAACAGAGGAAGGCACTTCAGAAGCAATGAATGATGGTTGGTCATTTGAGGATGATCAGGATGTTTTTGAAGATGCAGTTTCTCATGATCAAGATGTAGATCAGAATATCACAAATCTTGATCATGATGTTGGAGTCCTGCAAGTGCCAGTGGCTAGAGTTCATGTGAATCATCCTGTGGAGCAGATCATTGGAAATCCGTCTGTAGGAGTACAGACAAGAAGTCAAGTTACAAACGCAGAGAGTTTGTATGCTAAGTTGGAGGGAACTCATGGAACTCAAGAGTTATGGATGCATTCTGCATTCATTTCTCAGATTGAGCCAAAATCTATCACTGAGACACTGCGTGAGCCTGCCTGGGTGGAGGCATGCAGGAGGAACTAAATCAGTATCAGAAACAAGGAATATGGCATTTAGTGGATTTGCCTAAGGGAGAGAAGAAGATAGGCACCAGATGGGTGTTACGGTGCTAGAGAGATGATAGAGGCGTGATTGTTCGGAACAAAGCACGTTTAGTTGTTCAAGGATTCAAACAAATCGAAGGAATTGATTATGACGAAGTGTTTGCACCAGGTTTGAGGTTTAAGGTTTTAAGTGTTCGGAACAAAGCAATACGACTCTTTCTGGCTTTTGCAGCCCACAAAAGGTTTAAGGTGTTTCAGTTGGATGTTAAGTCTGCATTCCTCTATATGTCGTTGAAGGAGACAGTGTACGTTTGTCAGCCACCGGGCTTTGAAGATCCTATCCACCGGGATCAGGTATACCTCCTTGACAAAGCACCGTACGGTCTACATCAGGCTCCTCGAGCTTGGTATGAGACACTCTCGACTCACCTTACTGAACACGGATTCAATAGGGGTCAGATTGACAAAACACTGTTTTATCGGGAAAAGGGCAAGGATATTCTTCTTGTTCAGATCTATGTAGATGATGGCATCTTTGGGTCTACTGATGAACAGCTGTGTTTGGAATTTAAAGAGGTTATGATTGAGAAGTTCGAGATGAGTGCCATGTCAGACATCAAGTTCTTTTTAGGTTTAAAAGTTGATCAGACTGATGATGGAATCTTCATTCATCAGACCTAATACATTCAAGATGTGCTAAAATGATTTAGCATCCTTGACTGTAAATCCATTTCCACGCCTATTCAGCCCAATCAGGGGATTGAGCCTGATATTAAGGGGGAGCTAATTGACGCTACATTATATCGTGGAATGATCGGGAGCTTGATGTATTTGACTGCCTCAAGGCCAGATATTGTCTTCGCTACAAGTATATGTGCTCGCTATCAATCAAAGCCTAAAGTTTCACATCTGATAGCAGTCAAGAGAATTTTGTGTTATCTGAAGGCTACACCAGACACCGGTCTGTGGTATCCTAAGGATGATAACTTTTCCTTCCATGCCTATAGTGATTCTGACTATGGAGGTTGCAAGACTGATTCCAAATCTACTACTGGAGGTGCACAGTTTTTGGGGGAGAGGTTAGTTTCTTGGCAGTGCAAAAAGCAGACATCTGTTGCTACATCTACATGTGAAGCTGAATATGTAGCGGCTGCCAGTTGTTGTTCCCAAATCTTGTGGATACAACAACAGATGAGAGACTACGGGTTGAATTTTCTAACTACCCCGATTCATGTCGACAACGAGGCTGCTATTGCTATCACCAAGAATTCGGTGTATCATTCACGTTCCAAACACATTGATATTCGATTTCATTTCATATGTGACTACTATGAAAAGAAACTGATTGATGTGGTGAAGATACACACCAATGAGCAAAGAGCAGACCTTCTCACCAAGGCCTTCGACAAAAACCGTTTTGAGTATTTACTCAAATTAAATGGCATTCAGGTCATGGGTGAGGTAATTTAGAATTAACTTCCTTCGTAATCATTTTTTATTGAATTAACATCAGATATTTTATTTTTCTTTTGTGTTTTAGTTTTTAGGGGGAGAAAATTTTGAAAAATACAAAAAACATTTGAAAAACCAAAAACACAAAAACATTAAAAAATTAAAAATCTGAGAAATTGATTCGACCATGTGAGAAATGATAGCACATTGTTTGAAATTAGAGACATATCTGTATTATTAAAAATTTGAACATAAATAGTAATTACAAGTACTAAGTATGATGTGTTAGTAGGTTTATAACTTAGTTAGGGTAAGTTTAAACAAAAGTTTGATTATGCTTTATAAGAAACATATGCTTAGAATGCAGTACTTAGTTTTGTCCTGAAAAAGTGGTAATTTTTTTGACAAATTGTTTCTTAAACAAAAAGTTAAATTACTAGTTTGATCATGTGCTTAATTTTCAAAAGAAATTCTAATTTTGTTTTTCTTTTATTTTAGTTTAAAGCTGGAACATTCTTTGCGTGTACTTACATATCAACCTAAGTGTTATAGCTTTAAACGATTTAAATTTGTTTTCTTGGTTCTGATTAAGATTTGGACAATCTCTGTGTATATGAAAATATCGATCTGATTGTTAAAAGCTTAATCTTAAATTATTGTTTAGTTCATTTTCTAGATCATTTGAGCATACGTAAGTATCAACCTTGATTCCAAGAATTTGAATAATTTCAAATTGTTTTATATTTTGTTATTTTCAAAAACAAATTCTGCTTTATTTTTGCATGATCAGGCTAGTTAAAATTTAAGTAATCAATTTATATGTTTGACTAGTTATTCACAAATCGGGGATGCGTTCAAGTAAATGGATTATTATAAAGTGTTTGATAATCTTGTTTAAACTGATATCTTAACTAAGTAATTAAACTTAAAAGGATAAGTATACTGACAATTATCTTGGACTTGTAATTTGCTAATAAATTCATTCTTTAATTCAAACAGATGTGTTGATAATTGTAAAACAATATGATCTCATGTCTGGATCTTTCTCAAACAAAAAGATTTGATTTTTCTTAGTATAGTTAGTTTTGTTAAATTTATAGTTTAATTGTTTTAAAAATTTTAAAAAAATTACAAAAAGATTTTTTTTATCTGATGTTAAATCAATAATTTTTGATTATTTGTTTGACTTTGGAACAATTAAATATGAATTTGTTTTGAAATTTAAATAAAAATCAATTTTTTTTTCAAAAGGTTCGGCTGGTTTATGTTTGAGAAGGTTCGCTGGTCAGGTTCGCTAGCTAGGTTCATTGGTTAGGGTTCGCTGACTAGGTTCGCTTGCCAGGTTCGTTCAAATGGTTCGCTGATAAGGTTCGCCTATTAGGTTCGTTGATAAGGTTCACTGATAAGTTTCATCTATCAGGTTCGTTGATAAGGTTCGGTGCTAAGGTTCGCTAGAGAGGTTTGTTTGACAGGTTCGCCTGAATAGGTTCGTGCATATATATTTCAGGTTCGTCAGAGAGGTTCGTCACTTTCATCTGTGAACATTCGCGAACCTGCAAGCTTCATTTTTTCGACTTTTGACTCTGGACCTCCCAAACCTTTTCATTGATATCTTTAGACTCGGAATTGTTTTGTGAATATTTTTAGGTATAAATCTTGTATTTTTACCGGCTAGATTAGGATATCTGAGAGGATTTAGGAGTTTTAAGTCGAACCTGTTAATTTGAGTTAAAATTGGTTAAAATTTGAGTTCTTGACAAACTGATTTTGTAAATGTTGTTCATCGTTGAATTTCGAACCTGGGTGTATAAGTTTTATCTTCTAATTCGAAGATTTGAAATTTTGATTTGAAAAATTGGAAAGGTTCGCTGGATGAACAGGTTCGTTGAATGAACCAAGACTCGCCGAACCTTGAACGTTCGTCTGAATCTGATAGGTTCATGGCGAACCTATGTATTTCAAAAGAACCGAACCTTTTAGTCAAGGTTCGTTTGACCAACAGGTTCATTTGATTGAAGGTTCGTTCATTCTGAGGTTCATTCATTCTGAGGTTCGTTCATTATAAGGTTCGTTCATAAGAAGGTTCGTTCATTATAAGGTCCGTTCATATGAAGGTTCGTTCATATGGTTTGTCTGGTTAACAGGTTCGTCTAACTTAGGTTCGCCTAACATTAGGTTCGTCTAAAGGGATAGGTTCGCTGGTCTATACTTAGAAATTTTTCTAATTTTTAATTTTGTTAATTTTTGTTTCTAGTTGTGTTTTATTTCTGATTGTAGAAATGGCGAACTTAACCTTTGGTGACAAACACAATGTTTGTGCTTACTTGGATCCTACAACAAGGAATGGCAAGGACTTTTGATCTATGATCGAGTTTCTTCGTCGATCAAGGATATACTACGCCATCTCCAACTCCTGTCAGATCTACCGATCTCACATCCAGAGCTTCTGGGAGTCAGCTCGACTCATTTCTATTGATGATGAGTACGTTATTGAAGCAAATGTGCTTGGACAGGCACTTCGTATTTCAGAAGCTGATATCTGACTGGTACTACAGTTTGGTGGTGAGCCTGCTGGTATGACTCTCATACCAGAAAGGAGCATCAAAGGATGTTTCTTAAGGATTAGATACTTCGGGGCTTACAATTCTATTTCAGTCAAGAATGGAAAGCTTCCTTTGCAGTATAAGCTGCTGGCACATGTGCTGCTACATTGCCTTAGTATGAGGATAGGCACGTTTGATGAGCAAAGGGATTTAATGAGATCGGCAATGGCTGCCTTGATATTGAACAAGCCGTTCAATTTTTCATGAATTATCTTCCAATACATGTCTGACAACATGACAAAGGCTAAGGATAGATTTTACATGTATCCTCGCTTTGTTCAGATGTTTATTGACGAGAGATTTCCCGAGGGGATGTTTCCAAGAGAAGCTGCTGATTTGTTAAAGTTGAAACATATGACTGATTCGAGTCTGGGTCAAGTCAGAGTTTATCAAAGGAGTGGAGATGCTATTCTAGAGAAGGAGATGATAGGTCATTGTGCCAGGGCTAATTTTATAGCTCCTGAGGATAATGCTTGGAGGCATGTTGAATCAGAATCTGATTCTGAAGTATTTGGTGATGAAGATGATCAACCACAACCTCCACCTCCTCCTCCAAGGCAACAAGCAAGAAAGTCTATAGGACAATCTTCTCGATCACAACCACAGACTCAATCTTCACAGGAACAAGTATCACAGAAGCCTGTTGATGTTGAGATGCCAGAGCAACAGACTGAGGCTGCTGATGAAGGTGATGGTGAAGATTCACCAGACACATAGTCTGAGTATGAGATGGTTCAAGTTGGGAATCAGATGGTGAGAAGATTAAAGAAGAAATTTGCTAAGCAAGCTGAGGAAGCAAGGGAAGTGACTGCTGATCCTAGCTTTGTAGTTGAAGAGGCTGGGTCTTCTAGACCTAAAAGAAAGAAGAAAATGGCTAAAGAGGGGCCGTATGAGAAGAAGAAGTTGAAAATTACTAAGACCGTTGTGTCTTCATCTGTTGAGATTTCTACAGTTCCTGTTTCTTCTATTCCAGTGATTTCTTCTTCACCTTCTACTGTTTCTATGCCTATTCCTGCTTCTACTTTACAAACTCATGAGTTTGTAAATGTAGCTACATTTATGCCTGCTTTCACAGATTCTACTACTGTTACTACTTCACTGCCAGAGACTTCATTTCATCAGACTTCTACTACAAAAGATGATTTATTTGCAAGTCTTGATGACTTAGGTGATATCAACTTTACTGTTGATTATGATGATAGTGACATCAAAAGGATACTTTCTTTGCTGACCCTAGGAATTCGAAAGTTATAAGAAGGAGAAAGAGAAGGCTACTGTTGATCAATCTTCTTCTTCAATCAACAATGATTTAGATGCTTTGGACGCTCAGGTAGCACAATTGATGAAATGGAGAGAGTATGATATGATTGAGAAGAAGAAAATGAATGAACGGATTTCTGACTTAGAATTCTTTATCAAGCTACAGTCTGAAGATATTGTTGAATTGAAAAATGAAAACACGGATCTGAGGCTAAGGATCAAAGAGATGGAAGCTAAAGATTTGACTACTGAAGCCTCTGGGTCTGGTAAAGAAAAAGTGTTTGTGGAGATTGATGATGAAGAAGCGAAGAAAGAAGAAGAGAAAGAAGAAGAAGAAAAGAAAGAAGAAGAAGAGGAAAAAGAGGAGAAAATAGACTATGGAGAATCTGATATAGATGAACATCCGAGCTTCAATGATCATGGTGATGATGATGGAGGAGATAATGGTGATGTTGGAGGTGTGAGCAGTGGAAATAGTGGATTAGATTCATTGACTGGTGCTATTGTTGTTTATTATCCGTCAAAGGTTGCTGAGGATGTTGTTCCTGTTAGTGTTGTTGTTTCTGGTAGGACTACTGGGTGTAATGATGTTGAATTTGAAGATTTAGATGTAATAGAATATCCTAAAAGGGTTATTGATTACTCCTTGCCTACTTTTCTTGATTTATTCAAATTGCATTCTGATATTAACTTGCAGAGGGAGATAGTTGATATATTGGTTAATCAAGACTTGGAAGAAGGAGAGATTGTTGGAGGCTATTCAGCACAAGACTTTCAAGATTTTTTTGAGACTGATGATGCTCTTATGTTTGATTTTGAAGAAGATGAAGATCTGAACTTATCTGATTTTGAAAAAGATGATATTATTGATGAAGAATTGTTCAATATGCACACTTTGAAGAAAATCTTTGAACTTGGAAGTTTTTCAAAGACTTCATTGGATCCAATTAAAGCAAAGACAAATATGGATTTCTGGATGGATTATCAAGAGGAGACCAAGTACATTATAGATCATTTGCATAATTTCAAGATGATGATTGAGGTTATGGACGACAAAGATCAAGAAAACGAAACTAGACAATTCAAAAAGATCAAGATTGGATCTAAGTCCAAGATGATTGGACGAATTGTTAGCTATGGTTATTTTCATAACATTCCAGGAAGTTTAACTGATAAAGGATGTTATATAGTAAAATGAACAGATGGTTGTCAGTATTTTGGCAAAGCTTTAGATCTGATGATCCTACCTTCATTTGAATGCAAGTCATTGGCAAGTATGAAGATGATTAAGCCCATTCAGACACAACATAATGAAACTTTTGAGAGACTGTTGAAAAAAGAAGCAAGAATTGGATGGAGTTCGTTGTCACCACAATTCAGAGACATAATTCATGGATACATAAAGCCTACAGTTTTCAAGAGACCAAGATTAAGGAAGACGGAACAGAACTAGAATCCATATTTCAAGTTCTGGTTCTATGATGAACATCTGAAGGGGTGGTTCTCTTGAAACAAGAAGACAAATGGAGGGTGATAAGGATGCTTGATCCTGTGTGGATTGTGAACTGTTCAAAGGAAGACATTGATTTACTTAACACAGCAGAGATCTCTGCAGATGAGGGTTATCATGACTATGGTGTGAGCTTCAAAGACATGGCAATTCAATATCAAACCATTGCTAGAATGTGTTATACGTTGGGTATACATTTTGGATGCAATTGGGTTGATATGAATTATCTATATGTTGAACTGATGAAAGTGCAAAAAGAAAAAGATGAAAGAGATGCGAAGTTGGAAGCTGAGAGGTTATCAAAGATACCACGTTCGATTGTTATACGAGCGGTGGATAATGTTGTTCGTGAAGAGGTTGGAGAATCAAGTGGTGTTAAAGATAAAGATGAAGACAAAGTTGCAGACAAAGAATTAAGATTTTTGATAGAAACTATTAAGGGGGAGTTTGTTAGTGCACATATGTAATAGTTTTCTATTCAAAAAGTTGTATTTATTTTGAGTTTTAAATAGGTTCGGCTAATAGGTTTGTCTAAGGTTCGTCTGGCCCACGAACCTAGACAGGTTCGGCGAACCTATAACCTGGAGAAGGTTTGGTGAACCTATAGGTTTGGCAACCTAGGTTCGCCCAGCGAACCTAAGGGTTCGCCCAGCGAACCTTACTGTTCGGCCAGCGAACCTTAGGGTTCGGCCGGCGAACCTAGAGGTTCGGCTCTAGATAGGTTCAGCTGATTAGCTGTTTGTATATATAGGAGGTTTGTCTGAATTCTTCATAACTTTGACAGAACTTCAGCAAACCTGAGAGGATTTTCTCTGTGTGAGAAAGTATTTCTGAGTGAACTTCTTGTAATCATTTGTTGATTAATAAAAGATTGTTTATGAAATTGCTTGCATTTCTTTGATTCTATACATATGGATCATGGATTCTGCACGTGACTGATAGTTCGTAGAGCTTCGTTATCGATCCTGATCCATATCACCAAACAAACAAGTTTCGACATCATCATCGGAATGGATTGGCTATCTCTTAACCGAGTTGAGTTCATCTGTTCCGAGATGTTACTACGTATTCCAGTGGAGAACCATGGGATTTTGGAGATTCGTGGAGACCAAGCGAAACACAGTGTCAAGATAATATCGTGCATGAAGGCTCGCAAGTACTTCCGAAAACAATGCGTTGCATTCCTAGCTCACGTGATCGAGAAAGACAAGAAAACAATCTACATTCAAGATGTACCGGTTGTGAAAGAAAATGCGGACGTGTTTCCGGACGATTTACCGAGACTGCCACCCGAGAGATCGGTACAGTTCCGAATCGATTTGATTCCAGGAGCAACTCCTGTAGCTAAGTCTCCTTATAGACTTGCACCATCAAAAATGCAGGAGTTGTCCAATCACTTACAAGAGCTACTCGACAAGGGATTCATCCGATCGAGCTTTTCCCCGTGGGGAGCTTCGGTTCTTTTTGTTAAGAAGAAGGATAGGTCTTTCAGTATGTGCATTGATTAAAGAGAACTCAACAAACTCACCATCAAGAATCGGTACCCATTACCGAGGATTGATGATCTGTTTGCTCAATTACAGGGAGCACAATACTTTTCACAGATAGACCTGAGATCAGGTTATCATCAGCTCCGTATTCAAGAGGAAGACATACCAAAGACGTCCTTTCGCACCCGATACGGTCACTACGAGTTCATGGTGATGCCATTCGGATTGACGAATGCACCGGCAGTGTTCATGGATTTGATGAACCGGGTGTGAATTCTCCAAGTGTGAATTCTGGCTAAGAGAAGTTCAATTCTTGCGTTACGTGATTAACAGTGATGGTATTCATGTGGATCCTGCCAAGATTGAAGCAATCAAGAACTGGGATGTGCCTACAACAGTCACAGAGATCCGATCATTCTTGGGATTGGCAGGTTATTACAGGAGATTCATTTCGAATTTCTCTAAGATAGCCTTGTGTGGACAAAAGAGTGAACCTTTTGTGTGGACACATAAACAAGAGGAGGCATTCCAGACACTGAAACAAAGATTGTGCAATGCTCCAATCTTAACACTCCTAGAAGGCAATGATGACTGTAACATTTGTGCATTTAGTCATGATAGTCGTAAACAGTGTTAGAACAGTGTGTGTCCATGTTCAGTTAATCTATGTGATTCATATGTTCATTATGGGCTTGTGTGTTAGAATCCTTATTATTTGAGAACAAGTATGTATTATTATTTACAGTCGATTACACTAGGCAAGAACAGTATCGTGTTATATCGAAACAGTGGTGGGCAGCGAGAGTGAGCCCTATATATATACTGCGTTCGGTGTAACAGGATAGTGTTAGTGCGTAGTGTTAAGACGAATATTATGACAATTAATTAATCAAACAAAATCGTAATGCGTAAGCGAGACTGAGTATAGTTATGGGTGACGATCCATAATGATACGAATGTTGAACTTATAATTACGAGTGAACGGCTTTAGCTATTTTATACGATCGGAAAATGTACGCGATTGCGGGTACACACGTAATTGTTACTGTTTAACGATCTGTTTTCGAACAATTAAGTAAAATATTTTATTTTACATTTTTACAATTATGAAACTCATCATTTTGAGGAGTTTAATCACTACTTTATTTTAAATCGCATAAATATACGCGTTACGCGACGAAAACGCGAACCGAGCTACCGAAATGGACCCGAATACCGTTCGGGCTATAAAAGCCTTGAAAGAGGCCATTTCCTCATTTATTTCACCAACAACCCACTCTCTCTCTATATTTTCGTCCAACCCCTCTCTCTCTAGAAAACCGAACGTTAAACGCGCGTATCTTCTTCATTTCTCAACGGAATTCGGTGTTCTTAGTGTCCACGCGTAGCTCTCAACATTCCCTACACGGAAGTACAACAGATCGGAAGTTTTCACCGGCCAAATCAGAGGTATGATCGAATGAAGTGTCACGAAAATAAGGTTTTCTATGTGTGTTTATTTAAAAACCAATTCCTAGCCGGTTCTAAGCCTAACCGATTGAACCTACAACATTTCGAGAGGAGTTCTGCATGTATTCATGGCCTAAAAGTGGTTGGATCGAAGGAAACAAGTTGGATGAATGGTGCTGGTAACAGATTCGACGGCCGAACCTTCATCCTCAGTTGGCGAACCTTGAAGAGGCTCCACGAACCCTAATGGTTCGAATGTCATCAGCCGAACATGGGACCTCACGAGCCTGCACCGAACCTTCAACATGGCCGCCGAACCCTGTGCATGCCACGAACCTTCTTGCAGACCTCACGAACCATTGCATGATGACGAACCCTGCATGCTTCGTGGCATTACCCGCCGAACCCTAGGAGACTCACGAACCCTAGGCGGACCAGGAACCTGCGGCGAACCCTCCATGCATGCATCACGAACCATTCCTACCCGAACCTCCTATTATTTTGAGCATATCATCGACGAACCATTAGGCATGCAGCCGAACCATGCTAAGACCTCTGGATCCCGAACCTTTCATTATAAGAGCCGAACCCTATTGAGTAGCCTTGGCCGAACCTAGGCCCTAGAACTCCAAAGGTTCGCTGCCCAAAGTTGGCAGCCATGACCTCTTTCGGCCCAATTCAAGTTTCTTTGGCCCAACTTCATTAACAATTGGCCCATAGACGTAAACCAAGCCCAATGGAGTTATATCCGCCATTACGATCTTTAAATTTGCCCAATATTGTCTTTGGTATTTTACATGGCCCATAAAAATGTTGGTTGACCCAACCTCACATACAATTCGGCCATGGTTAACCTAAGAGACCTATAGACCTCTATTTAAGTCTATCATGTCTTCATGGGCTCAAGGCCCAATGGTTGGCCCAAATTCAATTACTTGTGGCCCATATGATTCGGTCAAGTCCATTAGAACTCTCTATCCAATAGCAAACCCACATTGAGTCTCGTTTAGAACTTTGGCCTACACTCACATACTTGGCCCAATAACAATTGCTTTTGGCCCATGTTGTGGGCCACAATGCAAAGTAGTTATGAATTGGTTTAGGTTGGGTTAAGTTTAACCTAAACTAATAATGAGATCAATTCATAATCACAAGGGACTTAAAACAATTGGAACATTTCGTCAAAACTTCAAGTTTTACAAGGTTATCGAATTCGTTAGAACATGTTATTTTATGCATAATGAGTTTGTGCATAAAAGATCATAACATAGTCTTTTCGTGAATCATTGATCAATCAAGAAACTCAATCGTGACTTTCAAGTTCATACAACACTTTTCAAAAACAAGATCATGTCGTTGAAGAAGCGGTCATTTTCAAGTTATCACAAGTCAATCAATGAATCAAAGTCTATACAATTATAAATCTTATATCTTATGTATGATTACAATGATATAGGAACCAGTTAGAAGTCCTGTTTGCTACTTGCTATTTGTTATAGTTCAGAGTCTACTGCAGACAAGTGAGAACATTAGCCTCTCTTTTTACTGTTTTTACAACTGTTTTGGGGTGGAACACGTGATCAAATGCTCTTACTTCAATCATATTTCATGATACATAATACTGTTACTTGGCAAACATTACAGGTTTACTTTAGAAATCCAAGGGATTTCTCAATTGTTTTTAAAGGAATTTATAAACTCTTTTACTCTAAACTCGTGTTTTCGAAATTAATCTTTTATAAACCTTGTTGTTATACAAGGATGCTATCTTATGTACTCAATCAAAGGATTCACAATATGGTATTCAAACAACGGTTTTCATGGTGTTCAAACAAGGATTCATTTCATGGTATTCAAACAGATGATTCATTTCATGGTACTCAAACAAGGTTTTCAATCATGTTATCAAATAAGGCATTAACACGCTAGTTTAAAGCAATGTTCAAAAGCATGGTGTCCATCGTTGTGAACAAACTTATAAACACATCAGGTTTCATATTCATTAGCGTTAGTACTGGGTGATCACAACAAGGGAAAGCGGACACATTTGGGCAGACCGATTGCTGCAGTTAGATTTTAAATTTGTTTTATAAACTAACTGCAGATTTCTGTTACGTATGGTTATCATTGTTGCTGACAAATTTTCTGACTCCAAACGTAGTTTGGGAGTTGATTATATGTTGGTTTTTGTGCAAACAATCTTTGGACTGTTTACACTCGTTTGACATACCTGATGTTAGTTTGGGTTGCAACCCATCCATGTAATTCCATTATTGCTTTAATATTCCTATGCCTTATATTACATATTCATGTTTACAAATGTTAAACCTATTGTTCTCACCAACTACTTCTGTAGTTGACAGTTACTTTTCACGTGTTTCAGGTAATCAGGTTTAAGACTTTCTCAGGGACAACTAAGGAGACCATTCTAAGATAGAACAAGATGAAGAAACATGCTAGGATGGATTAGAAACACACTAAATCCTAATTGTTTAATTGTCTTGTTTGAAGTCTTATTTTGTAACTATAATTTTGGGTCTGTAGTTGTCTTTCTTTTGGTAGATAGATGGTCTGTAACTAAACAATTGTCTAAACATTATGAAACTTAGTAATCCATTGTGGTTGTTCTTGTTCAATACTTGTGCATGATTCAACTGTTCATACGTCACCGCGCTGTGGATTCCGCACGCAGCGCAGGGGTGTGACAGGTTGGTATCAGAGCCAAGGTTGTAGAGAACTAGGAAAAACCCAATGTTTAATGACCTAGACTATAACCTAAGCTATCCAATAGGACTAAGTGCTATAGGCTTGAGGATACTTAGGATCTAAGTAACTTAAGTAAGCATTAAGTCTACATTAAGCTTGAAAGATCTTAGGGATACTTTTCTAAGATTAGATATCGAGTCAAGGAATTTGAATCGGAATTCTATAATTTTAGAAACCCAATTAAATTTCTCACATATATTCATTAAAGGATTTCAGAAGCAAGGATCTGTATTCTTAGTATCCTTGATCAGAAATTCTCACACAGAGTTCATTAAAGGATTCCAGAGGCAAGGATCTGTATTCTTAGTATCCTTGATCTGGAATTCTCAATCAGTGTTCATTATAGGAATTTAGAGGCAAAGATCTGTATTTTTAGTATCTTTGATCTAAAATCCTTGTCATGTTTATCATAGGAATTCAGAGGTCAAGATCTATTAATTTAGAATCTTGATTTGAAATCCTTGTCATGTTATCATTATCAGGTGTTCATTATCATAGGAACTTTATAACTTAGAATCTGTGTAACAGTATTCTTTAGTTAAAGTTCTCACAGGAAATCATATTACTCAATACTGTAGGTATTGGGAATCTAGGTTAAGACAACCTAGGACACAAATACAGAAACCTAAGGTTTTAATTTCAAGTAAATTAAGAACCGTGGTTTACACAGTCATAATCATATCCATAGTACAAGAGGCAATCATGAAACAATCATAATCAATCAAGAGTTGGAATCTTAGCTCCAAGTACAAACGGCGGATTAACGCTAACGTGCCGAGGTAAGTGGTGGGTCGGTGAGAGCTTACCCTATATATAAGCTTATTTCGGTATGCCAAGGGGAATCCGGCGTTCGTATTTGAAGTGAAGATTCGGGAGCAACTGGAATCATTGAACATTAGTCAAGCACATGAGATACAATCATTGGTGAATCAAATCATAGTACAATTCAAACTTGGATGAACCAAACATTATGGTAAATCAATCAAGTTGTGAACATTCTTTCAATGTAAATCTTAAGTGAAATTCTTAAGTGATTACATGACTAGTACTTACTAACATAGTTAACAAGAAAAATTGTAGAGCACACATATGATTTAATTCTACATGTTAACAACTGTTAGTAGGTGCACACATAACATAATCATAGTTCAATCATGGATTCTATCATAGTTCAAATTGATCAAAGATCATTGGATTCTTAATCAATGGAACATACATGGAAGTCAGTACAAAACAGGTTGCCAAATGCTAGCAAGGACATGATCGTGGTATATCAAAGCGGTGGTGGGATGGCGTCTGGGCTGGCAGTTTGCTTGACCCTTTCGTATGCCCTATATATAAGCTATCTTCGGTATATCGGGAAAGTGTCAGTGTGTAGGTTTGGTGGAGTGAGATCATGGAACATCATACACATTCACATGAGAAGTATGCTAATAAGCTGATCGCTTATACGTGTACATGCTCATATTACAATTGAATGATAATACTAGTAGTATGGATATATTACTAATTTTACCATGCAAAATTCAATTGTATCTTTTCTCATAACTGACCCACTTGTGGCTTCTATTCGTAGAATGCCTCCCCGACGTGATCCTAACGGAGGGGGTTCGACAAGTGGCAACGACGATGAGATCAACAAGATTTCCCGAGCCATCGCTATACACATGAGAGATGTCATTCCGGGCATGGTCACTGATATTACCCAGAATCTTCGGGGAAGTACTAGTGATTCAGCACATAACTCAAATGCTACCAACACTGGAACTGCTAACTTCACTTTTAAGCAGTTCAATGATGCTAAACCTCCTAAGTACGCTGGTACTGAAGGAGCTACTGGCCTACTGCAGTGGCTGGAAAGCATTGAGGATATTCTTGATTTCACAGGATGTCCTGAGAACCTGAAGGTCAAAATGGCCTCGAGCGCTTTTCACAAAGGCGCACTCACCTGGTGGAACTCTGAGAAGAACACCAGAGGACGGGAAGTCGCATTAGCTTTATCATGGGAGGACTTCAAGAAGTTACTTGTGGATAAGTTTTGTCCACGACATGAGCTGAAAAACTTGAGGTAGAAATGTGGAATCTGGTGCAAGATAGTGGGGAGAACGCAAAGTACACAACTCGTTTCTATGAGTTGTGCATTCTGGTGCCACGCCTTGTTACTCCTCTATCCCGCAGGATAGAGAAGTACATCGAAGGCTTACCTCTAGTTGTCAGGGGAACTGTGATGGGGAATAACCCCACTACTCTGGAGGCAGTGATTCATCTTGGAGCTAGCCTTACCGAAGAATACGTTAAGTCTGGAGTGCTCACCCGAAAGGGGTATAAGAGAGCACAGACAATCAAGAACTTTGCAGCCCTGACTACAGTTACACCTACTCATGCCACACCTATTACTGCTATGCCACAACCTGCTAATGCCAGAAAACTTTATACTGGCACGTACCCACTGTGCACCAAATGCCAATACCATCACCTACCCAATACTCCATTCAAAAAGTGTCTCAAGTGTGGGTGGATGGGACACTTGGCAGTTACATGCCGATCTGCTCAACTTGGTGCTGCTACAACTGCTACCACTACTACTGCTACAGAGGTGGAAGGGCCAGTTATAATTGTGGAGCATAAGGACACTTCAGAAACCAGTGTCCAAAACTCAACAACACTACTGCTACTGCTCGTGCCTTTGTTATCGGAGCTACCGAAGCACTCTAGGAGCCAGCAGTTGTCATGGGTACATTTCTCCTTAATGGTCATTACGTTTCTACCATATTTGATACTGGTGCTGATAAAAGTTTTATCTCTGCTCATACTGCTTCTTTACTTAACATACAACCATCGATACTTACTGCCCCTATACCGTAGAAGTAGCTGATGGTAATACCATACGCGTAGATTCTATAATACATGGTTGTGAATTAAGATTAAACGACCATTCTTTTCTCATCTATCTTATTCCTATGACACTCGGAAGCTTCGAAGTTGTGATAGGAATGGATTGGTTGGCTAAAAACAATGCCGAAATCGTATGCTCAGAGAAACTTATCCGAATTCCTTTACCGTCCGGCGAAACGATGATAATCTATGGCGAGAAACCCTGCAGCGGATTGAAGATTGTATCGTGCATCAAAGCTAGGAAGTACTTGAGGAAGAGATACTATGCGTTCCTGGCTCATGTGGTAGATAAGAAACCTGAAAAGAAGACGGTTGGAGACGTTCCAGTCATCAGAGATTATCCGGAAGTATTTCCAGAAGACTTGCCTGGACTACCACCAGTCCGACAAGTGGAGTTTAGAATCGATCTCGTCCCTGGAGCAAATCCGGTGGCGAAGTCACCGTATCGATTAGCACCATCTGAGATGCAAGAACTGTCTAGTCAGCTCCAAGAACTTTTAGACAAAGGTTTCATTAGACCGAGTTTCTCTCCATGGGGAGCTCCGATTCTCTTTGTCAAGAAGAAAGATGGTTCATTCCATATGTGCATCGATTATCGTGAGCTAAACAAGTTGACAATCAAGAATAGGTATCCTCTGCCCAGGATCGATGATCTGTTTGATCAATTACAGGGAGCAACTTGCTTCTCTAAGATTGATATACTATCTGGGTATCATCAGTTGTGTGTAAATGATGAGGATATACCAAAGACTGCATTTAGGACTCGATACGGACACTACGAGTTTGTGGTTATGCCATTTGGGCTGACCAATGCCCCTGCAGTGTTCATGGATTTGATGAACCGAGTCTGCAGGCCATACTTAGACTAGTTTGTTATTGTCTTTATTGACGATATACTGATCTATTCCAAGTCAGAACAAGAACATGAAGATCATTTGAGGAAAGTCTTAGAGTTACTAAGAGCTGAACAACTTTATGCTAAATTCTCAAAATGTGAATTTTGTTTAAAGGAGGTTCACTTCTTAGGACATGTCATAAACAAAGATGGGATACATGTAGATCTAGCTAAGATTGAGGCGATTAAGAACTGGAATACCCCATCTACCCCAACAGAGATTCGTTCATTTCTGGGTCTGGCGGGCTATTACAGAAGATTCATTTCTAATTTTTCCAAGATTGCCTTGCCACTTACCATTTTGACTCAGAAAAGTCAAGCCTTTATATGGGGACAGAAAAAAGAAGATGCATCTCAACTTCTTAAACATAAGTTATGCAATTCCCCTATCCTTAGCCTTCCAGAAGGCAGTGATGATTTCATTGGCTACTGTGATGCTTCAAACCTTGGTCTCGGTTGTGTACTTATGCAACGAGACAAGGTGATCGCGTATGCTTCAAGACAGCTTAAGGTTCACGAGAAGAATTACACTACTCATGACCTTGAATTAGGGGTTGTGGTCTTTGCATTGAAGATTTGGAGACACTACCTTTATGGTACTAAATGTGTCATCTATATAGACCACAAGAGCCTGCAACACATTCTCAATCAGAAGGAACTCAACATGAGACAACGACGTTGGGTTGAGCTTCTAACTGATTACGACTGTGAGATTCGTTACCATCCGGGTAAAGCCAATGTGGTGGCGGATGCTCTGAGTCGTAAGGAACCAGTCAAACCGATTCGTGTAAGAGCCATGGAGATCAACACACAGCCAAACTTGAAAGACTTGATTCGTATTGCACAACAACAGGTAGTAACAGGCAATCAACTCAAGACAAACTTGGATCGCGGCATTTAGAAGAAACTAGAACCTCGATCTGACGGGGTGCTATATCTCAACGGCCGCATCTGGATTCCGAAGTCTGAAGAATTGCGCACACTCATCTGTGATGAGGCTCACAAGTCGCGATACTCAGTTCATCCTGGAGCCGATAAGATGTATCAGGACTTGAGGATATCTTACTGGTGGCCGGGAATGAAGAAAGACATAGCACTGTATGTGGGAAAATGTCTTACATGTTCAAAGGTCAAAGCAGAACATCAAAAGCCTTCGGGACTTCTACAGCAACCTAAAATTCCTCAATGGAAATGGGAACAAATTTCCATGGATTTCATAACCAAGTTGCCTAGAACTCCGCGAGGTTATGATTCGATTTGGGTGATCGTTGATCGACTCACCAAATCTGCTTATTTTCTCCCAATCCGAGAGGATTACAAGATGGAGAAGCTATCTACTCTATACATCAACGAGATCATTGCACGTCATGGTACACCAACATCAATCATGTCTGATCGTGATAGTCGTTTCACTTCTCGCTTTTGGCAATCATTGCAAAAGGCTTCGGGAACTCGTGTTAATCTTAGCACAACGTATCATCCCCAAACCGACGGTCAAAGCGAGAGAACTATCCAAACACTCGAGGACATGCTTCGCTCTTGTGTCATTGACTTCGGTGGAAGTTGGGACACTCATCTTCCACTTATCGAGTTTTCGTACAACAACAGCTACCATACGAGCATTCAATGTGCACCATTCGAAGCTTTATATGGTAGGAAGTGCCGATCACCGGTCTGTTGGACCGAGATTGGTGACTCACAGGTCGTAGGACCAGAACTCATTCAGGAAACATCAGACAAGATCACAATCATTCAGTCACGGCTTAAGGCAGCACGAGATCGGCAGAAGAGTTATGCTGATCGACGTCGGAAACCGCTTGAGTTTCAAGTCGGTGACCGAGTCTTACTCAAAGTTTCTCCCTGGAAAGGCGTTGTCCGATTCGGGAAGAAAGGGAAACTTGCACCAAGGTACGTTGGACCTTTTGAGATCCTGGAATGGATTGGTCCCGTAGCCTACAAACTCAAACTTCCAGTGGAGCTAAGCAATGTTCATGATAATTTTCATGTATCTAATCTTAAGAAGTGCTTGGCGGATCATGATGTTTAGATTCCACTGGAAGACATTCAGATTCAAAACAACATGCAATTCATAGAACGCCCGGTTGAAATCATGGATCATGGAGTCAAGAAACTTAAGTACCTAGGGGAGACTGTAACATTTGTGCATTTAGTCATGATAGTCGTAAACAGTGTTAGAACAGTGTGTGTCCATGTTCAGTTAATCTATGTGATTCATATGTTCATTATGTGCTTGTGTGTTAGAATCCTTATTATTTGAGAACAAGTATGTATTATTATTTACAGTCGATTACACTAGGCAAGAACAGTATCGTGTTATATCGAAACAGTGGTGGGCAGCGAGAGTGAGCCCTATATATATACTGCGTTCGGTGTAACAGGATAGTGTTAGTGCGTAGTGTTAAGACGGATATTATGACAATTAATTAATCAAACAAAATCGTAATGCGTAAGCGAGACTGAGTATAGTTATGGGTGACGATCCATAATGATACGAATGTTGAACTTATAATTACGACTGAACGGCTTTAACTATTTTATACGATCGGAAAATGTACGCGATTGCGGGTATACACGTAATTGTTACTGTATAACGATCTGTTTTCGAACAATTAAGTAAAATATTTTATTTTACATTTTTACAATTATGAAACTCATCATTTTGAGGAGTTTAATCACTACTTTATTTTAAATCGCGTAAATATACGCGTTACGCGACGAAAACGCGAACCGAGCTACCGAAACGGACCCGAATACCGTTCGGGCTATAAAGGCCTTGAAAGAGGCCATTTCCTCATTTATTTCACCAACAACCCACTCTCTCTCTATATTTTCGTCCAACCCCTCTCTCTAGAAAACCGAACGTTAAACGCGCGTATCTTCTTCATTTCTCAACGGAATTCGGTGTTCTTAGTGTCCACGCGTAGCTCTCAACATTCCCTACACGGAAGTACAACAGATCGGAAGTTTTCACCGGCCAAATCAGAGGTATGATCGAATGAAGTGTCACGAAAATAGGGTTTTCTATGTGTGTTTATTTAAAAACCAAGTCCTAGCCGGTTCTAAGCCTAACCGATTGAACCTACAACATTTCGAGAGGAGTTCTGCAAGTATTCATGGCCTAAAAGTGGTTGGATCGAAGGAAACAAGATGGATGAATGGTGCTGGTAACAGGTTCAACGGCTGAACCTTCATCCTCAGTTGGCGAACCTTGAAGAGGCTCCACGGACCCTAATGGTTCGAAGGTCATCAGCCGATCCCTTATGGGACCTCACGAGCCTGCACCGAACCTTCAACCTGGCCGCCGAACCCTGTGCGTGCCACAAACCTTCTTGCAGACCTCACGAACCATTGCATGATGACGAACCCTGCATGGTTCGTGGCATTACCCGCCGAACACTAGGAGACTCACGAACCCTAGGCGGACCAGGAACCTGCGGCGAACCCTCCATGCATGCATCACGAACCATTCCTACCCGAACCTCCTATTATTTTGAGCATATCATCGACGAACCATTAGCCATGCAGCCGAACCATGCTAAGACCTCCGGATCCCGAACCTTTCATTATAAGAGCCGAACCCTTTTGAGTAGCCTTGACCGAACCTAGGCCCTTGAACTCCAAAGGTTCGCTGCCCAAAATTGGCAGCCATGACCTCTTTCAGCCCAATTCAAGTTTCTTTGGCCCAACTTCATTAAAAATTGGCCCATAGACGTAAACCAAGCCCAATGGAGTTATATCGGCCATTACGATCTTTAAATTTGCCCAATATTGTCTTTGGTATTTTACATGGCCCATAAAAATGTTGGTTGACCCAACCTCACATAAAATTGGGCCATGGTTAACCTAAGAGACCTATAGACCTCTATTTAAGTCTATCATGTCTTCATGGGCTCAAGGCCCAATGGTTGGCCCAAATTCGATTACTTGTGGCCCATATGATTCGGTCAAGTCCATTAGAACTCTCTATCCAATAGCAAACCCACATTGAGTCTCGTTTAGAACTTTGGCCTACACTCACATACTTGGCCTAATAGCAATTGCTTTTGGCCCATGTTGTGGGCCACAATGCAAAGTAGTTATGAATTGGTTTAGGTTGGGTTAAGTTTAACCTAAACTAATAATGAGATCAATTCATAATCACAAGGGACTTAAAACAATTGGAACATTTCGTCAAAACTTCAAGTTTTACAAGGTTATCAAATTCGTTAGAACATGTTATTTTATGCATAACGAGTTTGTGCATAAAAGATCATAACATAGTCTTTTCATGAATCATTGATCAATCATGTAACTCAATCGTGACTTTCAAGTTCATACAACACTTTTCAAACACAAGATCATGTTGTTCAAGAAGCGGTCATTTTCAAGTTATCACAAGTCAATCAATGAATCAAAGTCTATACAATTATAAATCTTATATCTTATGTATGATTACAATGATATAGGAACCAGTTAGAAGTCCTGTTTGCTACTTGCTATCTGTTATAGTTCAGAGTCTACTGCAGACAGGTGAGAACATTAGCCCCTCTTTTTACTGTTTTTACAACTGTTTTGGGGTGGAACACGTGATCAAATGCTCTTACTTCAATCATATTTCATGATACATATTACTGTTACTTGGCAAACTGTAACATCAGTGCCGGAACCGTCACCGGAACAGTGATCTCTACAGTACATGAACAGTAAAACAGGTATGAATCATACACATTTCAGTAATTTCATATTCATATCATTTATCATTATCATGGTGAGTTGTCATAGAACAGTTTCAGAAACATTTAACAGAAACACAGTTCAGAACAATGGTTCTTGAGTCGGATAATTATCTGGCAATACAGAACCATCATGTGATTATTTGTTTAGGATTTATTATGTATAAACGTATGTGAGGCCTTACAGAACAAAACACACGAATATTGTTATGTGAATGCTAAATTGACGGGTTATTCATATAGGTGACGATCTGTACGAATATATCTGAAAGTTTAACGTTCTGAATGATATTCTAAAATTAGAAAACAAGATTGAAAAGTATAGTTATCGTCGTGTTCGTACGGGTGACGATTCGAACGAATACGCGCGACGACTGTACATTTCGATTTAAACAATTTATTAATATTTTTAAATTTTAATAAATAAGAAGATATTAGTTAATTTATTAGGAATTACAACCTAGAATAATTAAATGATTTCTACTTTTAAAATAATATCGTTTCGTCGCAGAAAACTACGCGAATCGACATTTTACGCGAAACCGAACGAGACTGAACGACTGGGTGTTTCCACCCTTTAATGTGGTCATTTATGACCCAACAACCACCACCAAGACCCAAACCCTCCTCTCATTTTCGTTTATCTCCATTCTCTCTCTAAAAAGTGTGCTCTCCACCTTCTCTCTAGACGATCTCGTTCGTTTCAAGCCGGATTCAAGCTTATTTGGTGTCAAAACAACCATCTCTCCACGAAGATCACGAAAGTACAAGGATTTTTGTCATCCAACCACTAGATTTGAGGTAATATTTGAGTTTAGATTCAGTTTAGTGTGTGTGTTCACGATTCACATGGGTTTTGTGGTATTAATCGAATATAGACGCTTAAATCAACTGGGTCAAGGTATTATATGTATTTAGGTATTGCTAGGAATGGTTAGTAACAGGTTTTACTTACTAGGATGAAGATGATGATGCCTAAACCTTTACAGGTTTGTGAGACTCATCGGCCGAACCTTTGGAGTAATGGCCGAACCTTTTTCCAGGTACCACGAACCCTGGGCACCGAACCCTGCCACCTGCCAACGAACACGTGTTAGGTCTGCAACGAACATGTTGCCACAACCAGACCTGACAGCGAACCTTAGTACAGCACCGAACTAGTTAGGGTGACGAACCTGTTACCTCCACGAGCCTTATGGTGAGTTGCGAACCTGCATGCATGGCGAACCAAAGGATCCTAGCCTAATCTTCAGTCACTAGCCGAACCATAGTGTCAAACCTTTACTAAGGGCCAACCCTTGCTGGCCGAACCCTAAGGGTTCGTTGGGGTTGGAGTAGCCGAACCCTTGCCTTAAAGATAGCCGAACCTTTGGCCAAAATAAATAGGTTCGCTGCCCCTAGAGTATACTGAACCAAATTGTTATAAGAACTCGTGATTATTAAGGTGCATGGGGGTTAGATACGTATATATACGTAAGGCAAAGTATGTGTATGCATGGGAACCCACGTAAGCTATGCATGGAGTAAATAACTTAGGAATTTCATGGGTTCATGGGTTGGGGATTACTATAACAACATAGTGATTAACATGCAATAACAATTCAACATGAATTGTTAACGGTCATGAGATGGCATAACAATCGGATAATCTTCTTATATGATCATGGGAGACAAAAGCTCAAGTAATCTAATCAATTAGGAATCAAGTATTGACATTTGGGCTTAAGTGGGCCCAATGGGACTTAATTAAGTCCATAACTTATTCAAAGTTTATTTAAATTATGATGTTGTTAATAAAAATTTAAAGGTTGTGGATTTAAAAGTCTTGTTTAAAAATTTAAATATGAATATAAATTTGCATTGTTTTCCTTTAGTTAAATTTTGTTATAAAGGATTAATTGTAATGCTTTGGTGCTGGTAACAGGTTCAACATTTCGAGAGGAGTTCTGCAAGTATTCATGGCCTAAAAGTGGTTGGATCGAAGGAAACAAGATGGATGAATGGTGCTGGTAACAGGTTCAACGGCTGAACCTTCATCCTCAGTTGGCGAACCTTGAAGAGGCTCCACGAACCCTAATGGTTCGAAGGTCATCAGCCGAACCCTTATGGGACCTCACGAGCCTGCACCGAACCTTCAACCTGGCCGCCGAACCCTGTGCATGCCACAAACCTTCTTGCAGACCTCACGAACCATTGCATGAGGACGAACCCTGAATGGTTCGTGGCATTACCCGCCGAACCCTAGGAGACTCACGAACCCTAGGCGGACCAGGAACCTGCGGCGAACCCTCCATGCATGCATCACGAACCATTCCTACCCGAACCTCCTATTATTTTGAGCATATCATCGACGAACCATTAGCCATGCAGCCGAACCATGCTAAGACCTCTGGATCCCGAACCTTTCATTATAAGATCCGAACCCTTTTGAGTAGCCTTGACCGAACCTAGGCCCTTGAACTCCAAAGGTTCGCTGCCCAAAGTTGGCAGCCATGACCTCTTTCAGCCCAATTCAAGTTTCTTTGGCCCAACTTCATTAAAAATTGGCCCATAGACGTAAACCAAGCCCAATGGAGTTATATCGGCCATTACGATCTTTAAATTTGCCCAATATTGTCTTTCGTATTTTACATGGCCCATAAAAATGTTGGTTGACCCAACCTCACATACAATTGGGCCATGGTTAACCTAAGAGACCTATACACCTCTATTTAAGTCTATCATGTCTTCATGGGCTCAAGGCCCAATGGTTGGCCCAAATTCGATTACTTGTGGCCCATATGATTCGGTCAAGTCCATTAGAACTCTCTATCCAATAGCAAACCCACATTGAGTCTCGTTTAGAACTTTGGCCTACACTCACATACTTGGCCTAATAACACTTGCTTTTGGCCCATGTTGTGGGCCACAATGCAAAGTAGTTATGAATTGGTTTAGGTTGGGTTAAGTTTAACCTAAACTAATAATGAGATCAATTCATAATCACAAGGGACTTAAAACAATTGGAACATTTCGTCAAAACTTCAAGTTTTACAAGGTTATCAAATTCGTTAGAACATGTTATTTTATGCATAATGAGTTTGTGCATAAAAGATCATAACATAGTCTTTTCATGAATCAATGATCAATCATGTAACTCAATCGTGACTTTCAAGTTCATACAACACTTTTCAAACACAAGATCATGTTGTTCAAGAAGCGGTCATTTTCAAGTTATCACAAGTCAATCAATGAATCAAAGTCTATACAATTATAAATCTTATATCTTATGTATGATTACAATGATATAGGAACCAGTTAGAAGTCCTGTTTGCTACTTGCTACTTGTTATAGTTCAGAGTCTACTGCAGACAGGTGAGAACATTAGCCCCTCTTTTTACTGTTTTTACAACTGTTTTGGGGTGGAACACGTGATCAAATGCTCTTACTTCAATCATATTTCATGATACATATTACTGTTACTTGGCAAACTGTAACATCAGTGTCGGAACCGTCACCGGAACAGTGATCTCTACAGTACATGAACAGTAAAACAGGTATGAATCATACACATTTCAGTAATTTCATATTCATATCATTTATCATTATCATGGTGAGTTGTCATAGAACAGTTTCAGAAACATTTAACAGAAACACAGTTCAGAACAATGGTTCTTGAGTCGGATAATTATCTGGCAATACAGAACCATCATGTGATTATTTGTTTAGGATTTATTATGTATAAACGTATGTGAGGCCTTACAGAACAAAACACACGAATATTGTTATGTGAATGCTAAATTGACGGGTTATTCGTATAGGTGACGATCTGTACGAATATATCTGAAAGTTTAACGTTCTGAATGATATTCTAAAATTAGAAAACAAGACTGAAAAGTATAGTTATCGTCGTGTTCGTACGGGTGACGATTCGAACGAATACGCGCGACTGTACATTTCGATTTAAACAATTTATTAATATTTTTAAATTTTAATAAATAAGAAGATATTAGTTAATTTATTAGGAATTACAACCTAGAATAATTAAATGATTTCTACTTTTAAAATAATATCGTTTCGTCGCAGAACACTACGCGAATCGGCATTTTACGCGAAACCGAACGAGACTGAACGACTGGGTGTTTCCACCCTTTAATGTGGTCATTTATGACCCAACAACCACCACCAAGACCCAAACCCTCCTCTCATTTTCGTTTATCTCCATTCTCTCTCTAAAAAGTGTGCTCTCCACCTTCTCTCTAGACGATCTCGTTCGTTTCAAGCCGGATTCAAGCTTATTTGGTGTCAAAACAACCATCTCTCCACGAAGATCACGAAAGTACAAGGATTTTTGTCATCCAACCACTAGATTTGAGGTAATATTTGAGTTTAGATTCAGTTTAGTGTGTGTGTTCACGATTCACATGGGTTTTGTGGTATTAATCGAATATAGACGCTTAAATCAACTGGGTCAAGGTATTATATGTATTTAGGTATTGCTAGGAATGGTTAGTAACAGGTTTTACTTACTAGGATGAAGATGATGATGCCTAAACCTTTACAGGTTTGTGAGACTCATCGGCCGAACCTTTGGAGTAATGGCCGAACCTTTTTCCAGGTACCACGAACCCTGGGCACCGAACCCTGCCACCTGCCAACGAACATGTGTTAGGTCTGCAACGAACATGTTGCCACAACCAGACCTGACAGCGAACCTTAGTACAGCACCGAACTAGTTAGGGTGACGAACCTGTTACCTCCACGAGCCTTATGGTGAGTTGCGAACCTGCATGCATGGCGAACCAAAGGATCCTAGCCTAATCTTCAGTCACTAGCCGGACCATAGTGTCAAACCTTTACTAAGGGCCAACCCTTCCTGGCCGAACCCTAAGGGTTCGTTGGGGTTGGAGTAGCCGAACCCTTGCCTTAAAGATAGCCGAACCTTTGGCCAAAATAAATAGGTTCGCTGCCCCTAGAGTATACTGAACCAAATTGTTATAAGAACTCGTGATTATTAAGGTGCATGGGGGTTAGATACGTATATATACGTAAGGCAAAGTATGTGTATGCATGGGAACCCACGTAAGCTATGCATGGAGTAAATAACTTAGGAATTTCATGGGTTCATGGGTTGGGGATTACTATAACAACATAGTGATTAACATGCAATAACAATTCAACATGAATTGTTAACGGTCATGAGATGGCATAACAATCGGATAATCTTCTTATATGATCATGGGAGACAAAAGCTCAAGTAATCTAATCAATTAGGAATCAAGTATTGACATTTGGGCTTAAGTGGGCCCAATGGGACTTAATTAAGTCCATAACTTATTCAAAGTTTATTTAAATTATGATGTTGTTAATAAAAATTTAAAGGTTGTGGATTTAAAAGTCTTGTTTAAAAATTTAAATATGAATATAAATTTGCATTGTTTTCCTTTAGTTAAATTTTGTTATAAAGGATTAATTGTAATGCTTTGGTGCTGGTAACAGGTTCAACATTTCGAGAGGAGTTCTGCAAGTATTCATGGCCTAAAAGTGGTTGGATCGAAGGAAACAAGATGGATGAATGGTGCTGGTAACAGGTTCAACGGCTGAACCTTCATCCTCAGTTGGCGAACCTTGAAGAGGCTCCACGAACCCTAATGGTTCGAAGGTCATCAGCCGAACCCTTATGGGACCTCACGAGCCTGCACCGAACCTTCAACCTGGCCGCCGAACCCTGTGCATGCCACAAACCTTCTTGCAGACCTCACGAACCATTGCATGAGGACGAACCCTGAATGGTTCGTGGCATTACCCGCCGAACCCTAGGAGACTCACGAACCCTAGGCGGACCAGGAACCTGCGGCGAACCCTCCATGCATGCATCACGAACCATTCCTACCCGAACCTCCTATTATTTTGAGCATATCATCGACGAACCATTAGCCATGCAGCCGAACCATGCTAAGACCTCTGGATCCCGAACCTTTCATTATAAGATCCGAACCCTTTTGAGTAGCCTTGACCGAACCTAGGCCCTTGAACTCCAAAGGTTCGCTGCCCAAAGTTGGCAGCCATGACCTCTTTCAGCCCAATTCAAGTTTCTTTGGCCCAACTTCATTAAAAATTGGCCCATAGACGTAAACCAAGCCCAATGGAGTTATATCGGCCATTACGATCTTTAAATTTGCCCAATATTGTCTTTGGTATTTTACATGGCCCATAAAAATGTTGGTTGACCCAACCTCACATACAATTGGGCCATGGTTAACCTAAGAGACCTATACACCTCTATTTAAGTCTATCATGTCTTCATGGGCTCAAGGCCCAATGGTTGGCCCAAATTCGATTACTTGTGGCCCATATGATTCGGTCAAGTCCATTAGAACTCTCTATCCAATAGCAAACCCACATTGAGTCTCGTTTAGAACCTTGGCCTACACTCACATACTTGGCCTAATAACAATTGCTTTTGGCCCATGTTGTGGGCCACAATGCAAAGTAGTTATGAATTGGTTTAGGTTGGGTTAAGTTTAACCTAAACTAATAATGAGATCAATTCATAATCACAAGGGACTTAAAACAATTGGAACATTTCGTCAAAACTTCAAGTTTTACAAGGTTATCAAATTCGTTAGAACATGTTATTTTATGCATAATGAGTTTGTGCATAAAAGATCATAACATAGTCTTTTCATGAATCAATGATCAATCTTGTAACTCAATCGTGACTTTCAAGTTCATACAACACTTTTCAAACACAAGATCATGTTGTTCAAGAAGCGGTCATTTTCAAGTTATCACAAGTCAATCAATGAATCAAAGTCTATACAATTATAAATCTTATATCTTATGTATGATTACAATGATATAGGAACCAGTTAGAAGTCCTGTTTGCTACTTGCTACTTGTTATAGTTCAGAGTCTACTGCAGACAGGTGAGAACATTAGCCCCTCTTTTTACTGTTTTTACAACTGTTTTGGGGTGGAACACGTGATCAAATGCTCTTACTTCAATCATATTTCATGATACATATTACTGTTACTTGGCAAACTGTAACATCAGTGTCGGAACCGTCACCGGAACAGTGATCTCTACAGTACATGAACAGTAAAACAGGTATGAATCATACACATTTCAGTAATTTCATATTCATATCATTTATCATTATCATGGTGAGTTGTCATAGAACAGTTTCAGAAACATTTAACAGAAACACAGTTCAGAACAATGGTTCTTGAGTCGGATAATTATCTGGCAATACAGAACCATCATGTGATTATTTGTTTAGGATTTATTATGTATAAACGTATGTGAGGCCTTACAGAACAAAACACACGAATATTGTTATGTGAATGCTAAATTGACGGGTTATTCGTATAGGTGACGATCTGTACGAATATATCTGAAAGTTTAACGTTCTGAATGATATTCTAAAATTAGAAAACAAGATTGAAAAGTATAGTTATCGTCGTGTTCGTACGGGTGACGATTCGAACGAATACGCGCGACTGTACATTTCGATTTAAACAATTTATTAATATTTTTAAATTTTAATAAATAAGAAGATATTAGTTAATTTATTAGGAATTACAACCTAGAATAATTAAATGATTTCTACTTTTAAAATAATATCGTTTCGTCGCAGAAAACTACGCGAATCGGCATTTTACGCGAAACCGAACGAGACTGAACGACTGGGTGTTTCCACCCTTTAATGTGGTCATTTATGACCCAACAACCACCACCAAGACCCAAACCCTCCTCTCATTTTCGTTTATCTCCATTCTCTCTCTAAAAAGTGTGCTCTCCACCTTCTCTCTAGACGATCTCGTTCGTTTCAAGCCGGATTCAAGCTTATTTGGTGTCAAAACAACCATCTCTCCACGAAGATCACGAAAGTACAAGGATTTTTGACATCCAACCACTAGATTTGAGGTAATATTTGAGTTTAGATTCGGTTTAGTGTGTGTGTTCACGATTCACATGGGTTTTGTGGTATTAATCGAATATAGACGCTTAAATCAACTGGGTCAAGGTATTATATGTATTTAGGTATTGCTAGGAATGGTTAGTAACAGGTTTTACTTACTAGGATGAAGATGATGATGCCTAAACCTTTACAGGTTCGTGAGACTCATCGGCCGAACCTTTGGAGTAATGGCCGAACCTTTTTCCAGGTACCACGAACCCTGGGCACCGAACCCTGCCACCTGCCAACGAACATGTGTTAGGTCTGCAACGAACATGTTGCCACAACCTGTTACCTTAGTACAGCACCGAACTAGTTAGGGTGACGAACCTGTTACCTCCACGAGCCTTATGGTGAGTTGCGAACCTGCATGCATGGCGAACCAAAGGATCCTATCCTAATCTTCAGTCACTAGCCGAACCATAGTGTCAAACCTTTACTAGGGGCAAACCCTTCCTGGCCGAACCCTAAGGGTTCGTTGGGGTTGGAGTAGCCGAACCCTTGCCTTAAAGATAGCCGAACCTTTGGCCAAAATAAATAGGTTCGCTGCCCCTAGAGTATACTGAACCAAATTGTTATAAGAACTCGTGATTATTAAGGTGCATGGGGGTTAGATACGTATATATACGTAAGGCAAAGTATGTGTATGCATGGGAACCCACGTAAGCTATGCATGGAGTAAATAACTTAGGAATTTCATGGGTTCATGGGTTGGGGATTACTATAACAACATAGTGATTAACATGCAATAACAATTCAACATGAATTGTTAACGGTCATGAGATGGCATAACAATCGGATAATCTTCTTATATGATCATGGGAGACAAAAGCTCGAGTAATCTAATCAATTAGGAATCAAGTATTGACATTTGGGCTTAAGTGGGCCCAATGGGACTTAATTAAGTCCATAACTTATTCAAAGTTTATTTAAATTATGATGTTGTTTATAAAAATTTAAAGGTTGTGGATTTAAAAGTCTTGTTTAAAAATTTAAATATGAATTATAAATTTGCATTGTTTTCCTTTAGTTAAATTTTGTTATAAAGGATTAATTGTAATGCTTTGGTGTAAATAATTATTAATTGATTGAATTGGGACTTTGTTATAATTAGACAACTTAGTTGTCTGGATTTTAAACGAAAAATAAAGGAAACTCTGCCAAAATTTTCTAAAATATAAAAACGATCTATTATTATTATTATTCAAGGCATTTGGGATCACAAAAAGGGTAGCGAGGATAGATTGGATCTTAGTTACACTAGTACTAAGACACTTAGCTGCACACACAACAAAACCCAAACCTTAGGCACAACGACTACTACGCGTACTTATTGTATTCGAATTCTATTAAAATAACTCAGGAACTGAAGAAACCTAGCTACAAACAAGAGCGCGCATTTTGTGTAGATCATTTACATAGCAGCACAGGTGAGTTCATTGCCCCTTTTCTAAACATCTTTGTTTTAAAACGCGGGGCTGAGAAGCATGCGTAAACTGTTTATTTAAATTGTTTACTTGAATGCTTTTAAATTATATGCTTTACATATATATAAATGTTATCCTAGATCATGTCTAGGAAGATTTTATGCAGGTTATTAACTGATTTACTTATATATTAAGTGAATAATCGAGTTAAACTAAACTTTTCAATAAGTCAAAACATTTCAAACAAATCAAACTAGACATTTTGACAAAACAAGGGTGTGAGTTCAAGGAATCAAATCAAACATTTTGACAACTCAAGTGGGTGAATTCAGGGGATCAAATCAAACATTTTGACAACTCAAGTGGGTGAATTCAGGGGATCAAATCAAACATTTTGACAAATCAAGTGGGTGAATTCAAGGAATCAAATCAAACATTTTGACAAAACAAGTGTGGGACATCAAGACATCAACAAAACAATCTTTGCAAAGACAACATTCAATGTTCTACAAACCAAGTGTTTGTTGAACAATGAATCAAGCGTACAACCGATCAATGAATCTGGTATTCTATGATCAACACATCAAGTACATCTTGTGACAGAATCAGACGATCATTAAATCATTTTTAAGGGATAGTATGGGAAATATCAGAGATAACATATGCCAACACATTGAATCCAGAAATCCTATATTTCAAGAAGTCCTAGCTAGACTGATTGACTTGTAGGTCTTATGTTTGATGATATTTACAGAATTCCCTAACTACTAAGTACCTAGATTGACAGACTAGTCTACTCGAGTATGACCACAGGCCCCAATCAATAGGACTTAGATTTTATTAAATGTTTACTTATTTGTTTAATTAAGCATTTATAACTGTTTATACAATTGTGTGGTTGATCATATTTTGTGATGAACTTGTGAAATCAACATGGATTTCAAATGATTGTAATGACAGGGACAACAAACAGAGGAACTTATGGGATTGTGTTAAGGGTAAAAATGCTTAATTGTTATTAACAGCAGTGTCATATGCATATTAGTATGTGGTGGGATGTTGGCTAGGGCTTGTCCCTTACATATGCCCTATATATAAGCATACCGATGTGGATATTACATGTGGTGTTAATGAGGTTAGGGTCTTTACCAAAGGAGGTTTACAAATCATTTTCAACTACAAAAACTATATGAACTCACCAACCATGTGTTGACTTGATCTTTTTGCATGACTTCTCAGGTGACGAACAGGTCAATTAGGAAGTCATTTTGTTCGGACTAGGACTTCAGATAGAAGAATAGTATTTTGGACCTGCATACTTTTGAAGACATCATTATACAATTTATTTTGTATATCTTGTGTAAATACAAGATAGTCATTTTATGATGTTTACAATAGATTTACACTGTTAAATTATAAACGATACTGATGTAATTTAACTTTGTAATTCTATTTTATTTAGCATTTCTCATTTATATCATGTGCAATGTAAACAATCTGATCACTTTTGATTATCACTCCCGATATCGCGCCCCGGGAACCTTCCGCCCGACGGGGACTCCGATCCTACCCCGCCGGCTCGGGGTGTGACAGATTGGTATCAGAGCCATGGTTATAGAGAAATATAGGTCACTTATTTAAATGGTTTGGCCTAGACTATAACCTAGGGACCCTACATGTAGAGAACATAGGACATAAGACTTATTTGCATATTGTCTTCTGTATTCGATCATTGCACTAACCGATAACTTTATTGGTTATGATCAGAATGCCTCCGCGAAGACAACCTCCTTTGATACAGCTACCACCACAAGACTTGGCTCCACACTCCTCCACACCGTCACCAAATGATTCACCACCACCACCTGCTCCACCTCCTCATCCCCCTTCTCCATTGATTACTCAAGCATCTGGTTCGGGCACAGTACCGACCATGGATCCTGCTACTATCGCTCTGGTGACGTTACTGAGTAGCCAGATGACGAATCAGATGAAAGAAGCTATACCGGAGATGTTCCTTCGTCTTCGTAATGAGATCCTCAATACTGGCAACACATCAGGGGAAGCCAATGGAAACACTGGAGATTCATCTCACTACTCCTACAAGTCCTTCGTAGGATGTAAACCACCCAGTTTTAGTGGGTCTGAAGGCGCCGTTGGATTAATCCAATGGATTGAGAAGATTGAGGCAACATTGGATCTTTGCAGCTGCCCCGAACACCACAAGGTCCGTTACTCCGCGGGAACATTCAACAAACGGGCGCTGACCTGGTGGAATGGTCAGATCAACGCCCGAGGAAGAGAAGAAGCTATGGCAATGTCATAGGAAGACTTCAAAGCACTGCTGCGAACAGAATTCTGCCCCAAGAATGAGCTGCAAAAGTTGGAGGTTGAACTATTCAACCATGTGATGAAGGGGGCTGATCACATGGGGTACACTACTCGTTACCACGAGTTAGTTGCTTTGGTACCTGATATGGTACCAACTCTGGAGAAAAGGATAGACCGTTATGTAGGTGGACTTCCCGCCTGCATTCAGGGCATGGTTGTTTCAGCCAACCCTACTACTGTTGAATCTGCAGTGAGACTGTCAGGGAAACTCACTGACCTCATGGTAGCCTCTGGAGTTCTAAAGAAGGAGGCTGAACCTAGTAAGAACAAAGCTGAATCTTCAAAGAAACCCTCCCATCATCAGAAGAAGAAACAGAAGACCATCAAGAACTACACGGTGGCCACACCTCTGCAACAAGTGGCAGCAACACCACAGAACCCCAACCGCAAACCTTACACTGGCACGTTTCCTCTATGTGCCAAGTGTCAGTATCATCACCCTACTGACACTCCCTGCAAGCAATGCACGGGATGCGGAAGAAAGGGCCATTGGGTCCAGTACTGCCGGATGACACCTAATCAAGCAGTCAACAATGCTGCTTTGGCTCTCCCTCCACCAGCTAATCAAAACCATGGTGGATGCTATAACTGTGGCGAACAAGGCCACTTTGCGAAGAACTGCCCAAAGAAGGCTCAACCAGCAGTTCAAGCACCCCGTGGACGAGCCTTTGCTATCGGAGCACCAGCTGCACGCCAGGACCCAAATGTGGTCACTGGTACGTTTCTCTTATATGAATTTTATGCATCTGTTCTATTTGTTACTGGTGCGGATCAGAGTTTTATATCTACCGACTTTGCATGCCAACTAGATTCCATAGAGGAACAGTTAGACTCCCCTTACATTATAGAAGTAGCTAACGGGAAACAGATTACAGTTAGTACAGTTTATAGAAATTGCCCATTGACACTTAATGGTCATACATTTGCCATCGATTTGATACCGATGGAGTTGGGTAGTTTCGACATCATTGTTGGAATGGATTGGCTTTCCTCTAACCGAGTGGAAGTTATCTGTTCTGAGAAGCTGCTTCGAATTCCATTGCCGAGTGATCGTGTATTGGAAGTAAAAGGGGATCAAGCAAAACGAAGTGTCAAAATCATCTCTTGCATAAAGGCGCGTAAGTGTCTACAGAAGCAGTGCGTGGCGTACTTGGCTCATGTGGTGGAAAAGGGAAAAGAGAAGAAAGAGATTCAAGATGTACCGGTAGTGAAAGAATATCCTGAAGTGTTTCCTGAGGACTTACCAGGTTTGCCACCTGTGCGACCGGTAGAGTTTCGTATTGACTTAATTCCTGGAGCAACCCCGGTTGCTAAATCTCCCTACAGGTTAGCACCTTCAGAGATGCAGGAATTGTCTAGTCAGTTACAGGAGCTACTTGACAAGGGTTTCATCAGACCGAGCTACTCACCTTGGGGAGCTCCGGTCTTGTTCGTGAAAAAGAAGGACGGATCGTTCAGAATGTGCATAGATTACAGAGAGCTGAACAAACTGACCATCAAGAATCGTTATCCATTGCCGAGGATTGATGATCTGTTTGACCAACTGCAAGGAGCTCAATACTTCTCGAAGATTGACTTGCGGTCTGGATACCATCAGCTGAGAGTTCAAGATGAAGATATACCGAAAACGGCCTTCCGAACAAGATACGGGCATTACGAATTCATGGTGATGCCTTTCGGATTGACAAATGCACCAGCGGTTTTCATGGACCTCATGAACCGAGTGTGCAAGCCGTACTTGGATCAGTTTGTCATTGTTTTCATTGATGACATACTGATTTATTCCAAAACCAAAATAGAACATGAGCAACACCTTCGAAAGATCTTGGAGTTGTTGAAAGAAGAGAAACTCTATGCCAAATTCTCCAAATGTGAGTTCTGGCTAAGAGAAGTTCAATTTTTGGGTCATGTGGTCAACAGCGAGGGAATTCATGTAGATCCTGCCAAGATCGAGGCGATAAAGAATTGGGACACTCCGAAGACACCGACGGAGATACGGTCTTTTCTGGGATTGGCGGGTTATTACAGAAGGTTTATCTCAAACTTTTCTAAGATAGCTTTGCCTCTCACTAAGCTAACTCAGAAAAGTGAACCGTTTGTCTGGGAGCAGAAACAAGAGGATGCTTTTCAGACCTTGAAACTGAAATTATGTGATGCTCCAATTCTATCTCTCCCAGAAGGCTGTGATGATTTTGTTGTATACTGTGATGCTTCCCATCAGGGACTCGGTTGTGTATTGATGCAACGGGATAAAGTCATAGCCTATGCATCAAGACAGTTAAAGGTTCATGAGAAGAATTACACTACTCATGATCTTGAACTGGGAGCAGTAATCTTCGCCTTGAAGATTTGGAGACATTACTTATATGGCACCAAGTGTACCATATTCACTGATCACAAAAGTCTGCAGCACATCTTTGATCAGAAGGAGCTCAACATGCGACAGCGCCGTTGGGTTGAACTTCTGAATGATTATGATTGTGTGATCAAATACCATCCGGGAAAGGCGAACGTTGTAGCCGATGCCTTGAGCCGGAAGGAACGGGTCAAACCCCTACGTGTTAGAGCAATGGGGATAACCGTGCAGACCAGTTTAAGAGACAAGATTGTTCAAGCACAGCAAGAAGCACTTGACCGAGGTAATTTGAAGAAGGAACTTGATTGCGGAGCAGAGAAACAGTTTGACACGAAGCCTGATGGAGTGATCTACTACCGAGAACGGGTATGGATACCGGCGGTAGATGAATTGAGGAAACTTATCTTCGATGAAGCACACAAGACTAAATACTCTGTTCATCCAGGTGCTGATAAGATGTACCAAGACTTGCGTGGATTTTATTGGTGGCCTGGAATGAAGAAGGACATAGCCGAATACGTCGGTCAATGTCTAACGTGTGCGAAGGTAAAGGCGGAACACCAAAGACCGTCCGGTCTATTGGAACAGCCTGAGATTCCGCTCTGGAAGTGGGAACAAATAGCTATGGATTTCATTACCAAGCTACCCCGCACTTCCAGCGGTCATGATACAATTTGGGTGATCATTGATCGTTTAACCAAATCTGCTCATTTCTTGCCCATGCGTGAGAACTTCACCATGGATAAACTGGCAAGATTATACATCAACGAGATAGTGGTACGCCACGGTGTGCCATTATCTATTATTTCTGATCGAGATAGCCGATTCACATCAAGGTTCTGGCAATCATTGCAGAAATCTCTAGGGACACAGTTAAATCTGAGTACAGCCTACCACCCACAAACGGATGGTCAAAGCGAACGTACTATTCAAACCCTAGAGGACATGTTGAGAACATGTGTATTGGACTTCGGTGGAAACTGGGACTCCCATTTGCCACTGATTGAATTCTCCTACAATAACAGTTACCACAGCAGTATCGGATGTGCACCATTCGAGGCTCTTTATGGCCGGAGATGCCGATCACCGATCTGTTGTACTGAAGTTGGAGATAATCGAATAACTGGACCAGAACTTATCCAAGAAACCACCGACAAGATAGCTCAGATTCAAAGGAGACTACAAGCAACAAGGAGCAGACAAAAGAGCTACGCCGACAAACGGCGCAAGCTGTTGGAATTCCAAGTGGGAGATCGTGTAATGTTAAAGGTATCCCCATGGAAAGGCGTGGTACGCTTTGGGAATAAAGGCAAATTAGCACCACGATACGTAGGACCATTCGAGATCATCGAACGTATAGGTCCTGTATCTTATCGACTGCGATTACCAGATGAACTTAGTGGTGTGCATGACGTGTTTCACGTCTCAAACCTAAATAAATGCCTTGCTGACGAGTCTTTCGTCATTCCAGTCGAAGAGATTCAAGTCGACGAACAGTTACATTTCATTGAAGAACCTTTGGAGGTTATGGATCGCAAGGTTAAACAACTGAGGCGAAGCCGTATTCCTATTGTAAAGGTTCGATGGAATTCAAGACGCGGGCCCGAGTTCACTTGGGAACATGAAGATCACATGAAGTTAAAGTATCCCCAACTGTTTGAAGAGGAAGCTGTACCTGATAACAACACTTAAATTTCGGGACGAAATTTCTCTAACAAGGGGAGACTGTAACATCAGTGCCGGAACCGTCACCGGAACAGTGATCTCTACAGTACATGAACAGTAAAACAGGTATGAATCATACACATTTCAGTAATTTCATATTCATATCATTATCATGGTGAGTTGTCATAGAACAGTTTCAGAAACATTTAACAGAAACACAGTTCAGAACAATGGTTCTTGAGTCGGATAATTATCTGGCAATACAGAACCATCATGTGATTATTTGTTTAGGATTTATTATGTATAAACGTATGTGAGGCCTTACAGAACAAAACACACGAATATTGTTATGTGAATGCTAAATTGACGGGTTATTCGTATAGGTGACGATCTGTACGAATATATCTGAAAGTTTAATGTTCTGAATGATATTCTAAAATTAGAAAACAAGATTGAAAAGTATAGTTATCGTCGTGTTCGTACGGGTGACGATTCGAACGAATACACGCAACGACTGTACATTTCGATTTAAACAATTTATTAATATTTTTAAATTTTAATAAATAAGAAGATATTAGTTAATTTATTAGGAATTACAACCTAGAATAATTAAATGATTTCTACTTTTAAAATAATATCGTTTCGTCGCAGAAAACTACGCGAATCGGCATTTTACGCGAAACCGAACGAGACTGAACGACTGGGTGTTTCCACCCTTTAATGTGGTCATTTATGACCCAACAACCACCACCAAGACCCAAACCCTCCTCTCATTTTCGTTTATCTCCATTCTCTCTCTAAAAAGTGTGCTCTCCACCTTCTCTCTAGACGATCTCGTTCGTTTCAAGCCGGATTCAAGCTTATTTGGTGTCAAAACAACCATCTCTCCACGAAGATCACGAAAGTACAAGGATTTTTGACATCCAACCACTAGATTTAAGGTAATATTTGAGTTTAGATTCGGTTTAGTGTGTGTGTTCACGATTCACATGGGTTTTGTGGTATTAATCGAATATAGACGCTTAAATCAACTGGGTCAAGGTATTATATGTATTTAGGTATTGCTAGGAATGGTTAGTAACAGGTTTTACTTACTAGGATGAAGATGATGATGCCTAAACCTTTACAGGTTCGTGAGACTCATCGACCGAACCTTTGGAGTAATGGCCGAACCTTTTTCCAGGTACCATGAACCCTGGGCACCGAACCCTGCCACCTGCCAACGAACATGTGTTAGGTCTGCATCGAACCTATTGCCACAACCAGACCTGACAGCGAACCTTAGTACAGCACCGAACTAGTTAGGGTGACGAACCTGTTACCTCCACGAGCCTTATGGTGAGTTGCGAACCTGCATGCATGGCGAACCAAAGGATCCTAGCCTAATCTTCAGTCACTAGCCAAACCATAGTGTCAAACCTTTACTAGGGGTGAACCCTTCCTGGCCGAACACTAAGGGTTCGTTGGGGTTGGAGTAGCCGAACCCTTGCCTTAAAGATAGCCGAACCTTTGGCCAAAATAAATAGGTTCGCTGCCCCTAGAGTATACTGAACCAAATTGTTATAAGAACTCGTGATTATTAAGGTGCATGGGGGTTAGATACGTATATATACATAAGGCAAAGTATGTGTATGCATGGGAACCCACGTAAGCTATGCATGGAGTAAATAACTTAGGAATTTCATGGGTTGGGGATTACTATAACAACATAGTGATTAACATGCAATAACAATTCAACATGAATTGTTAACGGTCATGAGATGGCATAACAATCGGATAATCTTCTTATATGATCATTGGAGACAAAAGCTCAAGTAATCTAATCAATTAGGAATCAAGTATTGACATTTGGGCTTAAGTGGGCCCAATGGGACTTAATTAAGTCCATAACTTATTCAATGTTTATTTAAATTATGATGTTGTTAATAAAAATTTAAAGGTTGTGGACTTAAAAGTCTTGTTTAAAAATTTAAATATGAATTATAAATTTGCATTGTTTTCCTTTAGTTAAATTTTGTTATAAAGGATTAATTGTAATGCTTTGGTGCTGGTAACAGGTTCAACATTTCGAGAGGAGTTCTGCAAGTATTCGTGGCCTAAAAGTGGTTGGATCGAAGGAAACAAGATGGATGAATGGTGCTGGTAACAGGTTCAACGGCTGAACCTTCATCCTCAGTTGGCGAACCTTGAAGAGGCTCCACGAACCCTAATGGTTCGAAGGTCATCAGCCGAACCCTTATGGGACCTCACGAGCCTGCACCGAACCTTCAACCTGGCCGCCGAACCCTGTGCATGCCACAAACCTTCTTGCAGACCTCAGGAACCATTGCATGATGACGAACCCTGCATGGTTCGTGGCATTACCCGCCGAACCCTAGGAGACTCACGAACCCTAGGCGGACCAGGAACCTGCGGCGAACCCTCCATGCATGCATCACGAACCATTCCTATCCGAACCTCCTATTATTTTGAGCATATCATCGACGAACCATTAGCCATGCAGCCGAACCATGCTAAGACCTCTGGATCCCGAACCTTTCATTATAAGATCCGAACCCTTTTGAGTAGCCTTGACCGAACCTAGGCCCTTGAACTCCAAAGGTTCGCTGCCCAAAGTTGGCAGCCATGACCTCTTTCAGCCCAATTCAAGTTTCTTTGGCCCAACTTCATTAAAAATTGGCCCATAGACGTAAACCAAGCCCAATGGAGTTATATCGGCCATTACGATCTTTAAATTTGCCCAATATTGTCTTTGGTATTTTACATGGCCCATAAAAATGTTGGTTGACCCAACCTCACATACAATTGGGCCATGGTTAACCTAAGAGACCTATAGACCTCTATTTAAGTCTATCATGTCTTCATGGGCTCAAGGCCCAATGGTTGGCCCAAATTCGATTACTTGTGGCCCATATGATTCGGTCAAGTCCATTAGAACTCTCTATCCAATAGCAAACCCACATTGAGTCTCGTTTAGAACTTTGGCCTACACTCACATACTTGGCCTAATAACAATTGCTTTTGGCCCATGTTGTGGGCCACAATGCAAAGTAGTTATGAATTGGTTTAGGTTGGGTTAAGTTTAACCTAAACTAATAATGAGATCAATTCATAATCACAAGGGACTTAAAACAATTGGAACATTTCGTCAAAACTTCAAGTTTTACAAGGTTATCGAATTCGTTAGAACATGTTATTTATGCATAATGAGTTTGTGCATAAAAGATCATAACATAGTCTTTTCATGAATCATTGATCAATCATGTAACTCAATCGTGACTTTCAAGTTCATACAACACTTTTCAAACACAAGATCATGTTGTTCAAGAAGCGGTCATTTTCAAGTTATCACAAGTCAATCAATGAATCAAAGTCTATACAATTATAAATCTTATATCTTATGTATGATTACAATGATATAGGAACCAGTTAGAAGTCCTGTTTGCTACTTGCTATTTGTTATAGTTCAGAGTCTACTGCAGACAGGTGAGAACATTAGCCCCTCTTTTTACTGTTTTTACAACTGTTTTGGGGTGGAACACGTGATCAAATGCTCTTACTTCAATCATATTTCATGATACATATTACTGTTACTTGGCAAACTGTAACATCAGTGCCGGAACCGTCACCGGAACAGTGATCTCTACAGTACATGAACAGTAAAACAGGTATGAATCATACACATTTCAGTAATTTCATATTCATATCATTTATCATTATCATGGTGAGTTGTCATAGAACAGTTTCAGAAACATTTAACAGAAACACAGTTCAGAACAATGGTTCTTGAGTCGGATAATTATCTGGCAATACAGAACCATCATGTGATTATTTGTTTAGGATTTATTATGTATAAACGTATGTGAGGCCTTACAGAACAAAACACACGAATATTGTTATGTGAATGCTAAATTGACGGGTTATTCGTATAGGTGACGATCTGTACGAATATATCTGAAAGTTTAACGTTCTGAATGATATTCTAAAATTAGAAAACAAGATTGAAAAGTATAGTTATCGTCGTGTTCGTACGGGTGACGATTCGAACGAATACGCGCGACGACTGTACATTTCGATTTAAACAATTTATTAATATTTTTAAATTTTAATAAATAAGAAGATATTAGTTAATTTATTAGGAATTACAACCTAGAATAATTAAATGATTTCTACTTTTAAAATAATATCGTTTCGTCGCAGAAAACTACGCGAATCGGCATTTTACGCGAAACCGAACGAGACTGACCGACTGGGTGTTTCCACCCTTTAATGTGGTCATTTATGACCCAACAACCACCACCAAGACCCAAACCCTCCTCTCATTTTCGTTTATCTCCATTCTCTCTCTAAAAAGTGTGCTCTCCACCTTCTCTCTAGACGATCTCGTTCGTTTCAAGCCGGATTCAAGCTTATTTGGTGTCAAAACAACCATCTCTCCACGAAGATCACGAAAGTACAAGGATTTTTGACATCCAACCACTAGATTTGAGGTAATATTTGAGTTTAGATTCGGTTTAGTGTGTGTGTTCACGATTCACATGGGTTTTGTGGTATTAATCGAATATAGACGCTTAAATCAACTGGGTCAAGGTATTATATGTATTTAGGTATTGCTAGGAATGGTTAGTAACAGGTTTTACTTACTAGGATGAAGATGATGATGCCTAAACCTTTACAGGTTCGTGAGACTCATCGACCGAACCTTTGGAGTAATGGCCGAACCTTTTTCCAGGTACCACGAACCCTGGGCACCGAACCCTGCCACCTGCCAACGAACATGTGTTAGGTCTGAAACGAACCTGTTGCCACAACCAGACCTGACAGCGAACCTTAGTACAGCACCGAACTAGTTAGGGTGACGAACCTGTTACCTCCACGAGCCTTATGGTGAGTTGCGAACCTGCATGCATGGCGAACCAAAGGATCCTAGCCTAATCTTCAGTCACTAGCCGAACCATAGTGTCAAACCTTTACTAGGGGCGAACCCTTCCTGGCCGAACCCTAAGGGTTCGTTGGGGTTGGAGTAGCCGAACCCTTGCCTTAAAGATAGCCGAACCTTTGGCCAAAATAAATAGGTTCGCTGCCCCTAGAGTATACTGAACCAAATTGTGAACTCGTGATTATTAAGGTGCATGGGGGTTAGATACGTATATATACGTAAGGCAAAGTATGTGTATGCATGGGAACCCACGTAAGCTATGCATGGAGTAAATAACTTAGGAATTTCATGGGTTCATGGGTTGGGGATTACTATAACAACATAGTGATTAACATGCAATAACAATTCAACATGAATTGTTAACAGTCATGAGATGGCATAACAATCGGATAATCTTCTTATATTATCATGGGAGACAAAAGCTCGAGTAATCTAATCAATTAGGAATCAAGTATTGACATTTGGGCTTAAGTGGGCCCAATGGGACTTAATTAAGTCCATAACTTATTCAAAGTTTATTTAAATTATGATGTTGTTAATAAAAATTTAAAGGTTGTGGATTTAAAAGTCTTGTTTAAAAATTTAAATATGAATTATAAATTTGCATTGTTTTCCTTTAGTTAAATTTTGTTATAAAGGATTGATTGTAATGCTTTGGTGTAAATAATTATTAAGTGATTGAATTGGGACTTTGTTATAATTAGACAACTTAGTTGTCTGGATTTTAAACGAAAAATAAAGGAAACTCTGCCAAAATTTTCTAAAATATAAAAACGATCTATTATTATTATTCAAGGCATTTGGGATCATAAAAAGGGTAGCGAGGATAGATTGGATCTTAGTTACACTAGTACTAAGACACTTAGCTGCACACACAACAAAACCCAAACCTTAGGCACAACGACTACTACGCGTACTTATTGTATTCGAATTCTATTAAAATAACTCAGGAACTGAAGAAACCTAGCTACAAACAAGAGCGCGCATTTTGTGTAGATCATTTACATAGCAGCACAGGTGAGTTCATTGCCCCTTTTCTAAACATCTTTGTTTTAAAACGCGCGGCTGAGAAGCATGCGTAAACTGTTTATTTAAATTGTTTACTTGAATGCTTTTAAATTATATGCTTTACATATATATAAATGTTATCCTAGATCATGTCTAGGAAGATTTTATGCAGGTTATTAACTGATTTACTTATATATTAAGTGAATAATCAAGTTAAACTAAACTTTTCAATAAGTCAAAACATTTCAAACAAATCAAACTAGACATTTTGACAAAACAAGGGTGTGAGTTCAAGGAATCAAATCAAACATTTTGACAACCCAAGTGGGTGAATTCAGGGGATCAAATCAAACATTTTGACAACTCAAGTGGGTGAATTCAGGGGATCAAATCAAACATTTTGACTAATCAAGTGGGTGAATTCAAGGAATCAAATCAAACATTTTGACAAAACAAGTGTGGGACATCAAGGCATCAACAAAACAATCTTTGCAAAGACAACATTCAATGTTCTACAAACCAAGTGTTTGTTGAACAATAAATCAAGTGTACAACCGATCAATGAATCTGGTATTCTATGATCAACACATCAAGTACATCTTGTGACAGAATCAGACGATCATTAAATCATTTTTAAGGGATAGTATGGGAAATATCAGAGATAACATATGCCAACACATTGAATCCAGAAATCCTATATTTCAAGAAGTCCTAGCTAGACTGATTGACTTGTAGGTGTTATGTTTGATGATATTTACAGAATTCCCTAACTACTAAGTACCTAGATTGACAGACTAGTCTACTCGAGTATGACCACGGGCCCCAATCAATAGGACTTAGACTTTATTAAATGTTTACTTATTTGTTTAATTAAACATTTATAACTGTTTATACAATTGTGTGGGTGATCATATTTTGTGATGAACTTGTGAAATCAACATGGATTTCAAATGATTGTAATGACAGGGACAACAAACAGAGGAACTTATGGGATTGTGTTAAGGGTAAAAATGCTTAATTGTTATTAACAGCAGTGTCATATGCATATTAGTATGTGGTGGGATGTTGGCTAGGGCTTGTCCCTTACATATGCCCTATATATAAGCATACCGATGTGGATATTACATGTGGTGTTAATGAGGTTAGGGTCTTTACCAAAGGAGGTTTTCAAATCATTTTCAACTACAAAAACTATATGAACTCACCAACCATGTGTTGACTTGATCTTTTTGCATGACTTCTCAGGTGACGAACAGGTCAATTAGGAAGTCATTTTGTTCGGACTAGGACTTCAGATAGAAGAATAGTATTTTGGACCTGCATACTTTTGAAGACATCATTATACAATTTATTTTGTATATCTTGTGTAAATACAAGATAGTCATTTTATGATGTTTACAATAGATTTACACTGTTAAATTATAAACGATACTGATGTAATTTAACTTTGTAATTCTATTTTATTTAGCATTTCTCATTTATATCATGTGCAATGAAAACAATATGATCACTTTTGATTATCAGTCCCGATATCGCGCCCCGGGAACCTTCCGCCCGACGGGGACTCCGGTCCTACCCCGCCGGCTCGGGGTGTGACACAAACATTACAGGTTTACTTTAGAAATCCAAGGGATTTCTCAATTGTTTTTAAAGGAATTTATAAACTCTTTTACTCTAAACTCGTGTTTTCGAAATTAATCTTTTATAAACCTTGTTGTTATAGAAGGATGCTATCTTATGTACTCAATCAAAGGATTCACAATATGGTATTCAAACAACGGTTTTCATGGTGTTCAAACAAGGATTCATTTCATGGTAATCAAACAGAGGATTCGTTTCACGGTACTCAAACAAGGTTTTCAATCATGTTATCAAATAAGGCATTAACACGCTAGTTTAAAGCAATGTTCAAAAGCATGGTGTCCATCGTTGTGAACAAACTTATAAACACATCAGGTTTCATATTCATTACCGTTAATACTGGGTGATCACAACAAGGGAAAGCGGACACATTTGGGGAAACCGATTGCTGCAGTTAGATTTTAAATTTGTTTTATAAACTAACTGCAGATTTCGGTTACGTATGGTTATCATTGTTGCTGACAAATTTTCTGACTCCAAACGTAGTTTGGGACTTGATTATATGTTGGTTTTTGTGCAAACAGTCTTTGGACTGTTTACACTTGTTTGACATACCTGATGTTAGTTTGGGTTGCAACCCATCCATGTAATTCCATTATTGCTTTAATATACCTATGCCTTATATTACATATTCATGTTTACAAATGTTAAACCTATTGTTCTCATCAACTACTTCTGTCGTTGACAGTTACTTTTCACGTGTTTCAAGTAATCAGGTTTAAGACTTTCTCAGGGACAACTAAGGAGACCATTCTAAGATAGAACAAGATGAAGAAACATGCTAGGATGGATTAGAAACACACTAAATCCTAATTGTTTAATTGTCTTGTTTGAAGTCTTTTTTTCTAACTATAATTTTGGGTTTGTAGTTGTCTTTCTTTTGGTAGATAAATGGTCTGTAACTAAACAATTGTCTAAACATTATGAAACTTAGTAATTCATTGTGGTTGTTCTTGTTCAATACTTGTGCATGATTCAACTGTTCATATGTCACCGCGCCGTGGATTCCGCACGCGGCGCAGGTGTGTGACAAGGAAGCAGTGGCTAAAGACAATTTGAAACGCGAACTCGATTGTGGAGCCGAGAAACACTTCAAGACAAAACAAGATGGAGTTATCTATTATCTGGATCACGCCTGGATTCCAGCAGTAGATGAACTCCTAACACTCATAATTGACGAGGCACACAAGACACGATATTCTATTCATCCTGGTGCCGATAAGATGTACCAAGATCTTAGGTCGTTTTATTGGTGGCCGGGAATGAAGAAGGATGTTGCAACTTATGTTGGCAAATGCATCACATGTGCTAAAGTCAAAGCTGAACACAAGAAACCTTCGGGTTTGCTGGAGCAACCAGAGATACCACAATGGAAGTGGGAACAAATAGCTATGGATTTCATTACCAAGCTACCCCGCACTTGCAGCGGACACGATTCAATTTGGGTCATCATTGATAGATTGACCAAATCCACACACTTCTTGCCGATCAGAGATACTTACAAGATGGAAAAGCTAGCAAGACTTTACATCGACGAAATAGTAGGGAGGCACGGGGTGCCGTTGTCTATTATTTCCGACGGGACAGTCGATTTACATCGTAGTTCTGGCAATCGTTGCAACAATCCTTAGGGACAAGTGTTAACTCAAGCACCGCTTATCATCCACAAACTGATGGACAAAGCGAGCAAACCATTCAAACCCTAGAGGATATGCTGAGGACATGCATCCTAGACTTCGGTGGAAGTTGGGATACACACTTACCACTCATTGAGTTCTCCTACAACAACAGCTACCACAGCAGCATTGGATGTGCTCCGTTCGAAGCACTATATGGTAGAAAGTGTCGGTCTCCAATTTGTTGGACCGAGGTGGGAGATAACAGAATCACTGGGCCTGAACTTATTTAGGAGACTACTGATAAGATTGCCCAGATACAACAACGATTACAAGCAACACGTAGCCGCCAAAAGAGTTACGCAGACAAACGGCGCAAGCCTTTAGAATTCGATGTGGGTGACCGAGTTATGTTGAAAGTGTCCCCATGGAAAGGCGTAGTTCGTTTTGGGGTTAAGGGAAAATTAGCACCAAGGTATGTCGGACCGTTTGAGATTACTCAATGCATAGGTCCTGTTGCATACAGACTCAAACTCTCTGATAAGCTCAACAGAGTACACGATGTGTTTCATGTATCAAATCTCAAGAGGTGCTTAGCAGACGAAACATTGATCATACCATTGGAGGAAATACAAGTTGATGAGCAACAACATTTCATTGAAGAACCTATAGAGATTATGGAACGTAAAGTCAAGAGATTGAAACGTAGCCATATCCCTATTGTAAATGTTCGATGGAATTCCAAGCGTGGACCAGAATTTACCTAGGAGCGTGAGGACAACATGAGAACAAAGTTGTTAGTATTTAGGTGAAAACCTAAGTACAGTTAACACAACTAATCAAGAGAAACAATAGTGTTCAAGAGAATAGCAAGAACAAATCGGTTGCGATCTGATATCCATAGATGACAGGAATCAGATGGCCAACAAATCAGTGTGAAAACAATGTGATAACAGGATGTTTAGTTGAGTCCGATAGTGAGGAAACACAAATTAAAGACCTAATTACAGTGTCTGTTAGTGCATATATGTAATAGTTTGCTATTCAAAGTTGTATTTATTTTGAGTTTTTTATAGGTTCGGCAAATAGGTTTGTCTAAGGTTCATCTGGCCCACGAACCTAGACAGGTTCGGCGAACCTATTGCTTTGATAGGTTCTGCGAACTTATAACCTGGAGAAGGTTCGGGGAACCTATAGGTTTGGCAACCTAGGTTCGCCCAGCGAACCTAAGGGTTCGGCCGGCGAACCTAGAAGTTCGGCTCATAGATAGGTTCGGCTGACAGATTGTGTATAAATAGGAGGTTTGTCTGAATTCTTGATAACTTTGACAGAACTTCAGAAAACCTGAGAGGATTTTCTCTGTGTGAGAAGACTTCTGTGTGAAAGAACTTGTAATCATTTGTTGATTAATACAAGAGTGTTTATGAAATCGCTTGTATTTCTTTGATTCTATACATATCATACATGGATTCCGCATGTGATTGATAGTTCGTAGAGCTTCTTTATCGATCCTTATCAGTTTCACCAAATCAACAGTGGTATCAGAGCGTTTGGTGAGGTTCTACACAAGTTAATCAAAGAATTCAAGTGATTTGAAGGTTTTGAAGACTTAAAGATCAATTATGGCTAAAATTTCTTCTTTTCTTGATTGATTGATGGCTGTTTTAGGTAAATATTATCATCAATTGTTGTTGAATTACAACAATTGAAGATTTTGTGGTGTTATTGTGAAGATTTAGAAGGATTTGTCTAAGTTTTGGAAGGTTTCCCTCCCAAAATTTTTGAATTCTGTTGTACAGGTTCGTGAGGCGAACCTGTGGATAGCTGAACAAAAGGTTCGCTGTTTAAGAAGTTTTTCTGAGGTTCGGTTGTGTTTTCTGAAGAGGTTCGTACATGGTTCGGCCAAGGTTCGTCCAAGATTCGGCCAAGGTTCGTGTGATAGTTCGGCTGAGGTTCGCTGGTGACTGTGCAAGGTTGGTCTAAGGCTCGGATTCAAGGTTCGTCCTAGGTTCGTTAAAGGTTTGTCTGAGTTGGAGCGTTCGTCTGAAATTAGAGTGCAAGGTTAGTCTGATAGTTCGTCTCAAGGTTCGGTGCTGTTTCAACAGAGGTTCGTCTGATTCTAGGTTCGCTTGGATCAAGGTTCGCTTGTCTCTGGGTTCGCTTATCTTATGGTTCGCCTGTAAGAAGGTTCTCTTGTGATCAAGGTTCGTGAGTTGAAGGTTCGCTTCTCTAGGTTCGCTTGGTTGGTTCAAGGATCGCCTAAGTGAAAAGGTTCGGCAAGTGATTTTTCAGAAAAGGTTCGCTGCTTACAAATTCAAGAAGTGGGTAATGCCAACAAGGTGCCAAAGTTATTAGATTTGGCTGATTATGACAATTGGAAGGGACGCTTCGAAACTCATCTCAATGGCACAGACACTAATCTATGGCAGAGAATTTTATCTCCATATGAGAGACCAAGGGTTGTTGGAACTGATTTAATTCAACTCTTAGAATGACTAGATGTCAATGAGCGAAAGAAATATGACTCAGAGAAAAAGGCATATTGGTTATTGAGTCAAGCTATTCCAAACCAGATTCTACACCAATTTGATGAACACAAGACAGCTTATAGTCTTTGGAATGCCTTAAAGGCTGGAGTTGAAGGAAACACGCATCTGAAGAAGATGAAGGCAACAGACATTAGAAAGGAGTTTGAAACTTTTAACATCATTGGAAATGAGAGTCTGGATGCCTTAATCACTAGATACAGACATTTGTTGACCGAAGTGAGAAAATGTGGCATTGATTATTCTGAAGGTAAGAAAATTGACTGTCTTGCTGATGCCCTGCCTGATAAATGGAATTCTTTCTTGCTGATATTGAGAGAGAATATATCTGGATTGACATTGGTAGAATTTATTCAGAAGCTTGAGGAACAAGAAATGAGGGATAAACGGAAATCAAGACGAGTGAATGTTACACAAGATCCTGCATTATATAGTGGTTCTGTAACTACACCACCTGCTTCGTCTGCCAAAATTCAGACTGCATTTGTATCTTGTACTTCAGACAGTACTCATGTTCCTTCTGCTTCTTCAAGTTCTAGTTCATCCTACTATAACAACGAGAAGAAGTATGACCAGACTCCACCTCCTGTTCAGCTCAATACTACCAATCTGGGAAAAGTTACTGTTGAAGCGATCAAGGATCATATGACTATTCTATCTTGTGTTGTTAGTGCATACTATGAACAAGTTGCTGGAAGGATTGGGAATGTAAATCTGACTTTTGAAGATTATGCACAAATTGATGAGGATGAAATGGAACTGATAGATAAGCAATGGGCATTGGCAAGTGTTATTCGCAGAATCAATCGGTATGAGAAGCAGACGGGAAAGAAATTCACCTTTGACCGCAACACCAAATTTGGATTCAATCCAAAATCTACTCAGTGTTATAACTGTGGTGAACATGGTCACTTTGCGAGAGAATGCAAGAACCCAAAGAAGCATGGAAATCTGAACCCATTTAAGCAAAAGGAAGATTATCAGAAAAGGAAAGAAAAACATGAAGAATCATCTTCTAAAGCACTTGTTAGTCAAGCTGATGAGGGCTATGACTGGGGCAAACAATACGATGATCTGATGGGTGCATTCATGGCTTCATTGGAAGAAGACTCTGGGAAAGGAAAGGAGAAAGTGGATGAGGTGAATGAGGTAAATAATGATCTGTTTGAGATGATCGATAGACTGAAAGAGATGAATTCTCAGCTAACTTCTGATCTGAGAGAATGCACAGAAGCAAATAAGAAGTTGATTTCAAAAGAAAAAGCATTTGACAAAAAGGTAACTTATCTTGGTAAAGAAAATGAAGATATGAAAATCAAGGTTTTACAGAATAATCATGCTGTGTCTGTGCATCTTGATTCAGTTCAGAAGTTGAAAGTAGAATTATCAGCAGCCAAAGCTGAAGCTGAGTTGAACAAGGCCAAGCTTGAAAAGTACCAAAATTCTGCGTATGTCATCGATTACTTTGCGGCTATGCAAAGATCTTCGCATGATACTTCTGGAATTGGTTTTCACGATGTGCCACGTCCTACTAGTTATATATCAAGACCACAACTTGATCCAGATTTGGAAGTTAATCCGGTTTCTTTAAAGGAAAATGTGTCTGATCAAGTGACTGAGGATGTGGAAAGTTCATCATCTCATGATAGTGAATTTGTTGATTTTGATGCTCCTATTATCGAGGACATCACCGAATCAGAATATCCAGCTGATATTCTGAGAATGATTGGTCATCAACTAGTTAACACTGTTGAGAAGAAGAGTCCTACATTTCAGAAATCAAATTCTGAAACAAAATCAGCTGACAAAGCAGTGGTTAAGCAAAATGTTGTTTCCAAACCAAGATTAAAAGTCAAAACATCCTCCACTCTTAAGCCAACTGTGTTTGTTAAGTCTTCTACTACACAGAAAGGAGAGTCGGGTAATGTTTTTCAAAAACAAAAGGGTTTTTCTGAAAAGGTTAATCAGAAGTTTGTCAAGGTGGTTGACAAGAGTAATCAAATTGGGGCTGGAAAGAAGGGTAACTCAAAGCTTTTTCAAAAAAATAATTTCAAGACAAAAGCCACTAGTTTGAAGCATAAGGGTTCATCTCCATCTGTTGCATCGAAATCTTTGGGTTCATCAAAAGGTTGTGATGAATTAAAACCAAAGAGCACTTCACAAAGGAAATGCTACATATGTGGGAGATTGGGTCATGTCATTGCTGATTGTGATATGGATACTTGCAACAAATTTCATACTTTTACTCAACGAGAAACACGACAGTGTTTTACTTGTGGAGGAAAAGGACATATTTCAGCAAATTGTCCAAATCATAAGATCAAAAAGAATTCTTTCAATGACAGTCGGGTGATCCAATCTGGTGGGAGTCCTAGGAGGGTAACGCCTAGTGAAGAGGAAATGAAAGTCCTCAGAAAATTTGATCCTGAATGTGTCTGGGTTAAGGAAGAAAAGATTCAGAAAAAAAAAGTTTTTGAAAACAAACAACATGTTAAAAGATTGGTGAAAAAGGCATCATCATCTGAAGATGAATTTTATGACAATTTTTCTTCTAAAGAATTTCCAAAAAAAAATGTTAATTCTAACTCTTTTTGGAAATTCAAACAAAGGTCAGATGATAAATTTTTGGTGAGAAAGGATGAATACTTAGAAGATGGGTCTTCAAGTAGTTCATCAAAACCAAATGGCAGGAGGCTATTCAGGGAGACTCAACGCCGGAATGGCGGGAGTCATCCCTTTTGGTACTGATCAAAATTATTAATTTATTGTGCATGTGGCATTCATGGGCCATATCAACAGTCGCTGGATTGTTGATAGTGGATGCTCACGGCACATGACAGGAGAGTTAGGTTTGTTGAAAGATTTCAGGGAGATGAAGGGATGTTACATTAACTTTGAAGGTGACAAAGGTGGTCAGATTACCGGGTGTGGTAGTTTGACTAATTGTAAAGTTTCCTTTGACATTGTGAATTACTGCAAGGAGTTAACTAACAATCTTTTAAGTGTGTCACAGATTTGTGATAAAGGGTATAAGGTGTTGTTTGATGACAATAAATGTTATGTGCTTCAACAAGGAATTCAGATTCCTGAAGAATGGATACTGATGACTGCCGACAGGAGTAAGGATTTATATGTTTTGGACATGGCTAAGGCGGAGACTGTAAACAAGGTGGAGACGTGTCTGGTGTTGAAGGCAACCGAGCAGGATACTAGGTCTTGGCACAGACGGATGGGTCACATACATATTAGGAAGATGAATCATTTAGTGCGTAATCACTTGGTTGATGGAGTATCGGTGAAACACTTTAAACTCCCTGATGTGTGTGTGTCTTGCAAGAAGGGTAAACAGAAAAGGAGGTCTCATAAAACAAAAACAATGTTTTCTATTGATAAGCCCCTGAAACTACTTCACATGGATTTGTTTGGACCGATTAATGTGAAGATTATCGGTGGTGAATCATACTGTTTTGTGGTGACCGATGATTTTTCGAGATTCTCATGGGTAATGTTCTTAAAGTTTAAATCAGAGACTTATGAAAATTTTGTTTTACTGGTGAACAGGTTAGAGACATTGTACAAGTTAAGGGTAAGGCGTGTTTGATAAGACAATGGGACAGAGTTCAAGAATCAAAACATGGAAGAATTTTGTAATTCAAAGGGCATTCAGCAGCAATTTAGTGCACCGTATGAACCACAAATGAACAGTGTAGCTGAGAGAAAGAACCTGACATTGATTGAGTCTGCTAGAACTATGCTTGCTGATTCAAAGCTCCCCATTACTTTCTGGAGTGAAGCCGTAGTGACCGCCTGTTTTACCATTAACCGAGTGCTAATTGTGAAAAGACATAATAAGACTTGCTATGAACTGCATCAGAATCGAAAACCAAATTTGGAACACTTGGAACCTTTCGGGGCTCCGTGTACCATGCTTAAGAAAGATGCTAAATTCAACTCTAAAGTTGAAGAAGGTTTCTTTCTTGGGTACAGCCTACCCAACAAACGTGTGTTTAACAAACGCACGGGTGTTGTGGAACTATGGTATAATGTGGATGTTCAAAGACACACACCTATACCTGAAGGCAAAGGACCAAATTGGCTTTTCAATTATGATACACTTTTTGAGTCTTTTAACTTGTCTCCTCATGTTACTGATGATGAAATATCCTTGCAGATGTTATATGATCTGCAGGATGTAGAGCCCAGAACACGTTGAAGATTGACAAAGTCAACCCGGAAGAGTCAACACTAAGATTTTGACTGATTTCGAGTACAGCCAATTCGAGTACACCATGTGTTTGTGTACTCGAAGTTCTGTTTTAGATTTCGTGTACACCTAGGCCTAGTATAAATAGACGTATTTTGTACAGGTTTAGGTTGGAATCCCGAGGCATTTGCTCTCTAGACGTATTGAGGCACTTGTACTTGATTTTTCTGTATATATACAAAGATTACATTTTTCTACTTGCTTTCTTGATTCTAACTTGGATTCCGCACTTGTTTGAGATCATTGATGATGATTTAGAAGATAAAGTTTTGTTCTTGATCCGGTTTGAGACCTACAAGTGGTATGAAAGCTTGAGTGCTCTTTTCATCATCAAGGTAACAACTTTCTGAAGCAAGTTTAATACTTTATCATTCTTCTCTACTCCATCTAGCTGCTATGTAAATTTGGGACTCCAAATCTTAAGAAATATTTTTATAAAATTTTTCTTAAGTATTTTCGAGTTCAAAATTTTCGAGTTCAGCTATTTCGAGTACAGATAGGGTGTTCGAAGTATAGCTACCGTTCGAGTACCAGAGATTTTCGAGTACAAAGGTTACTTCAGATACAAGTGATTTTGATTACAAGGATTTTCGAATACAAAGTTAAGTTCAAGTACAACAAGGGCTTCGAGTACACGATTCGGATACACAGTTGTCGAGTACAACAAATGGTTCGAGTACAAGACTCTTTTCGTAGACAGGAGAATTTCGATTACTGTCTTGTCTTTGGGTAGTGCTTGGTGATCTGTTCTACAGGGACGTTGTGAACAACACTTAGAAATTATTTCAGTCATGGCATCTAAGAATCTGACTAACCTGTCCAATCTGCTTAATCTGGACAATGAAATTGGCACCGGAACAAAGCCACCAAGGCTCGTGTCGGGAGGTAACTTCCAAGATTGGAAATTCAGATTCCAATCGTTTATCAAATACGCTGATCCAAAGCTTTGGAGATCCATTGAAGAGGGTCCCTTTGTGCCCTCATACCAGAGTGAAATCAATGGTCCTCTTGTTCCCAAGGATCCTGAATTGTACACTGACAATGACATCCTTATGATGGAAAAGGATGAAAAGGCCTATGCATCAATCACAATGGCACTATCAACTGAAGTAGCTCATGGGTTTAAGGAACACAAGACCGCAAAGGAACTATGGAATGCCTTGATTGAACGGTTTGAAGGAAATGAAGACATGCGAGAGAGTCACAAGGATATGTTGAGACAAAGGTTCAACATGTTTAATCACATCAAGGGAGAGTCCCTTGAAGCACAGATGAATAGATTCACCCATTTGATGACCGAGATGACAAGTTCTGAAATTGTGATGACTAAGGGAGAAGTGAACAAGAAGCTTCTGAATTCACTACCTTACACTTGGAACTCAAACTGCACAACAATCAAAAGAACAAAGGATATGTACAAGACCTCTCTGAGTGAGCTGATCTCAATCATCAACTCCTATGACATGGATGATAAACAGAGAGCACTGAACCATGCCAGTCAATGGGCATTGCACCTGTGTCTGAAAACTCTGCTCTTCTATCAGCTCTCAGTCTTCAAGCTTCAGGGATGCAACACTATCAGCATTCCTCATCTCAGTCAATTCCTTTTGAGACCGCATTCCTATCATCTGGACAAGCCGAATCAGTGTCCAAGATCAATCCAGAAAGTGAAGAAAATCTGCTGCTGTTTAAAGGTTTTATGAATAGCTACAATGCATTCATAGCAGGAGAATTGGCACCTGCCAACCTAACTCAGGACAACTTAGAGCTAATAAATCCAGCTGATGTTAAGGAAATTGATATCTCTTGGCAAATGGCAATGGCTGTTTTTTGGGCAAAGAAGTTCATCAACCGATATGGAAGGAATAGTTTTGGAAATAACCTGAGAAAGAAACTTGGATTTGACAAGTAAAAGCTACGGTGCTACAACTGTGATCAACCAGGTCACTTTGCTAGAGAATGTAAGCAGCCTAAGACAGACAAGGAAGGAGAAAAGAAGTTTGAAGAAAAAGCTGTGACTGCAGCTGCAGGAGGAAGTGCTAGCACGTCTAAAGCACTGGTAACTCAAGAGACTGACTCCTATGATTGGAGTGATCAAGTGTAGGAACTGGAACTAACACTGAGTCACGCGTTCATGGCTTAGGTGGATGACAAGCAAAAGGAGGTAACTGAAAATCTTTGCTCAACCTCATGCATAGATGAAGTATTTAAGTACAGGTCACACAATGAATCATTAATCAAAGAAGTAACTAAACTTAAATATTTTAACTCATAATTTCTTAAAAATGAGGGAGTTTTTAATAGAAAACTGGAAGCCGAGGGTCGGGATGTGGCAAGGCTAAAAGAACTTTTGAGTGACAAAGAGTCCAACTATCGTGATGCTAGACGCAAAATCGATCAACTCACTTTGGAGTTGGACCAAGTCAAAACTCAACTTTCTAAAACCTCAGTAAAATGTGAAAAATTTGATTATTCAAGCAAAGTTTTGGAAAACATGGTAAGCATCCAATACAAGGAAAAGAGGGGTAAGGGTCTTGGTTTTAATGAGTGTGAACCACCGTTTAACCATAATTACTCAAGCATGCCAAGGATCAACACATCAGTTGATGACTTGGAATTGGATTCTAATCGTGCTTGTGACTTTCCCACCAAGCCTGTTATACTCACAGTTGACCCTGTTATGACTAACGACTCTGAGGTTTGTGCAGAAAAACTAAGTGTTACAGGTTCAGAGGAGAATGAGGTAGAAAGAAGTGCTAGGAGGAGCGCAGATTGTGAACCTTATGTTCCAACAGGATCCTTGGAACAAGTTTCTTCAAACTTATCTCTGGCCAAAGTAACTGTGATGTAAAGCCCTTTGACCCAATTGAATTTCACCAGAAAGTCTGCTGCTTTGCATGTGGTAAACCAGGCCACATTGCTCGACATTGTCTGCACCGACCTACTGAGTTCTTCTATGGGAAGAATCAGAAGGTCACACCTAAGGCTGAACTGGTTAGCAAATATTTGAGGACAGTTCCATCCTCCAAGCCTAAGGTAACCTCTCAAAAGGGGACTCAGACTCAGATTCCTTCCACGGCTAAAAGGGACAAGAAATCAAACTAAACTCAACCTGGTTTACATAAGAAAAATCCAAAGAGTTTTAAAACTAAGGCTAACTCTTTTCAAAAACCTAAGGTAAAACTAGTTGACCTTGGCAGTGGAAGCAAGTCAAGATACATTAAAAACAATTCAGACAGACCCAAGAACAGACCCAAACCCAGAAACAAAGTCTATGCGATTTCCAAAGTACCTAAGTCTATTATGATTTGGGTACCAGTCTCTCATTAATTGATTGTGTGTGATGCAGGGACGAACAAGCAAGCTTAAAAATGTTTGGTATGTTGATAGTGGTTGCTCCCGGCACATGACTGGGGATTTCTCTCAGTTACACGAGGTCACACCTTTTAATGGCGGATATGTTTCATTTGCTGGAGACAAGGGAGGAAAGATAAGCATTAAGGGTACCGTGACAAATGGAACTCTTAGTTTTGAAGATGTTTATTATGTTGAAGAACTCAATCACATTCTGTTAAGTGTTTCTCAGATATGTGATAAGAGTTTTTCAACTCACTTCACAAACAAGGAGTGTCTTATTCTGAAGCCTGGCTTTGTAGTGCCTGAGAAGTGGATTCTGATGAGAACTCCAAGCATAAATAATGCCTATATTATCAACATGAACTCAGATTCATTCACAGAAAATACTTGTTTGTTCTCAAAAGCATCGGAGCATGATTGTCTGTTATGGCATCGGCGACTGGGTCACGTAAATCTTAAAAATCTGAACAGACTCACCAATGGAGATCACGTCATCGGTTTACCTTCTAAAGATTTCTCCACTATTGAGAAATGCATCGCTTGTGCCAAAGGGAAACAACACAAGAGACCCCACAAGCCTAAATTGTTCAATTCTATCTCTTCAGTTCTTCAACTTCTTCATATGGATCTCTTCGTACCGGTCAACGTATTGAGTATCGGGAAAAAGTCATATTGTCTTGTTGTGACAGATGATTATTCCAGATTCACTTGGGTGTTCTTTCTGGCCAAGAAGGATGAAACACCAGAGATTCTGAAGAAGTTCATTACCTTGATTGAAAATCAGAAGAATCTAAAGGTCAAGGTGATTAGAGCTGATAATGGCACTGAATTTAGAAATCAGACTCTTATAGATTTCTGCGATGAGTAAGGGATAGCTAGGCAGTACAGTGCAGCCATAACACCTCAGCAAAATGGAGTTGCTGAAAGGAGGAACAGAACGCTTATAGAAGCTGCACGAACAATGCTGTCAGAATCTAAGCTGCCAATCTTCTTCTGGGCTGAAGCTGTTAACACCGCTTGCTATGTTCAGAATCGAGCACTTTCGAACAAGCGACATCAGAAGACTCCCTATGAAATTCTCATTAACCAGAAACCCAAAGTTGGCCACTTCAAGTCATTTGGATGTGCATGCACTCTTCTTCATACAGAGCCCAATCACAAGTTTGATGATAAGGCAGATGAGTGTTACTTTGTGGGTTATTCATCCGAGAAAGCAGCTTACAGAGTTTACAACAAGAAGACTCGGATGATCGTGGAATCATACTATATAGATTGGCAAGAAATGAACTCTACAGATGCTGGTTCTGGTCCAAACTGGTTATTTGAGTATGATTCTACTTTTAGGCCTTTTAACAATACATCCGAGAATCCAGAAACATCCAAGCAGACCAATGATTTCTACAAGGGTGATGATGTGGACTATAGAGTTGACTATGTTCCATGTGATCCTAATCTCTTGACAGTTGATCCTCCAGGCATGTACAATCGTGACCCTCCAGCTCAGCCAACCCCAGTACACGCAGTTCTCCCATCAGAACCAGACACTTCTCAGTCTGTTCAACCACTTCCAGATACTGATCAAATCTCATCTTCCTCCCACCAGACCTTTGATAATCCACTGTTCTCAGATAGCATTCCTGAGGAACATTGCGTGGATCAAGGAACCGAGTCAAGTGAAAATGCTCCTATTAACATCATCTCTTCCTCAAGTGTAGATCAAGTGAATAACATCAGCAACTTTCTAGACAATCTAGCTGTGGAATAAGTGCCAACACTCAGTGTAAACAAGAATCATCCAGTTTAAAATATTATTGGACCTCTCTCGGAAGGTGTTCTTACTCGAACCAGATCCATTACAGCTCAGAACCTCTTGCCTGAAGAGACAACTACCAGAAGTCAATAAGGTCCAATTAATTCTAGTTTATATTCTTGTTTTATCTCGCAGGTTGAGCCCAAGATTGTTAAAATGGCTCTCAAAGAGTCCAGCTGGGTTGAGGCAATGCAGGAAGAGCTGATGCAGTTTCAGAAACTTAAAGTATGGAATCTGGTTCCCCTGCCCAAAGGAAAACTGCCTATAGGAACCAGATGGGTTTTCAGAAATAAAAGAGATGACTCAGGAGTCATTATCAGAAACAAAGCAAGGTTGGTGGTTCAAGGCTTTTATCAACAGGAGGGGATAGATTATGAGGAAGTCTTTGCGCTAGTTGCACTACTTGAAGCCATCCGAATTTTCTTGGCCTACGCCTCCTACAAGAACTTCATGGTATATCAGATGGATGTGAAGACATCTTTCTTCTACGGAAAGGTAAAGGAAGAAATCTATGTGTGCCAACCCCCTGGTTTTGAAGATTCTCAGTATCCAGAGCATGTTTACAAGTTAGACAAAGCTCTTTATGGTCTTCATCAAGCACCGCGAGCATGGTATGCTACGCTTACTGATCACCTGCTTGCAAATGGATATACCCGTGGAGCTATCGATCAGACTTTATTTGATCGCAAGGTAAAGGATGATTTAATTCTAGTCCAAATCTATGTGGATGACATTATCTTTGGCTCCACAAGCTCAGCATTGTGCATGGAATTTGAAGGGGTGATGAAGAAGAAGTTTGAGATGAGCGCAATGGGAGAAATGACTTTCTTTCTAGGTTTGCAAGTAAAGCAAAATTCAAAGGGTGTGCTGATTCACCAAGGAAAGTATGTCACGGATATTTTGACCAAGTTCAAAATGATGGAATCAAAACCAGCATCCACTCCCATGGCTGCTCGTCCTGTCTTAACTTCGGATATGGATGGTGAAGATGTTGATCAAAACCTCTATCGCTCGATGATTGGTTCCCTGATGTATCTGACTGCTAGTCGTCTAGACATCATGTTTTCAGTCCGTCAGTGTGCCAGATATCAGGCGAATCCGAAGGCATCTCACCTTATAGCTGTCAAGAGAATCTTTCGGTATCTTGTTGGAAAGCCTCGTCTTGGCCTGTGGTATCCAAAGAACTCTGAGTTTCATCTATTTGCATACTCAAAAAGTGACTTTGGTGGATGTAACCTGGACAGGAAGTCAACCACCGGTGGGTGTCAGTACCTGGGAGATCGCCTTGTCTCGTGGCAATGCAAGAAACAAACGACCGTATCCACATCTACTACGGAAGCCGAATACGTTGCTGCTTCCAGTTGCTGCTCTCAGGTTATCTAGATGCAACAATAACTCCTCGACTACGGTTTGAATTTTCTTGACTCTCCTATTTATTGTGTCAATGAAGCCGCCTTACAAATCGTCAACAATCCGGTACAACACTCCAAAACTAAACATATAGACATCCGGATTCACTTCATCCGTGACTGTTTCGAACGGAAACTAATTCATCTTGAAAAGGTCCACACAGATGACAATCTAGCGGACCTTTTCACAAAACCGTTCGACACAGCACGCTTTCATCACTTGCTTGCCTCTCCCAAACTAATAAGCTTTAATTAAAAGCATTTTTCTAAATACATTAAAATTTGTGTCCTAGTTTCTTCACAAATTTAGGGGGAGAAAATTTACAAAACAACAAAAAAATTTTTCATTCTTTGAGTCAAAATATACAAAAACAACAAAAAGATTTTAGTCTTTTTAAGTTAAAGTCTTTAAGAAAATACAAAAAGATTTTCGGTCTTTGAGTTAGTCTAAGATGATCTACGAGTTTAGGGGGAGTTAAGTTTCTTTTGAAAACCTAAGAAAAGGAAATCCTACCTCTTGTTATTCAAAAAAAAAAAAATTATCTTTTCAAAGTTTAAAGAAAATACAAAAGAAGTTTATTTGGACAAGCAATGTGGAATGATCAAATTGGGAAGTGAAATAATTTCTAAGGATCAAAATTTTACTATCTTAATAAGATTTCTAAAAGAATAATAACTTTGAATATCTATTATACACTAAGAAGTTGAAACAAGTTTTTCAAAACTTAAAGAATCAGACTTGATCAAATTAAAATATATATAAATAAATAAGTGTGAAATTTTGATCATTAGATAACTATGAATGTGTGACAAGTATTTGAATTCTTGTTTAAATCCTTGAGTCAAAACAAGATTGTGTTTCAATAGACTTGAAATTGTGTTTGAAAAACTCGGGTATTTCCTATGTTTTGTGCAAACAAAGAGCGGGAAATACTTACTGAAGCACCCTATGTTTTGCGTAAGCAAAGACCTGGATGTGTGACGTTAAGACCAATGTGTCTGCAGATCAGAAAATAAAAGATGCCAATGAGCACAAGATGATAGAACCCCTTCTTGTTCTTGATTCTAACCTAATAGATCTATTCTTTTCTTTTCTCACCTAAAACTCTGTCAAAATAATTTTAAGTTTGTTGAAACACAATCAAAGTTTGAAACAAAGGATTTAACAAGACTGATAGGTTGCATATTAATCTGGTCTTAGAATCTAATTGTTCATCAAATTCCCATAAGATATTTTATGAAAACTTGATCATATAACTGATTTTTAAGAAATGGAACAACGAGTGGAAATCATTGGTGGAATAACTATTTAAAGGTTGTGCTTCGTTAAGAAAATAACTAAGCTGCTAAAATTTTGATAACAGATTTGATCCCACAAATTTGAACCGACTACACTTGTCCAAAGTTTATTTTATTTTATTTTATTTTATTTTATTTTATTTTATTGTATTGTATTTTATTTTATTTTATTTAATTTCATTTTATTTTATTTTATAAAAGTTAGAATTTTTAAATCGAAATAAAATAAACGTGTATTCGAAATTGAGAACACGAAATCGTGTATTCGAAATGTGCTTATAAATAGCCCAACCGCATTGAATTTCGAGTACCATAATTTCGTGTACGCAGTTTCTCCATTTCGAGTACAGACTTGGTGCTCTGAGGCGATTTCATTTTCTAGAGCCATTTTCGAAATTCTACTCCGGCCATCTTTTAGATCATAATTAGGCGAACTTAGGTATAGAGTTTTATCAATTTTTGACCGTGGATTCGAAATTTATGGTCAGAAGTAATTTTCAAATACGCGATTTTCGTATACATACGGTTTTTGGATAAATTGACCTTGTAGTACTTGAAATTGAAAGGTGATCTTTGGATACTATGATTGCTTATGATTTCCGAGTATTTCGAACTAGATTAGAGGTTCTAAGGAGCAAGCTTGATAAATATTTGAAAGTTTATGTTGTATTCGAAATTTAAACTTCGAATACAAACAAACTTCGTGTACAGAATGAATTTCGAATACTGACTATTTTCGTGTACAGCTTTGATTTCGAATAACTTCCTGTACAGACTGTAGTTCGTGTACAACTTGTACTTCGTATACAACTAGTACTTCGTGTACAGTTTGTTCTTCGTGTACAGTTTGTCACTTCTAATACAACTGTTGGTTCGAGAACAGATCACTTGGACTTAGAAAATTTTCAGTAAATTCAAATTTTCTTAAAAACATCAACTAACTTAATCTGTTTTATTTTCAGATGGCTGATCTATGCTTCGTGCCGGATCACAACATGTCAGCATATCTTGAAGACCCTCCGGAGAGACATTCGGAGTTCAGAAGCATGGTTGACGGTCTGATTGTATCACTGGTTAACTACGCTATCATGGAGCATCCCATTGTTGTTTCCGACTTCATCGAGGGTTTCTGGAGCACGATTACAGAGCATACAGACAGCAGTGGAAATGTTAGCATCATTGGGAAGATTCAGGGAAAGCCAATCACCGTTACAGAGCAGATTATACGAGAATGCCTCCGATTCGGAGACAAAGATACAGATCCAGTTGAGTTAGATCAAGATCTGGTCAACCGTACAGTCTATCAGATGGGACGTGAGGGTGCCTACCCTCCCACAGAGAAGAAACTTCTCCATCCTAACTGGAGATACCTGGCTCACATCGTCACACAATGCTTATCCGGAAGAAAAGGAGGTTACGATGTGCTAAATCAGACATTGAGTTCATGTTTGCTAGCCTTAGCTATGGGAATGGACTTCAACTACTCGAGGATGATATTTCTAGACATATACACCAACATCAAGGGAAGGAGGAAGGAGAGGTTTATGGCATTTCCTCGCTTCCTACAGATTATCATCAACAAACAGCATCAAGATCTAGTTCCCACAATAGGCACTCTGGGAATCAAGAGGATGCGAGATGACATCTTCGGCTATATGAAGATGAACAAGAGAGGGAAGAAACAGTACACAGGGGAACGTCCTTTGATAAAGTTTGGAAGATTTGTGGGCGATGGTGTAGATGAAGACATGCCAGGAACCCCAGCAGCTATAGTGGCCGAAGAGCATGATATCCAAGCCGCAAGTACAAGTACAAAAGCTGATGAAGCAGCAGAGGATACCATTCATGAGCCTTCCTCTTCATCAAGTGAAGATTTTGTTGCTGAAAAGCCACCTCCTACTAGATAGGAAAGAGACGAAGCACAGGATGTGGACTACACTCCAACTCCTGAGTCATCACCGAAGAAGAAAAAGCAAAAGACTATGGCTAGGAGAACCAGAGATCCCCGACTCCAGCAGATGTTCTCTACCTTGTCCTTCTCATCAGCTGCATCGATCATATCACATGCACCTACACCACCACCTCCACCTACACAACCACCTTCACTTACACAGTCACCTCCACCTTCAAAACCCAAGCCAACCTCACAACCAAAGCCACCCGCACAACCCAAGCCACCCACAAAGCCCAAACCACCTTTAAAACCAAAGTCAACTTCACAACCAGCAAAACCAAACCTAGTCATCAAAATTCCTGCCAGATCCCCAACTCCATCTTCTAATAACCCTGTTTCTCACACCAAAACTCCTCCGTCTCCACCTCGTGTACAAAGTGACAAGGGTAAATCTCCTTTGCACGCAGAATCACCTTATGAACCTAAAGAAGTGCCTGTCGATCTCATTGGTTTGCAAGATAGAGTCTTCATACTTGAAAGAGAAGCTGAAGAAAAGAATGACGATATCCGAATCATGAAAGAAGAAATGCTAAAGATAACGAACAAACTGGAGGAGTTTCAGGGGCAGATGAAGGCACGCCGAAAGGTCATCAAATTCCTTTCTATAGAAAACTACAACATGAGCAAAGAAATCAAAAGACTGAAAGGAGAAGAAGTCCCAGACTCTGATGATGAGGATAATGATGATAGTGATGATAATGATGATGGTGATGATCAGAATAAGAAGGATTCCCCTGAAAAGAAGGATGACAAGGAGGATGATAATGGTGGAGACGATAAAAGAAAGGATCAAGGACCTCCAGACGACAAAGATCAAGGAGGAGCCACTGGAACTCCATCCTCTTCTGAAAAACCCACCAGTCAATATGGTGATCTATTTGGTGATATTCCTGATGATATTTTGTTTGGTGACGCTCTTCCAGGAGCTGATGATAAAAATGCAGGGCTTGATGATTTCTTTAAGGATCTTCCAGATGACTTTGCTTTGGAGAAAAATAACGAAGAAGCTAAGGAAGAAGCCGAATCTTCTGCAGGGGCATCTATAGAAGAAGAAGAGCCAGAAAACATTATGCTTGGCAACGTCTCATCTGATCCTTATATCGATTATTTGTATGCCCACAAATACATTGTTGATCTGGGACAGGAGGTCACTTCTCTTCATGACGTAATTGTCAGCTGGTTTGACAAAAAGAAAGATTGGACACCGTCTCCTCCGTGGTTAAGGATAGTTGGCTCAAGGAGATGAGTGACGTACATCCAGAGCATACATTTATTTCTGATGACAGAAACCTGTTCGCTGTTCGTAACGACAGGTCTAACGTATGTTGCTGGCTGTATGACAAAGAAAGGGATCTCTACTTGGTCAAGTGAATGAACGGAAAGGTTGAATACTACAAGAGACCAAGAGATTTTTGCACCATGCTAAAGGTCGACATTCGAAGCCTTGACAAGGCAATGTTTTTCAACCCTTCTAAAGACTCACAGGCTGACTTCTTTGCCAAGTTTATCAAAGACCAATGTGAGAAGGACTTTCCTGTTATGCGTACAGCCAAGGGAAGGCGTTTTGTTTCTACCTGCATTATCGATCCAAAGACAAAGAAGCCTTCGATATACTATAAGTATCCTCCTCCTCATGTTGAGATAGCTGTGCCAGTGTCTCCTAGAGTTCCAGACAATTCCTTGGCTAACTTCTTGTCTTGGTACTATGACGATCTCAATCTTGCAGCGGTCATCATCAAGAACAAAGATAATGTTGACGATATCGACATCATTCTCGACCCTATGGATCTCCTGAAATATGGAAAGGACGACATGATGAAGTTACATGAGTCTCCAATACGAGTGTATTCTGGAAATGATGAGGAGGCTAAGCCATTCACTCGCACAGTTGCTTATGCCGTCAAGTTGAAACTTTATGCAGGAGCTGGGCAACAAAACGTCATTCTTCCGATCGGATAACTTCGCCAGTCTAGGGGGAGTTTGTAGAGCCCACTACACGTTGAAGACTGACAAAGTCAACCCGGAAGAGTCAACACTCAGATTTTGACGGATTTCGAGTACAGCCACTTCGAGTACACCATGTGTTCGTGTACTCGAAGTTTTGTTTTAGACTTTGTGTACACCTAGGCCTAGTATAAATAGACGTATGTTGTACAGGTTTAGGTTGGAATCCCGAGGCATTTGCTCTCTAGACGTATTGAGGCACTTGTACTCGATTTTTCAGTATATATACAAAGATTATATTTTTCTACTTGCTTTCTTGATTCTAACTTGGATTACGCACTTGTTAGAGATCATTGATGATGATTTAGAAGATAAAGTTTCGTTCTTGATCCGGTTTGAGACCTACACAGAATGCTGATGATCAAGGGATTTCTTATCAAGCTGAAGATAATCATCCAACAGAGGAAGGCACTTCATGAGGAATGTATGATGATTGGTCTTCTGAGGATGATCAGGATGTTTTTGAAGATGCAGTTTCTCATAATCAAGATGTAGACCAAAATATCACAAATCTTGATCATGATGTTGGGGTCCCGAAAGTGCCAGTGACTAGAGTCCATGTGAATCATCATGTGGAGCAGATCATTGGAAATCCGTCTGTTGGAGTACAGACAAGAAGTCAAGTTACAAATGCAGAGAGTTTGTATGCTGAGTTGGAGAGAACTCATGGAACTCAAGAGTTATGGATGCACTCTGCATTCATTTCACAGATTGAGCCAAAATATGTTACTGAGGCATTGCGTGAGCCTGCCTGGGTGGAGGCCATGCAAAAGGAGCTGAATCAGTCTCAGAAGCTTGGTGTGTGGCATTTAGTGGATTTGCCAAAGGGAGAGAAGAAGATAGGCACCAGATGGGTGTTACGGTGCAAGAGAGATGATAGAGGTGTGATTGTTCGAAACAAAGAACGTTTAGTTGTTCAAGGATTCAAAAAAGTCGAAGGAATTGATTACGAAGAAGTGTTTGCACCTGTGGCGCGGCTAGAAGCAATTCGACTTTTTCGGGCTTTTGCTGCCCACAAGAAATTCAAAGTGTTTCAGTTGGATGTCAAGTCTGCATTCCTTTACGGATCTTTGAAGGAAACATTGTACGTTTGTCAGCCACCAGGCTTTGAGGATCCTATCCACCGGGATCAGGTATACCTCATTGACAAAGTACGGTGCGGTCTACAGCAGGCTCCTCGAGCTTGGTATGAGACGCTCTCGACTCACCTTATTGAAAATAGGTTCAATAGGGGTCAGATTGACAAAAAACTGTTTTATCGGGAAAAGGGCAAGGATATTCTCTTTGTTCAGATCTATGTTAATGACATCATCTTTGGGTCTACTGATGAACAGTTGTGTTTGGAATTTAAAGAGGTTATGATTGAGAAGTTTGAGATGAGTGCCATGTCAGACATCAAGTTCTTTTTGGGTTTACAAATTGATCAGACTGTTGATGGAATCTTCATTCATCAGAGAGGTTCGTTACTTTCATTTGTGAACATTCGCGAACCTGCAAGCTTCAATTTTTTCGACTTTTGATTCTGGACATCCCAAACCTTTTCGTTGATATCTTTAGACTCGGAATTGATTTGTGAACATTTTTAGGTATAAATCTTGTATTTTTACCGGCTAGATTAGGAGATCTGATGATTTAGGAGTTTTAAGTCGAACCAGTTAAGTTGAGTTAAAATCGGTTAAAATTTGAGTTCTGGACAAACTGCTTTTGTAAATGTTGTTCATTGTTGAGTTTCAAACCTGGGTATGTAATTTTTATCATCTAATTCGAAGATTTAAGATTTTGATTTTAAAAACTGGATTGGTTCGCTGGATGAACAGGTTCGTTGAATGAACCAAGGTTCGCCGAACCTTGAAGGTTCATTTGAATCTGATAGCTTCGTGTCGAACCTCTGACTTTCAATTGAACCGAACCTTATTGGTCAAGGTTCGTTTGACCAATAGGTTCGTTTGATGTGAAGGTTCGTTCAACAGAAGGTTCCTTCAAGAATTGGTTCGTCTGAACAATAGGTTCGTTGTGTAATAGGTTCGTTGTGTAGTAGGTTCGTCTAGGCTAGGCTCGTCCAGATTAGGTTCGTCTCAGGGCAAAGGTTCGCTGGCCTATACTTAGAAATTTTTATTTTTTTTTTAATTTTGTTGAATTTTTAATTTTTGTTTCTAATTGTGTTTTATTTCTAATTGTAGATATGGCGAACTTAACTTTCGGTGACAAACACAACGTTTGTGCTTACCTTGATCCGAGCACACGGAATGGCAAGGATTTTCATCCTATGATCGAGTTTTTACGGAGATCTTGGATATACTACGCCATCTCCAACTCCTGTCAGATCTACCGATCCCATATACAGAGTTTATGGGAATCTGCCCGACTTATTTCTGTTGATGAGGAGTACATAAATGAGGCGAATGTGCTTGGGCAGGCACTTCGTATTTCTGAGGCAGATATCTGCCGGGTTCTACAGTTTGGAGGAGAGTCTGATGGTATGACTCTCATACCAGAAAGGTGCATCAAAGGGTGTTTTATGCGGATCAGATACTTCGGGGCTTATAACTCTATTTCTGTCAAAAAAGGAAAGATTCCACTTCAGTACAAGTTATTAGCACATGTGTTACTTCATTGTCTCAGTATGAGGAATGGGACATTTGATGAGCTGAGGGATTTAATGAGATCGGCTATGGTTGCCTTGATACTGAACAAGCTGTTCAATTTCTCTGCCACGATCTTTCGTTATATGTCCGACAACATCACGAAGGCCAAGGATCGATTTTACATGTATCCTAGATTCGTTCAGATGTTGATCGATGAAAGATTTCCCGAGGAGATGCTGCCAAGAGAGGCTTCTGACTTGTTGAAGCTGAAACACATGACTGACTCTAGTCTGGGTCAAGTCAGAGTGTACCAAAGGAGTGGGGATGCTATTCTGGAAAAAGAGTTGATTGGACATTGTGCCAGAGCAAACTATATAGCTCCTGAAGATAATGCGTGGAGGCATGCTGATTCTGGTTCAGATACGGAAGAGTTTGGTGATGATGATGACCAAACACAACCACCACCTCCTTCTCTAAGGCAATAGCCAAGGAAGTCTACAGGACAATCTTATAGATCTCAACCACAAACTCAATCTTCACAAGAACCAGTTTCACAGGAGCCTGTTGATGTTCAGATGCCTGAGCAACAGAATGAAGCTGCTGATGAAGCTGATGGTGAAGATTCACGAGATACAGAGTCTGAATATGAGATGGTTCAAGTTGGGAACCAGATGGTTAGGAGGTTAAAGAAGAAGTTTGGTAAGAAGGCTGAAGAGGCAAGAGAAGAACTACTGATCCTAGTTATCAAGCTGAAGAGGCTGGGTCTTCTAGGCCTAAAAGAAAGAAGAGAATGGCTAAAGGAGGGCCATATGAGAAGAAGAAGTCTAAAACTACTAAGACCGTTTTGTCTTCATCATTATGACTTCTACAGTTTCTGTGTCATCAGTTCCTGTTTCTTCTCCTCAAGTGTCAATTCCTAGTTCTACTCCTCCAGTTGTGACTTCTATATTTCATGTGACTTCTATTCCTGCTTCTACTTTACAAACTCCTGAGTTTGTAAATGTAGCTACTTTTACACCATCCTTCATGGATTCTACTACTGTGACGACTTCAGTGCCAGAGACTTCCTTTCATCAAGCTTCTATTCCCGAAGATGATTTATTTGCATGTTTGGAAGATTTAGGGGACATCAACTTTACTGTTGACTATGATGATAGTGACATCAAAAGAAGACTTTCTATGCTGACAAAGGAGTTTGAAAGTTATAAGAAGGAGAAAGAAAATCCTAATGTTGATCAACCTTCCTCTTCAAACACTAATGAATTGGATGAACTGAAAGCTCAAGTGGTACAGCTGATGAAATGGAGAGAAGATGATATGGCTGAGAAGAAAAAGATGAATGAAAGAATAGCTGATTTGGAATTGTTTGTCAAGTTACAGTCTGAAGACATTGTGGAACTAAAGAATGAAAATACAGATCTAAGGTTAAAGATTAAAGAGTTGAAAGCTAAAGATATGACTACTGAAGCCTCTGGGTCTGGTACAGAAAAGGTGATTGTGGACATTAAGGATGAAGAAGAGAAGGATGAAGAAGAGAAGGAAGAAGAAGAGATTGAAGAAAAAGAGGAGGAAGAAGAGGAAAAGATAGATTATGAGAGTTCTGATAAAGATGAATATCCAAGCTTCAATGCTAATGATGATGATGATGGAGGAGATGATGGTGATTTGGGAGGTGTGAGTAGTGGAGCAGGTGGATTAGATTCGGTGACAGGTGCTATTGTTATTTACTCTCCAAAGAAGATTTCTACAGATGTTGTTCCTGTTAATGTTGTTGCTTCTGATAAGGTCAAAGATTGTAATGATGTTGATTTTGAAGATTTGGATGCAATAGAATATCCTGAGAAAGATTTAGAAGAGATCGCTGGTGGTTATTCTGCACATGATTTTCATGATTTCTTTGAGATTGATGATGATCAAATGTTTGATTTTGAAGAAGATGATGACTTGATTTTGTCTGATTTTGATAAAGACGATATTATTGATGAAGAATTGTACAACATAAATACTTTGAAGAAAATTTTTGAGCTTGGAAGTATGTCAAAGACGTCATTTGATTCAGTTAAAGAAAAGACAAATTTGGATTTCTGGAAGGAATATCAGGAGGAGACAAAGTATATTATTGATCATTTGCATAATTTCAACATGATGATTGAGGTAATGGACGACAAAGATCAAGACAACCAAACTAGACAGTTCAAAAGATTCAAAATTGGATCCAAGTCCAAGATGATTGGACGAATTGTTAGTTATGGTTATTTTCATAATATTCCAGGAAGTCTGACTTACAAAGGATGTTTTGTAGTGAAGAGAACAGATGGATGTCAGTATTTCTGGAAAGCTTTGGATTTGATGAATCTACCTTCTTTTGAGTGCATAACATTATCTAGACTGAAGATGATTAAGCCCATTCAGACAAAACACAATGAAATTTTTGAGAGACTATTGAAGAAAGAAGCAAGATCTGGATGAAGTTTATTATCTCCTCAATTTAGAGACATAATTCATGGATATGCCAAGCCTACAGTCTTCAAGAGACCAAGATTAAGGAAGATGGAACAGAATTGGAATCCTTATTTCAAGTTCTGGTTCTATGATGATCAAACATCTGAAGGGGTAATTCTTTTGAAGCCAGAAGATAAATGGAGAGTGATTAGGATATTAGATCTGTGTGGATTGTAAATTGTTCAAAGGACAACATTGATTTACTTAACATGACTGAGATCTATGCAGATGATGGATTTCATAATTTTGGTGTGAGCTACAAAGATATGGCAATTCAGTATCAAACCATTGCTAGAATGTGTTATACTTTGAGTATACATTCTGGATGCAATTGGGATGATGTGAATTATCTTTATGTTGAATTTATGAAGGTGCAGAAAGAAAGGGATGAGAGAGATGATAAGCTGGAAGCTGAGAGATTAGCAAAGATTCCACGTTCGGTTGTTATACGAGCAGTTGATAACATTGTTCGTGAAGATGTCGGTGAATCAAGTGGAGCTAAAGATAAAGATGAAGACAAAGATGCATAGAAAGAATGAAGATTTTTTGATAGAAACTATTAAGGGGGAGCTAGTTAGTTCATATATGTAATAGTTTGCTATTCAAAGTTGTATTTTTTTTGAGTTTTGTATAGGTTCGGCTAATAGGTTTGTCTAAGGTTCGTCTGGCCCACGAACCTAGACAGGTTCAACGAACCTATTGCTTTGATAGGTTCGGCGAACTTATAACCTAGAGAAGGTTCAGCGAACCTATAGGTTTGGCAACCTAGCTTCGCCTAGCGAACCTAAGGGTTCGTCCAGCGAACCTAAGGGTTCGGCCGGCGAACCTAGAGGTTCGGCTCATAGATAGGTTCGGCTGACAGATTGTGTATAAATAGGAGGTTAGTCTGAATTCTTGATAACGTTGACAGAACTTTAGAAAACGTGAGAGGATTTTCTCTGTGTGAGAAGATTTTCTGTGTGAAAGAACTTGTAATCATTTGTTGATTAATACAAGAGTGTTTATGAAATCGCTTGTATTTCTTTGATTCTATACATATCATACACGGATTCCGCACGTGATTGATAGTTCGTAGAGCTTCTTTATCGATCCTTATCAGTTTCACCAAGTCAACAGTGTCGTTTCAGAATAACGAAATGACAGTGTGTTTGTGTGGGTGACGATTCACACAAACATATCTGTGAGTTTACGTTCTGAAATGATGACTGACAAGTAGAAAACAAAATTCGGAAAGCAAAACCATCGTCTTGTTCGTACGGGTGACGATTCGAATGAATACGCGCGATGGCGACGCGATCTGACGAAACGAAACGAAAACGAAACATGACACAAACAAAAAAAAATTAATAAAATAAAATAAATTGTATTTTACAACTTTGAAACTCATCAAAATAATTAAAACAACTTTTTCTATTTTAACACGTAAAAATACGCGCAACATTCCGGAAACGCAACGAAAACGCGAACCGAGCAACCGAAACGAACCCGAATATCCCGGGGTATATAAGCACCAAATAAGGCTTATCCCTCATAATTCCATCAGCCCTCTCTCTCTATAAAGGTGTTTCCCGAACCTTCACTCTCTCACTAAAATTCCAACCTTCCAAGCTTCATATCTCACTCGTTTCTCAACGGATTTGAGCGTTCTTCGTGTCCACGCGTAGCTCTCAACCTCCCCTACAAGGAAGTACATCAGATCTGAGCTTTTGTCCTGCCAAATTCGAGGTATGATCCAAAGGAAGTCCCGGGAATTAGGGTTTTTATGGGTTTTGTTCGATCCACATATGTAACCGGTTAGCCATCTTCCTTGTTGTAACCACACTCTCGAGGAACCCTTTCTGAAACACCACGACGTGTGAACGACTTTAGAATCAGTACACTCAATGGGGGTGATGATGATGTCGATGCACAGGTTTGTGTAGTGGCCGGGTGTGGCCGAACCTTGGGTGGGTGTCACGAACCAGTGCCGGCCGAACCTATCTAGCCGAGCTGCGAACCTGCATGCATCAATCTCATCACAACCGAACCTTCTAACTCCAAGGTGGCCGAACCTGGTGTGACAACTAGTACTAAACCGTACGGCAAGTCCGTACAGTGTGTGTACTTTCACCATTTACTGTGTGTAAATACAGTACGTAAACAGTTGTGTGACAACAGAACTCGGAAAACAAATCACAGTTGTATGTGTTTAAGTGAAAACTTAAATACAATAAATACAACAACGCAGGAGAAAAAACAGTGTTCAAACGAATAACAATAACAAATCGGTTGCGATCTGATATCCATAGATGACAGGAATCAGATGACCGACAATTCAACGTGACAGTAAAGTGATAACAGAATGTTCAGTTGAGTCCGACAGTGAGGAAACACAATTCAAATCAAATCTGCAGTGTCGTTTCAGAATAATAAACTGACAGCGTGTTTGCGTGGGTGACGATTCACACAAACATATCTGTGAGTTTAACGTTCCGAACGATAACTGATAATTAGAAAACCAAATCAGAAAGTGAAACTTACGATCGTGTTCGTACAGTTAGCGCTCTGTACGAAGACGCGCATAAGTGACGCGATCTGACGAAACGAAAATGAAACCCGACACGAGCGATAATTAAATTAATAAAATAAAATAAACCCTCTTGTATTAATAACAATTAAATTACGCGTATTTTTCCGGATACGCGACCGAATTACGAACCGAGCAACCGAAACGATCCCAGACACCACACGGGGTATAAAAACCCTAAAATGAGAGTGTTTCTCATTTTATTCATCTTCCTCCTCTCTCCTACTCTCATTTCCGGCCACCCTCTTTTTAGGGTTTTCCTTACCTTTAAACACCCATAACTTGCTCAATACTTGACCAAATCACTCCATCTTTGGACCTACACGAAGCTCTCATCAAGCTTTACAAGGAAGTACAACCGATCTGGAACGAAAACCATCTGATTTGAGGTAATCTGAGATGCAAAATGGCGATTTTAGGGTTTTTTTGTAACCCTTAGTCGAACCCCATGAACCAAACGGTTCTAAACTCTCCCCTTCGAAGCCACACCCTCGAAAACCCGACCTTTACATACCACCACCATGGAACTTAACTCAACTGCTCCCCGATTTAAAACCCTTTTTGCTGCTCCAATCTGCCACAAGCCGAATGGGGGCCTTCTGCCGTATGGCAGTGGCCGAAAGAGACCCCAGCCGAAGGAGCCAACCCCGACTGAACCCTGGTTCGAATGAGATTCATTCGGGCGAACCACTTCAATCGACCACCCTTCATTCGAGCCTCCTCATTCGGCATAGCAGGTCTTCATTCGATGAAAACCCTAGTCAACCAACTCCTTCGGTCAACCACCTTGGTTCGGCCACAGCATAATTCATTCGACTGAGTCCAACCCCATTCGACCGAACACTCATAGACGGCTCATGCTTCTCATTCGGCCCAGAGTGTTACTTCGGCCCACACAGCTAGCACGGCCCAACCATTTAGCCCAACACCACCACACAGCCTAACATAATCACAAGGGCCCGGAACTGAATTAGGCTCACTTCATTGGGGCAGAAAGGCTAAGCCCACATTCAGGCCCAAATTACTTGGCCCATGTCCACTGTTTCAGGGCCCAACAACCTACTGCATTGGCCCACTGTTGGCCCACAGATCATTGAACAAGCCCACTGGTTTTGGCCCAAAGTTTATTGTTCCAGCCTATGACTTAATTGGGCCACTTTGCTTCGGCCCAATTGAGGCTAATTTGCACATCAGTCGGCCCATTGCATGAATTCGGCCCAATGTGGCCCAGGTTTATTGTTGCAGCCCAACTAAGATGATTTGGCCCAAGAGTGATTGAGTTCGGCCCATTTGATTCAAATATAAACAAAAACATATAAAAAAAAATTTTGTTCTAAGAAGGACATGCATGGGACTTGGCATAGTACTACAAAGTGATGAGGAATTTGGATTAATACATTCACAAAAACCTAAAACATTTAAGTTATAATCATTGTTTCATGGTTATTTACTAACTATGTAATAACCTATTTTCAACTTAACAAGGACACCAAGTGGAGTCTTAAACTTTAAATCTAAGTTGAACATTTAGATTGGGTTACAAAGATCTAAGCGATGCAAAAAACTAACATATCATGCAAAAGTGTTGAGATTTCAAGGATGGGCTAAGAAAAGTCAAACATAAGAATCAAAACACCACATACTAAACTTAACTTAAAGTAGATAAGTGCTAGTATGATCTATGACAATTGAAACAAGGGCCGAACGATGACCGAGACTTAAGCGTGTTAGCCAACTCTAGGGCTAACACCTACACACACTCAAGCACATACAACTTATACTTACAAGTTATCAACAACGTCAAATCAATACAGGAACGTGAATACACAACCACTACAATCAAGAGCGCGTGCATTCTCATTTAAGCTAAGTCAAACCCAACAACAACAAGGTGAGTTCATATGCCCCTTTTCTAATCCTTTCTGATTTCAAAGCTCGGGGCTGAGAAACATGCTAAAACTTTTAATTACTTAAAAGTTTTCTATTAACATATTGGTTATTTCATGATTTAGATAAATATTATTTATCTTTATTATCATTTATCAATACATGCTTGCTTGTTCATTATATCATATCTGAAATAGTTAGGAAGATATATACCATTATAGCTTCTTGACACACGTATGCACTAGGATAATATAAGTTGTTAAGAATATATCTTACAGCTTTTCATTATTCTTACACGATAGAATAATGGGAAAAACCATGGGATAACATGCCAATAATAATTACTAATGACAAGAATGATCATCATGATAAGGTAACTTCATGATAACAGGATCATTCACACATTACTAACGTCGGGTATAAGACATGTTCTTATAACACCCTGTCTAAGTTAGTAAGAACACTCAACACGAGATAACAGTTGAGACATTTACTTGTGATATCGAGGATGATATCGCATGCACACGCTTTTGGGATGGCATTTCCCATGCATACCATCATTACTTACTAAGACTCTATTTAGAGCACATCTTATAACCGTCAGATGGATGTCGGTTACACAACCATAGAGCAGTCAAGTAATCACTACCTTTAATCATTAGAATTTTGGGGTAATTAAACGAAATCACACCGGGCACGAGAGGTGCTATCAATCAAATTAATATCATGCATAAATTTAGGAAACGAGTTCATTTCAATAGATATCGTGGGAGGATATCTTACACACCGGGCTGATCAGAACTGACGGCTACTGAGACTATTACGTCTCTAATGAGGAATCATGGGTAGTACAGTTTACACACCGGGCTGGATATGGCTGACAGCTACTGGGACTATTATGTCCCTATCTAGGTATCGAGTATGATATCTTACACACCGGACTGGTTAGTACTGACAGTCACAGAAACTATTAAGTTTCGCTCTAGATATCGAGTATGATATCTTACATGCCGGGCTAATCCGTAAGGAATAGCTAACAGAGACTATTATGTTTCTTTATTCAATTGTTTGGGTATTCTACACGCCGGACTAATCAATAATGATTAGTTACAGAAACTATTAAGTTTCGCTCTAGATATCGAGTATGATATCTTACATGCCGGGCTAATCCGTAAGGAATAGCTAACAGAAACGATTTCGTTTCTTACTTGTTCATTTGGGTTATATTACATGCCGGGCTAATCCGTAAGGAATAGCTAACAGAGATATTATGTCTCTTTATTCAATTATTGGTTTATTTTACATGCCGGCTAATCCGTAAGGATTAGTTAACAGAGATGTTTACATCTCTTACTCTATTCATTGGGTTATTTTGCATGCCGACCATTCCATCAGGAATGGTTAACAGAGATAATTATGTCTCTTGCTCTTTTCATTATTGGGATCAACATACTGGGAAATCATGGGTGAAAGGAAATGGGTATCCATCGTTGTATTACATGTAGGGTCGTATGCAGTTAAGCATGTGGTGGGGTGGCGTCTGGGCTTAACCCTTTCGTATGCCCCTATATATAAGCATGCTTGACTGGATGAGACATTATCTGTGCATCCAGCCATGGAGAGGACATTGTGTGGACATGGGATTCAATTAATAATACAACTTGTGTGAAACGCTGTGAACATGATGGACAAGATTTCAATGGTTTTCAATTACTAAACTTATGAACTCACCAACCTAGTGTTGACTTTGTTTAAATGCATGTTTTCTCAGGTGACGGACAGGTCTAGTTATCAAGCATCATCGTTTAAACTAGAGGAATTTTAGAAGACCTAACTTACTTTTGGATGCATACATTTTGATGACATTGTGAATCTATTTTGCATATCTTGTACAGCTACAAGATAGAAACTACACGACTCTTTTTGGATTAGATTTACTTAGTTAAATTATGTGCACATACTGTGTAATTTAACTTTGTAATTCTATGTTATATGTCATGATTAGCATTTCTCATTATACATCATGTGTCATGCAAACAATCTGATCATTCCGATTATCATTCAAGATATCGCGCGCCGGGAACCTTCCGCCCGACGGGAAAACCCGATCCGTTCTCGCCGGCCCGGGGTGTGACAGCTGGACTCAAGGGGGCCGAACCCTATGCTGCTCCATGCGATTGCCGAACCTTCCTAGTTGCGGCGAACCCTCCTATCACCAGCCGAACCATGCATGGCCTTCGAACCCTAGACGAACCCCACCAGGTGCTACCGAACCTACTGCGACATGCCGAACCTTTTATGCAGGGTTTGGCCGAACCTATGATCAACAAGCAAGGAAGCCAAACCATTTGCATGAGCGAACCTGTCACCAGCATCGCGAACCTCTCTTGACAAGCCTGGAAAGCCACGAACCCTGAACTCCACTGCCGAACCATGCAACCACCACCGAACCTTTGCTGTGAAGTCAATGTCTCGCGAACCCTTAACCAACGAACCATCCCATCCATGCATATTGTGGCCGAACCTTAGCTACAAAAACCAAGTAGGTTAGCTGGAATGCAATATTAGCTTTCCCCTAATCAGTCGATTCCCTTAAAAACCTTTTGGCCTAGTCAACCGAAGCCCAGCTTAACCACTTCGGCCCAAATTCGATGCAACTCAGCCGTGGTGGCCAACTGGCTCAATATGGAGCTCAAGTCAAGCCCAATCGTCCTAGCCATAAACACTGGATTCGGTCCATGTTGGCCCAATAGGCCCATGTTGCTTGTAATTCGGCCCAGAACATTTGGCTTAGCCACATAACAATTCGGCCCAATAACGAATGCCTAGGACCAACAGAAAACATTTAGCCCAATGTGTTTAATTCGGCGCAAGATGTATGCATTGAATCCATGATTGTTAGATGGGCTCATGAACAATCGAATTTGCCATATTAGTGACAATCGGGCCACACGGGTGACGGTTTAGCCTAACACCTAACAAATCAATAACCATGTATAGCATGTAATTAAATCATATACTAAGTATATTTACTACAAGGGTGGTAAGTGGGAGATGTTGATACAAATTGGAAAACGATGTCACATAGTTAAACTCAAGACATTAAAGATTGAAAACCTTTCATGTAAAATCTAAGTTTATACTTAGAATTTTTAATGACAATACATTGAGTCAAGACGAGCTTAAAATCAATAACGAAGTATAGTAACATTAACTTAATTTGGTTAAGTGTTATCAAAAACAATAACAAGTAAACCGGGCCGAATGATGACCGCGACCTATGAGTGTTAGCCAATTCGGGGCTAACACACATACACGCATGCAAACCAATTACAATCAATACTTATAGGTTACATACAATGTGAAATCAATACATGATCGTGAAAACAAACTCAAGTACATTTAAGGAGCGCATGCATTCTTCTTTTAAGCTAAGTCAACCACTACAACAACAAGGTGAGTTCATATGCCCCTTTTCTCTAATCTTAACTGATTGTAAACTCTCGGGGCTGAGAAACATGCTTACTTTTATTCATTCAAAAGTTTTAATGTTTCACATATTGTTTATACTATGATTTAGATAATATTGTTTGACTTATTATCGTTTATCATTGTATGCATGCTTGTATGATCATGATATGACAGGGAAAGACTAAGATGAATATGATTAGATAATTTCATAATTCACCAACGAACTACAATAACATAGTTGTAAGATTATACCTCACAACACTTAGTTATTCTTACATGAACGAACATTGGGATAATCACAAGCAAACAGAAGAATGTTACAAAGATAATATATATCTTTAAATAACATTCAATACATGAGTTAAGTAAGTGTAATAGGACAAGTTCTTATAACATTTAGCTTTACAACTCAACACATATTACAGGATAACATAAAACAAGAATCATCTACCACCCGAGTTGACTAAGTGTAATAAGACTAGTTCTTATCACAGCTTAGTGACAACATGGTGATTATATGGAATAACAAGGAATGATAATCATGATAATATAATTTCATGATGACAACATCATTCATAAAATAATTAACATAATGTAATAAGACAAGTTCTTATTCAAGTTTGTTAATAACAATGAGAACATATAACATTGAGAACCATTACATTGATGAACACATTACAATTAATTACTATTGAACTGTTGTATTATATCATTTCAATCATGTACCATTATGCAATTGATCATGTAAGCCCCTTTATAATCGCTGACCAGTTAGTTTGACGTGACTAAACCGACGATAGCATAGTGGTACCATAGGTTTGACAAACCTCCGGCGGGTAGGTCGGTATGTTATTCGTAATTTCAATTGGCCGGTAACGTATGACCGGTAACAGGGCGACTTCAAGTCAGGTTCTGGGAAAGCGTCACATGGTGATATTAATCTGCAGAAATATTGTAATTAATCCATTGAAATCCTATTGACTAGTAGGTTGAGAAATTGATCTTCTCTCATGTTCCACTACTGGTAATAGCTTTCGTTGAGGTCTATGGGAATAAAAGGTGGTAGAGGTAAATTGGGGTGCATTGTGATCTGATTATGTGAGGATAACAATGGACTCCCATTTATGCTCTATGAGCTTCAAGTTGAGAACAAATGACAAAAGGTTAACTAACACTCTTAATATTTAAAAGTGAATAACAGCTAACCCCACAAGCAATGGAATAATACAAGGAACAGATTTAATTAATCTAAACTCCTTAACACATAAAGGGTTTATCAATACTTCGGGTTGATAACTAAACCTTATTATTATATTATTCCACATATGATTTGACAGTTGCTTAACAAACGAGATGAACAGGTGAAATGGAAATGGATATCGATAGTTGTATTGCAAGTAGTGTGGAGTTCTAGTAATTATGTGGTGGGATGTTGGCTAGGGCTTGGTTCCCTTAGATATGCCCTATATATAAGCGTAACTACTACGATGATATATTATTTGTGAAGATAACTATTGAGAAACCATTGGGTGAACGGGTGAATCAAATAACATACCAGTAACATGATTAACATTGTGATTGTGCATGTGAACAAATCAAGGTTTTCAATTACTTTACTTATGAACTCACCAACCTGGTGTTGACTATGTTTAAATGCGTGTTTTCTCAAGTGACGAACAGGTATAGATACTCATATGCAAGGATTAAGCTAGTGGACTTTTAGAAGACCTAGCTTCATTTTGTGTTGCATACTTTTGGGATGACAAAACCATGAATCATCTTTTGTGTATCTTGTACAGATACAAGATATGAACTCATTGATTTTTTTTATTAGATTTACTAGGTTAAATTATGAGGAAACAATGTAATTTAACTTTGTAATTCTATTTCATTGTCATATTAGCATTTCTCATTTATATCACATGTGCTATGTAAACAATCTGATCATTTCGATTATCAAACGATATCGCGCCACGAGAACTTTCCCCAAGAAATGATTTTTATGAAATGTTTGAAGTGGATTCTGATCAAGTTTTTGATTTTGAACACGATGATGATATAGAGTTCTTTGATTTTGAGCATGATGATCCAGTAGATGAAAACTTGTACAATCTGAATACTTTAAAGAAGATTTTTGATCTTGGAAGTGTGTCAAGAACATCATTGGCTCAAGCTAAAGAAAAGACTAACATGGATCTATGGAAAGAGAACCAAGATGAATTGAAGTACATTGTTGATCATTTGTATATATTCAAGCAAATGATTGAAGTAATAGACGATAAAGCTCAAGACAACCAAACTAAACAATTCACAAGATTCAAGATTGGATCTAAATCGAAAATGTTTGGAAGAATTGTTAGTTATGGTTACTTTAAAAATATTCCAGGAAGTATCACTGATAAAGGATGTTATGTGGTGAAGCGGATTGATGGATGTCAATACTTTGGAAAGGCATTAGATCTAATGTCTTTGCTATCTTTTGAGTGTATGGAGTCGTCTACATTGAAGATGATCAAGCCTATTCAGACAAAGCACAATGAAACTTTTGAGAAGTTATTGAAGAAGGAGAACATAATTGGAAGGTTATCAGAATGTTGGATCCTGTTTGGATATCCAAAAGCCGAAAGTGTTTAAAAGACCAAGGTTCAGGAACGTAGAACAAAATTGGAATTCGTATTTCAAGTTATGGTTCTATGATGAGAAGACTTCTGAAGCAGTTATTTTGTTAAGACAAGAAGAACAATGGAAGGTTATCAGAATGCTGGATCCTGTTTGGATTGTTAACTGCTCGAAGGATGACATTGATTTACTTAACCTGGCTGAGATTTTTGCAGCTGAAGGTTATCATGATGTTGGAATAAGCTACAAGGATATGGGAGTTCAGTTTCAGACCATTTCGCGGATGTGTTACACTCTGGATATACATTCAGGATGCAATTGGGAAGATGTGAACTATTTGTAAGTGGAGCTGATGAAGGTACAGAAGGAAATTGATGACAAGGATGCTAAGCTGGAAGCTGAAAGGTTAGCCAAGATTCCTAGATCAGTTGTGATACGAGCTGCTGACAATGCTTGTGGAGAAACTAGTGGAGTTGAAGACAAAGTTGAAGACAAAGTTGAAGATAAAGACTGAAGATGAAGACTAAAGATTTTTGATAGCAACTATTAAAGGGGAGTTTGTTAGTACATATTTGTAATAGGTTGCTATTCAAACATGTAAATTATAGAAAGTTTATAAGGTTTGGCTTAGGTTCGTCTGGCCCATGAACCTTAGCAGGTTCGGCGAACCTATCACATCGATAGGTTTGGCGAACCTATAACCTTGGAAAGGTTCGGCGAACCTATAACCTTGGAAAGGATCGGCGAACCTATTAGGTTTGGCAACCTTGGTTCGCCCGGCGAACCTAAGGGTTCGGCTAGGAAATAGGTTCGTCTGACAGGTCTGTGTATATATAGAAGGTTTGTCTGATTTTTTCATAACTTTAGAAAAAACTTCGGGAGAACTTCAGAAAACTTGTAGAGAGTGTGTGTGTATTCTTTGTGTGAGAGCTGTAATCAATTGATATTGATTAATGAGATAAAGATGATTATTGAATGTCTGTTCTTCTTTGATTCTTTATAGATCAAACATAGATTCCGTATGTGTTTGATTGTTCATTGGACTTCGTGATACGATCCAGATCAAATTCACCAAATCAACACTAACTTTGTAAAAGGCTTGGCTTCCTGACCGTATCCACCATAGGTGCGTATAGTGTTTTTGTGTAGCAACATCATATCGTCTTTCTTGAATTTGAGTAGGTCCATAGGGTCTAAAATAAGTAGTCGTCAGAGTCTCTCGCAATAATTTTCCATAAGTGACTTCATCAAAACACCAAAATTTGAAGTCCTTAAGCGATTTCTCTGGAACCCTCATATGAACTGGGACCGCCGTCTCTGTGTTGGGAGGTGGATACTTGGCATAAACCCAATGTTCCTTCTTTATTGGATCTAGTATGTATTTGGAGACTAATCTTCTTCATTTGGCTGACTTCATGACTAGGAAGTCATTGTCACGTTGATCCTTAAGAAATTAGGCCAAAAAATCGGCCTAATTGTCTTTGGAGAGATTCTAAATTACAGTGTTGTTAATGCTACGAAGATCAATCTTATGCAATGAACAAAATTCTTGAGGTCTTTTGTAGTACTCCAACTTTCAAGTCTTTTGTAACTCTGTGGGAGCAGGAGTCCAGTCCCTCCTCTTGTCGAAATAACTTTCAATCACCGTAGCAAGGGAGGTGACATTCTGTCCAAGGGCATCCACATATTTGTGAGCATATAAATTGTCAACGTATGGATCTGTGGAGATGTTCCCAAGTATGATATTCTATATCTCTTCTTCCTAAGATGCTTCTAAGCAATATCCGGGCAACTATCCATGCTCGTGATAACTTAAAATATCAAAGACTGAATACATAGATATATCCTTGAACATGTCCCCATTGCCTTCATTCTTCATCTCCTCTCGAAGCCTCCAAAAGTAAAAATTATCAGGAAGATTTCCGAATAAATAATCATCAAATTCGTTTGTGGGTTTGCTAGAGGAAGGATTTCCTTTATAATCACCGCCCTGGTCGTCATCGAGCTTATCATCCTTGTTGCTTGGACCATCTTGACCATCTCCCTTATCATCATTGTCATCATCATCATCACCATCTTTCTTGTCATCATCTTTCTTCTCCTCCTCATCGTCTTTATTTTTCTCTTCATAGTCCTTCTTCTTCTCATCCTCATCTTTTTCTTCTTTATCAGCAGGCTTAGCTCCTTCAAAAGCTTCAATTTCTTTCTTTAGCTCTGTATTTTGTTTCTTCAAGATACGTAATGGCTAAACTATGCTAGAGCAAAGCTTGTATCTAATCATGGGATACGTGAATGCTAAACTATGCTAGTGCAAAGCTTGTACCCATGCATGAGATTCGTGAATGCTAAACTACGATTCTGTGAAACTATTACCCGCATACAGTACACTTATAAGTCGAGCTATGTGAATGCTATAAACTTTTAAACTTTTAAACAGTACGCTAAAGCTATGATGAAGACGGGATTAGGGTGTAGGTAAAATGCCTAATTATCATTAACACCTGTAACATTAGTGCCGGAATTGTACAGGAACAGTGATCGCAACAGTGACATGAACAGTAATCAGGTACAAACTCTATGGCATTTCAGTGTATTTCATATTCATAGCGTATATCATTATCATTTCATGTAACAAACAGTGAATTCAAAATCATTTCAGAGAAACTAAACTCAGTAAACATGGTTCATCAGTCAGATAATTGTCTGGCAACACAGAACCATCATGTAATTAATTGTTAGGATTTTATTATGTATAAACGTATGTGAGGCTTTACAGAACAAAACAACACGGATGTCGTTACGTGAATGCTATACCAACGGGTTATTCGTATAGATGACGATCTGTACGAATCAATTTGAAAGTTTAACGCTCTGAAGATCTACCAGGTTTGCCACCTGCGTGACCGGTAAAGTTTCGTATTGACTTAGTTCCTGGAGCAACTCCTGTTGCTAAATCTCTTTACAGGTTAGCACCCTAAGAGATGCAGGAATTGTCGAATCAGTTACCGGAGCTACTTGATAAAGGTTGCATTAGACCGAGCTACTCACCTTGGGGAGCTCCGGTTTTGTTCGTGAAAATGAAATACGGATCGTTTCGAATGTGCATAGACTACCGTGAGCTGAACAAGCTAACCATCAAAAATTGGTATCTATTGCTGAGGATTGATGACTTGTTTGACCAACTGCAAGGAGCTCAATACTTCTCAAAGATTGACTTGCGGTCTGGATATCATCAGCTCAGAGTTCAAGACGAAGATATACCGAAGACGGCGTTCCGAACCAGATACGGGCATTACGAATTCATGGTGATGCCCTTCGGATTGACAAATGCACCAGCGGTTTTCATGGACCTCATGAACCGAGTGTGCAAGCTATACCTGCATCAGTTTGTTATTGTCTTTATTGATGACATACTGGTTTATTCTAAGAGCAAAGCAGATCATGAACAACATCTCAGGAAGATCTTGGAACTATTGAAAGAACAGAAACTTTATGCCAAATTCTCTAAAAGTGAATTCTGGCTAAGAGAAGTCCAATTTCTGGGTCACGTAGTCAACAGCGAGGGAATACACGTGGATCTTGCTAAGATCGAGGCGATAAAGAACTGGGATACTCTGAAGACACCGACGGAGATACGGTCTTTTCTGGGATTGGCAGGTTATTACAGAAGGTTTATCTCAAACTTTTCTAAGATAGCTTTGCCTCTCATCAAACTAACTCAGAAAAGTGAACCGTTTTTCTGGGAGCAGAAACAAGAGGATGCTTTTCAGACATTGAAACATAAATTATGTGATGCTCCAATTCTATCTCTCCCAGAAGGCTGTGATGACTTTGTTGTTTATTGTGATGCCTCCCATTAGGGACTTGGTTGCGTACTGATGCAACGGGACAAAGTTATCGCTTACGCCTCAAGACAGTTAAAAGTTCATGAGAAGAACTACACTACTCATGATCTTGAACTAGGAGCTGTAATCTTCGCATTGAAGATTTGGAGACATTTATATGGCACCAAGTGTACCATATTTACTGATCACAAGAGTCTGCAACATATTTTTGATCCGAAGGAACTCAACATGCGACAGCGTCGTTGGGTTGAACTTCTGAATGATTACGATTGTGTGATCAAGTACCATCCGGGAAAGGCGAACGTTGTAGCTGATGCCTTGAGCTGGAAGAAACGAGTCAAACCCTTGCGCGTTAGAGCATTGGAATGACTGTGCAGACAAGCTTATGAGACCAGATTATTCAAGCACAACAAGAATCAGTTGACCGAGGAAATCTGAAGAAAGAACTTGATTGCGGAGCGGAGGAACACCTTGAGACTAAGCCTGATGGAATAATCTACTACCAGAATCGTATATGGATTCCGGCGGTAGATGAATTGAGAAAACTTATCTTCGATGAAGCACACAAGACTAAATATTCCGTTCATCCAGGCGCTGATAAGATGTACCAAGACTTGCGTGGATTTTATTGGTGGCCGGGGATGAAGAAAGACACAGCTGAGTATGTCGGTAGATGTCTTACGTGTACGAAAGTAAAGGCGGAACACCAGAAACCGTCTGGTTTACTGGAACAGCCTGAGATTCCGCTCTGGAAGTGGGAACAAGTAGCTATGGATTTCATTACCAAGCTACCCCGCACTTCCAATGGTCATGATACGATTTGGGTTATCATCAATCGCTTGACGAAATCTTCTCACTTCTTGCCAATACGTTAAACCTTCACGATGGATAAACTGGCAAGACTGTACATCAATGAGATAGTGGTACATCACGGTGTGCCATTGTCTATTATTTCAGACAGAGATAGCCGATTTACATCAAGGTTCTGGCAATCACTACAGAAATCTCTAGGGACGCACCTGAATTTGAGTACAGCTTACCATCCACAAACGGACAGTCAAAGAAAACGTACGATTCAGACACTGGAGGACATGTTGAGAACCTGTGTGTTGGATTTCGGTGGGAATTGGAATTCTCATTTTGCCACAGATTGAATTCTCCTACAACAACAATTATCACAGTAGCATCGGATGTGCACCATTCGAGGCTTTGTATGGTCGAAAATGTCGATCGCCAATCTGTTGGACTGAAGTAGGAGATAACCGTATAGCTGGGCCAGAGCTTATTCAGGAGACTACAGATAAGATTGCCCAGATTCAACAAAGACTACAGGCTACTAGGAGCAGGCAAAAGAGCTACGCCGACAAACGGCGCAAGCCGTTGGAATTCCAAGTGGGAGACCGTCTCATGTTGAAGGTACCCCCAAGGAAAGGTGTAGTACGCTTTGGAAAGAAAGGCAAGTTAGCACCACGATACGTGGGACCGTTCGAGATCATCGAACGTATTAGTCCTGTGGCGTATAAACTGAGATTACAGGATGAACTCAGTGGTGTGCATGACGTGTTTCACGTCTCGAACTTAAAGAAATGCCTTGCTGACGAATCACTCATCATTCCTATCGAAGAAATTCAAGTAGATGAACAATTGCATTTTATTGAAGAGCCTTTAGAGATTATGAATCGCAAGGTTAAACAACTGAGGCGAAGCCGTATTCCAATTGTAAAGGTTCGATGGAACTTAAAGCGCGGAACTGAGTTTACTTGGGAACGTGAAGATCACATGAAGTCAAAGTATCCCCAACTGTTCACAGAGGAAGTTGTACCCGATCATGACTCTTAAATTTCGGGAAGAAATTTCTCTAACAATGGGAGACTGTAACATCAGTGCCAGAATTGTATCGGAACAGTGATCGCAACAGTGACATGAACAGTAATCAGGTACACACTCTATGGCATTTCAGTGTATTTCATATTCATAGCATATATCATTATCATTTCATGTAACAAACAGTGAATTCTAAATCATTTCAGAGAAACTAAACTCAGTAAACATGGTTCATGAGTCAGATAATTATCTGGCAACACCGAACCATCATGTGATTAATTGTTAGGATTTTATTATGTATAAACGTATGTGAGTCTTTACAGAACAAAACAACACAGATGTCGTTACGTGAATGCTAAACCAACGGGATATTCTTAAGATGACGATCTGTACGAATCAATCTGAAAGTTTAACGCTTTGAATGATGTCCGATATAAAGAAAACCATATTGAAAAATATAATTATCTTCGTGTTTGTATGGGTGACGATTCGAACGAATACACGCGACCGTGCGATTTGATTATAAACATTAAATTTAATATTTTTGAAAATTTAAAATAAATACAAGATATTTAGTTAATTTAGTAGGAACAACCACTTAAAATAAATTCATAAATTCTGTTTTATAAACCGTGTCGTTTTGTGACGAAAACCACGAGAAACGGCATTTTAGGCAAAACCGATCGAGACCGAACTTAACCGGGTATGTGAAGCTTTTATTATGGCATTAAATGCCATAACCCTCACCACCAACCTCCTCCTCTCTCTAAATTTTCGTTCTTGCCACCCCTCTCTCTCTAGTAATCTCTCTCAACTTCTCTCTACCATTTCTTGCTCAATTCTCCTCGGATTCAAGTGATTCGTGGCTCAAAACGACCACCACGTCACGTAGATCACGGAAGTACGAAGGATCTAGGCTTCCATCCACTGATTTTGAGGTAAATTTTAGTTTTTATTTCGGTTTTTTTTAGTGTATGTCACGACCCTTGTAGGGATTATTATTCTAATCGATATTAAACACTGAGAGACCTTTAAATAAATCATGGTAAACGACTAGGAAGATATAGGAACGGGTTTGTAACAGGGTGAGCTCTCTAGGATGAGGATGGGATCCATCGAAAGCTACAGGATCGCGAAAAACACTCCGGCCGAACCCATCAGCAGTTAGCCAAACCTAGCATTCCTCTTGGCCGAACCTGGCACACCCCACGAACCCTGTGAACACTGCAACGAACCTGTGTCCACCTGCAGCCGAACCTGTTGCCTCAACCAACCAACCATGGCCGAACCCTTCTAACCCAGCCGAACCATTGATGATCACGAACCTAGGGTAGTTCATAGCCGAACATTCATACTATCGACGAACCTGCTAAGGAGACAAACCTAAGGTGGCGAACCTTGGGTTAACAAACTTAGAACAGTGCCGAAACCTTCTTGGACGAGCTGTAGGTTACGTGAACCTAAGAGTTCTCTAAAAACTGGGCGAACCTTGGGGTCATTTAAGTTGATCGATGGCAGCAAACCTTTGGTCAAGGGATGAGTATTAGACGAACCTATGTCACTTAAAAATCTATGGGCCACGAACTCTCTATGCCAAACCCTTCCTTTGAGCGAACCTTAGACTAAACAAACCTAGTGTTTCTCTTAACCTTAGCCGAACCTAATGAGCTCAACGAACGCTGGTGGCTGCCTCAAAAGGTTCGCTTCTTTTGAGGGGAAATACCGAACCTAAGGGATATCAAGATCCTTAGTTTTCCATCATGCATGGGAGTATATGAACATGTACATGCATGAGATAAATCATGTGTGCGCATGGGAATGATATGGAGTATTCAATTCCATGCAAACTCGCTTTTAGCATAAACTAAGGTATCATTGAAAGACGAAAATGATTTAAAGATTAGGTGTTGGTTTAATTATTAACACTAAACTTAGTAAAGATCTTATTACAGATAACTAACTCGGATGATTCAATTATATATGTAGAATCATTCAAAGAAATTTGAATGATTATCAATGGGAAAGCAAAGACCATCAATGGGCCTAAGTGGGCACAATGGGGCTTAACTAGGGCCCATCATATGTTAAATGTTGATTTAAGACAAGTTAATGATATTTTAATAAAAGAAAAATGGTTTATAAACTTTGTTAAATTAAATTGAATAATTTTCTAAAGTTTATGTTTAACTCAAAATGAAATTTATTAAAAACATATTAACCAAGACTTGTTGTGAATAACTATTGGATATGGGTTATAAATGGCTATCTAAGTTGAACTAGACGATTAAGTCTTAGAAGCACACTAGTACTTAGGACACTTAGTTGCACACCTAGACCAAACCCTTTGATACGACGGCTAATACGTATACTTACCGTATTCGACTTCTTTTAAAACAACTCAGGAACTGAAGAGACCTAAACTACAACAACAAGAGCGCATTTTGTGATAGATCTTTTGCACAGCAACACAGGTGAGTTCATTGCCCCTTTTCTAAACATTTTTGTTTTAAAACGCGGGGTTGAGAAGCATGCGTAAACTCTTTTATTTAAATTGTTTACTTAAATGCTTTTATTTATTATATGTTTTACATATATATGCTTGTTTATACTCCTAGACTCCTGTCTAGGTAATTACTATGATGAATCAACTAACGAGTTAATAAATTTACTCTTATGAGTAATACTCAAATTCTAAGACTCTAAACAAACCCTTAGTCCATCAAGCTCAAATTCAAGAATCTAAATTCAAAGTAAAACCAAAAGAACTAAAGTTAAAGATCATGTTCAAGAAATCTAATTCAATGTGTGATCTAAAAACAAATGATCCTAATCAAGAATCAATTATCATTGTGGAATCATGGAAATTCTAAAGATCAAAATCAAGAGACTCAAGAAAATCAGAAATCATGAATGTGTGTGAATCATTGAAATAATGAAATCATTAAAATCTAATGAAATCATTAATGCTTGAGTCAAGGTGGATGTCAGATGTATAGAAATCAAGACCACGTGTAACACGCATAAAGCCCCGGCATAAATAGTAGACTCTTGTAGTCAAGCTATATGGGCAACAACGTGAACTATCAAACAAAATCAAGAGAATCAAAGGATATCTGTAAAATCCCGGCATGTACAGTAGACCAGTGGGTCAAGCTGATATGGGCATCATTAAAATCCCGGCACACACAGGTAGACTCCTTGTGAGTCATGCCTGATATGGGTCACGTGTGAGAGGGTACAACTTGGACAACCACCAACAACTAAGTCTAATTGATTGAGTCAAATAAGGCCCAATCATCATGTCTTAGTTGTATTTAAATGCTTACTTATTTATTTAATTAAAAATTTAATATTATATTCCTATAATTGCTTTTGGGAAATCATGTATTCATGGTGAACTCAAGAGATCGAAGATAAATTTATTTGGGAAATCAAAATCTAAATTTATGGTGAATGGAGTGAAACGCTTAATTATCACTAACAACAATATGCTAAGCAGTCCAGTATGTCATGGGACGGTGGCTGGGCGGGCAGTAAGTTCGACCCTACATAGGCCCTATATATAAGCATACTTGATTGGATAGCATAGGTGTTGTTGACGAGGTTAAGGTTGTCACTTTGGGGGATCAAGGTAAACATTTTCAGGGTAATCAAAGACTATGAATCATAAGTTATGGAATCAAAGTAGTGGAATGAAATGCTTAATTATCACCAGAAACAATATATTATTGATTTAGTATGTGGTGGGACGGTGGCTGGGCGGGCGGTAAGTTCGACCCTACATATGCCCTATATATAAGCATACTGAACTGGATGGTATAGGTGGTTAATGGTGAGGTTAAGGTTGTCATTTAGGTTATTCAAATTCATTTTTATAAAACTTAATGAACTCACCAACCATGTGTTGACTTTTTTATTTTTGCATGATTTTTCAGGTGACGAACACGTCAACTAAGGAGTTATTTCTTTTGTACTAGGATACCAGTTAGTGGACCTAGTTTTTTTGGACCTGCATATTTTGAAGCGTCATTACACGGATTTATTTTGTATATCTTGTGCAAATACAAGATATAAGATTTATGATGTGGTATTAGATTTACATTGTTAAATTATAAACTTAACTGATGTAATTTAACTTTGTAATTCTATTTTATTTTAGCAGTTTCTTACTTATATATCATGTGCAATGTAAACGATCTGATCATTCCAATTATCACTCACGATATCGCGCCCCAGGAACATTCCGCCCGACGGGGAGTCCGATCCAACCTCGCCGGCTCGGGGTGTGACAACAACGATGTCATATGTGATTTAGTATGTGGTGGGACGGTGGTTGGGCGAGCGGTAAGTTCGACCCTACATATGCCCTCTATATAAGCATACTGAATCGTATATTACAGGTGATGTTAATGAGGTTAAGGTTGTTACCGACAAGGTTTGCTAAAGCTATTTTTCAACTACTAAAATGTATGAACTCACCAACCATTGTGTTGACTTTGTTTTCTTACATGCTTTCTCAGGTGATGTACAGGAATAAGCTAAGGTTAAGGAATGCATGCTAGGATGCCCAGTTAGAGGACCTAGTAGATTTTGAAAAACACATGTTTTGATGAACGTTGTGAAGCTATTTTGAGATCTTGTACAGATACAAGATAGAAAACATTTGATTCTTTTGATAGGTTTACTTAGTTAAATTATCAAACATTAACAGTTGTAATTTAAATTTGTAATCCTAGTTAAATGTTATTTGTCCTTTAGTTATTCTCAATGTTGATGCTATGTAAACAATCTGATCATCACGATTATCACTCACGATATCGCGCCCCGAGAACCTTCAGCCCGGCGAGGAAATCGATCCGTCTCGCCGGCTCGGGGTGTGACAATCCACAAATGGACGGTCAAACCGAACGTATAATACAGACCCTGGAGGACATGTTGAGAACCTGTGTATTGGATTTCGGTGGAAATTGGGACTCTCATTTGCTACTGATTGAATTCTCCAACAACAACAGTTACCATAGTAGCATCGGATGCGCACCATTCGAGGCTCTTTATGGTCGAAAGTTTCGTTCACCGATTTGTTGGACTGAAGTAGGAGGTAATCGAATAACTTGGCCAGAACTTATTCAGGAGACTACTGATAAGATTGCTCAGATTCAACAACGATTACAAGCAACTAGAAGCATACCGTGTCATGTTAAAGATATACCCATGGAAAGGCGTAGTTCGTTTTGGGAAGAAGGACAAGTTAACACCACGATAAGTGGGACCATTCGAGATCATCGAACGTATCGGTTCTGTAGCGTATAGACTGAGATTACCAGATGAACTCAGTGGTGTGCATGACGTGTTTCACGTTTCAAATTTGAAGAAATGCCTTGCTGACGAATCACTCATCATACCAATCGAAGAAATTCGCGTAGATGAGCGATTGCACTTTATTGAAGAACCTTTGGAGATTATGGACCGCAAAGTTAAACACTAAGGCGAAGTCCTATTCCGATTGTCAAGGTTCGATGGAATTCAAGGCGCGGACCAGAGTTTACTTGGGAACACGAAGTTCACATGAAGTCCAAGTATCCCCAACTGTTACAGAGGAAGCCGTACCTGATAACGATTCTTAAATTTCGGGACGAAATTTCTCTAACAAGGGGAGACTGTAACATCAGTGCCGGAAACGTAGCCGGAATAGTGATCTACACAGTAACATGAACAGTAAATCAGGTACAAATTTCAGTTGTTATTCATATATCATTATCATTTCATGTTTATCATAGAAGTATTTCACGATCATTGCAGAAACGTAACTCAGAACTATGGTTCATCAGTCAGATATTTATCTGGCGACACGAAACCATCATGTAATTGTTAGTTAGGACTCTATTAAATATAAACGTATGTGAGGACTCACAGAACAAAACAACGGATGTCGTTATGTGATTGCTAAATCGATGGATTATTCGTATAGGTGACGATCTGTACGAATATATCTGAAAGTTTAACGTTCTGAATAATTCCCAATAATTAGAAAATCATATCGAAAAGTGTAGTTATCATCGTATTCGTACGGGTGACGATTCGAACGAATACGCGCGACGACTGTACAATTCGATTTAAACTGTAAATTTAATATTTTCTGAAAATTTTAATAAACGGAAGATATTTAGTTAATTTACTATGAATTACCACCTAAAATAGGTTTATAAACTTTACTTTTAAAACCGTGATGTTTGGTACAAAAACAGAACGAAACCGACGCTTCTACGTAAAACTGAGCGAAACCGTCACTCTCTCTCTACTTTCTCTCTCTAAAAGCCACAACTCTATCTTCTTCATATCTCAACCAAATAGAGCCATCTTAGTGTCAAAACAACTACTATAACTTGTAGAACACGAAAGTACAACCGATCTGAGCTTTGAACTAGTCGATTTGAGGTAGATTCGACTTTTATATTCGGTTTTTCAGGGTTTACAAAACCCTTAGTTCGAAACTCTCTTGAAAACAGCTAAGCCTCTTTAAAATCCTAGGGAAACACCACAAAACACACTTATGATAAGTTAGGAATGTGTGTGACAACATGGGTTAGCCATTGCATCGAAAATCGAGGGACTGCACCTGATGGGTCTTCGAGCCACCGAATGGAGCCGCCTGCGGCCAGCCGAATGGCCACAGGCCGTATGGCCCAGCCCCAACAACCGAATGGCCTTCTTCGCAAGGTGGTTTCCTTCGGTCCAAGCTCATTCGCAAGCCAGGCCTTCAATCGACTGCCATATTCGGTCAAGAGCTCATACACATGAGACACTATTCGGCCCAAGTCACTTTGATCGGCAAGCTTCTTATTCGGATGAGCTACTACTTTGACCAAGACCCCTTCGCAGGAACCCTATTCGGCCAACTATTGATTCACACCAACTGAATTCTTCCTCATGGGTGATTCAAGTAGGTTGATTTCATGGATTGTGTATATTAGAGCATGCATGGATTCGATTGCGTGAGTGCATGCATGGGTGTGGCATATGGATGTCAACATGGGGATCTAATAGGGTTAATCATGGGTTATTTCATGTAGGTTTGGTCTAAGATGCATGAATCCAATTAAAGAAACCATAATTAGGGTTTTCAAGTAAGGAAACAAAGCTGTAAGTCCCTTATGTTAGGGATTGATAACACAAATACTTTTCTAAACAAAGGTTGAACTACTACATGAATGTTGGACATCATTTTAGTTTAGCACATTTGGATTTCACTAGACTAAACTATTATTGACACGATGATAGATGCATTACGAATCAAAACAATAGCAAAGTATATAGATGTTGATTTCATTATCAACATCTAACGCTTAGACATTTCATGAAAACACGTAGCTACATTATGTCGCACCCCGGCCTTCCCGGCCTGTGCTAGGGGGCGCGACTGGACTGATCTGGCAGGATCGCAGTCTCCGGTCACACTACTGTGTTGCGAGACCTATATGTCTGGTTGCATACGTACATCCAATATTATGGATAAAAAATTTTAGAAAAATCAGAGTTTCGAGAGTTTAATAATATCAAAACATATATAACTCATAAGTTGCGGAAGCGTTGTTAAACAGTTTTTCAAAACAACAGAACTTTAAAGTTTGCTGAAGCGATTAAAGGTGCTTAATATTACATAACATATTGAATAGATAAATGTTCTCAAAATATCCTAAGACACTTAAGCAGATGCATGGACTCCATCCTAGATTCCTCGTGCACGTGCCTTAGTTACCTGAGAAAACATGCGAGTAAAAGGTCAACACAAAGGTTGGTGAGAGCACAGGTTTGTAATTAGCAGTAAACATCAAAATGTTTAAAGTAAATGTTTGCATGTTTACATATCATTACAATGCAATATCCATTGATAGCTAGTCAATATGAGTTACACCATATGCGGGTTCGCAACCGAAGCTAACATGCTGCCCCCCGCCATATCCATCCAACAAGATACGGCAATGTTGTTTGGTCAATTTTGCACTGTTCCGACCTCCAGTCGGGGTGGCCATACGGCGCTCAACAGTATGGCTTGTTAAGCCCAAATAGTACTATTCAGAATTACCATGCTAAGCGCAACGCGCTATTAACAGTTCGAGGTGTGTTTAATGAGGACTTATCAGTTTTGTGGATGAATGCCACACATATGCATATACGCTATGTTAGCATGTACAAAAGTAACCAAAAGTATGTTGTTGTTTAAAAATAGTTTGTATGCAATGTTTTCTCCCCCAAAGGAAGAAAATGTAAAAAGGGGTCGTGAACTCACCTGATGAAGTTGTTCCTGTTATATGCTCGCTACTTCTGAATGCTAGCACTTGCTAGTATGCACCTATAACCATATAGGTTGTGAGTATGAGTTTTGTGGTGTGTTGTAATCCATACGACTCCAAGTATCGGTGTGCTCAACCGAGTGTGTGTGTGTTGACTCGACGAATCTTTGGCGACACTTTTGTTGTGTTTATGTGTCTTAATGCACATAAGACACCAACACGCATTCCTAAACATGATGTTTTCACAAAAGTCGTGTTTCGAAAATTGTAACGTTTATGTTTCGGGGAAACTTTCTATACTTAGAAAGTTTCTATTTTTGGAAAGTATAGTTATAAAATCCTATTTCATAAAACAAATAACTCTAGTATGTTTGTAAAAACACGTTTAAATACTTAAAACACGTCGTTTGCGCATAAATTGCCATTTATGCCATTTTGCCCAAATAAAGTTTCCTTATTTGGAAAGTATCCGTTTGAAAACTCGTTTTCACAAATCCAAGTTCCCAATATGCTTAGAAATCATTTTTAAACATATTTCAATAATCAAAGTTCATCAAAACACTCAAGAACATCAAAAGCCCTCTTTTGATTTACAAAAGTTTCCATTTATAGAAAGTTTATACAAAATCATGTTTTTGACAAAATCAAATATCCAAATGTGTTTCTAAACACCTCAATATGCATTTGACAACATCTAGACATGTCTAACATGTCTAGATCATCACAAATCTATGACTTGCAACATAAAACTTCCCTTTATGACAAGTGTACCAAAATCATCATCAAATCAATCATAACTCAACCAAGACTCAAATCTAACATTTCTAAACTCTAAAATCAGTAGATCTACTCATCTAATACATCAAATCACCAACAAATTCGTGCACAATAACCATATGGAGTTGCATGTGGGTTTTTAGCCCTTGCATTTACGATCTAACAACTAATAAGCATGTAAAACTACCTTAGACGGCAAGACTCGTGCTAGAACAACTTCTGGAGATTCTTCAAGTGGCTGAAATTGGATCTTTTGTTGTTTTGATGGCTTCCAAAGCTTCCTTGTTGTTCCTACGATCTTCAATCACCAAAAAATGGCCTCAATAGTGATTCCATGGAGTTTGAATGTTGATCTCAGGGGTTTTTGGTCGACAATATGAGTAGAAAGTCGGAGGAAATGTGAAGAAACCGATTGAAATGCGTTTGGGGTTGATTTTATAGAAAATTTTGATCTGCATGGCCTTCGCGTACCGCGAAGGCCGATCAGAATCTTCTTCGCATACCGCGATGGGATTCGGGAGTCCCGACTCTCGGTTTTCATCGCGTACCGCTAAGCCATTCGCCATGGCGTCTCCGCGTACCGCGATGAGTCCATTTTCATGTTTTTCGATTTCGATGATTCGATTTCGCACGTACTCGATTCCTAACGTTTATCCTAAACATCTAATGCATGTTTAGCACATTATACAATAATAACACATAAGTTTGATTGATCACCAACTTTCGTGAGACTCGTGTGTGTTTCGATAATTCCTCAAATTATCGATGATCGTTTGTGTTCAACTCATCTAATTAAACATAATTAAATGGAATGCAACAAGTATGAATGTGAAATGTAAAGAATGTAGGAGTCGCAATTTACCTGAAATTGCCGGGTGTCACATCATCCCCTTGTTGAAAGAAATTTCGTCCCGAAATTTGGTTGTTGTTGATGGTGTTTGAGTAGTAAGAGTGTTTGGGAAACAAAAATTTTCCGGTTGTCACATCATCCCTTTGTTGAAAGGAATTTCGTCTCGAAGTTTATTCATTGTTGTCGGCGTTCGACGATATCTGTTTGAAGAGCTGGGGATATTTGCGCATCATCTGATCTTCACTTTCCCACGTGAATTCAGGTCCGCGCTTCGAGTTCCATCGGACTTTAATAATCGGGATCTTACTCTGTTTGAGTTGTTTGACCTGACGGTCCATGATCTCTACCGGTTCTTCCACGAACCGTAGTTGTTCATCCACTTGGATCTCATCTAGTTGAACTACAAGTGTTTCGTCGGATAGACACTTTTTCAAGTTTGAGACATGTAATACGTTGTGAACTCCATCGAGTTCGGTTGGTAGGTTGAGTTGGTATGCCACTGGACCAATCCTTTTCAGGATCTCGAAGGGTCCAATATACCGTGGGTTCAGTTTACCTCGTTTGCCAAAACGAATCATGCCTTTCTATGGCGAAACTTTCAGAAGGACTTTATCTCCTACCTGAAATTCCAACTGCTTTTGGCGTTTGTCGGCATAGCTCTTTTGACGTTCTCGAGCTGCTGCCATGCGTTTTCTAATTTGTACGATTTTCTTTGTTGTTTCATGTACCAGTTCCGGGCCAATGACCTGACTGTCGCCCACTTCGGCCCAGCAGATGGGTTATCGGCATTTCCTGCCATAGAGTGCCTCAAAAGGCGCTGTCTTGATGCTGGTGTGATAACTATTGTCGTAAGAGAACTCCACTAACGGTAAGTGAGTTTCCCAGCTGTTTCTGAAGTCTACTACGCATGCTCGTAGCATATCTTCGAGTGTTTGTATAGTGCGTTCACTCTGGCCATCCGTTTGTGGATGGTATGCAGTACTCATATCCAACCTCGTGACAAGCGACTTTTGCAATGATTTCCAGAAGTTAGAAGTGAATCTGGCGTCTTGATCTGATATGATGGAGATTGGCACTCCATGTCGCGAGAGCACTTCTTTGACATAGATTTTGGCTAGTTTTTCCATCTTGTCATTTTCCTTGATCGCGAGGAAATGTGCTGACTTAGTCAGTCGGTCCACAATTACCCAAATAGTGTCACATCCACTAGGAGTACGGGGTAATTTGGTAATGAAATCCATGGATATTTGTTCCCACTTCCACATGGGGATCTCAGGTTATGTGAGTAATCCAGAGGGTTTCTGGTACTCGACTTTGACTTTGGCACAAGTCAAGCATTTGCCCACGTAGGTGGCAATGTCGGCTTTCATGTGTGGCCACCAGTAGAATATCTTCAGATCATGATACATCTTATCAGATCCTGGGTGAATGGAATACCGTGATTTGTGAGCCTCGTCCATCAGAAGGTCTCGTAAGTTTCCGTGATGTGGAACACAGACGCGTTCCATGAAATAATGTAAGCCATTGGCTTTGACTTCCAGTTGTTTTTCCATTCCCCTTAGTGATTCAGCCACTAGGTTTTCTGCTTTAAGTGCCTCCACTTGGGCACTGCGTATCTGTTCAGGGAGATTAGGATGGATGGTGAGCTGCAAAGCTCGTACCCTCTTGGGTTTCGAAGTGTTTTTCCGGCTTAAGGCATCGGCCACTACATTCGCCTTCCCCGGGTGATACTTGATAGCACACTCATAGTCGTTTAGGAGTTCGAGCCAGCGATGTTGTCGCATGTTCAGTTCCTTCTGCTCGAATATGTGCTGGAGACTCTTGTGGTCAGTGTATATCGTACACTTTGTACCATACATGTAACATCTGTGCCGGAATCATTACCGGAACAGTAATCTGTACAGTAACTGGTACAGTAACTCAGGTACAAATTAGGAGAAATACTTAGAGGCTATTAACATTCGATGCTAAACATAGACTATTACACGATGTTTCTGAAATTCTGATTTAAACTTTATGGTTTAGACAGTCAGAAACACCTCAGACAATCATGAACAGATGCATACATGTTTGATTTTGTAATATTAGGTTTAAACGTATGTGAGGATAAACAGAACAAAACAATAACAGTTGTTGTTACGGAAAGCTAGACTGACGAACTATTCGCATAGGTGACGATCTGTACGAATAGATCTGAAAGTTTAACGATGTCAAACGATGATTTAAAAGTAGAAAACAAAATCAGAAAGTGAAATGTACGATCGTGTTCGTACAGTTAGCGCTCTGTACGAAGACGCGCGTAAGTGACGTTTTCTGACGAAATGAAAACGAAGACGAATCGAACGAAAATAAACTTAAGGAAATATAATATTTCCTGTTTTACAATTTTGAAACTCATCATACATAAATTAAAACGAAACTATTTCAATTTAAAGAGCGTAAAACAAAATACGCGAATAAATACTGAAACGCATAAAATAATAATTTACGACAGATAATTCAAGGGAATAATATTTAAATTAATTATAAGAAATAAACAAATTCCAAACACTTAAAACAAAGCCTTTTATGTAAATTACGAAAAATATGCGCGTTACGATCCGGAAACGCAACGGAGACGAAAACTGAGCAACCGAAACGAGCCAGAATACCCTCGGGTATTTAAACCCCAAAATATGGCATTCTTTCATTTTTCCAAGTTTCTCTCTCTCTCTCTAAACTCTATCTCCCTTTTCCATCTCTCTCTCAAGAATTATCACCTTCAACCTTCAAGATCTCACTCGTTTGGAGACGAAATCGGACGTTCTTGGTGTCCACGCGAAGCTCTCATCATCCTCTACACGGAAGTACAACCGATCTAGAGTGTTAACCAGCATAATTCGAGGTATGATGCAAGATATCTCAAGAAAAAGAGGGTTTTTACTTGGTTTTGATATACACACACACACTTAGTCGGCTTTAAACCCGAATGTGACAACCAACCTGTTCGAGCATTACTTGGTGCAAGACATTAACGTGTAACACACTTAGAAGCAGCTAGATCGAAGGGACTGATGATGATGAAGATCTAACAGGTTCGGGACCTGTTGGAACCATGTCGGCCGAACCTTTTCCTGGGTTTTGGGTTGGCCGAACCCTCCTATGGGCGAACCAGCTGCGAACCTAGCACACAGAGCCGAACCCTTGGTCCCCAACGAACCTTGTTGCACCCACACACCAAACGAACCCTCAATACAAGACTTGCGAACCTTGGTGGTTACTTGATTCACTAACCTTAGTAGAATGCCGAACCTTTGAATGCCAAGAACCACCGAAACCCTACGTGCGAACCTTGTGCATGCATGTCGAACCTTCTCACCAGTAGCGAACCTTCCATGCCTAGCTAGGCAGCCGAACCCTTGTGCTCATATCCTGGCCGAACCTTGCATGACTGTGAGTCCTTGGCTGAACCATAGCAGATAGGTTCTCTGGCATGTTGCACATCTGATATAGCTTCTTGTTGAGCCAGTCATTCAGTCGAGATGAACATGTTCATCCGTGAGGATACCATAGCCCACAAATCCCTTTAGCCCAACATTCTCAAATTTCGGCCCACTGTGAATCAATTGGCCCAAGATGGCCTAGGATGCCTTTGAGGCGGCCCATGAGGCTGTAGTGGCCCACGTTTTCAGTCTTACTAGCAGTCCAGCCCACTAGGTTTCTTGCGGCCCGGATGACACTTGGCCCAAGTAATCGGCCCAATAGCCTACGGTGTTGATCCAGTAGCATCTTATTTATTTTAATCAAATAGTGGATCCAAAGCCTTAGCCCAGGAAACCCTAAACCTTTCGGCCTAATAACAATCCTAAGCCCAATAATGCTATTCGGCCCATGTGATTATTGTAACACCCCGACCGATGGCGGTAACGTCGGGATGCCACGAGGGATGTGTAGATTGTTCAAAAGCTCGTGGGCATCTAAATCAAATCATCATATATCATTCAATCAACCAAATTAATTACACAAAAATCATGTTCATCATGAAATAGTTTACATCAATTACAAAAGAGAATTAACTATTTAACTAAATTCAAGTCGCCAGAATTTCAGTTAATTAGCTAAGTCCAAGATCCTATATGATGATGTCCAAAATGTGAGTTCTTCTTCCTCAACCTACTTAGCTTCATTACCTGAAACATGTAGGAAAATCAAGTGTCAACTACTAAGTAGTTGGTGAGTAATCATAAGTTTTATATTTAAAAATGTTTTCAAAACTGATTATAAAAGTTTAGAGTTTTCCTGAGAAAATCCACATGACACCTGCGAGGTAATCCTTCAAAATCCAAACACATAATCCAAACACAAAATCCAACACATAATCACACATCTAAATTAATCATAAGTATTCAATCACATAAACATTCAATCAATCTCTATTATCAACCATTTCAAATATTAAAAGTGACCATACATGTATCATTGCAAATGACCGAAGTCAAGTCAACGACACACAGATGTGGCAAACTCCACGTGACAATACATGCATCATTGTAGTTGACCGAAGTCAAAGGCAACGACACACGGATGAGGCAAACTCCTCGTGATAATACATGTATCATTGTAGTTGACCGAAGTCAAAAAACAACAACACACGGATGAGGCAAACTCATCGTGACAACACATGCAGTCGTTATGAATGACCGAAGTCAACAGTAACAACTCATGGAATATGATAATCCATAAATATGAATTTCATATAAATAAACAAGTGTCATCCAAGTGATATCAAAATAATATTGAAAATGGTTATACATGTTTCACCTCCGAGTTTAAAACAAAACAGTTTAAAAAGGAGGTTATGAGAATTCACCTGAGTCCTTAGAATCAGTGTGTTCGTAAAATGTGCGCTCACGTATACAATCCACAACAACTTAGTTAATTGTAATTATCATGTGTTTCGGTTCATAAGTATTTGTGTTCTAATCAAGTTAGTTATCCATAAGTGTTTACTTTAATCACTATTGTCACTTTAACTTAGCTTCTTTAATCAAGTTAAGATTGTGATACCGGATTTCATTATCGAACATTAATAATTGAGATTCATACATGCTAGTTTAATTATCTAATGAGGATAATTCCATCGTGAACCCTTATGTATTTTTCTCATAGTTATATATATACAAGTTTTAATCTAATTTGACCACCATGATTCAAGTTATCAAAACCTAATTAGGGTTTAAAGAATGTGTATTTAATTTATTCCCATCATGTGATTTCATTAATCCAAATTCCTAGTTTTAACTTATGTTATCAATGAAAGGTGGTGACTCTAACTTCTCATGCATGCATATATTCTTATAAACGAATTTCATGCTCCATGTATCTCAATGTTCATATATCCCCCCCCTTAGCTCGATCAATTCGATGTTCATCAGCCCAGGACCAGCGAACCTTAAGGTTCGTGGCCCTTAGGGTTCGGCACATTCCGGTGGTTCGGCCAAATAGGGTTCGTGACAGGCTTTGGTGCCAATACAGCCAAGGTTCGGCTGAGATCAGGGAGGTTCGCTGCGTGGGAAGAACTTTAAGCAGCCCTAAGGTTTGGTCCTTCCACATGGTTCGGCTAACACCACTTAGGTTTGCCCTCAACAGGGTTCGGTTAAATGGTTCGGGTGAGCCTCATCCAGGGTTCGTCAAATCAGGGGGGTTCGCCGGATAGGGTTCGGCTATCATCAATGGTTCGTCGACTGATAAGGTTCGTTGCATGTGATGTGTGTGTATCTAAGGTTTGTGCCCATGGTTACCTCACCCTAGGGTTCGGCTGGGTGCTTGGTCGCCCCTAAGGTTCGGATAAATAAGTGTTACGATCAGCAGGTTCACCCCTAAATGGTTCGTCGACCTGCAACCATAGCATGCACTGTTCATCATCATCATCGTTCTGTCCTAGGGTTTTCAGGTTCACTCATGGCTTCCATCTTCTACTACACCACCGATTACCCATATAAAACCCTAAAATCGTCTAAAAGTTGGTAGCAAAAACCGGTTCTAGATATCTAAGTGAAAACCGAAGATAACATGGGTTACATACCTTCCAATCGTGACCAAACTCTAGGTTTCTTCGTATCTACTCGTTCCTGTTGATCATACGAACGCGTGGACACCAAGATCTTGTGATTTCGTTGAGTGATGATCAAGAAAAGCTAGAGAGAAGTTTGGAGAAAAAAGGGTGACGAAAATTTGAGACTAGAGAGAGAAAGGTTCTTGTAAAAATGAGGGAGGAAGAAAGAGATGGGCTTTTATAGCCCGGGATCTCCCCGCGTGCTCGGTCTCGTTTTTTTGGCGATAATATTCATAAAATGATCGATTTTCTCGTTAAACGTATTTAGAATACACAAAAACTTACATGAATAAGTTTCGTTGTAATAAATGGTTTAAATAAAATCGTTTAACTAAATGTTTCCGTTTATTTTCGTTAAATCAATTATTTAATAAATTAATTTTTTCGGATTCGTTTTAGGTTGTGATTCCTAATAAACATTTTTAATTCCTTTTTATTAATTTAAGATCGTTTAATATTATTACGTTATCTCGTCGAAACACGTTACTCGCGTATGTATTCGTAAAGATCGTCACCTTTACGAATCCAACGCTCATATCGTATTTCGACTGGATTTACGATTTATGGAATATTGTTTCAGAATATTATTCTTAATAATTATATTCGTGTGAATCGTCACCCACGCTAATACATTATTAAGATAATATTTCGGAATTAATATCCGCGTTTAACTTACGTTCGTAGGCTCACCATCGCGTATTCATTTCCAATTGTACCTTCATTATTTATTAACTTTTATATTATCCAACCAATCCAGGACCCACTAAACCCTAGTCACTGACACATCCATGATAGACCGAAATATGCATATTTATAGGGCATATGTAAGGGTCAGTCGCAACTGCCCTAGCCACCGTCCCACCGCTATTTCGATAAACCATGACCATGTGTCCTTGACTATGTTTAGTAACCAAACAACAACCAACTTAAATCCCCTTTCCATTTCCAAACCAAATCCATTATCATCAACAATATAACTGCGATAAACTCTCTGGTTCTGTTTAGTTGAGTTACAACTAAAGTTCCCATGGTTTACGCGTATAATAAGTTCTAAACATGTATACCAGTAACAGTGATAATCATCGAATAATGTGTCAATATTAATAATTAGAAAATCTCAGATCGTAACAGTACACTCGTACGGATGTACGGACGACCGGAAGTACAGTGATGTTACAATTATTGAGGCCCCGGAATCAAATTCTATTCTGCCCACACACCCAACTTTTGGTCCAAGGCCTTAATTGGGCCCAAACCCAAATCATTCGGCCCATTGGGGAAGAATACAACCTAACACATTCATAACCTTTAAAATGCTAAGTTTTACAAGAACTATGTTATGACCATTTACAAATAGGTTTTTACAAGAAACTAAGAGCTTATGACAAGTAAACAAAAGAGATCTAAGCATTATACTTAGAATCTCTTTATGATGAAACTAAATCGAGGTTAACCTGATATCAATAGCGAAGTGTTTAATATAATTGGATTAAAGACAAATACAAACACACCAATTCAAACTTAATTTTATTAAGTATCACTAGAATTAATAACAGAAAACAAGCGCCGAATAAAGACGAGACTTCAAGTGTTATCCAAATTTAGGGCTAACACTAACATCTACACACACATAAATCGTTATGACTTATACTTGTAAACTACAAACAACATGAAATCAATACAGGAACATGAATACTACTACAAACACAACAAAGAGCGCGCGCATTCTTGCTTAGAACTAGTCAAACGCTTCAAACACAGGTGAGTTCATTTGTCCCTTTTCAAACATTTTGTTTTACTTCGGGACTGAGGAGCATGTTAAACAATTATTGAAATGTTTATTAAATGCTTTTACACATAATTACAATGCTTATACTAATGCTTTAATTTGAAATGCTTGGGTGGGAAACCAAAGACTAAGACTATAGTGTAAATAGCAAATGCTACTTACTTTATACTTAATTACATTATAAAAACACTTTGTGAACAAACTGGAAACTAGTATACTTTGAGAAGCTATAAACTTGATATTTATTCCACAAACGAGAAGTTTAAACTATATACTTGAGTCTTACAATATAGATTTGAAGCCTAGACCTTATGCTAAACGCTTATGATATACAACTTAATACTTAAACTTAGAGCTAAATACTTATGATCAAGCTATGTGCATAAACTATACAATTGAGGTTTAATCTATAAACTCTATGTTTAACTATATACAAAAATCTTAAGGCTTTGAAAATACTTAAACTAAACACTAATGCTTTATACAATTATTTCAGAAATTTAATGTTCTACACTTTTAGTAAAGTATTAAATTACTTTACACTTACAATGAATTGTTTAAACTTAACTTAAAACATATATGCTTAGAAATACTTATATACGTGAGATGCTTGAAATACTTGAAAACATGTGAATACTTGACACACTTGAGATACTTAAAAACACGTGAATACTTATTATACTTAGAATACTTGAAACATGTGAATGCTTGATACACTTGGGATACTTGAATACTTGAATGCACGATATACTTGGGATACATGAACACTTGAATGCTTGAAACACTGGGATGCTTAAACAAAAGACTGATTGACCGCCGCGTGTTGACCTGTGTGTCAACCCCTACTAGTCATCCGTGAAACTATGTGAATGCTTTAGACTTGTATGCTTAAACTTTTGGACATTGTAAGACAGACTGTTGGCCGCCGCATGTTGACCTGTGTGTCAACCCCTACTAGTCATCAGTGTTCTTCTTTGTCAGAGTCATGTAAGACAGACTGATTGACTGCCGCGTGTTGACGTGTGTGTCAATTCCTACTAGTCATTCAGTGTTCTTCTTGATTCATCCATGATTATGACAAGTGACTAGAATGATTGGGTTCTTCTAGTTGACTTTGTGTTAACTTGAAGGTTCCTCTATCAAAACATGTTACGAGTCATGTTTAGGATCATTATGGATGGACGCTGAACTCCTTAGGGTTTCCAGCTATCCATAATGGTGCCTATTAAACTTAATACTTATACGTTGTGGAATCAATAGTGTGGAGTGAAACGCTTAATTACCATTAACAACAATATGTTAAGCAGCCCGGTATGTGGTGGGACGGTGGCAGGGGCTTGTCCCCTACATATGCCCTATATATAAGCATACTTGGCTGGATAGCATAGGTGGTTGTTAGCGAGGTTAAGGTTGTCATTTCGGGGGAAACAAAGTAAACATTGGCAGGGAAACAAACGTTAAGAATCATATGTCATGAGATCAGAGTAGTGGGATGAAATGCTTAATTATCATTAACAACAATATGTTAAGCAGCCCAGTATGTGGTGGGACGGTGGCTGGGGCTTGTCCCCTACATATGCCCTATATATAAGCATACTTGGTTGAATAGCATAGGTGGTTGTTAGTGAGGTTAAGGTTGTCATTCAAGGAATCAAGGTAAACAATTAAAGGGTAATCTAATTCAAAGAATCAAACATTTGGAATCAAACATTTTGGAAATCACACGGGTAGGATGAGACGCTTAATTATCATCAGGAACAATATATCATGTGGTTCAGTATGTGGTGGGACGGTGGCTGGGGCTTGTCCCCTACATATGCTCTATATATAAGCATACAGAATCAGATGGTATAGGTGGTTAATGGTGAGGTTAAGGTTGTCATTCAAAGGATTTTACAAACTATTTGTACACAAAAACTATATGAACTCAGCAACCATTGTGTTGACTTTGTTTTATTACATGCTTTCTCAGGTGACGCACAGGATTAAGCTAAGATTCAGGATTGCATACTAGGATGACCAGACATAGATCCTAGTTGACTTTTGAAGAAGCACATCTTTTGAGATCAATACAAATCTCTTTTTGATATCTTGTACAAATACAAGATAGATGTATTTGATTCTTTTGGATAGGTTTACTTAGTTAAATTACCAAACCTTGATATTTGTAATTTAACTTTGTAATCCTAGTTAATGTTTTATTGTGCTTAATTATTCTTAACATTTATGCTATGTAAACAATCTAATCATCACGATTATCATTAACGATATCGCGCTCCGAGAACCTTCCGCCCGACGGGGACTTCGATCCAACCCCGCCAGCTCGGGGTGTGACAATACAGGTAGTGTCTCCAAATCTTGAGTGCAAATACCATGGCTCTAAGTTCCATGTCATGGGTGGTGTAGTTCTTTTCGTGGACTCTTAGTTGTCTAGAAGCATAGGCGATCATTTTCTCTCACTGCATCAATACGCAGCCGAGTCCTTGTATCGAGGCATCGCAATATATTTCTTGATAAGATAGGTGCACTACAGAGCTTCTGCTTTAGAAGTTGGAATGCAACTTCTTGCTCGTCAGTCCAGAGATATTTCTTGTCCTTATGGGTTAAAGCTGTGAGTGGTTGGGCTACCTTTGAAAATCCTTCAATAAATCGTTGATAATAGCCTGCCAACCCTAGGAATTGTTGCACCATAGTTGGGGTCTTTGGTGCTTCCCAGTTATTGATCGCCTCTATCTTGGATTTATCCACATGAATCCCTTGTTCATTAACAACATGACCCAAGAATTTGACTTCCCGAATCCAGAAGTCGCACTTTTAGAGTTTAGCGTACAACTTTTACTCCCGTAGTAGTTCCAGAGTCAATTGAAGATGTTCTTGGTGTTCCTCCCGAGTCTTCGAGTAGATAAGAATATCATCAATGAACACAATGATGAACTTATCTAAATAAGGTTTGCACACTCTATTCATGAGATCCATGAATACTGCAGGTTCATTAGTTAGCCTAAATGGCATGACCAAAAACTCATAATGGCCATACCGAGTGCGAAAAGCTGTCTTGGGGATATCTTCCTCCTGAATCCTTAGCTGGTGATACCCAGATCGCAGATCGTTCTTAGAGTAGTAACTCGATCCTTGCAGTTGATCAAAAAGATCGTTAATCCGAGGTAAGGGGAAACGGTTCTTGATTGTCACTTTGTTTAACTTGCGGTAGTCGATGCACATGCGAAATGTGCGATCCTTCTTCTTTACGAACAAGACCGGAGCTCCCCAAGGTGAGAAGCTTGGTCTAATAAAACCCTTGTCCAACAACTCTTGCAATTGATTGGACAATTACTGCATCTCCGAATTTGCAAGTCGATATGGTGCTCGTGCAATAGGCGCTGCTCCCGGTGAAAGGTCTATGCGGAACTCCACTTGTCGAGGTGGTGGAAGTCCGGGTAGATCCGCAGGGAATACGTCGAGATAGTTGCATACGACTGGGACGTCTTCTATTTTCTTCTCTCTTCACTCCTATCGGTGATAAGCACCAGAATGGCTGTGTATCCCTTTCGTAAGCGTTTGTGAGTTTCATGCACGAGATGATGTTATGAGGAGTGTCACTCCTTTCGCCATTGATGTCTAGGGTTTATCCACTAGGGAGAGGTATGCGCACAACCTTGTCATGGCAACTGATTTCAGCTTGGTTTTCAGATAACCAATCCATGCCCACTATGACATCAAAACTGCCTAGTGTAACTGGCATGAGGTCAATCCTAAATTTGTGGTTTGCTAGCTCTAATGTGCATTCTTTCAGAATGTGCTTAGTCACAATTAATTTACAATCAGCTAGCTCCACTGTGTATTCAACCTCTAAGGGTGTTGGGGTATGGCAAGCATCTCGCTAAAATCCTTAGATATAAAGCTTTTCTCAGCTCCAGTATCAAACAATACAGAAGCGTAATTTTCGTTTAAGAAATACGTACCAGTTGCAAGGTTGGGATCTTTTCTGGCCTCCTTTGCCCCGATCACGAAGGCTCGTCCTTTCGGACCGTTGTTGTTCCCGTTATTGTTGTTGTTCTTCAGATATGGGCAGTCTTTCTTGAAATGTCTTGGTTTTCCACATTCGAAGCAATCTTTTGGTGCTTCATGTTGTTGTTGTTGTTGTTGTCGTTGAGGGTTTATCGGGAATTCCGCTTGGTAGATGCACGTAATCAAAATTCGTTCTTTACTTGACAGGAAATCCTTACAGATGCTGAAGGGTAGGTGTGTATGTTAAGCAGCCCTGTATGTGGTGGGACGGTGGCTGGGGCTTGTCCCCTACATATGCCCTATATATAAGCATACTTGGTTGAATAGCATAGGTGGTTGTTAGTGAGGTTAAGGTTGTCATTCAAGGAATCAAGGTAAACAATTAAAGGGTAATCTAATTCAAAGAATCAAACATTTGGAATCAAACATTTTGGAAATCACACGGGTAGGATGAGACGCTTAATTATCATCAGGAACAATATATCATGTGGTTCAGTATGTGGTGGGACGGTGGCTGGGGCTTGTCCCCTACATATGCTCTATATATAAGCATACAGAATCAGATGGTATAGGTGGTTAATGGTGAGGTTAAGGTTGTCATTCAAAGGATTTTACAAACTATTTGTACACAAAAACTATATGAACTCAGCAACCATTGTGTTGACTTTGTTTTATTACATGCTTTCTCAGGTGACGCACAGGAGTAAGCTAAGATTCAGGATTGCATACTAGGATGACCAGACATAGATCCTAGTTGACTTTTGAAGAAGCACATCTTTTGAGATCAATACAAATCTCTTTTTGATATCTTGTACAAATACAAGATAGATGTATTTGATTCTTTTGGATAGGTTTACTTAGTTAAATTACCAAACCTTGATATTTGTAATTTAACTTTGTAATCCTAGTTAATGTTTTATTGTGCTTAATTATTCTTAACATTTATGCTATGTAAACAATCTAATCATCACGATTATCATTAACGATATCGCGCTCCGAGAACCTTCCGCCCGACGGGGACTTCGATCCAACCCCGCCAGCTCGGGGTGTGACAATACAGGTAGTGTCTCCAAATCTTGAGTGCAAATACCATGGCTCTAAGTTCCATGTCATGGGTGGTGTAGTTCTTTTCGTGGACTCTTAGTTGTCTAGAAGCATAGGCGATCATTTTCTCTCACTGCATCAATACGCAGCCGAGTCCTTGTATCGAGGCATCGCAATATATTTCTTGATAAGATAGGTGCACTACAGAGCTTCTGCTTTAGAAGTTGGAATGCAACTTCTTGCTCGTCAGTCCAGAGATATTTCTTGTCCTTATGGGTTAAAGCTGTGAGTGGTTGGGCTACCTTTGAAAATCCTTCAATAAATCGTTGATAATAGCCTGCCAACCCTAGGAATTGTTGCACCATAGTTGGGGTCTTTGGTGCTTCCCAGTTATTGATCGCCTCTATCTTGGATTTATCCACATGAATCCCTTGTTCATTAACAACATGACCCAAGAATTTGACTTCCCGAATCCAGAAGTCGCACTTTTAGAGTTTAGCGTACAACTTTTCCTCCCGTAGTAGTTCCAGAGTCAATTGAAGATGTTCTTGGTGTTCCTCCCGAGTCTTCGAGTAGATAAGAATATCATCAATGAACACAATGATGAACTTATCTAAATAAGGTTTGCACACTCTATTCATGAGATCCATGAATACTGCAGGTTCATTAGTTAGCCTAAATGGCATGACCAAAAACTCATAATGGCCATACCGAGTGCGAAAAGCTGTCTTGGGGATATCTTCCTCCTGAATCCTTAGCTGGTGATACCCAGATCGCAGATCGTTCTTAGAGTAGTAACTCGATCCTTGTAGTTGATCAAAAAGATCGTTAATCCGAGGTAAGGGGAAACGGTTCTTGATTGTCACTTTGTTTAACTTGCGGTAGTCGATGCACATGCGAAATGTGCGATCCTTCTTCTTTACGAACAAGACCGGAGCTCCCCAAGGTGAGAAGCTTGGTCTAATAAAACCCTTGTCCAACAACTCTTGCAATTGATTGGACAATTACTGCATCTCCGAATTTGCAAGTCGATATGGTGCTCGTGCAATAGGCGCTGCTCCCGGTGAAAGGTCTATGCGGAACTCCACTTGTCGAGGTGGTGGAAGTCCGGGTAGATCCGCAGGGAATACGTCGAGATAGTTGCATACGACTGGGACGTCTTCTATTTTCTTCTCTCTTCACTCCTATCGGTGATAAGCACCAGAATGGCTGTGTATCCCTTTCGTAAGCGTTTGTGAGTTTCATGCACGAGATGATGTTATGAGGAGTGTCACTCCTTTCGCCATTGATGTCTAGGGTTTATCCACTAGGGAGAGGTATGCGCACAACCTTGTCATGGCAACTGATTTCAGCTTGGTTTTCAGATAACCAATCCATGCCCACTATGACATCAAAACTGCCTAGTGTAACTGGCATGAGGTCAATCCTAAATTTGTGGTTTGCTAGCTCTAATGTGCATTCTTTCAGAATGTGCTTAGTCACAATTAATTTACAATCAGCTAGCTCCACTGTGTATTCAACCTCTAAGGGTGTTGGGGTATGGCAAGCATCTCGCTAAAATCCTTAGATATAAAGCTTTTCTCACCTCCAGTATCAAACAATACAGAAGCGTAATTTTCGTTTAAGAAATACGTACCAGTTGCAAGGTTGGGATCTTTTCTGGCCTCCTTTGCCCCGATCACGAAGGCTCGTCCTTTCGGACCGTTGTTGTTCCCGTTATTGTTGTTGTTCTTCAGATATGGGCAGTCTTTCTTGAAATGTCTTGGTTTTCCACATTCGAAGCAATCTTTTGGTGCTTCATGTTGTTGTTGTTGTTGTTGTCGTTGAGGGTTTATCGGGAATTCCGCTTGGTAGATGCACGTAATCAAAATTCGTTCTTTACTTGACAGGAAATCCTTACAGATGCTGAAGGGTAGGTGTGTATGTTAAGCAGCCCTGTATGTGGTGGGACGGTGGCTGGGGCTTGTCCCCTACATATGCCCTATATATAAGCATACTTGGTTGAATAGCATAGGTGGTTGTTAGTGAGGTTAAGGTTGTCATTCAAGGAATCAAGGTAAACAATTAAAGGGTAATCTAATTCAAAGAATCAAACATTTGGAATCAAACATTTTGGAAATCACACGGGTAGGATGAGACGCTTAATTATCATCAGGAACAATATATCATGTGGTTCAGTATGTGGTGGGACGGTGGCTGGGGCTTGTCCCCTACATATGCTCTATATATAAGCATACAGAATCAGATGGTATAGGTGGTTAATGGTGAGGTTAAGGTTGTCATTCAAAGGATTTTACAAACTATTTGTACACAAAAACTATATGAACTCAGCAACCATTGTGTTGACTTTGTTTTATTACATGCTTTCTCAGGTGACGCACAGGATTAAGCTAAGATTCAGGATTGCATACTAGGATGACCAGACATAGATCCTAGTTGACTTTTGAAGAAGCACATCTTTTGAGATCAATACAAATCTCTTTTTGATATCTTGTACAAATACAAGATAGATGTATTTGATTCTTTTGGATAGGTTTACTTAGTTAAATTACCAAACCTTGATATTTGTAATTTAACTTTGTAATCCTAGTTAATGTTTTATTGTGCTTAATTATTCTTAACATTTATGCTATGTAAACAATCTAATCATCACGATTATCATTAACGATATCGCGCTCCGAGAACCTTCCGCCCGACGGGGACTTCGATCCAACCCCGCCAGCTCGGGGTGTGACAATACAGGTAGTGTCTCCAAATCTTGAGTGCAAATACCATGGCTCTAAGTTCCATGTCATGGGTGGTGTAGTTCTTTTCGTGGACTCTTAGTTGTCTAGAAGCATAGGCGATCATTTTCTCTCACTGCATCAATACGCAGCCGAGTCCTTGTATCGAGGCATCGCAATATATTTCTTGATAAGATAGGTGCACTACAGAGCTTCTGCTTTAGAAGTTGGAATGCAACTTCTTGCTCGTCAGTCCAGAGATATTTCTTGTCCTTATGGGTTAAAGCTGTGAGTGGTTGGGCTACCTTTGAAAATCCTTCAATAAATCGTTGATAATAGCCTGCCAACCCTAGGAATTGTTGCTCCATAGTTGGGGTCTTTGGTGCTTCCCAGTTATTGATCGCCTCTATCTTGGATTTATCCACATGAATCCCTTGTTCATTAACAACATGACCCAAGAATTTGATTTCCCGAATCCAGAAGTCGCACTTTTAGAGTTTAGCGTACAACTTTTCCTCCCGTAGTAGTTCCAGAGTCAATTGAAGATGTTCTTGGTGTTCCTCCCGAGTCTTCGAGTAGATAAGAATATCATCAATGAACACAATGATGAACTTATCTAAATAAGGTTTGCACACTCTATTCATGAGATCCATGAATACTGCAGGTTCATTAGTTAGCCTAAATGGCATGACCAAAAACTCATAATGGCCATACCGAGTGCGAAAAGCTGTCTTGGGGATATCTTCCTCCTGAATCCTTAGCTGGTGATACCCAGATCGCAGATCGTTCTTAGAGTAGTAACTCGATCCTTGCAATTGATCAAAAAGATCGTTAATCCGAGGTAAGGGGTAACGGTTCTTGATTGTCACTTTGTTTAACTTGCGGTAGTCGATGCACATGCGAAATGTACGATCCTTCTTCTTTACGAACAAGACCGGAGCTCCCCAAGGTGAGAAGCTTGGTCTAATAAAACCCTTGTCCAACAACTCTTGCAATTGATTGGACAATTACTGCATCTCCGAATTTGCAAGTCGATATGGTGCTCGTGCAATAGGCGCTGCTCCCGGTGAAAGGTCTATGCGGAACTCCACTTGTCGAGGTGGTGGAAGTCCGGGTAGATCCGCAGGGAATACGTCGAGATAGTTGCATACGACTGGGACGTCTTCTATTTTCTTCTCTCTTCACTCCTATCGGTGATAAGCACCAGAATGGCTGTGTATCCCTTTCGTAAGCGTTTGTGAGTTTCATGCACGAGATGATGTTATGAGGAGTGTCACTCCTTTCGCCATTGATGTCTAGGGTTTATCCACTAGGGAGAGGTATGCGCACAACCTTGTCATGGCAACTGATTTCAGCTTGGTTTTCAGATAACCAATCCATGCCCACTTTGACATCAAAACTGCCTAGTGTAACTGGCATGAGGTCAATCCTAAATTTGTGGTTTGCTAGCTCTAATGTGCATTCTTTCAGAATGTGCTTAGTCACAATTAATTTACAATCAGCTAGCTCCACTGTGTATTCAACCTCTAAGGGTGTTGGGGTATGGCAAGCATCTCGCTAAAATCCTTAGATATAAAGCTTTTCTCAGCTCCAGTATCAAACAATACAGAAGCGTAATTTTCGTTTAAGAAATACGTACCAGTTGCAAGGTTGGGATCTTTTCTGGCCTCCTTTGCCCCGATCACGAAGGCTCGTCCTTTCGGACCGTTGTTGTTCCCGTTATTGTTGTTGTTCTTCAGATATGGGCAGTCTTTCTTGAAATGTCTTGGTTTTCCACATTCGAAGCAATCTTTTGGTGCTTCATGTTGTTGTTGTTGTTGTTGTCGTTGAGGGTTTATCGGGAATTCCGCTTGGTAGATGCACGTAATCAAAATTCGTTCTTTACTTGACAGGAAATCCTTACAGATGCTGAAGGGTAGGTGTGTTGACTTTCACTTGGATTCGGGCATCCCCGCTCAGCTCCCGTTCTTTTATCGCATCACCGCTTGGTAGATGCACGTAATCAAAATTCGTTCTTTTATCGGATCCCCGCTCAGCTCCCGTTGTCGCTTCTTTGATTCGGGCATCGGCTGCTACTCCTCCAATGGCTCAGACGTGCTACCTTCGGGTGATAGGTGGTGTTCGTTTTGGTAACTCATCTACTACCGGTAGTGTTGATACTGAAGGTGTAGGAACAATCTAGTCCTTCTCATCGAATATGAGCATAGATGGTGATGACAATGACACCATATATAAAATGCGCGTAACAAGGGTGCGTACAATCATGTATGAAATTTGATCATGCATGTTAGTACTATTACTACTAACACTATGTGTGTGGAGACTAGTGGTTATAGACTAAGTTCACTAAATGCAAACCTAATTCGCAATAACCGGAGGCTCTGATACCAATCTGTCGCACCCCGGCCTTCCCGGCCTGTGCGAGGGGGCGCGACTGGACTGATATGGCAGGATCGCAGTCTCCGGTCACAATACTGTGTTGCGAGACCTATATGCCTGGTTGCATATGTACATCTGTTAGTGCATAATTGTAATAGTTTGCTATTCAAAAATGTAATTTATTTAAAGTTTTGTATAGGTTCGGCTAATAGGTTTTGCATAGGTTCATTTGGCCCACGAACCTAGGCCGGTTCGGCGAACCTATTGCTTTGATAGGTTCGGTGAACCTATAACCTGAGGAAGGTTCGGTGAACATATAGGTTTAGCAACCTAGGTTCGCCCAGCGAACCTAGAGGTTCGGCTAATAGATAGGTTCCGCTGACAGGTTATGTAAATATAGAAGGTTTGTTTGATTTCTTTAGAACTTGGTTAAAACTTTTGACCGAACTTTGACAGAATCTGATTGTAGTTCTCTGTGTGAGAAAATTCTCTTTGTGAGATTGTAATCATTTGTTGATTAATAGAAGAAGTTTAAAGTTTGTTTATGGAATTACTTGTTTGTTCTTTGATTCATTCTATATCAACCATGGATTCCGCACATGATTGATACATTGTAGAGCTTCTAGATTGATCCTAACAAGATTTCACCAAATCTACAGTGGTATCAGAGCATTTGGTGAAATTGTACATTGATTTGATCAAAGAATTCAAGTGATTTGAAGGTTTTGAAGACTTGAACATCAATTATTGCTAAAGTTTCTCCTTTTCTAGTCGATTCATTGTTGTTTGAGATTCGTTTTATCATCAATTGTTGTTGTATTACAACAATTCACGATTTGGTGGTGTTATTTTGAAGATTCAGAAGGATTTTTTCAAAGTTTTGGAAGGTTCGTCTGTGTTTTAAGAAGAGGTTCGTTCAGTTTCTGTAAAGGTTTGTTAGTTATTTTGCAAGGTTCGGCTGAGGTTCGCTAGTGAGTTAGCAAGGTTCGCTGGTGACTGTGAAAGGTTCGTCTGAGCTTCGGTTCCAAGGTTCGTTCTAGGTTCGTGTGATAGTTCGTCTGAAGGTTCGTCTGGTTTGCAAGAGATTCGTCTGGTTCAAGGTTCGCTTGGATCAAGGTTCGTTTGTCAAAGGGTTCTCTTGTTTCAAGGTTTTCTTGTCTCAGGGTTCGTCTTTCTAAGGGTTCGTTTGTTTCAAGGTTCGCCTGTCTGAAGGTTCGCTTGTCATCTAGGTTCGTGAGTTTAAGGTTCCCTACTCTAGGTTCATTTGGTTGATTGAAGGTTTGCCTAACTGAAAAGGTTCGGCAACTGATTTTGCTGAAAAAATTCGCTATTTAAGAATTCGAAATCATGTCTAAGATGTACGCAGCTATGGCTAGTCAGAATACCAAGCTCCAGAGCATTCTGATTAGTGAATCTGAAGTGGGAAGTGCCAACAAGGTACCAAAGTTATTAGATTTGGCTGATTACGACAATTGGAAGGGTCGATTCGAAACTCATCTTAATGGCACAGACACTAATCTATGGGAGAGAATTCTATCTCCATATGAGAGACCAAAAGTTGTTGGAACTGATCTATATCAACTCTTAAAAAGATTAGATGTCGATGAGCGAAAGAAATATGATTCAGAGAAAAAAGCATACTGATTATTAAGTGAAGCTATTCCAAACCAGATTCTACACCAATTCGATGAACACAAAACTACTTATAGTCTTCGGAATGCCTTAAAAGCTAGAGTTGAGGGAAACACGAATCTGAAGAAGATGAAGGCAACATATATTAGAAAGGAGTTTGAAAATTTTAACATCATAGGCAATGAAAGTCTGGATGCTTTAATCACTAGATAGAGACATCTGTTGACAGAAGTGAGAAAATATGGCATAGAATATTCAAAAGATTAAAAGATTGATTGTCTAGCTGATGCTATGCCCGATAAATGGAACTCTTTAGTACTTATATTGAGGGAGAATCTACCAGGACTGACCTTGGTAGAATTTATTTTGAACCTTGAAGAACAAGAGATTAAGGATAAACGGAAAGCGAGACGAGTGAATGTTACTCATGGTGGTTCTGTAGTTACACCGCCTGCTTCATCTGCCAAAATTCAGACTGCATTTGTGTCTAGTACTTCAGATAGTACTCATGTTCCTTCTACATCTTCAAGTTCTAGTTCATCCTATTCTAACAACGAGAAGAAGTCTGACCCTATACACCTCCTGTTCAGCTCAATACTACTAATCTGGGAAAAGTTACTGTTGAAACTGTTAAGGATCAAATGTCTATTCTATCTTGTGTTGGCAGTGCATATGATGAACGAGTTGCTGGAAGGATTGGAAATGCAAATCTGACATTTGAAGACTATGCACAAATCGATGATGATGAAATGGAACTAATCGATACACAATCGGCACTGGCGAGTGTTATTCGAAAAATCAATCGGTATGAGAAGAAGACGGGCAATAAATTCACTTTCGAACGCAACACCAAATTTGGATTCAATCCAAAGTCTACTCAGTGTTATAACTGTGGTGAGCATGGTCATTTTGCCAGAGAATGCAAGAACCTTAAGAAACAAGGGAATCTAAATCCGTTCAAGCCACAAGATACTTTCCAGAAAAAGAAAGAAAAATCTGATGATTCATCTAAAGCACTTGTGAGTCAAGCTGATGATGAGGGCTATGACTGGGGTAAGCAGCACGATGAACTGATGGGTTCGTTTATGGCTTCGATGGAAGAAGAATCTGGCAAAAGCAAGGAGAAAGTGGATGAGGTAAATGAGGATTTTCTTGAGATGATTGATAAACTGAAGGTGATGAATGCTTAGCTAACAGCTGAACTAATGGAGAGCACATAAGCAAATAAAAAGCTGATTTTAAGAGAAAAATTTTTTGACAAGAAGATAATCGATCTTGGTAAAGAAAATGAAGATTTGAAGATCAAAGTTTTACAAAACAACCATGCTGTGTCTGTGCATCTTGAATCTGTTCAGAAGTTAAAAGTGGAATTATCAGCAGCTAAAGCTGAAGCTGAGTTACACAAAGGCAAGCTTGATAATTACCAAAATTCAGCTTATGTCATCGATTACTTTGCGGCTATGCAAAGATATTCACATGATACTTCTGGAATTGGTTTTCATGATGTGCCACATCCTCCCAGTTATGTATCAAGACCACAACTTGATCCTACTTTGGAAGTTAATCCGACTTCATTAATGGTTATTGTGTCTGATCATGTAACTGAGGATGAGGGAAATTCATCATCTCATGATAGTGAATTTGTTGACTATGATGCTCCTACTATCGAGGACATTACAAATTCAGAATTTCCAGCTGATATTCTGAGAATGATTGGTCATCAAGTCAATACTGTTGAGAAACAGAGTTTGAAGTGTAAAAAATCCGAGTCTGACATGAAACCAGTTGGCAAAGCAATGGTTATTCCAACTGTTGTTTCTAAATCAGTGCCAAAAGTCAAAACTACATATAATTTCAAACCAACTGTATTTGTCAAGTCTTCTAATACACAGAAAGGAGAATCGAGTAATGTTTTTCAAAAACAAAAAGGGATTTCTGACAAGGATGATAAGAAGGTTGTCAAGGTGGTTGACAAGGGTAATCAAAAGAAGGGAAAATCACATTTTTTTCAAATTCAAAAGAATAATTCCAAGACAAAAGCCACAGGTTTGAAACATAATAGTTTATCTACATCTGATGCATCTAAATCTTTGGGTTCATCAAAGAGTTGTGATGAATTAAAACCAAAGAGTATTTCACAAAGGAAATGCTACAGACGTGGAAGATTGGGTCATGTCATTGCTGATTGTGATTTGGATACTTGCAACAGAATTCATTCTTTAACTCCACGTGAAACACGACAGTGTTTTACTTGTGGTGGAAAAGGACATATTTTAGCAAATTGTCCAAATCATAAGTTCAGGAAAAGTTCTGTAAATGACAGTCGGGTGTTCCAATCTGGTGGGAGTCCTAGGAGAGTAAAGCCTAGTGAGGAGGACATGAGAGTCCTTTGAAAATTTGATCCTGAGTGTGTCTGGGTTAAGGAAGAAAAGATTCAGAAAAGGAAAGTTTTTGATAACAAACAACATGTCAAAAGAGTGGTAAAAATGGCATCATTATCTGATGATGAATTTTATGACAAGTTTTCTTCCAAAAACTTTTCAAAACAAAATGTAAATTCAAATTCCTTTTGGAAATTCAGACACAGGTTAGATGATAAATTTTGTGTGAGAAAGGATGAATGCTTGGAAGATGGGTCTTCAAGTAGTTCATCAAAACCGAATGGCAGGAGGCTATTCATGGAGACTCAACGCCGGAATGGCGGGAGTCATCCCTTTTGGTACTGATCAAATTTTTTAATTTATTGTGCAGGTGGCATTCATGGGCCATATCAACAGTCGATGGATTGTTGATAGTGGATGCTCACGGCACATGACGGGAGAGTTAGGTTTGTTGAAAAAGTTCAAGCAAATGAATGGATGTTATGTTAATTTTGCAGGTGACAAAGGTGGTCAGATTACCGGGTGTGGTAGTTTGACTAATGGTAAAGTTTCCTTTGACAATGTGAATTACTGCAAGGAGTTAACTAGCAATCTTTTGAGTGTGTCACAGATTTGTGACAAAGGTTATAAGGTGTTGTTTGATGACAAGAAATGTTATGTGCTTCAACAAGGAATTCAGATTCCTGAAGACTGGATACTGATGACTGCCGTTAGGAGTAAGGATTTATATGTTTTGGACATGGCTAAGGCGGAGACTCTAAACAAGGTGGAGACGTGTCTAGTGTCGAAGACAACTGAGCAGGATACTAGGTCTTGGCACAGACGGATGGGTCACATACATATCAGGAAGATGCATCATTTTGTACATAATCAATTGGTTGTTGGAGTACCGGTTAAACACTTTAAACTCCCTGATGTGTGTGTTTTGCAAGAAGGGTAAATAGAAAAGGAGGTCCTATAAAACAAAAACAGTGTTTTCTATTGATAAACCACTGGAACTATTTCACATGGATTTGTTTGGACCGATTAATGTGAAGAGTATCCGTGGTGAATCATACTGTTTTGTGGTGACCGACGATTTTTCGAGATTTTGAAAATTTTGTTTTACTAGTGAATAGGTTGGAGACATTGTACAAGTTGAGGGTAACGCGTGTTCGATCAGACAATGGGACACAGTTTAAGAATCAAAACATGGAAGAATTTTGTGATTCAAAGGGCATTCAGCAGTAATTCAGTTCACCATATGAACCACAGATGAACGGTGTAGCTGACAGAAAGAACCGGACATTGATTGAGTCTGCTAGAACTATGCTCGCTGATTCGAAGCTCCCCATTACATTCTTGACTGAAGCCGTAGCGACCGCCTGTTTTACTCTTAACCGAGTGTTAATTGTGAAAAGACATAATAAGACTTGCTATGAACTGCTTCAAAATCGAAAACCAAATTCGGAACACTTGGAACCTTTCGGGGCTCCTTGTACCATGCTTAAGAAAGATGCTAAATTCAACTCTAAACTTGAAGAAGGTTTCTTTCTTGGGTAGAGCTTGCCCAACAAACGTGTGTTTAACAAACGCACGGGTGTTGTGGAACTATGGTATAATGTGGATGTTAAAAGACATACACCTATACTTGAAGGCAAAGGGCCAAATTGGCTTTTCGATTATGATAAACTTTTCGAGTCTTTTAACTTGTCTCCTAATGTTACTGATGATGAAATATCCTTGCAAATGTTATATGATCTGCAAAATGTTGATGATCAAAGTGTTTCTCATCAAGCTGAGGATAATCATCCAACAGAGGAAGGCACTTCTGGAGCAATGAATGATGATTGGTCATCTGAGGATGATCAGGATGTTTTTGAAGATGCAGTTTCTCATGATCAAGATGTTGACCAGAATATCACAAATCTTGATCATCATGTTGGGGTCCCGCAAGTGCCAGTTACTAGAGTCCATGTCAATCATCCTGTTGAGCAGATTATTGGAAATCCATCTGTTGGAGTACAGACAAGAAGTCAAGTTACAAACGTGGAGAGTTTGTATGCTGAGTTGGAGAGAACTCATGGAACTCAAGAGTTATTTATGCATTATGCATTCATTTCTCAGATTGAGCCAAAATTTGTTACTGAAGCGCTGCGTGAGCCTGCCTGGGTGGAAGCCATGCAAGAGGAGTTAAATCAGTTTCAGAAGCTGGGTGTGTGGCATTTAGTGGATTTGCCAAAGGGAGAAAAGAAGATTGGCACCAGATGGGTGTTAAAGTGCAAGAGAGATGATCGAGGCGTGATTGTTTGGAACAAAGCACATTTACTTGTTCAAGGATCGCGGCTAGAAGCAATACGACTCTTTCTGGCTTTTGCTGCCCACAAGAACTTTAAGGATTTTCAGTTGGATGTTAAGTCTGCATTCCTCTATGGGTCGTTGAAGGAGACAGTGTACGTTTGTCAGCCACCGGGCTTTGAGGATCCTATCCACCGGGATCAGGTTTATATCCTTGACAAAGCACTGTATGGCCTACACCAGGCTCCACGAGCTTGGTATGAGACGCTCTCGACTCATCTTATTGGACACGGGTTCAATAGGGGTCAGATTGACAAGACACTGTTTTATCGGGAAAAGGGCAAGGATATTATTATCCTTGTTCAGATCTATGTAGATGACATCATCTTTGGATCTACCGATGAACAGATGTGCCTAGAGTTTAAAGAGGTTATGATTGAGAAGTTAGAAATGAGTGCCATGTCAGACATCAAGTTCTTCTTTGGTTTACAAATTGATCAGACTGATGATGGTATATTCATTCATCAGACAAAATACATTCAAGATGTGCTAAAACGGTTTAGCATGCTTGATTGTAAACCAATTTCTACGCCCATTCATCCCAATCACGGGATTGAGCTTGATATTAAGGGGGAGCTCATTGGTGCTACTTTATATCGTGGAATGATCGGAAGCTTGATGTATTTGACTGCCTCACGGCCAGATATTGTATTTGCTACAAGTATCTGTGCTCGCTATCAATCAAAACCTAAGGTTTCTCATCTGATAGCAGTCAAGAGAATTCTTCGTTATCTGAAGGGTACACCAGACACCGGTCTGTGATATCCTAAGGATGATAACTTCTCCTTCAATGCTTATAGTGATTCTGACTATGGAGGATGCAAGACTGATGCCAAATCAACTACTGGAGAGTTTTTAGGGGAGAGGTTAGTCTCTTGGCAGTGCAAAAAGCAGACATCTGTTGCTACTTCAACCTGTGAGGCTGAGTATGTAGCGGCTGGCAGCTGTTGTTCCCAAGTCTTGTGGATACAACAACAAATGAGAGACTACGGTTTGAATTTCATGACTACCCCGATTCATATTGACAACGAGTCTGCTATTGCTATCACTAAGAATCCTGTGTATCATTCATGTTCCAAACACATTGATATTAGGTTTCATTTCATACACGATTCCTATGAAAAGAAACTTATTGATGTGGTGAAGATACATACTGATGAGAAAAGACCAGACCTTCTCACCAAGGCCTTTGACAAAAACCGTTTTGAGTATTTACTCAAATTAAATGGAATTCGGGTCATGGGTGAGGTAATTAAGAATCAATCTCCTTCATAATCATTTCTTATTGAATTAACATCAGATATTTTATTTTTTTTGTCTTGTGTTTTAGTTTTTAGGGGGAGAAAATTTTGAAAATACAAAAACATTTAAAAACACAAAAACATTAAAAAATTGAAAATTCTGAGAAATTGATTCGACCAAGTGAGAAATGATAGTACATTGTGTACAACTGGAAGCATATCTGTATCGTTAATAACTGAAACATAAAGAGCAATTACAAGTACTAAGTATGATGTGTTAGTAGGTTTATAACTTAGTTAAGATAAGTTTAAACAAAAGTTTGATTATGCTTTATAAGAAACAGATGCTTATAATGCAGTACTTAGTTTTGTCCTGAAAGAGTGGTAATTTTTCTTACAAAATGTTTCTTGAACAGAAAAGTTAAATGACTAGTTTTGATCATGTGTTTATTTTTCAAAAGAAATTCTAATTTTGTTTTTCTTTTATTTTAGTTTAAAGTTGAAACATTCTTTACGTATACTTACGTATCGACCTGATTGTTATAGCTTTAATGGATTCAAATTTGTTATCTTCGTTTTGATTAAGATTTGGACAATCTCTGCGTATATGAAAATATCGAACTGATTGTTAAAAACTTAATCTTAAATTATTGTTTAGTTCATTTCCTGGATCATTTGAGCATACGTAAGTATCAACCTTGATTCCAAGAATTTGAACAAATTCAAATTGTTTTCTATTTTGTTATTTTCAAAAAGAAATTCTGCTTTATTTTTGCATGATCAGTCTAGTTAAAATTGAAGTAACAAGTTTCAAGAACATTTATGTTTTATTAGTTATTCACAAATCGGGGATGTGTTCAAGTAAATGAAAATTATAAGGTATTTGATAATTTTGTTTAAATTGATATTTTAACTAAGTAATTAAATTTAAAAAGGATAAGTATACTGACAATCATCTTGGAACTGTAATTTGCAAATAAATCTATTCATTAATTCAATCTGATGTGTTGATAATTGCATAACAATATGATCTCATGTCTGGATCTTTCTCAAACAAAAAGACTTGATTTTTTTAGTATAGTTAGATTGATTAAATTTGTAGTTTAATTGTTCTAAAAATTTTGAAAAATTACAAAAAGATTTTTGTTATTATCTGATGTTAAATCAATAATTTTTTGATTATTTGTTTGACTTTGAAATATTTAAACATGGATTGTTTATGAATTTTTAAATAAAAAATCAAATTTTCTCAAAAGGTTCGCCTGAAATAGGTTTGTGAGAAGGTTCGTCCATCAGGTTCGTTGGACAGGTTTGTGATAGGGTTCGTCCACAAGGTTCGTTGGACAGGTTCGCCTTAATAGGTTCGTGAACATATATATTAGGTTCGTGAGTGAGGTTCGTCACTTTCACTGTATTCACAGCCGCGAACCTGCAAGAAGCAATTTTTCGATTTTTGATTCTAAACCTCCGAAGCTGTTTTGTTGATTTTATTTGATTTAGAATCATTGACTGATCATTTTTAGGTAGAAATCATTGAATTTGACCGGCTAGATTATGAGATATGACTTATTCTAGGAGTTTTAGAGTCGAACCTATTTGTTTGAGTTTCAATTGTTAAAATTGAAGTTTTGGACAAACTGCTTTTGTTAATGTTGTTCATCCTGGAGTTTCGAACCTGGGTATATAAATTTTTATATCTAATTTGAAGATTTGGAAAACTGATTTTGAAATTGAAAAGGTTCGCTGGATGAACTAGGTTCGCTGGATGAACAGGTTCGTTGGTTCTAAGGTTCGTCTGAACCTAATAGGTTCGTGGCGAACCTCTGAATTTCAATAGAACCAAACCTTATTGGTCAAGGTTCGTTTGACCAACAAGTTTGTTTGATTTGAAGGTTCGTTCAATGAAGGTTTGTTCATTAAGGGTTCGTTCATTCAAAGGTTCATTCAACTGAAGGTTCATTCAAGACTTAGGTTCGTTTAAGAATTAGGTTTGTCTAAGGATTAGGTTCGTCTAGCATTAGGTTCGTTTCAGGAAAGGTTTGCTGGTTCTATGCTAAGGAAATTTTTTATGTTTTTTTTTATTTTTTTAATTTTTTTTAATTTTGTTTCTGATTGTGTTTTATTTCTAATTGTAGAAATAGCGAATTTAACATTCGGAGACAAACACAATGTTTGTGCTTATCTAGATCCTACCACAAGGAATGGCAAAGACTTTCGGCCTATGATTGAATTTCTACGTCGATCAAGGATATATTATGCCATATCCAACTCCTGCCAGATTTATCGATCCCATATTCAGAGCTTCTGGGAGTCTGCTAGACTGATTTCTTTAGATAATGATTATGTCATTGAAACGAATGTGCTTGGACAAGTACTTCGTGTGTATGAGGCAGATATCTGTAGAGTACTGCAGTTCGGAGGAGAGCCTAATGGTATGACTATCATACCAGAAAGGTGTATCACGGGTTGTTTTCTTCGGATCAGATACTTCGAGGCTTAGAATGCCATTTCTGTAAAGAAGGGAAAGCTTCCTCTTCAATACAAGCTGCGACCGCATGTATTGCTTCATTGTCTTAGCATGAGAAAAGGAACCTTTGACGAGCTGAGGGATCTTATGAGATCAGCTATGGTGGCATTGATATTGAACAAACCGTTCAATTTCTCTGCAATGATATTCCGTTACATGTCAGATAACATCCCTAAAGCTAAGGATAGATTTTACATCTATCCTAGGTTTGTTCAGATGTTGATCGATGAGAGGTTGCCAGAACAGATGTTGCCCAGAGAGGCTTCTGATCTTCTGAAGTTGAAACACATGACTGACTCAAGTCTTGGTCAGGTCAGAGTGTATCAAAGAAGTGGAGATGCTATTTTGGAGAAGGAATTGATAGCACATTGTGCCAAGGCTAATTATTTAGCACCTGAGGATGATAGGTGGAGACATGCAGAGTCCGAGTCTGATACTGAAGACGTTGATGATAATGATGATGATCAGCCACAACAACCACCTCCTCCTAGACAACAAGCAAGAAAGTCTTCTGGTCAATCTTCTAAATCTCAACAACAAGAATAAAGTTATCAGGAACCCGTTCAAGTTGTGTTGCCAGAGCAACAAGATGTACATGCTGAGGATGAATATAAAAGTGAAGAATCTACTGAATCAGAGTCAGAATTGGAAACTATTGTGATGGGAAGTTCAGTGATTAAGAAATTAAAGAAGATGTTTGTTTCTGAACAAATAGAGGAGGCTAGGGAAGAAAGAGAGGATCCTAGTTTTCAAGTTGAAGAGCCTGAGTCTTCTAGACCTAAGAAAATAAAGAGAATGGCAAAAGGGCCATATGACAAGAAGAAGTCAAAAGCTACTAAGACTGTTGTGTCTTCATCAGTTGTGACTTCTACAGTTTCTGTTTCATATGCTCTTGTTTCTACTCCTCCAGTGTCTATTCACGTTTCTACTTCTACAGCTTCTATTCTTGTTTCTACTTTACAAACTCCTAAGTTTGTAAATGTAGCTACATTTGTTTCATCTTTTGCTGATGCTACAACTGTCACTACTTCATTTCCAGAGACTTCATTTCATTCTGAGTCTATTCCTAGGGATGAATCTTTATTTGAAGGATTCGATAATCTGGGTGATTTAAACTTTACTGTGGACTGTGATGACAGTGAACTCCGAAGAAGAATTTCTATGCTAGCTAAGGAGTTTGATCTTTACAAGATGGAAAAGGATAAAGCTAAAGCTGATCAACCTTCCTCCTTGGGCACAAATGAAATTGATGAGATGAAAGCTCAGATTAGTCAAATGATCAAATGGAGAGAGGAGGATGTAGCTGAGAAGAAAAGGTTGAGTGATAGAATAGATGACTTGGAATTTCTGAGTAAGCTACAGAATGAAGACATTGTTGAGTTAAAGAATGAAAATAGTGATCTCAGGCAAACGATTAGAGAGTTGGAAGCTAAAGATTCTACAACTGAAGCTTCGGGATCTGGTGCAAAGAAGGTGGTTGTTGATCTTGATGATGATGAAGAAAAGGAGGAAGAGGAGAAGGTAGACTATGGTGATACTGATGTGGATGAACATCCGAGCTTGAATGCTCATGATGATGATGATAAGGATGGAGATTGTGATATGGGAGGTGTGAGTAGTGGTGCTGGTGGATTGGATTCTGTGACTGGTGCTATTGTTGTTTATTCTTCGACAAAGATTTCTGAGAATGTTGTTCCTATTAGATCTGTTTCATCTGATAAGAGTACTGGATGTAATGATGTGGAAGTTGAAGATTTATCTGAAATGGAAAATGAAAAAGTTGTTGATTACTCTTTGCCCACATTTCTTGAACTGTTTAGAATGCATTCTGATGTTGATTTGCAGCGATTGATAGTAGAGATCTCAGTTGATAAAGATTTATAGGAAGGTGATATTGCTGGCGATTATTCTACACAAGACTTTCATGATTTATTTGAGATTGATGCTGATTAGATGTTTGATTTTGAGCAAGATGATGAGATGGATTTATCGGATTTTGAGAAGGATGATATAATCGATGAAGATTTGTACAACATGAACACTTTGAAGAAAAATTTTGAACTTGGAAGTATGTCAAAGACATTATTGGATCCGGTTAAAGAAAAGACAAATATGGATTTTTGGAAAGAATATCAGGAGGAGACAAAATATATTGTTGATCATTTGTCTATCTTTAAGAAGATGATTGAAGTGATTGAAAACAATGTTCAAGAAAACCAAACTACACAATTCAAAAGATTTAAGCTTGGATCAAAGTCAAAGATGATTGGAAGAATTGTGAGTTATGGTTACTTTCATAATATTCTGGAAAGTCTAGCTGATAAAGGATGTTTTGTGGTGAGGAGGATTGGCGGATGTCAATATTTCGGTAAAGCTTTGGACTTGATGAGTTTACCATCATTTGAGTACATGCAATTGTCTAGATTGAAGATGATCAAACCTATCCAGACAAATCATAATGAAACTTTTGAGAGGTTGTTGAAGAAAAAAGCCAGGACTGGATGGGGTTTGCTATCACCTCAATTTAAAGATAGAATTCATGGATATATCAAGCCAATAGTATTCAAAAGAACAAGATTAAGGATGATGGAATAAAATTGGAATCCTTATTTCAAATTCTGGTTCTATGATGAGCAGAACTCTGAAGGGGTGATTCTTTTGAAACAAGATGACAAGTGGAGAGTGATCAGACTATTAGATCCTGTGTGGATTGTAAATTATTCAAAGGACGATATTCATCTACTCAATATGGCTGAGATATATGCAGATGATGGATTTCATGATTTTGGAGTAAGTTACAAAGACATGGCAATTCAGTTTCAAACCATTGCTAGAATGTGTTATACTTTGGGTATACATTCTGGATGCAATTGGGATGATATGATGTGAATTATCTGTATGTTGAATTGATGAAAGTTCAAAAGGAAAGAGATGATAGAGATGATAAGTTGGAAGCTGAGAGATTAGCGAAGATTCATCGATCAGTTGTTATACGAGCAGTGGATAATGTTCTTAGTGATATTGTTGGTGAATCAAGTGGAGTTAAAGATAAAGATAAAGACAAAGCTGAAGATGAAGTTTGAAGATTTTTGATAGCAAAAATTAAGGGGGAGTTTGTTAGTGCATTATTGTAATAGTTTGCTATTCAAAAATGTAATTTATTTAAAGTTTTGTATAGGTTCGGCTATTAGGTTTTGCATAGGTTCGTTTGGCCCATGAACCGAGGCAGGTTAGGCGAACCTATTGCTTTGATAGGTTCGGCGAACCTATAACCTGAGGAAGGTTCAGCGAACATATAGGTTTAGCAACCTAGGTTCGCCCAGCGAACCTAGAGGTTCGGCTAATAGATAGGTTCCGCTGACAGATTATGTATATATAGAAGGTTTCTTTGATTTCTTTAGACTTGGTTAAAACTTTTGACAGAACTTTGACAGAATCTGATTGTAATTCTCTATGTGAGAAAATTCTCTGTGCGAGATTTTAATCATTTGTTGATTAATAGAAGAAGTTTAAAGTTTGTTTATGGAACTACTTGTTTGTGCTTTGATTCATTCTATATCAACCATGGATTCCGCACGTGATTGATAGATTGTAGAGCTTCTAGATTGATCCTAACGACATTTCACCAAATCTACAACATCCAATATTATGGATAAAACAGTTTAGAAAAATCAAAGTTTCGAGAGTTTAATAATATCAAAAGATATATAACTCATAAGTTGCGGAAGCGTTGTTAAACAGTTTTTCAAAACAACAGCAGTTTAAAGTTTGCTGAAGCGATTAAAGGTGTTTAATATTACATAACATATTGAATAGATAAATGTTCTCAAAATATCCTAAGACACTTAAGCAGATGTATGGACTCCATCCTAGCATCCTAGACTACTCGTGCACGTGCCTTAGTTACCTGAGAAAACATGCGAGTAAAAGGTCAACACAAAGGTTGGTGAGAGCACAGGTTTGTAATCAGCAGTGAACATCAAAATGTTTAAAGTAAATGTTTGCTGGTTTACATATCATTACAATGCAATATCCATTGATAGCTAGTCAATATGAGTTATACCATATGCGGGTTCGCAACCGAAGCTAACATGCTGCCCCCCGCCATATCCATCCAACAAGATATGGCAATGTTGTTTGGTCAATTTTGCACTGTTCCGACCTCCAGTCGGGGTGGCCATACGGCGCGCAACAGTAGGGCTTGTCATGCCCGAATAGTACTATTCAGAATTACCACTCTAAGCGCAACGCACTATTAACGGTTCGAGGTGTGTTTAATGAGGACTTATCAGTTTTGTGGATGAATGCCACACATATGTATATACGCGATGTTAGCATGTACAAAAGTAACCAAAAGTATGTTGTTGTTCAAAAATAGTTTGTATGCAATGTTTTCTCCCCCAAAGGTAGAAAATGTCCCAAGGGGCCGTGAACTCACCTGAGGAAGCTGTTCCGTTTATATGCTCGCTACTTGCGAATGCTAGCACCTGCTAGTATGCACCTATAACCATATAGGTTGGGAGTATGAGTTTTGTGGTGTGTTTTAATCCATACAACTCCAAGTGTCGGTGTGCTCAACCGAGTGTGTGTGTGTGTACCATCTAACAACTAATAAGCGTGTAAAACTACCTTAGACGGCAAGACTCATGCTAGAACAGCTTCTGGAGGTTCTTCAAGTGGTTGAAATTGGATCTTTCGTTGTTTTGATGGCTTCCAAAGCTTCCTTGTTGTGATTCTATGGAGTTTGAATGTTGATCTCAGGGGTTTTTGGTCGAGAATATGAGTAGAAAGTCGTAGGAAATGTGAAGAAACCGATTGAAATGCGTTTGGGATTGATTTTATAGAAAATTTTGATCTGCATGGCCTTCGCGTACCGCAAAGGCCTATCAGAATCTTCTTCGCGTACCGCGATGGGACTCGGGAGTCCCGACTCCCGGTTTTCTTCGCGTACCGCTAACCCTTTCTCCATGGGGTCTCCGCGTACCGCGATGAGTCCATTTTCATGTTTTTCGATTTCGCTGATTCGATTTCGCTCGTACTCAATTCCTAACATTTATCCTAAACATCTAATGCATGTTTAGCACATAATACAATAATAACACATAAGTTTGATTGATCACCAACTTTCGTGAGACTCGTGTGTGTTTCGATAATTCCTCAAATTATCGATGATCATTTGTGTTTAAACACAATTAAATATAATGCAACATGTATGAATGTGAAATGTAAAGAATGTAGGAGTCGCAATTTACCTGAAATTGCCGGGTGTCACATCATCCCCTTGTTGAAAGAAATTTCGTCCCGAAATTTGGTTGTTGTTGATGGTGTTTGAATAGTAAGAGTGTTTGGGAAACAAAAATTTTCCGGTTGTCACATCATCCCCTTGTTGAAAGGAATTTCGTCCCGAAATTTATTCGTTGTTTTCGGCGTTCGACGTTGTCTGTTTGAAGAGGTGGAGATATTTGTGCATCATCTGATCTTCACGTTCCCACGTGAATTCTGGTCCGCGCTTCGAGTTCCATCGGACTTTAACAATCGGGATCTTACTCTGTTTGAGTTGTTTGACCTCACGGTCCATGATCTCCACCCGTTCTTCCACGAACCGTAGTTGTTCATCCACCTGGATCTCATACAGTGGAACTACAAGTGTTTCGTCGGATAGACACTTTTTCAAGTTTTTGACATGGAATACGTTGTGAACTCCATCTAGTTCGGTTGGTAGGTTGAGTTGGTATGCCACTGGACCAATCCTCTTCAGGATCTCTAAGGGTCCAATATACCGTGGGTTCAGTTTGCCTCGTTTGCCAAAACGAATGACGCCTTTCCATGGCGAAACTTTCAGAAGGACTTTATCTCCTACCTGAAATTCCAACGGCTTTCGACGTTTGTCGGCATAGCTCTTTTGACGATCTAGAGCTGCTGCCATGCGGTTTCTGATTTGTACGATTTTCTCTGTTGTTTCATGTACCAGTTCCGGGCCAGTGAGCTGACTGTCGCCCACTTCTGCCCAGCAGATGGGTGATCGACATTTCCTGCCATAGAGTGCCTCAAAAGGCACTTCCTTGATGCTGGTGTGATAACTGTTGTTGTAGGAGAACTCCAATAACGGTAAGTGAGTTTCCCAGCTGTTGCCGAAGTCTACTACGCATGCTCGTAGCATATCTTCGAGTGTTTATATAGTGCGTTCACTCTGGCCGTCCGTTTGTGGATGGTATGCAGTACTCATATCCAACCGCGTGCCAAGTGACTTTTGCAATGATTTCCAGAAGTTAGAAGTGAATCTGGCGTCTCGATCTGATATGATGGAGATTGGCACTCCATGTCGCGAGACCACTTCTTTGACATAGATTTTGGCTAGTTTTTCCATCTTATCATTTTCCTTGATCAGGAGGAAATGTGCTGACTTAGTCAGTCTGTCCACAATTACCCAAATAGTGTCACATCCACTAGGAGTACGGGGTAATTTGGTAATGAAATCCATGGATATTTGTTCCCACTTCCACATGGGGATCTCAGGTTGTGTGACTAATCCAGAGGGTTTCTGGTACTCGACTTTTACTTTGGCACAAGTCAAGCATTTGCCCACATAGGTGGCGATGTCGGCTTTCATGTGTGGCCACCAGTAGAGTATCTTCAGATCATGATACATCTTATCAGACAAGGTCTCGTAAGTTTCCGTGATGTGCAACCCAGACGCGTTCCATGAAATAATGTAAGCCATCGGCTTTGACTGCCAGTTGTTTTTCCATTCCCCTTAGTGATTCGGCCACTAGGTTTTCTGCTTTAAGTGCCTCCACCTGGGCACTACGTATCTGTTCAGGGAGATTAGGACGGCTGGTGAGCTGCAAACCTCGTACCCTCTTTTGTTTCGAAGTGTTTCTCCGGCATAAGGCATCTGCCACTACATTGGCCTTCCCCGAGAGATACTTGATATCACACTCATAGTCGTTTAGGAGTTCGAGCCAGCGACGTTGTCGCATGTTCAGTTCCTTCTGCTCGAATATGTGCTAGAGACTCTTGTGGTCAGTGTATATCGTACACTTTGTACCATACAAGCAGTGTCCCCAGATCTTGAGTGCAAATACCACGGCTCCAAGTTCCAAGTTGTGGGTGGTGTAGTTCTTCTCGTGTACTTTTAGTTGTCGAGAAGCATAGGCGATCACCTTCTCTCGCTGCATCAGTACGCAGCCGAGTCCTCGTATCAAGGCATCGCAATATACTACGAAGTCATCCGTTCCGTCGGGAAGCGATAAGATAGGTGCACTACAGAGCTTCTGCTTGAGAAGTTGGAATGCAACTTCTTGCTTGTCAGTCTAGAGATATTTCTTGTCCTTATGGGTTAAAGCTGTGAGTGGTTGGGCTATCTTTGAAAATCCTTCAATAAATCGTCGATAATAGCCTGCCAAGCCTAGGAATTGTCGCACCTCAGTTGGGGTCTTTGGTGCTTCCCAGTTCTTGATCGCCTCTATCTTGGATTTATCCACACGAATCCCTTGTTCATTGACAACGTGACCCAAGAATTTGACTTCCCGAATCCAGAAGTCGCACTTTGAGAGTTTAGCGTACAGCTTTTCCTCCCGTAGTAGTTCCAGATTCAATTGAAGATGTTCTTTGTGTTCCTCCCGAGTCTTCGAGTAGATAAGAATATCATCAATGAACACAATGATGAATTTATCTAAATAAGGTTTGCACACTCTATTCATGAGATCCATGAATATTGCAGGTGCATCAGTTAGCCTAAATGGCATGACCAAAAACTCGTAATGGCCATACCGAGGGCGAAAAGCTGTCTTGGGGATATCTTCCTCCTGAATCCTTAGCTGGTGATACCCAGATCGCATATCGATCTTAGAGTAGTAACTCGATCCTTGCAGTTGATCAAACAGATCGTCAATCCGATGTAAGGGGTAACGGTTCTTGATTGTCACTTTGTTTAACTCGTGGTAGTCGATGTACATGCGAAATGTGCCATCATTCTTCTTTACGAACAAGACCAGAGCTCCCCAAGGTGAGAAGCTTGGTCTAATAAAACCCTTATCCAACAACTCTTGCAATTGATTGGACAGTTCCTGCATCTCCGAAGGTGCAAGTCGATATGGTGCTCGTGCAATAGGCGCTGCTCCTGGTGCAAGGTCTATACGGAACTCCACTTGTCGAGGTGGTGGAAGTCCGGTTAGATCCTCAGGGAATACGTCGGGATAGTCCCATACGACTGGGACGTCTTCTATTTTCTTCTCCTCTTCGGTCTTACCGGTGATAAGCGCCAGAATGGCTGTGTATCCCTTTTGTAAGCATTTGTGAGCTTTCATGCACGAGATGATGTTCAGATGAGTGTCACTCCTTTCGCCATTGATGTCTAGGGTTTCTCCACTTTGGAAAGATATGCGCACAACCTTGTCATGGCAAATGATTTCAGCTCGGTTTTCAGATAACCAATCCATGCCCACTACGAAATCAAAACTGCCTAGTGTAACTGGCATGAGGTGAATCCTAAATTTGTGGTTTGCTAGCTATAATGTGCATTCTTTCAGAATGTGCTTAGTCACAATTAATTTACCATCAGCTAGCTCTACTGTGTATTCAACCTCTAAGGGTGTTGGGGTAATGGCAAGCATCTCGTTAAAATCCTTAGATATAAAGCTTTTCTCAGCTCTAGTATCAAACAATACATAAGCGTAATTTTCGTTTAAGAGATACGTACCAGTTGCAAGGTTGGGATCTTTTCCAGCCTCCTTTGCCCTGGTCACGAAGGCTCGTTCTTTCGGACTGTTGTTGTTCCCGTTATTGTTGTTGTTCTTCAGATATGGGCAGTCCTTCTTGAAATGTCTTGGTTTTCCACATTCGAACCAACCTTTTGGTGCTTCATGTTGTTGTTGTTGTTGTCGTCGTTGAGGGTTTATCGGGAATTCCGCATGGTAGATGCATGTAATCAAAATTCGTTCTTTACTTGACAGGAAATCCTTACAGATGCTGAAGGGTAGGTGTATTGACTTTTACTTGGAGATATTCATGTGAAGTGTAAAGTCGTAACATGTGGTTTGTATGGACATAGTAACTCGAACTATAGCGGGAGATTTGATGAATGTTATGTTGGAGTCCTGATACGTTGCTCGAATTCCGTTGCAATCATCAGGGTGAGGGATAGACAAATATCTATGTATGTGTTTTCAAAAATAGGCTCACAATAGAATTTTCCAGAATGCATGCGTACCTGTAAATTCACGATTACGTTGCGCACCATGATCGTCAATTCACCTTACATAAGAATTCTAGTTCCTCCTACTTCGAGCTATTAGATTTTGCTGGATTCAGGGTTTGGTTTATTCATGACATCAAGATTCAAACAAGAGTCATATGAGGAATGGCTGAATAGCCTATTGAACTAAAACTTGATAGTTACGTGAGTTGAATGAGCCACAGTGCCTATTTCATCCCTTGACTTGTTTTAGTGAGCCATAGGGCATATTTCATCCCTTGACTTGTTTTAGTGAGCCACAGGGCCTATATCATCCCTTGACTTGTTTTAGTGAGCCACAGGGCCTATTTCATCCCTTGACTTGTCTTATCACATCCCCGCTCAGCTCCCGTCGTCGCCTCTTTGATTCGGGCACCGGCTGCTCCTCCTCTAGTGGCTCAGACGTGCTGCCTTCGGGTGATAGTTGGTGTTCGTTTTGGTAACTCATCTGCTACCGGTAGTGTTGATACTGAAGGTGTAGGAACAATCTAGTCCTTCTCGTCGAGTGTGAACATAGATGGTGATGACACTGGCGCCATATCTAAAATGCGCGTAACAAGGGTGCGTACAATCATGTATGCAATTTGATCATGCATGTTAGTACTATTACTACTAACACTAAATGCAAACCTAATTCGCAATAACCGGAGGCTCTGATACCAATCTGTCGCACCCCGGCCTTCCCGGCCTGTGCGAGGGGGCGCGACTGGACTGATCTGGCAGGATCGCAGTCTCCGGTCACACTACTGTGTTGCGAGACCTATATGTCTGGTTGCATAAGTACATCCAATATTATGGATAAAACAGTTTAGAAAAATCAGAGTTTCGAGAGTTTAATAATATCAAAACATATATAACTCATAAGTTGCGGCAGCGTTGTTAAACAGTTTTTCAAAACAACAGAAGTTTAAAGTTTGCTGAAGCGATCAAAGGTGTTTAATATTACATAACATATTGAATAGATAAATGTTCTCAAAATATCCTAAGACACTTAAGCAGATGCATGGACTCCATCCTAGCATCCTAGATTCCTCGTGCACGTGCCTTAGTTACCTGACAAAACTTGCCAGTAAAAGGTCAACACAAAGGTTGGTGAGAGCACAGGTTTGTAATCAGTAGTAAACATCAAAATGTTTAAAGTAAATGTTTGCATGTTTACATATCATTACAATGCAATATCCATTGATAGCCAGTCAATATGAGTTATACCATATGCGGGTTCGCAACTGAAGCTAACAAGCTGCCCCCCGCCATATCCATCCAACAAGATATGGCAATGTTGTTTGGTCAATTTTGCACTGTTCCGACCTCCAGTCGGGGTAGCCATACGGCGTGCAACAGTAAGGCTTGTCTGGCCCAAATAGTACTATTCAAATTACCACGCTAAGCACAACGCGCTATTAACGGTTCGAGGTGTGTTTAATGAGGACTTATCAGTTTTGTGGATGAATGCCGCACATATGCATATACGCGATGTTAGCATGTACAAAAGTAACCAAAAGTATGTTGTTGTTCAAAAATAGTTTGAATGCAATGTTTTCTCCCCCCAAAGGTTGAAAATGTAAAAAGGGGTCGTGAACTCACCTGATGAAGCTGTTCCGGTTATATGCTCGCTACTTTCGAATGCTAGCACCTGCTAGTATGCACCTATAACCATATAGGTTGTGAGTATGAGTTTTGTGGTGTGTTGTAATCCATACAACTCCAAGTGTCGGTGTGCTCAACCGAGGGTGTGTGTGTTGACTCGACAAATCGTTGGTGACACGTTTGTTGTGTTTATGTGTCTTAATGCAAATAAGACACCAACATACATTCCTAAACATGCTGTTTTCACAAAAGTCGTGTTTCGAAAATTGTAACGTTTCTGTTTCGGGGAAACTTTCTATATTTAGAAAGTTTCTATTTTTGGAAAGTATAGTTATGAAATCCTATTTTATAAAACAAATCACTCTAGTATGTTTGTAAAAACACGTTTAAATATTTAAAACACGTCGTTTGCGCATAAATTGCCATTTATGCCATTTTGCCCAAATAAAGTTTCCTTATTTGGAAAGTATCCGTTTAAAAACTTGTTTTCACAAATCCAAGTTCCCAATATGCTTAGAAATCATTTTTAAACATATTTCAATGATCAAGTTCATCAAAACACTCAAGAACATCAAAAGCCCTCTTTTGATTTACAAAAGTTTCCATTTATAGAAAATTTATACAAAATCATGTTTTTGACAAAATCAAATATCCAAATGTGTTTCTAAACACCTCAATATGCATTTGACAACATCTAGACATGTCTAGATCATCACAAATCTATGACTTGCATCATAAAAGTTTCCTTTTATGGCAAGTGTACCAAAATCATCATCAAATCAATCATAACTCAACCAAGACTCAAATCTAACATTTCTAAACTCTAAAATCAGTAGATTTACTCATCTACTACATCGAATCACCAACAAATTCGCGCACAATAACCATATGGAGTTGCATGTGGGTTTTTAGCCCTTGCATGTACGATCTAACAACTAATAAGCATGTAAAACTACCTTAGACGGCAAGACTCGTGCTAGAACAGCTTCTAGAGGTTCTTCAAGTGACTGAAATTGGATCTTTCGTTGTTTTGATGGCTTCCAAAGCTTCCTTGTTGTTCCTACGATCTTCAATCACCAAAAAATGGCCTCAATAGTGATTCTATGGAGTTTGAATGTTGATCTCAGGGGTTTTTGGTCGAGAATAGGAGTAGAAAGTCGGAGGAAATGTGAAGAAACCGATTGAAATGCGATTGGGGTTAATTTTATAGAAAATTTTGATCTGCATGGCCTTCGCGCACCGCGAAGGCCGATTAGAATATTCTTCGCGTACCGCGATTGGATTCGGGAGTCCCGACTCCCGATTTTCTTCGCGTACCGCTAAGCCTTTCGCCAAGGGGTCTCCGCGTACCGCGATGAGTCCATTTTCATGTTTTTCGATTTCAATGATTCCTAACGTTTATCCTAAAGATCTAATGCATGTTTAGCACATAATACAATAATAACACATAAGTTTGATTGATCACCAACTTTCGTGAGACACGTGTGTGTTTCGATAATTCCTCAAATTATAGATGATCGTTTGTGTTCATCTCATCTAATTAAACATAATTAAATGGAATGCAACAAGTATGAATGTGAAATGTAAAGAATATAGGGGTCGCAATTTACCTAAAATTGCCGGGTGTCACACATTAGTTGGTTCACTTGAACTACCTAGGATGGTCCATACAAAGAGCTGATTAAAGAACCATGGGAAAACGAAAACATATCATAAAAGACATATAGTTAATCGAATTGGATTACCTAAGTGTAATCATGTAACTTACATTTTCTTAAAATAATTTATGTTTTAATAAAAGGAATTGAATTACGAACTTCTTTAAATTAAATTGAATTAAATAATTTCTAACCTAATGATTTAACTTAAATTAAATTATTTGAAATGTTTTAATTAAAAGACTTTGAATGTAAACAACGTAAAACCTTACATCACTAAGGTTTAATAGTTATTATTCATGGGATAAGGGCTTATAAAAGGGTAATATGTTTAGACTAGTTAGAGAAAATCATAGAAACACATTGGTGAGACCTAGGACACATAGTTGCACACAGAGACCAAAACATTTGATACGTCTATTATAAATACTTATAGTATCCGGATTCTTTTAAAACAACTCAGGTACTGAAGAAACATACTCTACAAGTAACGAGCGTGCGTTTTGTTGTAAATCAATACAGAGCAACACAGGTGAGTTCATTGCCCCTTTTATAAACATTTTTGTTTTCAAACGCGGGGATGAGAAGCATGCGTAAACCTTTTTATTTAAATATGTTTTACGTAATTGCTTTTACTTATTGTATGTTTTATATACATGTTTGCATTCCTAGACTCCTTTCTAGGTAAATTATATACAGGTTTAACTAATGAATTAATTAATTACTCTTATGAGTAAGACAATAATTCTAAATCAAATAATTAATCTAACAAAGTTCTAATTCAAAGAATCCAAACTCAGTGTGGAATCAAGAGAACTAAAACTAAAGATCATATCCAAGGAAATCTATTTTAGTGTGTGTTCAAAGAAAACTAAGGATCAAATTCAAGAATCTAAACTCAGTGTTGTAGCCGTGGAATTCTATGGATCAGGATCAAGGGAATCAAGGAAATCATATCCGTGTGTGAATCAAAGAACTAATGAAATCAATAACGATCAAATTAAGGTGGATGTCAGTTGTATGCAGATCGAGACCACGTGTTAACACACAGAAAGTCCTGTCAAAAATAGTAGACTTTTATAGTCAAGTTATTTGGGCGTAAATAAAACGATCAAACGAATTCTGAAGAACAAAGGTGATGATAATCAAAGGATATCCTAAAGTCCCGACATGTACAGTAGGTCTTAGGGTCAAGCTGATATGGGCACATCATGAAAGTCCCGACACATACAGGTAGACTCATTTGGGTCAGGCCTAATATGGGTCACGTGTGAGACGGTACCACTTGGACACCACCAACAACTAAGTCTAATTGATTGAGTCAAATAAGGCCCAATCATCATGTCTTAGTTGTATTTGAATGATTAATTATTCATTTAATTAAGCATTTATCACTATGTTTCTACAAGTGCTATGGTTGATCATGAATATGTGATGAACTCAAGAAATCAGTAGTATTTCAATTTCTGGAAATCAAAATCTAATATGACGATGGACGAGATGAAACGCTTAATTATCATTAACAGCAATATGTGATGTGTGCAAAGTAGTTTAATTAAAACTAATAAAAATCAAAACTAACCTAGACACTAAGTAATACTCTAGACTCTCTAAAACTAAACTACTTACAGGCAAGTGTACCTATCGGAAATAGTATAGAAAAGTAAGTCCGGATATCAAACCCACGGACTTCTACATACTGTACTAACTAGACTCTATGACTTATCTATACAAACTTTGTACTTAAATAAAATAATATTAAGGAAGGGGGTTTGCTAACAAAACTAAGAATAACTTAAATAGAGACTAAAGAGAAGATACTAAACTGAAACGAAGATCAGACGAAGAAAGAACACTACCTAGGCATAAATCATACACACGGATAAAAAAAGATCTATCGGTAATGGAAATGATGTGATACCGGGTTCTTAAAATACTAAACTCAAAGGAAACCTAGAGCACCCTCGACCCTTCTCAAGGATTGTCAACTAAGAGTCCTGAAAGCCGTTAAACCACCGGTTGAATGGATTTCCCTCACAGGTCATCCAATTATACTCAAAATGTATCCTCTAGACAATCTACCTCACAGCGCGAAAGTCTCAGATACCTAAGTGAAAGGGATAACTTGGATTTTCCTATTGGATTCGGTAAACACGGATGTAAAACGAACTAGAAAGATCTTCTCACAAAGCCTCTAAACTAGCAATTCCAACACCCTAGACAAACTGACAATCTCTCACCTCACGGCTATCAGGATTGGTTGCACATCTAATACATCTATATCTAGATAATAACTCCTATGGTAAACTCGTACGCAGTAAACCACCCAATAATAAAAAACACACAGTAATTGATCTAGCATGCACCTATTATATGAAAGACATTCACCAAGGCACACAAGGAGTAAGTCATCAATCCATAAACAGTTATAGATATACATCAAACATCCAATAATCCAAACCAAGTTTGTTACATCATGAGTTCATCACATAAACATAATCCAAAACCGATATAAAACAAATGTCAAACATGTGCAATCATCAAAACCTAGGTAGTTCTACAAGTTTAACCGAGAAACATCATATGAAAACAACCCATAATCTGTTTAAAGTGAAGAAGAAACATGAAAATCAAAGAGAAACAAAGAAACCAAGTAAACTGAATGATGAACACCCGATATCGTTGATCCTAGGCCTTGATTCTTCGATCTTATGCTTTCCCAACCTTTCATTCACCTTAGAATAGCCTTACTTCGTCCTCCTAGTCCCCTCCAGCCGTCCAAAATCGTATATCCCCTAGGTTATTCGACTATTTGTCTTAAAACTGAATTTCTGCGATTTTAAGTCTGTCGCGTAGCGCGACAGATACCTCCAAATCTGTCGCGTAGCTCGAGGGGTTTAAGTGAGGGCATTTTGCTCTTTCCCACCTCTAGCGTAGCGTGACAAGGTTTTCTAGGGTTGTCGCGTAGCGCGACGGGTGTCAAATTTCAGTTTTCTTCTTTTCTTGTTTCCGGGCCCGTCCTTACCCAACCGTGAGCTCGTTTCTTTGTACTTTAGCACCAAATATACGTGTTTATTACCTGCAAGCATCAAATTACAGAAATGTGAAGCACCAGCTTAAATCGACTCTAAAAATGAATAAAACTGTACTGAAACTTAACAAAAACAAATGGAAAAATAGATGTGTTTTACAACACATCACATCCCCACACTTATCTCTTTTTCGTCCATGAAAAAGGCTTATGCAAAAATCTGGGATCATAGCTAGGTAAAATGGTTTCCACACAATTAAACTCCTTAATTCAAAATTAAATGCTTTGGAAAAGATTGCAAGTATTGTTATCCTATTAAACCCATACTGATTATTCAAGTCCCTTAATCATGGTTTTATTATGTTCATGTTCCACATTTCATCTCATTAGACCCACACTTAGGAAATTTAAAACCAAATCAATCCTGGATTCTAGTTTTCAAGTCATCCTCACATATAAACAACCCAGAAATTTTTCAAATCAGATTTTTATAAATGAAACAGATGGAAGCGTGAGCATTTTTCTTTTATTTTTCAATCCATTGAATTTAACTTAGTGGTGTTTCAACCAGGCTGCAACCTGGCGTGTGACACATAAGTTTTTAATCCAACTTCTTTTCTTTTATTTTTCTTTTTACTCAGCTTGTTTGGTGAAATGGAGGCGCCATAAGACTCGAATTTATTCTCATAAAAAGAGTACTTATGTGCCAAACAAAAATCAGGTTTTCAAAACTCTAATATGTTATTATGCAAAGGCTTCTTTCTGACTAGAAAACAGTTTCATCAATTCCAAATCCCCCAAGATGTTCCCCATGAAAGTCATGCATTTAAGTAAAATTATACCAATCCTACGGGACACACACAACCATGAGCCTACCTACACATCCCATAACCAAAGCATAAAACCCAAACCAACAAGTTAACCATGAATGAAAGCACAAAACCCAACTTTCCTATCATTTCCCATCATGCTTTTGCAACCAACTTAAACAAAAGCAAGAAAGATCTAAGCTAAAAAAATAAAAATAAAAATAAATTTAAAAATTTTGACTCAAAAATTCAAAAACTAACCACTAAAACAAAACTAAACTAAGTTTCCCATCCCCACACTTAAACTGTACATTGTCCCCAATGTAGAGAAAAAGGAAACCCATAAGAAAAACTAAAAACTAAAAACTAAAAACTGAAAATGACTTAGCTGGTTGAAGAGAAGACTGTCGAGTGCCAATCTTTCCACGTAGCTCCACAATCTACAAATTTGCTCCGCAGGCTACAAACATACACATAAGATATACAAAAAGACAAAGATCAAACAAGCATCAACCCATTCAAAACATGATAACAATGATATCCATGATTAACTCCAACCACAAACCGACCCATTTTCCCTAAAACAACAAATCAAAATTTACAAAATGCAAATTGTCTAATCAACATAACCATGAATGAATAAACCACAAGAACCACAAGCCTCCGCACATTTAGTCTTCATCATCACCACGGTGTACGAGAATGGAGGGGCAATGAAGTAGAAGAGAAGCAATGGGGCTAAAAATCTGATCTCTAAGGCTTGAAAAGCTTTTAACTAATCTGGGAGGGCCTCGCGTACCGCGACAACATGTGAAGCAGCCCTTGCGATACGCAGGGAATGTTGACTCGTGACGTTGACCATGTCCTCGCGTAGCGCGACATATTGCCATGTGGGTGTCGCGTGACGCGACGATGCTCTTTTTCCAGAGAGTTTCCAGATTTCCATGCCTTAGCCAAATTTTCAACCTCAAAAGTCACTAAACCATCCACAAATGTTCTAAAGCAAGAAATACATACCTGGTGGCTTCAATTCATCATTATGGCATCAAATTGATTAAAAACCTGCAAAACAAATTAAAACACACAAAAACGAAAAACGAAAAACAATCACGAAAAATGCAAAACACCAACGACACTAGACATTACTAATTCACATACTCTACACTTGGGAGTTCAACCCAAGAGCTTCCTCAAACCCAACTCAAATGGGAGGATCCAAATAGATCTCCTCGTAACATCATCCCCAAATAAACACGGGATTGTAAACATTCCCGGATCTGCAAGCTTCTCAGGAAGCTTGTTTAAAATCACCGCGGAACACCCCGCACTCAATGGGATGTTGGCAACTTCTCCCAACCGATCCTTACTCTTTAGCAACTCTTTGAGATACTTGACATATTTTGGTATATGCTGAAGGGCTTCAATAAACGGGAGATTGATCTTGAGTTGTTTGAACATGTCCAGAAAGTGCCCGTATTCCTTAGCGTGTTTTTGATTAGTTAAACGCCTAGGGTAAGGAACACGGGAAAGATCAATCTCCGAGGTGGGTTTAAACATGACCGGCTTACCAACTGCCGGCTTATCAACGGGAGACTCACTGTTAGGTGCGGTACTTGTTGGGACTAGCCTCGGGGGCACCCTCCCAGGAGTCTCCATCTCAATTTCCTCATCCACCGGTTCCTCCTCATCTAAATCAACCGGTGGAACCACTCTCTCACTCTCCTCAACTTCCACCAACACCGGTGGTATGAACACTTCTCCTCCACCTCTTCCAGAACGAGTAGTGTGTCACACCCCGAGCCGGCGGGGTAGGATCGGAGTCCCCGTCGGGCGGAAGGTTCCCCGGGCGCGATATCGTGTGTGATAATCGGAAGTGATCAGATTGTTTACATTGCACATGATATAAATGAGAAATGCTAAGATAATAGAATTACAAAGTTAAATTACATCAGTACCGTTTATAATTTAACAATGTAAATCTATTGTAAACATCATAAAATGACTATCTTGTATTTACACAAGATATACAAAATAAGTTGTATAATGATGTCTTCAAAAGTACGCAGGTCCAAAATACTAAGTCTTCTATCTGAAGTCCTAGTCCAAAGGAAATGACTTCTTAATTAACCTGTTCGTCACCTGAGAAGTCAACCAAAAAGATCAAGTCAACACATGGTTGGTGAGTTCATATTGTTTTAGTAATTGAAAATGATTTGAAAACCTCCTTTGGTAAAGACCCTAACCTCATTAACACCACATGTAATATCCACATCGGTATGCTTATATATAGGGCATATGTAAGGGACAAGCCCTAGCCAACATCCCACCACATACTAATATGCATAGGACATTGCTGTTAATGATAATTAAGCATTTTTACCCTTAACACCACCCCATAAGTTCTTCTGTTTGTTGTCCCTGTATTTACAATCATTTGAAATCCATGTTGATTTCATAAGTTCATCACACAATATGATCAACCACAGTAATTGTATAAACAGTTATAAATGTTTAAGTAAATGAATAAATAAACATTTAATAAAATCTAAGTCCAAATGATTGGGGCCTTGGTCAAACTCGAGTAGACTTGTCTGTCAATCTAGGTATTTAGTAGTTAGGGAATCTGTAAATATCCTCAAACATATGACCTACAAATCAAACGATCTAGCTAGGACTTCTTGAAATGTAGGGTTTTTGTTTCGTCTGTTTTGGCATATGTTATCTCTGATATTTCCCAGGTTTTCCCTTGAAAATGATTTATTGATTCGTGTGATTCTGTTACAAGATGTACTTGATTCGTTGATCGTAGAATACTAGATTCATTGATCAAAATGTACACTTGATTCATTGTTCAACAAACACTTGATTTGTAGAACATTAAATATTGTCTTTGCAAAGATTGTTTCGTTTGATTTGTTGAAGTCACACACTTGTTTCACCAAAATGTTTCGTTTGATTCATTGAATTCACCCATTTGATTCGTCAAAATGTCTAGTTTGATTCGTTGAACTCCCACACTTGTTTTGTCAAAATGTTTGATTTGATTCTTTTGAAATGTTTTGATCTGTTGAAATCTTTTAGTTTAACCCGATTATTCACCTAATTTATAAGTAAATCAGTTAGTAAACCTGCATAAAATCTTCCTAGACATGGTCTAGGATAACATTTATATATGTAAACGTATAAAATTAAAAGCATTTAAGTAAACAATTTAATAAACAGTTTACGCATGCTTCTCAGCCCCACGTTTTAAAACAAAAATGTTAGAAAAGGGGCAATGAACTCACCTGTGCTGCTATGTAAATGATCTACACAAAATGCGCGCTCTTTTTTGTAGCTAGGTTTCTTCAGTTCCTGAGTTATTTTAATAGAATTCGAATACCATAAGTACGCGTAGTAGTCGTTGTGCCTAAGGTTTGGGTCTTGTTGTGTGTGCAATTAAGTGTCTTAGTACTAAGTGTATCTAAGATCTAATCTATCTTAATTACCCTTTTGTATGATCCCAATTCCCATAGTTTATCATAATAATTTACTTTTTATATTTTTAAAAATTTCGGCAGAGTTTCCTTTGTTTTACGTTTAAATATCCAGACAATTACATTGTCTATTTTATGACAAATCCCAATCAATTATATTACAACTCACTTTTATAACAAAAATTAACTTAAAAGAAACCAATGCCATTTATAATTCATATTTCAAATCAAACAAAGCTTTAGAAATTATTAAATCAACTTTTATAATTTTATAACGTCTTCATCTTATGTAAACATCATTATTTGAAACTTTCCATGGCTTCCATCCTCCTTCTTGAGACCTTAAACCTGTCACAAATCATCCCTAACAATACCTAAATGTGTGTAATCTATGTATTTTAAGTGTTTAATGTTGATTATAATAGCAAAACCAATGAACTCGTGAAAACCCTCTAAAACCCGAAAATAAAATGAATATTTACCTTAAAATCAGTGGGTAACCTCGTGAAATTCTTGTACTTCCTTAATCCTTGTAGTGTGATGGTCGTTTTGACAACAATCTTGCTTGAATCCGGCTTGAATCGAGCTCCCAATCGTAGAGAGATGTTGAAATTTCTAGAGAGGGAGAGTGCTAGAGAGAGTGACGAGATTGAGAATGAGTAGGGAGGTTGGTGTAGGTTGTTGGCACATAAATGCTAGCATTAAAGGTTTAGCAAAATACCCGGTCGTTCGGTCTCGTTTGGTTTCGCGTAAAATGTCGTTTCGCGTAGTTTTCGAGATGAAACGACACGATTCATAAAATAGAATTAATTTAATTATTCTAGGTTGTGATTCCTAATAAATTAACTAATATCTTCTGTTTATTTTTATTTAAAATATTAATTTACTGTTTAAATCGAAATGTACGGTCGTCGCGCGTATTCGTTCGAATCGTCACCCGTACAAACACGGCGATAACTATACTTTTCAATCTTGTTTTCTAAGTATAGAATATCATTCAGAACGTTAAACTTTCAGATTTATTCGTACAGATAGTCACCTATACGAATATCCCGTCAATTTAGCATTCACGTAACGATATTCGTGTGTTTTGTTCTGTAAGTCCTCACATACGTTTATACGTAATAACTCCTAAACAATTAATCACATAATAGTTCTGTATTGCCAGACAATTATCTGACTCAAGAACCATTGTTCTGAACAGTGTTCCTGTTAAATGTTTCTGGATTTGTTCTATGAACACAAAGAGTGATAATGATAATTGATATGAATAATGAAACATACTGAAATATAATTAGTACTTGTTTACTGTTCATATGCCGTAGAGATCACTTTTCCGGTGGCGGTTCCGGCACTGATGTTACAGTCTCCCCTTGTTAGAGAAATTTCGTCCCGAAATTTAAGAGTTGTTATCGGGCACAGCTTCCTCTTCAAACAGTTGGGGGTACTTTAACTTCGTGTGATCCTCGCGTTCCCAAGTAAATTCGGGTCCACGTCTTGAATTCCATCGAACCTTTACAATCGGAATACGGCTTCGCCTCAGTAGTTAAACCTTGCGATCCGTAATTTCCAAAGGTTCTTCCATGAAATGTAACTGTTCATCCACTTGAATTTCTTCAATCAGAATGACGAGAGACTCGTTAGCAAGGCATTTCTTTAGGTTCGACACGTGAAACACGTCATGCACCCCACTGAGTTCATCTGGTAATCTCAGTCGATAAGCTACAGGACCAATACGCTCGATGATCTCGAACGGTCCCACTTATCGTGGTGCTAATTTGCATTTCTTTCCAAAGCGTACAACGCCTTTCCATGGGGATACCTTCAACATTACACGGTCTCCCACTTGAAATTCCAACGGCTTGCGCCGTTTGTCGGCGTAGCTCTTTTGTCTACTCCTTGCTACTTGTGGTCTTCTTTGAATCTGAGCTATCTTGTCAGTGGTTTCTTGAATAAGTTCGGGCCCAGTGATTCGGTTGTCTCCAATTTCAGTCCAGCAGATCGGTGATCGACATTTCCGACCATAGAGTGCCTCGAATGGTGCACATCCGATACTGCTGTGATAACTGTTATTGTAGGAGAACTCGATCAGTGGCAAATGGGAATCCCAATTTCCACCGAAATCCGACACGCAGGTTCTTAACGTGTCCTCTAGGGTTTGAATAGTACGTTCGCTTTGACCATCCGTTTGTGGGTGGTAAGCTGTACTCAGATTTAACTGTGTCCCTAGAGATTTCTGCAGTGATTGCCAAATCCTTGATGTAAATCTGCTGTCTCGATCAGAAATAATAGGCAACGGCACACCGTGGTGTACCACTATCTCGTTGATATACAATCTTGCCAGTTTATCCATCGTGAAAGTCTCGCGCATAGGCAAGAAGTGAGCAGATTTTGTTAAGCGGTCAATGATCACCCAAATTGTATCGTGACCACTGGAAGTGTGGGGTAGCTTGGTAATGAAATCCATAGCTATTTGTTCCCACTTCCAGAGCGGAATCTCAGGCTGTTCCAGTAACCCAGATGGTCTCTGGTGTTCCGCCTTTACCTTCGCACACGTAAGACACTGACCGACGTACTCGGCTATGTCTTTCTTCATTCCATGCCACCAATAAAATCCACGCAAGTCTTGTTACATTTTATCAACGCCTGGATGCACAGAGTATTTAGTCTTGTGTGCCTCATCGAAGATAAGTTTTCTCAATTCGTCTACCGCCGGAATCCATATACGTTCCCGGTAATAGATCATTCCATCAGGCTTCGTGTCGAACTGTTTCTCTGCTCCGCAATCAAGTTCCTTCTTCAGATTACCTCGGTCTAATGCTTCTTGTTGTGCTTGGATAATCTTGTCACTTAAACTAGTCTGCACGGTTATCCCCATTGCTCTAACACGTAGGGGTTTGACCCGTTCCTTCCGGCTTAAGGCATCAGCTGCAACGTTCGCCTTTCCCGGATGGTACTTAATTACACAATCATAGTCGTTCAGAAGTTCAACCCAACGGCGTTGTTGCATGTTGAGTTCCTTCTGATCGAAGATGTGTTGCAGACTTTTGTGATCAGTGAATATGGTACATTTGGTGCCATATAAGTAATGTCTCCAAATCTTCAAGGCGAAGATTACTGCTCCCAGTTCAAGATCATGAGTAGTGTAGTCCTTCTAATGAATCTTTAACTGTCTTGATGCATAGGCTATGACTTTGTCCTGTTGCATTAACACACAACCAAGTCCCTGATGAGAAGCATCACAGTATACAACAAAATCATCACAGCCCTCTAGGAGAGATAGGATTGGAGCATCACATAGTTTCTGCTTCAGAGTCTGGAAAGCATCTTCTTGTTTCTGCTCCCAGACAAACGGTTCACTTTTCTGGGTTATCTTAGTGAGTGGCAAAGGTATCTTGGAAAAGTTTGAAATAAACCTTCTGTAATAACCTGCCAATCCCAGAAAAGACCGTATCTCCATCGGTGTCTTCGGAGTGTCCCAATTCTTTATCGCCTCGATCTTGGCCGGATCTACATGATTTCCCTCGCTGTTAACTACATGACACAGAAATTGAACTTCTCTTAGCCAGAATTCACATTTAGAGAATTTAGCATAGAGTTGTTCTTTCTTCAACAGCTCCAAGATCTTTTTAAGGTGTTGCTCATGTTCTGTTTTGGTCTTGGAATAAATCAGTATGTCATCAATAAAGACAATGACAAACTGATCCAAGTACAGCTTGCACACTCGGTTCATGAGGTCCATGAAAACCGCTGGTGCATTTGTCAACCCGAAAGGCATCACCCTGAACTCATAATGCCCATATCTTGTTCGGAAGGCCGTTTTCGGTATGTCTTCGTCTTGAACTCTCAGCTGATGATATCCAGACCGCAAGTCAATCTTCGAGATATATTGAGCTCCTTGTAGTTGGTCAAACAGATCATCAATCCTCGGTAATGGATACCGATTCTTGATGGTTAGTTTGTTCAGCTCCCTGTAGTCTATGCACATTCTGAAAGATCCGTCTTTCTTCTTTTCGAACAAAACCGGAGCTCCCCAAGGTGAGTAGCTCGGTCTGATAAAACCCTTGTCAAGTAACTCCTGTAACTGATTAGACAATTCCTGCATCTCGGAAGGTGCTAACCTGTAAGGAGATTTAGCAACTGGGGTTGCTCCAGGAATTAAATCAATACGAAACTCTAGCGGTCGCACAGGTGGCAGACCTGGTAGGTCTTCAGGAAACACTTCAGGATATTCTTTCACCACAGGTACATCTTGAATCCTTTTCTTGTCCTTCTCCTTTCCTACCACATGAGCCAAGAATGCAACGCACCGCTTATGTAAACACTTACGCGCTTTTATACATGAAATGATTTTGACATTTCGTTTCGCTTGATCCCCTTTAACTTCGAACACACGATCACTCGGCAAGGGAATTCGAAGTAGCTTTTCAGAACAAATGACTTCCACTCGATTTGAGGAAAGCCAATCCATTCCAACAATGATATCAAAACTGCCTAACTCCATCGGTATCAAAGCAATGGTGAATGTATGACCATTAAGTGTCAATGTGCAGTTCCTATAAACTGTACTAACTGTGATCTGTTTCCCGTTAGCTACTTCTATAATATAAGGGGAGTCTAACTGTTCTTCTGTAGAATCTAATTGGCATGCAAAATCGGCAGAGATAAAACTCTGATCCGCACCAGTGTCAAATAGAAAAGATGCATAAAAGTCATGTAAGAGAAACGTACCAGTGACCACATTTGGGTCCTTGCGTGCAGCTGGTGCTCCAATGGCAAAGGCTCGTCCACGGGGTGCTTGAACGGCCTGTTGAGCCTTCCTTGGGTAGTTCTTCACAAAGTGGCCTTGTTCGCCACAGTTATAGCATCCACCATGGTTCTGATTAGCTGGTGGAGGGAGAGCCATAGCAGCATTGTTGACTGCTTGGTTGGGTGTCATCCGGCAGTACTGGACCCAATGGCCCTTTCTTCCACATCCCGTTCATTGCTTGCAGGGAGTGTCAGCAGGGTGATGATACTAACACTTGGCACACAGAGGAAACGTGCCAGTGTAAGGTTTGCGGTTTGGGTTCTGTGGTGCTGCTGCTACTTGTTGAAGAGGTGTGGCCATCGTGTAGTTCTTGATGGTCTTCTGTTTCTTCTTCTGATGGTGGTAGGGTTTCTTCGAAGACTCAGCTTTGTTCTTACTGGGTTCAGCCTCCTTCTTTAGAACTCCAGAGGCTACCATGAGGTCAGTGAGTTTCCCAGACAATCTCACTGCAGATTCAACAGTAGTAGGGTTGGCTGAAACAACCATGGCCTGAATGCAGGCGGGGAGTCCAGCCACAAATCTGTCTATTCTTTTCTCAAGAGTTGGTACCATATCAGGTACCAAGGCCACCAACTCATGGTAACGAGTTGTGTACCCCATGTGATCAGCCCCCTTCATCACATGGTTGGATAATTCAACTTCCAACTTCTGCAGCTCATTCTTGGGGCAGAATTCTGTTCGCAGCAGTGCCTTGAAGTCCTCCCATGGCATTGCCATTGCTTCCTCTCTTCCTCGGGCGTTGATCTGACCGTTCCACCAGGTCAGAGCCCGTTTGTTGAATGTTCCAACTGAGTAACGGACCTTGTGGTGTTCGGGGCAGCTGCAAAGATCCAAGGTTGCCTCAATCTTCTCAATCCATTGGATTAACCCAATGGCACCTTCAGTCCCACTAAAACTGGGTGGTTTACATCCTACAAAGGACTTGTAGGAGTAATGAGATGAATCTCCAGTATTTCCACTGGCTTCTCCTGATGTGTTGCTAGTGTTGAGGATTTCATTACGAAGACGAAGGAACATCTCCGGTATTGCTTCTTTCATCTGATTTGTCATCTGGCTACTCAGTAACGTCACCAGAGCGATAGTAGCAGGATCCAGAGTCGGTGTTGTGCCTGAACCAGATGCTTGAGTAATCAATGGAGGAGGGGGAGGAGGAGGTGGAGGAGATGGTGGTGGTGAATCATTTGGTGACGGTGTGGAGGAGTGTGGAGCCAAGTCTTGTGGTGGTAGAGGTAACAAGGGAGGCTGTCTTCTCGGCGGCATTCTGATCATAACCAATAAAGTTATTGGTTAGTGCAATGATCAAATATAGAAGACAGTATGCAAGAAACTCCTAAGTCCTGTTTTCTCTATATGCAGGGTCCCTAGGTTATAGTCTAGGCCAAACCGTTTAAATCAGTGACCTATATTTCTCTATAACCATGGCTCTGATACCAATCTGTCACACCCCAAGCCGGAGGATCGGAATCCCCGTTTGGCGGAAGGTTCCCGGGGCGCGATATCGTGAGTGATAATCGGAAGTGATCAGATTGTTTACATTGCACATGATATAAATGAGAAATGCTAAGATAATAGAATTACAAAGTTAAATTACATCAGTACCGTTTATAATTTAACAATGTAAATCTATTGTAAACATCATAAAATGACTATCTTGTATTTACACAAGATATACAAAATAAATTGTATAATGATGTCTTCAAAAGTATGCAGGTCCAAAACACTAAGTCTTCTATCTGAAGTCCTAGTCCAAAGGAAATGACTTCTTAATTAACTTGTTCGTCACCTGAGAAGTCATGCAAAAAGATCAAGTCAACACATGGTTGGTGAGTTCATATTGTTTTAGTAATTGAAAATGATTTGAAAACCTCCTTTGGTAATGACCCTAACCTCATTAACACTACATGTAATATCCACATCGGTATGCTTATATATAGGGAATATGTAAGGGACAAGCCCTAGCCAACATCCCACCACATACTAATATGCATAGGACATTGCTGTTAATGATAATTAAGCATTTTTACCCTTAACACCACCCCATAAGTTCTTCTGTTTGTTGTCCCTGTATTTACAATCATTTGAAATCCATGTTGATTTCATAAGTTCATCACACAATATGATCAACCACAGTAATTGTATAAACAGTTATAAATGTTTAGGTAAATGAATATATAAACATTTAATAAAATCTAAGTCCAAATGATTGGGGCCTTAGTCAAACTCGAGTAGACTTGTCTGTCAATCTAGGTACATAGTAGTTAGGGAATCTGTAAATATCCTCAAACATATGACCTACAAATCAAATGGTCTAGCTAGGACTTCTTGAAATGAAGGGTTTTTGTTTCGTCTGTTTTGGCATATGTTATCTCAGATATTTCCCAGGTTTTCCCTTGAAAATGATTTATTGATTCGTGTGATTCTGTTACAAGATGTACTTGATTCGTTGATCGTAGAATACTAGATTCGTTGATCAAAGTGTACACTTGATTCATTGTTCAACAAACACTTGATTTGTAGAACATTGAATATTGTCTTTGCAAAGATTGTTTCGTTTGATTTGTTGAAGTCCCAAACTTGTTTCGCCAAAATGTTTCGTTTAATTCATTGAATTCACCCATTTGATTCGTCAAAATGTCTAGTTTGATTCCTTGAACTCCCACACTTGTTTTGTCAAAATGTTTGATTTGATTCTTTTGAAATGTTTTGATCTGTTGAAATCTTTTAGTTTAACCCGATTATTCACTTAATTTATAAGTAAATCAGTTAGTAAACCTGCATAAAAACTTCCTAGACATGGTCTAGGATAACATTTATATATGTAAACATATAAAATTAAAAGCATTTAAGTAAACAATTTAATAAACAGTTTACGCATGCTTCTCAGCCCCGCGTTTTAAAACAAAAATGTTATAAAAGGGGCAATGAACTCACCTGTGCTACTATGTAAATGATCTACACAAAATGCGCGCTCTTGTTTGTAGCTAGGTTTCTTCAGTTCCTGAGTTATTTTAATAGAATTCGAATACCATAAGTACGCGTAGTAGTCGTTGTGCCTAAGGTTTGGGTCTTGTTGTGTGTTCAATTAAGTGTCTTAGTACTAAGTGTATCTAAGATCTAATCTATCTTAATTACCCTTTTATATGATCCCAATTCCCATAGTTTATCATAATAATTTACTTTTTATATTTTTAAAAATTTCGGCAGAGTTTCCTTTGTTTTACGTTTAAAAATCCAGACAATTACATTGTCTATTTTATGACAAATCCTAATCAATGATATTAAAACTCACTTCTATAACAAAAATTAACTTAAAAGAAACCAATGCCATTTATAATTCATATTTCAAATCAAGCAAAGCTTTAGAAATTATTAAATAAACTTTTATAATTTTATAATGTCTTCATCTTATGTAAACATCATTATTTGAATTTAAATAACATTTCATGTATAATGGGCTTAGTTAAACCCCATTGGGCCACTTTGGCCCAATTGAATATCTTTGGTTTCTAGTTGATTCTCATGAACTTGTAACAAATTTACCTTAGTTGTTAACCTATCTTGTATAGCCAACACTTAGTGCTAGATATGCATGCATTCATGTGATTTCCCATGAACTTATATCCCATGCACACACATGCATGCAACTTTATATGATCAACTCCTCCTAAAATTGTTAATTTAGTGATCCACAATTCATTTCCTAGTTAATATCATTAGTTTCATTGATCCTAGGTCCATACTACCCTCATTAAACAATTCCTAGGTTCAACTTGTAATCCAGGGCAGCGAACCTTTTTTTTATTTTGGCCAAGGGTTCGGCTACTTCAACTCCAACGAACCCTTAAGGTTCGGCTAAGTTATACCATGTAGGGTTTCGGCTACATTAGAAGTGATTCTAGGGTTCGGCTGGTTCTAAGCATAACACTTAGGTTCGCTGCTAGTAGTGGTATACAAGGGTTCGGTCATTGATTCGGCTAATCTGGGAACGGTTCGGTCCATGCAAGGTTCGCCACCTTTGGTTCGTGAGTTGCATTGCCAAGGTTCGGCCATGCAGGGTTCGTCTCCTATGTGGTTCGGCTAAAAGCTGGTCACAGGTTCGGTGCTGCAAGCTCACAGGTTCGTGGCAGGTATACTCAGAATGATGCAGGGTTCGTTCCAGAAAGGAGGGTTCGGCTGCACATGAAGGGTTCGTGGTTCCAATGGTTGAAAGGTTCGGCACAGGGTTCGCGTAACAAACCCTTGGGTTCGGCCGGCTGCTGTTGGGCTCGGCCAATGGTTCTCACGAACCTAAAACTTTCCATGGCTTCCATCCTCCTTCTTGAGACCTTAAACCTGTCACAAATCATCCCTAAAAATACCTAAACGTGTGTAATCTATGTATTTTAAGTGTTTAATGTTGATTATAATAGAAAAACCAATGAACTCGTGAAAACCCTCTAAAACCCGAAAATAAAATGAATATTTACCTTAAAATCAGTGGGTAACCTCGTGAAATTCTTGTACTTCCTTAATCCTTGTAGTGTGATGATCGTTTTGACACCAATCTTGCTTGAATCCGGCTTGAATCGAGCTCCCAATCGTAGAGAGATGTTGAAATTTCTAAATAGGGAGAGTGCTAGAGAGAGTGACGAGATTGAGAATGAGAAGGGAGGTTGGAGTAGGTTGTTGGCACATAAATGCTAGCATTAAAGGTTTAGCAAAATACCCGGTCGTTCTGTCTCGTTCGGTTTCGCGTAAAATGTCGTTTCGCGTAGTTTTCGAGATGAAACGACACGATTCATAAAATAGAATTAATTTAATTATTCTAGGTTGTGATTCCTAATAAATTAACTAATATCTTCTGTTTATTTTTATTTAAAATATTAATTTACTGTTTAAATCGAAATGTACGGTCGTCGCGCGTATTCGTTCGAATCGTCACCCGTACAAACACGGCGATAACTATACTTTTCAATCTTGTTTTCTAAGTATAGAAATCATTCAGAACATTAAACTTTCGGATTTATTCGTACAGATAGTCACCTATACGAATATCCCGTCAATTTAGCATTCACGTAACGATATTCGTGTGTTTTGTTCTGTAAGTCCTCACATACGTTTATACGTAATAACTCCTAAACAATTAATCACATAATAGTTCTGTATTGCCAGACAATTATCTGACTCAAGAACCATTGTTCTGAACTGTGTTCCTGTTAAATGTTTCTGGATTTGTTCTATGAACACAAAGAGTGATAATGACAATTGATATGAATAATGAAACATACTGAAATGTATATAATTCATACCTGTTTACTTTTCATATGCCGTAGAGATCACTGTTCCGGTGGCGGTTCCGGCACTGATGTTACAGTCTCCCCTTGTTAGAGAAATTTCGTCCCGAAATTTAAGAGTTGTTATCAGGCACAGCTTCCTCTTCAAACAGTTGGGGGTACTTTAACTTCATGTGATCCTTGCGTTCCCAAGTAAATTCGGGTCCACGTCTTGAATTCCATCGAACCTTTACAATCGGAATACGGCTTCGCCTCAGTTGTTTAACCTTGCGATCCATAATTTCCAAAGGTTCTTCTATGAAATGTAACTGTTCATCCACTTGAATTTCTTCAATCGGAATGACGAGAGACTCGTTAGCAAGGCATTTCTTTAGGTTCGAGACGTGAAACACGTCATGCACACCACTGAGTTCATCTGGTAATCTCAGTCGATAAGCTACAGGACCAATACGCTCGATGATCTCGAACGGTCCCACGTATCGTGGTGCTAATTTGCCTATCTTTCCAAAGCGTACAACGCCTTTCCATGGGGATACCTTCAACATTACACGGTCTCCCACTTGAAATTCCAACGGCTTGCGCCGTTTGTCGGCGTAGCTCTTTTGTCTACTCCTTGTTGCTTGTAGTCTTCTTTGAATCTGAGCTATCTTGTCAGTGGTTTCTTGAATAAGTTCGGGCCCAGTGATTTGGTTGTCTCCAATTTCAGTCCAGCAGATCGGTGATCGACATTTCCGACCATAGAGTGCCTCGAATGGTGCACATCCGATACTGCTGTGATAACTGTTATTGTAGGAGAACTCGATCAGTGGCAAATGGGAATCCCAATTTCCACCAAAATCTGACACGCAGGTTCTTAACATGTCCTCTAGGGTTTGAATAGTACGTTCGCTTTGACCATCCGTTTGTGGGTGGTAAGCTGTACTCAGATTTAACTGTGTCCCAACAGATTTCTGCAGTGATTGCCAAAACCTTGATGTAAATCTGCTGTCTCATTCAGAAATAATAGATAATGGCACACCGTGGCGTACCACTATCTCGTTGATGTACAATCTTGCCAGTTTATCCATCGTGAAAGTCTCGTGCATAGGCAAGAAGTGAGCAGATTTTGTTAAGCGGTCAATGATCACCCAAATTGTATCGTGACCACTGGAAGTGCGGGGTAGCTTGGTAATGAAATCCATAACTATTTGTTCCCACTTCCAGAGCGGAATCTCAGGCTGTTCCAGTAACCCAGATGGTCTCTGGTGTTCCGCCTTTACCTTCGCACACGTAAGACACTGACCGACGTACTCAGCTATGTCTTTCTTCATTCCCGGCCACCAATAAAATCCACGCAAGTATTGGTACATTTTATCAGCGCCTGGATGAACAGAGTATTTAGTCGTGTGTGCCTCTTCGAAGATAAATTTTCTCAATTCGTCTACCGCCGGAATCCATATACGTTCCCGGTAATAGATCATTCCATCAGGCTTCGTGTCGAACTGTTTCTCTGCTCCGCAATCAAGTTCCTTCTTCAGATTACCTCGGTCTAATGCTTCTTGTTGTGCTTGGATAATCTTGTCACTTAAACTGGTCTGCACGGTTATCCCCATTGCTCTAACACGTAGGGGTTTGACCCGTTCCTTCCGGCTCAAGGCATCAGCTGCAACGTTCGCCTTTCCCGGATGGTACTTAATTACACAATCATAGTCGTTCAGAAGTTCAACCCAACGGCGTTGTCGCATGTTGAGTTCCTTCTGATCGAAGATGTGTTGCAGACTTTTGTGATCAGTGAATATGGTACACTTGGTGCCATATAAGTAATGTCTCCAAATCTTCAAGGCGAAGATTACTGCTCGCAGTTCAAGATCATGAGTAGTGTAGTTCTTCTAATGAATCTTTAACTGTCTTGATGCATAGGCTATGACTTTGTCCTGTTGCATTAACACACAACCAACTCCCTGATGAGAAGCATCACAGTATACAACAAAATCATCACAGCCCTCTAGGAGAGATAGGATTGAAGCATCACATAGTTTCTACTTCAGAGTCTGGAAAGCATCTTCTTGTTTCTGCTCCCAGACAAACGGTTCACTTTTCTGGGTTAACTTAGTGTGTGGCAAAGCTATCTTGGAAAAATTTGAAATAAACCTTCAGTAATAACCTGCCAATCCCAGAAAAGACCGTATCTCCATCGGTGTCTTCGAAATGTCCCAATTCTTTATCGCCTCGATCTTGGCAGGATCTACATGAATTCCCTCACTGTTAACTACATGACCCAGAAATTGAACTTCCCTTAGCCAGAATTCACATTCAGAGAATTTAGCATAGAGTTGTTCTTTCTTCAACAGCTCCAAGAGCTTTTTAAGGTGTTGCTCATGTTCTGTTTTGGTCTAGGAATAAATCAGTATGTCATCAATAAAGACAATGACAAACTGATCCAAGTACAGCTTGCACACTCGGTTCATGAGGTCCACGAAAACCGCTGGTGCATTTGTCAACTCGAAAGGCATCACCATGAACTCATAATGCCCATATCTTGTTCGGAAGGCCGTTTTTGGTATGTCTTCGTCTTGAACTCTCAGCTGATGATATCCAGACCACATGTCAATCTTCGAGAAATATTGAGCTCTTTGTAGTTGGTCAAACAGATCATCAATCCTCGGTAATGGATACCGATTCTTGATGGTTAGTTTGTTCAGCTCCCTGTAGTCTATGCACATTCTGAAAGATCCGTCTTTCTTCTTTACGAACAAAACCGGAGCTCCCCAAGGTGAGTAGCTCGGTCTGAAAAAACCCTTGTCAAGTAGCTCCTGTAACTGATTAGACAATTCCTGCATCTCGGAAGGTGCTAACCTGTAAGGAGATTTAGCAACTGGGGTTGCTCCAGGAATTAAATCAATACGAAACTCTACCGGTCGCACAGGTGGCAGACCTGGTAGGTCTTCAGGAAACACTTCAGGACATTCTTTCACCACAGGTACATCTTGAATCCTTTTCTTGTCCTTCTCCTTTTCTACCACATGAGCCAAGAATGCAACGCACCGCTTCTGTAAACACTTACGCGCTTTTATACATGAAATGATTTTGACATTTCGTTTTGCTTGATCCCCTTTAACTTCCAACACACGATCACTCGGCAAGGGAATTCGAAGTAGCTTTTCAGAACAAATGACTTCCACTCGATTTGAGGAAAGCCAATCCATTCCAACAATGATATCAAAACTGCCTAACTCCATCGTTATCAAATCAATGGTGAATGTATGACCATTAAGTGTCAATGGGCAGTTCCTATAAACTGTACTAACTTTGATCTGTTTCCCGTTAGCAACTTCTATAATATAAGGGGAGTCTAACTGTTCTTCTATAGAATCTAATTGGCATGCAAAATCGGCAGAGATAAAACTCTGATCCGCACCAGTGTCAAATAGAACAGATGCATAAAAGTCATGTAAGAGAAACGTACCAGTGACCACATTTGGGTCCTGGCGTGCAGCTGGTGCTCCAATGGCAAAGGCTCGTCCACAGGGTGCTAGAACTGCCTGTTGAGCCTTCTTTGGGCAGTTCTTCGCAAAGTGGCCTTGTTCGCCACAGTTATAGCATCCACCATGGTTCTGATTAGCTGGTGGAGGGAGAGCCATAGCAGCATTGTTGACTGCTTGGTTGGGTGTCATCCCGCAGTACTGGACCCAATGGCCCTTTCTTCCACATCCCGTGAATTGCTTGCAGGGAGTGTCAGCAGGGTGATTATACTGACACTTGGCACACAAAAGAAACGTGCCAGTGTAAGGTTTGCGGTTTGGGTTCTGTGGTGCTGCTGCTACTTGTTGAAGAGGTGTGGCCACCGTGTAGTTCTTGATGGTCTTCTGTTTCTTCTTCTGATGGTGGTGGGGTTTCTTGGAAGACTCAACTTTGTTCTTACTGGGTTCAGCCTCCTTCTTTAGAACTCCAGAGGCTACCATGAGGTCAGTGAGTTTCCCAGACAATCTCACTGCAGATTCAACAGTAGTAGGGTTGGCTGAAACAACCATGCCCTGAATGCAGGCGGGGAGTCCACCCACATATCTGTCTATTCTTTTCTCCAGAGTTGGTACCATATCAGGTACCAAGGCCACCAACTCATGGTAACGAGTTGTGTACCCCATGTGATCAGCCCCCTTCATCACATGGTTGGATAATTCAACTTCCAACTTCTGCAGCTCATTCTTGGGGCAGAACTCTGTTCGCAGCAGTGCCTTGAAGTCCTCCCATGGCATTGCCATAGCTTCCTCTCTTCCTCGGGCGTTGATCTGACCGTTCCACCAGGTCAGAGCCCGTTTGTTGAATGTTCCAGCTGAGTAACGGACCTTGTGGTGTTCGGGGCAGCTGCAAAGATCCAAGGTTGCCTCAATCTTCTCAATCCATTGGATTAACCCAATGGCACCTTCAGTCCCACTAAAACTGGGTGGTTTACATCCTACAAAGGACTTGTAGGAGTAATGAGATGAATCTCCCGTATTTCCACTGGCTTCTCCTGATGTGTTGCCAGTGTTGAGGATTTCATTACGAAGACGAAGGAACATCTCCGGTATTGCTTCTTTCATCTGATTTGTCATCTGGCTACTCAGTAACGTCACCAGAGCGATAGTAGCAGGATCCAGAGTCGGTGTTGTGCCTGAACCAGATGCTTGAGTAATCAATGGAGGAGGGGGAGGAGGAGGTGGAGGAGGTGGTGGTGGTGAATCATTTGGTGACGGTGTGGAGGAGTGTGGAGCCAAGTCTTGTGGTGGTAGAGGTAACAAGGGAGGCTGTCTTCATGGCGGCATTCTGATCATAACCAATAAAGTTATTGGTTAGTGCAATGATAAAATATAGAAGACAGTATGCAAGAAACTCCTAAGTCCTGTTTTCTCTATATGCAGGGTCCCTAGGTTATAGTCTAGGCCAAACAGTTTAAATCAGTGACCTATATTTCTCTATAACCACGGCTCTGATACCAATCTGTCACACCCCGAGCCGGAGGATCGGAGTCCCCGTCGGGCAGAAGGTTCCCGGGGCGCGATATCGTGACTGATAATCGGAAGTGATCAGATTGTTTACATTGCACATGATATAAATGAGAAATGCTAAGATAATAGAATTACAAAGTTAAATTACATCAGTACCGTTTATAATTTAACAATGTAAATCTATTGTAAACATCATAAAATGACTATCTTGTATTTACACAAGATATACAAAATAAATTGTATAACGATGTCTTCGAAAGTATGCAGGTCCAAAATACTAAGTCTTCTATCTGAAGTCCTAGTCCAAAGGAAATGACTTCTTAATTAACATGTTCGTCACCTGAGAAGTCATGCAAAAAGATCAAGTCAACACATGGTTGGTGAGTTCATATTGTTTTAGTAATTGAAAATGATTTGAAAACCTCCTTTGGTAAAGACCCTAACCTCATTAACACCACATGTAATATCCACATCGGTATGCTTATATATAGGGCATATGTAAGGGACAAGCCCTAGCCAACATCCCACCACATACTAATATGCATAGGACATTGCTGTTAATGATAATTAAGCATTTTTACCCTTAACACCACCCCATAAGTTCTTCTGTTTGTTGTCCCTGTATTTACAATCATTTGAAATCCATGTTGATTTCATAAGTTCATCACACAATATGATCAACCACAATAATTGTATAAACAGTTATAAATGTTTAAGTAAATGAATAAATAAACATTTAATAAAATCTAAGTCCAAATGATTGGGCCTTGGTCAAACTCGAGTAGACTTGTCTGTCAATCTAGGTACTTAGTAGTTAGGGAATCTGTAAATATCCTCAAACATATGACCTACAAATCAAACGGTCTAGCTAGGACTTCTTGAAATGTAGGGTTTTTGTTTCGTCTGTTTTGGCATATGTTATCTCTGATATTTCCCAGGTTTTCCCTTCAAAATGATTTATTGATTCGTGTGATTATGTTACAAGATGTACTTGATTCGTTGATCGTAGAATACTAGATTCATTGATCAAAATGTACGCTTGATTCATTGTTCAACAGACACTTGATTTGTAGAACATTGAATATTGTCTTTGCAAAGATTGTTTCGTTTGATTTGTTGAAGTCCCATACTTGTTTCGCCAAAATGTTTCGTTTGATTCATTGAATTCACCCATTTGATTCGTCAAAATGTCTAGTTTGATTCCTTGAACTCCAACACTTGTTTTGTCAAAATGTTTGATTTGATTCTTTTGAAATGTTTTGATCTGTTGAAATCTTTTAGTTTAACCCGATTATTCACGTAATTTATAAGTAAATCAGTTAGTAAACCTGCATAAAATCTTCCTATACATGGTCTAGGATAACATTTATATATGTAAACATATAAAATTAAAAGGATTTAAGTAAACAATTTAATAAACAGTTTACGCATGCTTCTCAGCCCCGCGTTTTAGAACAAAAATGTTAGAAAAGGGGCAACGAACTCACCTGTGCTGCTATGTAAATGATCTACACAAAATACGCGCTCTTGATTGTAGCTAGGTTTCTTCAGTTCTTGAGTTATTTTAATAGAATTCGAATACCATAAGTACGCGTAGTAGTCGTTGTGCCTAAGGTTTGGGTCTTGTTGTGTGTGCAATTAAGTGTCTTAGTACTAAGTGTATCTAAGACATAATCTATCTTAATTACCCTTTTATACGATCCCAATTCCCATAGTTTATCATAATAATTTACTTTTTATATTTTTAAAAATTTCGGCAGAGTTTCCTTTGTTTTACGTTTAAAAATCCAGACAATTACATTGTCTATTTTATGACAAATCCCAATCAATGATATTACAACTCACTTTTATAACAAAAATTAACTTAAAAGAAACCAATGCCATTTATAATTCATATTTCAAATCAAACAAAGCTTTAGAATTATTAAATCAACTTTTATAATTTTATAACGTCTTCATCTTATGTAAACATCATTATTTGAATTTAAAACATCTCATTATAATGGGCTTAGTTAAACCCCATTGGGCCACTTTGGCCCAATTGAATATCTTTGGTTTCTAGTTGATTTTCATGAACTTGTAACCAATTTACCTTAGTTGTTAACCTATCTTGTATAGCCAACATTTAGTGCTAGATATGCATGCATTCATGTGATTTCCCATGAACTTATATCCCATGCACACACATGCATGCAACTTTATATGATCAGCTCCTCCTGAAATTGTTAATTTAGTGATCCACAATTCATTTCCTAGTTAATATCATTAGTTTCATTGATCCTAGGTCCATACTACCCTCATTAAACAATTCCTAGGTTCAACTTGTAATCCAGGGCAGCGAACCTTTTTTTTATTTTGGCCAAGGGTTCGGCTACTTCAACTCCAACGAACCCTTAAGGTTCGGCTAAGTTATACCATGTAGGGGTTCGGCTACATTAGAAGTGATTCTAGGGTTCGGCTGTGTCACACCTCGAGCCGGCGGGGTAGGATCGGGTTTCCCCGACGGGCGGAAGGTTCCCAAGGCGCGATATCGAAATGATAATCGAATTGATCAGATTGTTCGCATTGCACATGATATATAAATGAGAAACTTTGCTAAAATAAAATAGGATTACAGAGTTAAATTATATTAGTTAAGTTTACAATTTAACAATGTAAACCCACTATCACATCATAAGTCTTCAATCTTGTGGCTGCACAAGATATACTAAACAAACTGTATAATGATGCTTCAAAATATGCAGGTCCAAAAAGCTAGGTCCTCTATCAGATAACCTAATCCAAAGAAATAACTCTTCAGTTGACCTGTTCGTCACCTGAGAAGTCATGCAAAAATAAAGTCAACACATGGTTGGTGAGTTCATATTGTTTAGTGTTTGAAAATGATTTGAAAACTTCTTTGGTAAAGACCCTAACCTCATTAACACCACATGTATCATCCAGATCGATATGCTTATGTATATGGCATACCCCTGAGTCGAGGCTACAACCCCGCCCAGACGCCGTCCCACCACATACTAATCCGCATAGGACATTGTTGTTAATGATAATTAAGCATCTTTACCTATCACACACTCTTGTTCACAATGACTCAAATGTTCTCACAAAACCTTTGTTTAACCCACGGGTAACAACCTTAATCTCATTAACATCACATGTATCATCCAGATCGGTATGCTTATATATAGGGCATACCCCTGAGTCGAGGCTACAACCCCGCCCAGACGCCGTCCCACCACATACTAATCCACATGGGACATTGATGTTAATGAAAATTAAGCATTTTACCCCTACCTTTAACCCAATGATTCGTCAATCCTTTGTTCCTGTAAATACCACAATTTGGAATCTATGTTGATTCCTTAAGTTCATCACAATAGTGATCAACCACAGAAATTGTAGAAACAGTTTAATAAATGCTTAATTAAATAAATAAATAAACATTTAATAAAATCTAAGTCCTTATGATTGGGGCCTATGGTCATACTCGAGTAGACTAGTCTGTCAATCTAGGTACTTAGTAGTTAGGGAATTCTGTAAATATCATCAAACATAAGACCTACAAGTCAATCAGTCTAGCTAGGACTTCTTGAAATATAGGATTTCTGAATTCAATGTGTTGGCAAATGTTATCTCTGATATTTCCCATACTATCCCTTAAAAATGATTTAATGATCGTCTGATTTTGTCACAAGATGTACTTGATGTGTTGATCATAGAATACAAGATTCATGGATCGGTTGTACACTTGATTCATTGTCCACAAACACTTGGTTTGTAGAACATTGAATGTTATCTTTGCAAAGATTGTGTTATTGATGTCTTGATGTCCCACACTTGTTTTGTCAAAATGCTTGATTTGATCCCTTGAATTCACCCACTTGTTTTGTCAAAATGTTTGTTTTGATCCCTTGAATTCACCCACTTGTTTTGTCAAAATGTTTGTTTTGATTCCTTGAATTCACCCACTTGTTTTGTCAAAATGTTTGATTTGATTCCTTAAATTGTTTTGACTTATTGAAAAGTTTAGTTTAACTTGATTATTCACTTAATATATAAGTAAATCAGTTAATAAACCTGCATAAAATCTTCCTAGACATGGTCTAGGATAACATTTATATATATGTAAAACATATAAATTTAAAAGCATTAAAGTAAACAATTTAAGTAAACAGTTTTCGCATGCTTCTCAGCCCCGCGTTTTAAAACAAAATGTTAGAAAAGGGGCAATGAACTCACCTGTGTTGCCGTGAAATGAACCACAAAAGATAAGCTCACTCTTTGATTGTTGCCTAAGTATCTTTAGCACCTGGGTTATTTTAAAGAATTCGAATACGATAAGTACCTACAGAAATTGTCGTATCTATGATTTGGTCTCGATGTGCAACTACGTGTCCTAGATTACTAGTGTGTTTCTAGAATTTCCTCTATCTAAATTAAACTATTACCCATTAGTAACGCAATCCCACATAAAGCATTTAAAGTATTTAAATAAAACATTTTCAATTCATTACCTTTTAAGTTAATCATTTATTTAGAAAAATCATTTAATTATATTGGTAAGGTTCATAATATAATTTCTTTTATGAAAAACATATTTAATTTAAGAAAAATGTAATTTAAACATGATGGGCTTATATTAAACCCATTGGGCCATTCTTGGGCCCTTTAGTAAACTTTGATTTTCAAATGATCTCTTGTTTGCTTATTAAGTCATTAACCTAGATGGTGTAAATAACCATTTAGATTAATCATGCCTTTGAAATTCCCAATGGTTTAGGTGTTAACATTTAAGTCAAACCAAAACCTTTAGGTTCTTGTTTTCCATTCCGAATGTATTCCTCTCATGATATTGATATCCTAGCTTAAGAAGACTCATTTATGTCTAACCAATTAAATGATCGTCCCCTACAATGATTACATACCATAAGTGTGCTAGAATATCCTATGTTAAATTTATAGTTAACCCTAACATGGCTTTTATTGAAGTTTAGGTCTTGTGGGCTTTATATTAGGCCTATCTTGTTCTTGTGACCCAATTGATTAATATTTAACTTAATCAAATGTACAACGGGTCAACCTTAGTTATTTGGCCAAACTAAGTGGTATTGGGCCTAATCATAGGGTTATTGGGCCTTAGGAGTTATGTGGGCCAAATTAAATTAAACGACCTACGTGTAAGTCAAGTCTAGAGCCAATTTCATTCCTAACGAGCTAAACTCAATTTTTGTTGGGTCATTACAACGCATGGGCAGAATTAAGTGTAATTGGGCTTACCCATTGTGTTGGGCCGATTGGGTTATAGGAGCCGGTTAGGATGTTGGGCTAATTAAATGTTGTGATTGTTTTGGCCCAATACCGATCGTGGATCCCTTTAGAATGCGTTGGACATGAAGCTGGCCCAAATTCGAATTTCGGTTTGCCGAATATCGTCAAACCAGCGAACCTTTTAAGGGTTCGGCTACACGATGAACAAAAAGGGTTCGGCTACATGATGAACTAAAAGGGTTCGGCTAACACCATGTCACTTAGGGTTCGGCTGTGGTGACCAACGAACCAGGGTTCGTTCCTGATGCATGGGTTCGTGAGGGTTCGCCAACCAGGTGAAAAGGTTCGTGGGGACCTGATGGTTCGTGTCTCAGCATAAGGGTTCGCCAAGGTTGGCTACCAGGGTTCGGCCACCTGCGTGAGAGTTCGGCCGGTGGTTTCTAACGAACCTGTATGGTTCGTTTTCATCAGCCAACGTTTTCTAATTCTAAGTTCGACCATTCATCTGTTGTAGTTACATGTAAACAAGTTCTCGAAGGTGTTATTCTCGAAGGAGTCGATCTATGGCCGGTCGTAGTGGGTGGGTCGAACAACAAGAAGAAAACCCTAATTTCAGTAATGTTTCGAGCGACGTACCTCAAATTTCAGTGGCCAAAGCTTCCGATCGGTTGTACTACCTTGTAGAGCTCGTTCCTAGCTACGCGTGGACACCAAGAACTCGCGATTCCGTTGAGATTTGAGCTCGATCTTGAAGGTTGAAGATGAGATTCTAGAGAGAGAGAGAGATGACGGGAGAGAGTGTTTAGAGAGAGAGAGAAATTTGAAAAATGAAAGAAATTGATTCTTTCCACGTTTATATACTCCGAGGGTATTCGGGTTCGTTTCGGTTGCACGGTTTTCGTCTCCGACGTGTTTCCGGATCGTAACGCGTAAAATTACGAAATTAAAATAAATGGTTATATTTTATGTGTTTGGGAAGTGGTTATTTCTAGTAATGACATTAAATGTTATTTTTTCCTAATTTATTTATCGAAACTCATAAATATTACGCGTTTTATTATTTATTCGCGTGTTATGGTTTACGCGTCTAACTTTAAAATAGTTTTGCTTTAATTTATTTATGATGAGTTTCAAAATTGTAAAACAGGAAATATTTTATTTCCTTATAATTATTATCGTTCGAGTCGTCTTTCGTTTCGTCAGAAAACGTCACTTACGTGCGTCTTCGTACAGAGCGCTAACTGTACGAACACGATCGTACGTTTCACTTTCTGATTTTGTTGTCTAATTTACAATCATCGTTTCAGATCATTAAACTGTCAGATCCATTCGTACAGATCGTCACCTATACGAACAGTCCGTCGGTTTAACATTCCGTGACAACAACTGTTATTGTATTGTTTTGATTAGCCTCGCATACGTGCTATCCTAATAGATCCTAACAAATAACTCATGATGGTTCAGTGTTGCCAGATAATTATCTGACTCAAGAACCATTGTTCTGTACTTAGTTTCTGCTAAATGTTTATGAGTCTGCTGTTTGATAACATGAAATGACTTTGACTATCAATATGAACATGAAATAGAATGAAATGTGTATAGTTGGTGTCTGTTTACTGTTCATGCTACTGTTGCGATCACTGTTCCGGCACCGATTTCGGCACTGTTGTTACAGTCTCCCCTTGTTAGATTAATTTCGTCCCGAAATTTAAGAATAGTTATCGGGTACTGCTTCCTCTGTAAACAATTGGGGATTACCTGAACATCGCGTGACTTTCGCGCTTCCCAAATAAACTTGAGTTTGCGCTTTGAATTTCCAATGAACATAGCAATGGAAATACGACTTTTCCTTGGTTGTTTAATCTGACGTGCCATAAACTCTTAAGATCATTACCTAAGGCATGAATGTCCATCCAATTGAATTCCTTCAATTGATATTTCGAACGATTCGTTAGCACAACGTTTATTCAAGTTCGAGACGCGAAACACGTAACGCATCTAACTAAAGTCATCTGGTGACCTCAATCTATGTGCCATGAAACGAATATGTTATATGATCTCGGATTGTCCTACGTTTCGTGGTGCTTGTTCGTCCCTTTATTCTGGGATGGACTACACCTTTAATCCGTCAGTCGGCGACTGACGTTGCCGACCTCAAGGAGCCTCGAATGGTGTGCATTCGGTGCTTCTATATTGACGGTTGTTGTAGGAAGATTTAATCGATGGCATTTGGGTGTCCCACTTTCCACTGAAGTTTGACATACAAATTCTCAACATTTTCCCCCAAAATTCGTGTCGTACTTTCGCTTCGACCATCCTTTGGTGAACGGTGAGCTGTAATTATTTTCATGTACATCCCTTAGAGATTTCTGCGATGTGGGTTACACATCATTATGAAAATGTCGTCCCTAACCAAAAATGTTAAACAATGGTATCACATAGCGTACCACTATCTCGTTGTTGTATAATCCATCAGTTTACCTATCACCAGAGTCCACCCACTAATTTGGTAGTAAGTGTTACATCCGGTTTATCTTAAATTGTCTTTCGGCACTACAATATGACACACTCCTTAAAGTTTTCGTAGGTGGCTCTTACTACATCAAGGTCTTGATCTTCAGATCGAGACCCTTAAGTCACCCATGATGGATACTTAGGTTGTTTGACATAACCGTACACATACTTCACCATTTGTTTAATCTATCCTCAGCTCAAAGGTTTACATTATACAGCGGGGAGGTCTACCTAAAATACGGTAGAGTTATTAGGATAAAGGTAAGGATTTACCTTCTCAGTACACCTATACCCATCTATGTGATGGTGTATATCTATCTTACTCTTACCCTAAAGTCATGAGACTTATGAAGCCTATTGTAACTTTTGTTCCAACTATTACTTATTCTCCTCAGATTTCAAATTGGGAGAATTTAAGATAAAGTTGTTCTTTCGTTGGCAGTTCCAAAATATCCCTGAGATGTCGTTCGTGTTCTGTCGTGCTACTATAATAATTCAGTATGTCATCATTAATAGTAATGACAAACTAATCAGCTACGGTTTGCACGCTCGATTCATGAGGTCCAAGAAACGATAGATGCATTCTTCTACTCGAAGAACATCACCATAATTTGGAACGCCCATATTTCATTCAAAATATTTTCTCGAGCATACTCTCATCTTGTATTCTCAAATGACTTCCCTTGATCTACTTATTTAGTCTACATAAGGACTTGACACAGTTCTCATATTTACTCTTCCTAACATCCTAGAGCCAGAGTTCTCAAATTTAGGTAACTCAATTTCTAGGAGATCTATGTATAAAATGAAAGTCTACACACTAGTTTTGACATTTTTAATTTCTAAGGCTTTTAGTGTTCTAATTAGATAAAGTCCTATTCTAATTTACAGTAATTAAGCCGGCATTAAGGATCACTCTATCCCTATTTAATCATCTAACTTTATTTAACCTAAAGGTTCCTTCAATTATTATTCTGATTATCCTTTCGACACTGACTTTGCTTTTGACTAACTTAAATTTATGGTTCCTAAAATTACAACAGACTATGCAGTCCTAATTAATACCCCAATAGATAATTTAAGGTATTAAGCAGAAATTTGCATACCTATGGAGTCATCGGACTCCGAGTGTTCCCCAGGAGCTGGTAAAGCGAGTAGTTCCTCAATGTCTGCTGGGTCTGCTGGAGACATCTTCCCAGGGCAGTCCTTTGCGAAATGTCCATGCATTCCGCACATGAAGCAGTTGTTGTTATGTTGAGGGGAAGTAAAGGTGCTCGCTTTTTGTTCCCACTTCCTAGTAGAAATAAACCGACACCGTTGAATCCAGTGTCCGTATTTACCACAATTCAGACAGTGTTTACAAGGTTTCTCCTCACCATGATGAAAACCACATCTGACACATTTAGGAAATGCACCAAAATATTGACGAGGAGTAGAGGCTATTGGTGGCTGACACTGTTGTATCCCGTGTCCCGTCATTCCACCACGCGTGCATTGTAGGCACGAAGGTTCAGCCAGATCATGGTAGTGACAAGCCGAATAGAGGGAAGCTTTTTCTTTAGAAGGTGCAGGATTTGTAAAAGATATCCTCACAGGGAAGTCTCGGGCAATGTGTTCGGACAGTCCGCACACATAACAATCTTTGCTGTGTCGAGGAAGGGGATATGTAGTGTTTCCAGGATTCTGGTTATGAGTCGGAGGGTTATTACAATCACGACTCCAGTGTCCCTTTCCTCCACAGTTCATACAATGTTTGCACAGTTTATTCTTAGCATGGTGGAGACCGCACGTGGCACATAAAGGAAATTTGCTAGCCTCTGGTTTGCAAACTAATTCCATTGATGATTTGCATTGGTAATCCCAATGGTTCGTCTTGCCACAATGGATGCATTGCTTGCATGAGATTTCAGCGCGGTGGTGATAGTGACAGTTAGTGCAAAGGGGTGATTTTCCAGTGTAACACCTACGATTCTCTGATTCCGGAGCAAAGGCCATCTGACGAAGAGGAATGGCCTCGGTGTAGATCTCAGGATTTCTTGATTTCTTAGAACGACTCCGTTTTCGCTTCCTGCTTGCTTCTCCTTCTTCCGGTTCCTTCTTCTCTGCAGCAAGAAATGGGAAGTTCCTGGTAAATTCCTCACTGTTCCTGATCCGGGTGATGATTCCAGGGAGGATCGCCACCAACTGTTCAGTGATCAGTATTGCAAGTACCTCAACGGCTGGGTCCGTCTCTTGTGGAGGTAGAGGCGGTGATGGTTGCCTTCTTGGTGACATTCTAATCATAACCAACAGAACATTGGTTAGTGCAATGATTGAATGCAGAAGACACAATGCAAGTAAATTCCTAATTCCTATGTTCTCTACATGCAGGGTCCCTAGGTTATAGTCTAGGCCAAACCGTTTAAATAAGTGACCTATGTTTCTCTATAACCATGGCTCTGATACCAATCTGTCACACCCCGAGCCGGCGGGGTAGGATCGGGTTTCCCCGACGGGCGGAAGGTTCCCGAGGCGCGATATCGAAATGATAATCGAATTGATCAGATTGTTCGCATTGCACATGATATATAAATGAGAAACTTTGCTAAAATAAAATAGGATTACAGAGTTAAATTATATTAGTTAAGTTTACAATTTAACAATGTAAACCCACTATCACATCATAAGTCTTCAATCTTGTGGCTGCACAAGATATACTAAACAAACTGTATAATGATGCTTCAAAATATGTAGGTCCAAAAAGCTAGGTCCTCTATCAGATAACCTAATCCAAAGAAATAACTCTTCAGTTGACCTGTTCGTCACCTGAGAAGTCATGCAAAAATAAAGTCAACACATGGTTGGTGAGTTCATATTGTTTAGTGTTTGAAAATGATTTGAAAACTTCTTTGGTAAAGACCCTAACCTCATTAACACCACATGTATCATCCAGATCGGTATGCTTATGTATAGGGCATACCCCTGAGTCGAGGCTACAACCCCGCCCAGACGCCGTCCCACCACATACTAATCCGCATAGGACATTGTTGTTAATGATAATTAAGCATCTTTACCTATCACACACTCTTGTTCACAATGACTCAAATGTTCTCACAAAACCTTTGTTTAACCCACGGGTAACAACCTTAATCTCATTAACATCACATGTATCATCCAGATCGGTATGCTTATATATAGGGCATACCCCTGAGTCGAGGCTACAACCCCGCCCAGACGCCGTCCCACCACATACTAATCCACATGGGACATTGATGTTAATGAAAATTAAGCATTTTACCCCTACCTTTAACCCAATGATTCGTCAATCCTTTGTTCCTGTAAATACCACAATTTGGAATCTATGTTGATTCCTTAAGTTCATCACAATAGTGATCAACCACAGAAATTGTAGAAACAGTTTAATAAATGCTTAATTAAATAAATAAATAAACATTTAATAAAATCTAAGTCCTTATGATTGGGGCCTATGGTCATACTCGAGTAGACTAGTCTGTCAATCTAGGTACTTAGTAGTTAGGGAATTCTGTAAATATCATCAAACATAAGACCTACAAGTCAATCAGTCTAGCTAGGACTTCTTGAAATATAGGATTTCTGAATTCAATGTGTTGGCAAATGTTATCTCTGATATTTCCCATACTATCCCTTAAAAATGATTTAATGATCGTCTGATTTTGTCACAAGATGTACTTGATGTGTTGATCATAGAATACAAGATTCATTGATCGGTTGTACACTTGATTCATTGTCCACAAACACTTGGTTTGTAGAACATTGAATGTTATCTTTGCAAAGATTGTGTTATTGATGTCTTGATGTCCCACACTTGTTTTGTCAAAATGCTTGATTTGATCCCTTGAATTCACCCACTTGTTTTGTCAAAATGTTTGTTTTGATCCCTTGAATTCACCCACTTGTTTTGTCAAAATGTTTGTTTTGATTCCTTGAATTCACCCACTTGTTTTGTCAAAATGTTTGATTTGATTCCTTAAATTGTTTTGACTTATTGAAAAGTTTAGTTTAACTTGATTATTCACTTAATATATAAGTAAATCAGTTAATAAACCTGCATAAAATCTTCCTAGACATGGTCTAGGATAACATTTATATATATGTAAAACATATAAATTTAAAAGCATTAAAGTAAACAATTTAAGTAAACAGTTTACGCATGCTTCTCAGCCCCGCGTTTTAAAACAACATGTTAGAAAAGGGGCAATGAACTCACCTGTGTTGCCGTGAAATGAACCACAAAAGATAAGCGCACTCTTTGATTGTTGCCTAAGTATCTTTAGCACCTGGGTTATTTTAAAGAATTCGAATACGATAAGTACCTACAGAAATTGTCGTATCTATGATTTGGTCTCGATGTGCAACTACGTGTCCTAGATTACTAGTGTGTTTCTAGAATTTCCTCAATCTAAATTAAACTATTACCCATTAGTAACCCAATCCCACATAAAGCATTTAAAGTATTTAAATAAAACATTTTCAATTCATTACCTTTTAAGTTAATCATTTATTTAGAAAAATCATTTAATTATATTGGTAAGGTTCATAATATAATTTCTTTTATGAAAAACATATTTAATTTAAGAAAAATGTAATTTAAACATGATGGGCTTATATTAAACCCATTGGGCCATTCTTGGGCCCTTTAATAAACTTTGATTTTCAAATGATCTCTTGTTTGCTTATTAAGTCATTAACCTAGATGGTGTAAATAACCATTTAGATTAATCATGCCTTTGAAATTCCCAATGGTTTAGGTGTTAACATTTAAGTCAAACCAAAACCTTTAGGTTCTTGTTTTCCATTCCGAATGTATTCCTCTCATGATATTGATATCCTAGCTTAAGAAGACTCATTTATGTCTAACCAATTAAATGATCGTCCCCTACAATGATTACATACCATAAGTGTGCTAGAATATCCTATGTTAAATTTATAGTTAACCCTAACATGGCTTTTATTGAAATTTAGGTCTTGTGGGCTTTATATTAGGCCTATCTTGTTCTTGTGACCCAATTGATTAATATTTAACTTAATCAAATGTACAACGGGTCAACCTTAGTTATTTGGCCAAACTAAGTGGTATTGGGCCTAATCATAGGGTTATTGGGCCTTAGGAGTTATGTGGGCCAAATTAAATTAAACGAGCTACGTGTAAGTCAAGTCTAGAGCCAATTTCATTCCTAACGAGCTAAACTCAATTTTTGTTGGGTCATTACAACGCATGGGCAGAATTAAGTGTAATTGGGCTTACCCATTGTGTTGGGCCGATTGGGTTATAGGAGCCGGTTAGGATGTTGGGCTAATTAAATGTTGTGATTGTTTTGGCCCAATACCGATCGTGGATCCCTTTAGAATGCGTTGGACATGAAGCTGGCCCAAATTCGAATTTCGGTTTGCCGAATATCGTCAAACCAGCGAACCTTTTAAGGGTTCGGCTACACGATGAACAAAAAGGGTTCGGCTACATGATGAACTAAAAGGGTTCGGCTAACACCATGTCACTTAGGGTTCGGCTGTGGTGACCAACGAACCAGGGTTCGTTCCTGATGCATGGGTTCGTGAGGGTTCGCCAACCAGGTGAAAAGGTTCGTGGGGACCTGATGGTTCGTGTCTCAGCATAAGGGTTCGCCAAGGTTCGCCGGGGTGGCTACCAGGGTTCGGCCACCTGCGTGAGAGTTCGGCCGGTGGTTTCTAACGAACCTGTATGGTTCGTTTTCATCAGCCAACGTTTTCTAATTCTAAGTTCGACCATTCATCTGTTGTAGTTACATGTAAACAAGTTCTCGAAGGTGTTATTCTCGAAGGAGTCGATCTATGGCCGGTCGTAGTGGGTTGGTCGAACAACAAGAAGAAAACCCTAATTTCAGTAATGTTTCGAGCGACGTACCTCAAATTTCAGTGGCCAAAGCTTCCGATCGGTTGTACTACCTTGTAGAGCTCGTTCCTAGCTACGCGTGGACACCAAGAACTCGCGATTCCGTTGAGATTTGAGCTCGATCTTGAAGGTTGAAGATGAGATTCTAGAGAGAGAGAGAGATGACGGGAGAGAGTGTTTAGAGAGAGAGAGAAATTTGAAAAATGAAAGAAATTGATTCTTTCCACGTTTATATACTCCGAGGGTATTCGGGTTCGTTTCGGTTGCACGGTTTTCGTCTCCGACGTGTTTCCGGATCGTAACGCGTAAAATTACGAAATTAAAATAAATGGTTATATTTTATGTGTTTGGGAAGTGGTTATTTCTAATAATGACATTAAATGTTATTTTTTCCTAATTTATTTATCGAAACTCATAAATATTACGCGTTTTATTATTTATTCGCGTGTTATGGTTTACGCGTCTAACTTTAAAATAGTTTTGCTTTAATTTATTTATGATGAGTTTCAAAATTGTAAAACAGGAAATATTTTATTTCCTTATAATTATTATCGTTCGAGTCGTCTTTCGTTTCGTCAGAAAACGTCACTTACGTGCGTCTTCGTACAGAGCGCTAACTGTACGAACACGATCGTACGTTTCACTTTCTGATTTTGTTGTCTAATTTACAATCATCGTTTCAGATCATTAAACTGTCAGATCCATTCGTACAGATCGTCACCTATACGAACAGTCCGTCGGTTTAACATTCCGTGACAACAACTGTTATTGTATTGTTTTGATTAGCCTCGCATACGTGCTATCCTAATAGATCCTAACAAATAACTCATGATGGTTCAGTGTTGCCAGATAATTATCTGACTCAAGAACCATTATTCTGTACTTAGTTTCTGCTAAATGTTTATGAGTCTGCTGTTTGATAACATGAAATGACTTTGACTATCAATATGAACATGAAATAGAATGAAATGTGTATAGTTGGTGTCCGTTTACTGTTCATGCTACTGTTGCGATCACTGTTCCGGCACCGATTTCGGCACTGTTGTTACAGGCTGGTTCTAAGCATAACACTTAGGTTCGCTGCTAGTAGTGGTATACAAGGGTTCGGTCATTGATTCGGCTAATCTGGGAAGGGTATGCAAGGTTCGCCACCTTTGGTTCGTGAGTTGCATGGCCAAGGTTCGCCCATGCAGGGTTCGTCTCCTATGTGGTTCGGCTAAAAGCTGGTCACAGGTTCAGTTCTGCAAGCTCACAGGTTCGTGGCAGGTATACTTAGAATGATACAGGGTTCGTTCCAGAAAGGAGGGTTCGGCTGCACATGAAGGGTTCGTGGTTCAGATGGTTGAAAGGTTCGGCACAGGGTTCGCCTAACAAACCCTTGGGTTCGGCCGGCTGCTGTTGGGCTCGGCCAATGGTTTTCACGAACCTGAAACTTTCCTTGGCTTCCATCCTCCTTCTTGAGACCTTAAACCTGTCACAAATCATCCCTAACAATACCTAAACGTGTGTAATCTATGTACTTTAAGTGTTTGATGTTGATTATAATAGCAAAACCAATGAACTCGTGAAAACCCTCTAAAACCCAAAAATAAAAAATGAATATTTACCTTAATATCAGTGGGTAACCTCGTGAAATTCTTGTACTTCCTTAATCCTTGTAGTGTGATGATCGTTTTGACACCAATCTTGCTTGAATCCGGCTTGAATCGAGCTCCCAATCGTAGAGAGATGTTGAAATTTCTAGAGAGGGAGAGTGCTAGAGAGAGAGTGACGAGATTGAGAATGAGAAGGGAGGTTGGTGTAGGTTGTTGGCACATAAATGCTAGCATTAAAGGTTTAGCAAAATACCCGGTCGTTCGGTCTCGTTCGGTTTCGCGTAAAATGTCGTTTCGCGTAGTTTTCGAGATGAAACGACACGATTCATAAAATAGAATTAATTTAATTATTCTAGGTTGTGATTCCTAATAAATTAACTAATATCTTTTGTTTATTTTAATTTAAAATATTAATTTACTGTTTAAATCAAAATGTACGGTCGTCGCGCATATTCGTTCGAATCGTCACCCGTACAAACACGGCGATACCTATACTTTTCAATCTTGTTTTCTAAGTATAGAATATCATTCAGAACGTTTAACTTTCAGATTTATTCGTACAGATCGTCACCTATACGAATATCTCGTCAATTTTGCATTCACGTAACGATATTCGTGTGTTTTGTTCTGTAAGGCCTCACATACGTTTATACGTAATAACTCCTAAACAATTAATCACATAATAGTTCTGTATTGCCAGACAATTATCTGACTCAAGAACCATTGTTTAGAACTGTGTTCCTGTTAAATGTTTCTGGATTTGTTCTATGAACACACAGAGTGATAATGATAATTGATATGAATAATGAAACATACTGAAATGTATATAATTTGTACCTATTTACTGTTCATATGCCGTAGAGATCACTGTTCCGGTGGCGGTTCCGGCACTGATGTTACATACTGACTGCCTTAACGTGGGCGTTTGGGTTGGTTTGGGGCTGGCCCGGGAACTGGCCTTGGGGCGGTTCATCCAACCGTTTGGCTATGTCACCAACCGTTCGCTGTAAATCAAAGAACGCAGATTGCTGGTTCTTGAGGAGAACATCATGCTCATGTAGGATCTTCTGTGTAGTGGTATCTTTTGCCACTAACTGAGTCAATAAGTCCTCTATCCTACCCATACTACTACCACCACCAGAAGTGCTACCAGAACCACTACCACTAGGAGATTGACTACCACTACGCCCCTGGTTCTGAGGATATCCAGAATGAAAACCAGGGGGGTTACCTGAAGATCTAAAAGGTTGGGGATTCTGAGAATTTCCCAATCCGGGGTTGTACGAGTGCCCAAACCTACCCTGTCCTCCTACATAATTAGCCTGCTGCTGGCTCACCAAACACTCAGAAGTGGCATGACCACCCCTGCAAATCTCACACTTGTCTACTCTCATCTTCAGATCCCTAACATCTCTAGCTAGAGACTCAAGAGCAGCAGCAACACTAGTGTCCGTGTTCACATAGATGAACACCTCTCATCGACGAGGAAGAACTAGTAATAGGAGTTGAATTCCTATTGGACGATCGCTGCTCGTACTCGGCCTGAGCAAAACTCTCAAATAAATCATTGCATTCAGCCACATCCCTCTTACCCATGAGGTGGCCTCCTACAGAAGTGTCAAATATGGCACGAGTCTCATATGTGAGCCCATTGTAAAATTTCTCTACACGGGCCCATTCAGACAAACCGTGTTGGGAGCATCGACTGAGCAGGTTTTGAAACCTCTCCCAAGAAAGGTAGTAGGGCTCATCAGGGGCCATTCGGAACGAATGGATCTCATCTCTCAGGCGGGCGGCCTTAGCAGGTGGCAAGTACTTTTTAAGAAAAGCATCCCGAAGGCTAGCCCAAGTGGTAAAAGTGCCTGGGGATGAGAGTCAAGCTAAGTAGCTGCTCTTCCCGCAAGTGAGAAAGGAAAAATTGTAGAAAAATCGCATCATTAATGGCACCTTGAAGATTGAAGGTACCACAGATGCGAGTGAGCCTAGCAAGGTGTGCGGGAGCATCTTCATCATCACGACCATTAAACTGAGAATTGTTAATGGCTGTCATGATGTAAGAAGGAATCTGCCACGAATTTTCATTCGTTATGTTTGGCATAGTAATGAGATTGTTAAGTCCTGTGAAACCTGCAGTGGCCTGCTGGTGATCCGTGCGACGCTCAGCCAAAGGTGGAACAAAATGAAAACGTGGACTAGAATGGGTGGAAGAACTAGAAGAAGAAGATGGTGTGTGATCAGAAAAATCAGCAGAAATTGGAGTAGAGGCACTTACCTCGCTCGTAGAACCTTCAGAAAAGTCCCGCGAATCGCTCCTTGATGGCAATGAAAGCTCAGGTGGCGGTCCATGCAAACGTAGGTGTGGCATACACTACCAAACCTGCAAATAAACAAAATTCTATCAAAAAGAAATAAAACAAAATATAATAAAATAAAATTTAAAGGCAAAATAAACACAAATATGCAGAGATAAGAACAAGAACTAATAAGCACAATCGACTAAGAAGTCCCCAGCAACGGCGCCAAAAACTTGACGTGTGCAAAGTAGTTTAATTAAAACTAATAAAAATCAAAACTAACCTAGACACTAAGTAATACTCTAGACTCTCTTAAACTAAACTGCTGACACGCAAGTGTACCTATCGGAAATAGTATAGAAAAGTAAGTCCAGATATCGAACCCTCAGACATCTACAGACTGTACTAACTAGACTTTATGACTTATCTATACAAAATTTGAACTTAAATAAAATAATATTAAGGAAGGGCGGTTTGCTAACAAAACTAAGAATAACTTAAATAAAGACTAAAGAGAAGAGACTAAACTGAAACGAAGATCAGACGAAGAAAGATATACATAAAACATTCAATAATCCAAACCAAGTTTGTTACATCATGAGTTCATCACATAAACGTAATCAAAAACCGATATAAACGAATGTCAAACATATGCAATCATCAAAACCTAGGTAGTTCTACAAGTTTAGCCGAGAAACATCATATGAAAACAACCCATAATCTGTTTAAAGTGAAGGAGAAACATGAAAATCAAAGAGAAACAAAGAAACCAAGTAAACCGAATGATGAACACCCGATATCGTTGATCCTAGGCCTTGATTCTTCGATCTTATGCTTTCCCAACCTTTGATACACCTTAGAATAGCCTTACTTCGTCCTCCTAGTCGCCTCTAGCTGTCCAAAATCGTATATCCCCTAGGTTTTTCGACTTTTTGGCTTAAAACTGAATTTCTGCGATTTTAAGTCTGTCGCGTAGCGCGACAGATACCTCCAAATCTGTCATATAGCTCGAGGGGTTTAAGTGAGGGCATTTTGGTCTTTCCCACCTCTAGCGTAGCGCGACAGGGTTTTCTAGGGTTGTCGCGTAGCGTGACGGGTTTCAGATTTCAGTTTTCTTCTTTTCTTGTTTCCGGGTCCGTCCTTACCAAACCATGAGCTCGTTTCTTTGTACTTTAGTACCAAATTTACGTGTTTATTACCTGCAAGCATCAAATTACAGAAATGTGAATCACCAGCTTAAATCGACTCTAAAAATGAATAAAACTGTACTGAAACTTAACAAAAACAAATGGAAAATATATTTGTTTTACAACACATCAATATATTAAGCAGTCCGGTATGCGGTGGGACGATGGCTGGGCGGGCGGTAAGTTCAACCCTACATATAGGTGGTTGTTGATGAGGTTAAGGTTGTCATTTCGGGGGATCAAGGTAAACAATTTTCAGGGTAATCAAACGTTCTGAATCAAAATTATGGGATGAAATGTTTAATTATCACCAGGGACAATATATCATGTGATTTGGTATGTGGTGGGACGGTGGCAGGGCGGGCGGTAAGTTCGACCCTACATATGCCCTATATATAAGCATATTGAACTGGATGGTATAGGTGGTTAATGGTGAGGTTAAGGTTGTCGTTCGACTGGTTTATTCAACAGTTCGAGGCTTTGTGCCCAAGCAAGAGGTGAACGGACAAAATCCAGGGAATTGTGCAGTGCACAATCGAATACCATTATTTTCATGGGAATCCCCCATCAAACAAACAACATTTTGTATGGTATCTGTCTAGGGTAATTCACTAGGACATGCATCCACACAACATCACACCGGGAATTCGCTGATAAATTCTCGAACAACACACATAAGAGTCATTTACCATTAGTTGACGTGGGTCAACCGACGGCAATGTATATGGTACCATAGGTATAACAAACCTCCAGCACTGAGGCTGGTACGTTACACGTATACACACGTGCAACAACAAAAACTCAGATTAGTTCTAGGGGAACTAATCACACAATCATATCAGTTAGGGTTGGTAAATGGTCACAAGGGTGATATTACAGACAGACGACACAACGAAAACAAGAGTCTCCTAATCAAATAAATGTTCAAGACCTGGTCTTGAACGAGTTTCAAACGAGTACATAGTAAACAATGTGTTACTAGAAGAAAGGAGCGTCACTTGTCTGACTTTCTAAAAAACGAAACATTTCTCCTACACCAGGAGACAGAGCATACGCTTCTTTCTCACAATTTCATTTTACAATCATCTGTCGTGTCGAGTAGAGTGGAGATACACAAGTGACAAGGTCCGATTTCCGTTAAGGACATCCTCGTGGATCATCGAAGGGTGGTGGGCTGGCGGCTGGGCTGGCGGTAAGCTTGACCCTACGTATGCCCTATACATAAACTACCTTAGGTTATTTGGGATGGTGCCAGTAATGATGGTCAGACCGACGCACTTGTCAAGTTCATTCGTGTTTTCAACACCATTCACACATCACTTTCAAAATTGATGTGAATGGAAGGATTTTTACTAAACCTTTTACAAATCTAATATTTTCAAAACAAATGTGACTCAGCAACCTAGTGTTGACAAATTTACATGTTCTCAGGTGAAGAACAAGTGAAATCAGGATGACGTTAGAGAGAGAAATATAGGATCCTTTAGAGGAACCTACAACTCCTGCATGGAATCTCCGGCTAGTACATATACTAGATTCAAGACTTGCACCTGTGCAAGAAACCTTTGTGGGACATCTGGTCCTCATTTCAGATGTTCAAGTCAAGCTGTAATAGAAATAAATTATGAATCAATTGTAATTAAATTTTATTCATTTAATTTATTTTAGTAATTTCATATTATCATTTGCAATGTAACAATCTGATCACTCCGATTACAATCACGCCTCGGGACTATTCCGCACAACGGGTCTCCGATCCAGCCCGCCGGCCCGGGGTGTGACACATTGCCATGACACAAGGCGATCTCCCTGATATTGACATCCACTTCTTGTTGACTTCCTGTCTAAATTGCAACCACCAAAATCACTTTCAGAGTAAGCAAGTAATTTAAAATCATAGTTCTTATGATACTACAAACCAAGGCGAGTTTTGCCAACAAGGTAGTGAAAGATCCTCTTAACAACAATCAGATGAAAAGCCTTTGGATTCACCTGATATTTGGCAGAATGACATACAGAGAACATGATTTCAGGTTGGCTGGTGGTGAGGTACATCGGTGAGCCAATCATAGATCTGTAAAGATTTTGATCAACATCTTCACCATCCGAATCCGAAGTAAAGACAGGACGAGCAGCCATGGGAGTGGAGGAGGCCTTTGACTCCAACATGTTGAACTTGGTAAGTATATCAGTCACGTACTTGTTTTGATGAATCAGCAACCCCTTCAGATCATGCTTTACTTGGATACCTAAGAAGAAGGTCATCTCCCACATAGCACTTATCTCAAACTTTTTCTTCATCACGCCTTCAAACTCTTTACAAATCACTGAGCTCATGGAACTAAACATTATATCATCCATATAGATTTTGACTATAATCAAGTCATCCTTCTCCTTTCAAACGATCAATGTATGATCTATGGTTCAACGGGTATATCCATTGTCTAGAGGATAGTCTATTAGTGTAGCATACCATCATCATGGTGCTTGATGAATATCGTACAGGGCTTTGTTTAGCTTGTAGACATGGTCGGGATACTGCGAATCTCAAAATCGGGAGGTTGACGTACGTATATATCTTCCTTGACCTTGCCATAGAGGAAAATTGTCTTCACATCAAACTGATAAACTGCTATGTTCATGTAGGTTGCATAGGCCAAGAATATGCGAATTGCCTCAAGTATCGCAACTGGTGCAAGGACCTCCTCATAGTCAATACCTTCTTGTTGGTAGAAGCCCTGGACTACCAATCTTGCTTTATTTATGATGATAACACCTGAATCATCCCTCTCTCTTTTGAAGAACGATATGCTTCCAATTGGCAGTTTCCCCTTGGGCAAAGGAACCAGATCCCACACCTGGAGCTTTTGAAACTGCATGAGTTCTTCTTGCATCGCTTGAACCCTGCTTGATTCCTTAAGTGCTTTCTTGATGTTCTTGGGTTCTACCTGTGAACTGAAGCAAACAGTACAAACAAGAATTAATTGGACCTGATTGATTGCGTGTAAGAGTTCCTACAGATAAGACAGTCTAAGCCGGAATAGATCTACCCTTAATATAAATTCCTTCTAAAAGCGGTCCAATGATATTCTCCCCAGGATGATTCTTGTTGATGCTTGAAGTGTGTAGTTACTCCACAGCCAATTTGTCAAGCAAATTACTAATGTGGACGAGTTGATCTTCATAGGAGGAAGTGGTGTTATCATTGGAAGCCGTCTCGCTTACTTCAACATTATTATCCACACAACGTTCTTCAGGGATGTGATCTAAGAACAGTGGATTATGAAGGTATGGTGGGAGGATGAAGCTGTTTGATCTGTCTGTTGAGTCGGTTGATCTGACTGAGAAATCTCCAGATCTGATGTGATAACTTCACTGATTGGTTGGGCACGTTGATACATTTCTGGTGGGTCAACACTCAGAAGCTTGGGGTCACATGGAATATAGTTAACCCGGTAATCCATGTCGTCATATTTGTAAAAGTTGTCTTCAGGCTCAGTGGAGCCTGAACTCTCAGAAGTAGTGTTAAATAGCTTAAAATTACAATCATAATGGAATAGACAGTTTGGACCTGAACTTGCATAAGTGTTATTCAACTCTTCCCAGTCAATGTAGTATGACTCCACTATCTGCCTTGTCTTCTTGTTGTAGACACGATAGGCAGCTTTCTCCGAAGAATAGGCCACAAAGTAACAATTATATGATTTGTCATCAAACTTGTGATTGGGCACTGTGTGGAGTAGAGTGCAAGGGCATCCATAAGATTTGAAGTGACTGACATTTGGTTTCTGATTGAAGAAAATCTCATAGGCAGTCTTATGGTGGCGCTTGTTCAGTAATGTATGGTTTTGAACATAGCAAGCTATATTAACAGCTTTAGCCCAGAAGAAGATTGGCAGCTTTGACTCAGACAACATGGTCATGGCAGTCTCGATATGGTTTTGTTCCGTATCTTATTTACTCCGTTTTGCTTAGGTGTACGAGCTGCACTACACTGTCGAGCAATTTGTTTCTCATTGCAAAAATCAATAAGAGTTTGGTTCCTAAACTCTGTGCCATTATTAGTTTGGATCACCTTCACCTTATAGTTCTTCTGATTTTCAATCAAGGTGATGAACTTCTTCAAAATCCCAGCAGTCTCATCCTTCTTAGCAAGAAAGAATATACAAGTGAATATGGAATTTGTAATCACGAGATAATATGATTTCTTCCTGATGCTCATGACATTGACTAGTCCAAATCGATCCATGTGAATATGTTGCAGAATGGATAAATTTGAATTGAACAGTTTTGGCTTGTGGGGTCTCTTATGTTGCTTCCCCTTGGCACATTCGATGCACTTATCTATGGAAGAGAAGTTCTTTGAAGGAAATCCAATTACGTGATCTCCCTTGGCCAATGTATTGAGTCTCTTCAGGTTGACGTAACCCAATCGGTGATGCCATAATAAACAGTCAGTCTACGATGCCTTGGAAAACTAACAAGTGTTTTAAGTAAATGAATCTGAATTCATGTTGATGATGTAGGCATTATTGATCCTCGGTATACTCGTTAAGATCAACTTCTCTGGAATGACAAAACCCGACTTCAAGATCAAACACTCATTATTAGTGAAGTGTGTTGAGAAGCTCTTGTCACAGATCTGGGAGACACTCAACAAACTATGGCTGAGATCCTCCACATAATATACATCCTCAAAGCTCAAAGTACCATTCGTGATAGTTCCTTTCATGCTTCTCTTCCCACCTTTTACTCTAACGAATGAGACATACCCCCCATTAAACAGTGTCACTTCATGTAACTAAGAAAAATCCTCAGTCATGTGCTTGGAGCAACCACTATCAACATACCATTGATTAGCTTATTTGGTAGTCCATGCCCAATAAAAACACCTTTATTGATAAGCTGGTAGCCAAATCTTTATAGATTTATGCACTTTTGGCAATTTGTGCTTTATTTGCCTTTGTCCTTATGCTTGTTTACTTTGATCTGCTTTTTCACACTACCAGGATCAATAGGTTTTACTAGTTGTTTACCCTTCCAATATGTTTTAACTTATGATTTGAAAAATCTTGCTCTCTTTTATTTATGAAAACCAGTTTGATTCAGTTTACTCAAAGAACTAACGAACAAATCAAATAACTACTTCTAGGGGTATGTTTCAAAGAACTAATGAGTTAAACGAAGAACAAATCTAGATGGCTGTCAGTCTTATGCCGATCAAGACCACTTGTAAAACACAGAAAGTCCCGATGTCACACCTCGAGCCGGCGGGCTGGATCGACTTTCCTGTCGGGCGGAAGGTTCATAGGGCGTGATATCGTTGTGATAATCGAAATGATCAGATTGTTTACATAGCACATGATATATAACTAAGAAATGCTAACATGACAATGAAATAGAATTACAAAGTTAAATTACATCGTTTCCTCATAATTTAACTAAGTAAATCTAATCAAAAGAATAAATGAGTTTATATCTTGTATCTGTACACGATATACAAAAGATGATTCACTATTTTGTCATTCCAAAAGTATGATCACACAAAATGTAGCTAGGTCTTATAAAAGTCCACTAGCTATGTTTTTGATATCTGATGACTAAACATGTTCGTCAACATGTTACTGGTAAGTATTTGATTCACCTGTTCACCCAATGGCCCGTCCATAGTTGTATTTACAAGTAGTATCTCATCCTATTAGCTATGCTTATATATAGGGCATATGTAGGGGAACAAGCCCCATCCAACATCCCACCACATACCAAATAGAACTTAACACCACTTGCAATACAACTATAGATACCCATTATCATTTCACCCGTCCGTTTGTGTTCATCACCCATTGTATCGTATGTAGAATAATATAATAAGAGGGGTTTAGTTATCAAAACGTAGTATTGATAAACCCTCAATGTGTTAAGGAATTTAGATTAATTTAAATCTGATCCTTATTATTATTCTATTACTTCTAGGGTTAACTGTTAATCACTGTTAAACATAAGAGTGTTAGTTAACCAATTGATATTTCTTCTCAACTTAAAGTGCATAGAGTCTAAAAGGAATCCATTTCAATCCTCACGTAATCAGATTACAATGCATCCGATTTACCTCTACCACTTTGTATTACCATAGGCCTCATCCAAACGGTTACTAGTAATATGACATGAGAGAAAATAAATTCCTCATTCTACTAGTCAAAGGTTAACGATGGATTAATTACAATTTCACTGTAGATTAATATCACCATGTGTCGCTTTCCAGACCCTGACTTGAAGTCGCCCTGCACCGGTCATACGTTACCGGCCAATGAATCAATACGATCAACATACTAGCCCTACAAGCTAGAGGTTCGTCAAACCTATGGTACCTGTATGCTATTATCGGTTTAGTCACGTCAAATTAACTGGTCAGCGAATTGTGAAAGGGACTTACAATGATCAATTTAAGTACATGGCACATGATTGAAATGATATAATGCAGACAGTTCAATAGTAATCAATTGTATTGTGCGTTCACCATTGTTGTTTGTTTTCAATGTCGTATGTTGTCGTCGTTGTTAACAAAGTTAAATAAGATATTGTCTTATTAAGTTATGTTATTTGTTGTGTGAATGATTTTGTTATCATGAAGTTACATTATCATGATTATCATTCCTTGTTGTTCCATATAGTCACCCTGTTGTCACTAAGATGTGGTAAAAACTAGTCTTACTACACTTAGTCGACTCAGGTGGTGGATGATACTTGTTTCATGTTATCTTGTAATATGTGCCGAGTTGTAAGCTAAGTGTTATAAGCACTTGTCTTATTACACTTAGATAAATCTGGTGTTAAATGATATTATGAAGATATATTATCTTCGTATCATTCATGTATTTTGTTGTTGTTGTCATCATGTTCTCCTGTGATTATCTCAATGTTCGTTCCTGTATGAATAACTAAGTGTTATAAGATATAATCTCACAACTATGTTATTCGGTTGTGTTGATGAGTTATGAAATTATATTATCATATTCATCTTAGTTTTTCCTGTCATATCATGATCATACAAGCATGCATACAATGATAAATGATAATAAGTCAAGCAGTATTATCTAATCAAAGTATAAGCAATAAGTGAAACTAAAAGTTTTAAATAAATAAAAGTTAAGCATGTTTCTCAACCCCGAGAGTTTAAAATCAGTTAAGATTAGAAAAGGGGCGTATGAACTCATCTTGTTGTTGATGTGGTTGACTAAATGTAAACAACAATGCACGCGCTCTTTGTAGTGTTCATGATCCTGTATTGATTTCACGTTTTTTGTAACTTATAAGTATAAGTCTTTGAGTATGGGTTCGTGTGTGTGTTCGTGTTAGCCCTAAAGTTGGCTAACATCCAAGAGTCTCGGTCATTATTCGGGTCTTGTTCAATTTTCCTAGATTTACTAACACTTAATCACATTAGTTTGAGTTTAGTATGTGGTTGTAGTTTATGAGTTATGACTTGACCTTTATTACCTTTGTTTCTGTTTAACCTATTCTTGAAAATTCAAAACCATGTCATGATATGTTAATCCTTGCATTAATAGGATCTTTGTAAGTTAAACCAAGTCATAAATATGGCTTAGGTTTATAATTTAAGGTTTTCCTTGTTGTCTTGTTGAAACTTGAATTGTATAATTACCCAATATTTATAGCCTTAATGTGTTAGGTTATATCATTAACAATGTGGGCCGAATAATAAATGGGCCTTAGAAGATGGTGGGCTGTTTTTAACCACCATGGGCCAAATAACTGATCATGGGCCGAGTAAATCACATGGGTCTAATGATTGGGCCTGAAACAGCGGGCCTTGGGCCGAAAGGAATTTTCTGGCCAACACAGCCTTTATGGGCCGAATGCCTCTCCTGGGCTGAACAGTGCATATGGCCCGAAACAAACTATTGGGCCGGGTGAATGCTATTGGGCCTCACAGTTCGTCTGAATCAGTTCTTATGCCGAACAGCAGGCTGTGTTAGGCCTGGCCAAATCTACTGGGCCGAAGTAATTCTCTGGGCTTGTGGTTCTTGGCCGAAGACACCTAGCCCCCAGCCGAATGAAGGAGGCTGTGGCCAAATGGTGATGGGATTCGAATGAAGATGCTGACCCATGAATGGCTCTCGAATGGGTGGCGACAGAATGTCTGCCGGATGATGGGAGTCGAATAGGGGTGTAGCTCGGCGAAAGGGTGTATGGCCGATTAGGAGGGTCCGAGAGAATGAGTGGGATTCATCGGCCGAAGGGGGTCCCTTGCCCGAATGGGTCTCTCCTTTGTCCAAGCGAATGAACATACTGACCGAGAGAATAGCCCCTCAGTCGTTCTGGCTCATGCGGCCTGGCCATTCGACCCTAGGCCTTTCCGTCGTGTCCCATTCGATGACCTGTGAGGCAGCCAAGTCTCGAGCACCACCTCAGGATCTGGTCGAGTTTGATGGGGTTGTGTGGGTGAGGTCTCTTTCGAGGTCCTAGGGTTTGGAATCAGGGGTGGCTAACAAGTTATATAGAGTATTCAACAAGTGGGTTTTGAAAACCCTATTTTCGACATGTTTGCAGCCTCATACCTCAAATTTTGATGTATTTGGCTCTAGATCGGTTGTACTTTAGGCTCAAGAATGGCTCGATTTCAGCAAGAAATGAGCTAGTTACAAGGATTTGAAGTTTGAATCTTGTAGTGAGATACAGAATCCGGAAATGGGTGTTTAGAGTGAGAAAGTGAAGAGAGAAATGAGTAGGTTGAGCTCATTGAGGGTATTTATACGACGAGTGAGTTCGGGTTCATTTTGTTTGCTCGGTTCGCGTCTTCGTTGCGTTTCCTGATAGTAACGAGCGTATTTTACTACTTTAAATTAAGGATTTATTTTAATTATTTTAAATGTGGTTATTCCTAGTAAATCTTCTAATTTGTTTTTCTTAAATTATTTCGTTCGTTTCGTTTCGTCAGAATGCGTCACCTTCGCGCGTATTCGTTCGAATCGTCACCCGAACGAACACAACGATGGCTTTGCTTTCTGTTGTTTGTTTTCTACTTTCCAGTCATCATTTCAGAACATTAAACTCACAGATATGTTTGTGTGACTCGTCACCCACGCAAACACACTGTCAGTTCGTTATTCTGAAACAACACTGCAATTTATGTTTTGAATTGTGTTTCCTCACTGACGGACTCAACTAAACTTCCTGTTTTCACATTGTTTTCGTACTGATTTATCCACCATCTGATTCCTGTCATCTATGGATATCAGATCGCAACCAACATGTTCTTGCTGTTTACTTGTACACTGTTGTTTCTGTTGATTCGTTGTATTGATTGTACTTAGGTTTTCACCTAAATACATACAACTATTGTTTATCGTGAGTTGTTGCACTTACGGTATTTAAGTTTTCATATAAATATGTACAACTGTTTCTTGTGTTCTGAGCTATGTTATCACACACACTGTTCATACCTTGTATTTACACACAGTAAATAGTGAAAGTACACATACCGTACGGACTTGCTGGACGATCAGGTACTTGATGTCACTCCCGACATATATAGTAGACATACATAGTCATGCTAACATGGGCCCAAATCAAACAATCAAACGAACATCAAGAGTACAGAGGTGAACAAAGATCAAAGGATATCCTAAAGTCCTGACATATATAGTAGACCTTATCGGTCATTCTGATATGGGCACATCATAAAGACCCGACACATACAAGTAGACTCCTTTGGGTCAAGCGTGATATGGGCCACGTGTGACACTATACAGACTGGACACCACCAATAAACTAAGAATCATTGATTGGGTTGACAAGGCCTAATCATTGTGTCTAAGAGTCTATTAAATGTTTATTTATTCAATTATCTAATCATTTAATATTATGTTTCTATAAATGCTATAGTTGATCATGAATGTGTGATTAACTCAAGAATTCAATAGAATTTCAAATTTGTGGAACTCAAAAACTATTGTGTCGATGGTGTGAAATGAAACGCTTAATTATCATTAACAACAATATGTTATGCAGTTCGGTATGTGGTGGGCTGGTGGCTAGGCTGGCGGTAAGCTTGACCCTACATATGCCCTATATATAAGCATATTTGATTGGATAACATACGTGGTTGTCGATGAGGTTAAGGTTGTAAGGGCTAAGTATATAAGGATTATGATAAATATTGTTTGTTTTCATGATATCAAATTGGTTCTCGGTGTGATAAGTCGTTTTCGGTGGAGCTAATTGGTTTTCGTGGGGCTGATAGATGAAATTATGTGTTCTCGGTTTTGGTTTTCGGTCATAGTTTTCTGATCATATATATATTTGTTTTGTTTCATAATTAGGGTTAATCTTTTCATTCAGTACTTTCAGAGAGTTTTTCTTTTGATCTTTCACTCTCAATTGTTCTTCATTGTTCTTGTATCAGACAATTTCTCATTGATAAATATAATCTCGTATGCAAGTTTTCTGAATGTGTGTTTCTTGTTTCTTGATAAACTAATTATTGATTTCCGCACTTTCTGTTGTTTTGGTGAATCTGATCTGGATCGTATCAAGAAGCTCTACGAGCAATTAAACACATGCGGAATCTATGTTTAATCTATAACAATCAAAGAACAACAAGCATTTCCATAAACATCTTCATCTTATTAATCAATCACAATTGATTACAGCTCTAACACAGTGTTGGTTTGGTGATTCGAATCAGGATCGATAAAGAAGTTCTACGAACTATCAACCACGTGCGGAATCCATGTTTGATATGTATAGAATCAAAAGAAAACAAGCAATTTCATAAACACTGTTATATTAATCAACAAATGATTACAAGTTCTTTCACACAGAAAGTCTTCTCACACAGAGAAAATCCTCTCAGGTTTGCTGAAGTTCTGTCAAAGTTATGAAGAATTCAGACAAACCTCTTATATATACACATAGCTAATCAGCCGAACCTATCTAGAGCCAAAACTCTAGGTTCGCCGGCCAAACCCTAAGGTTCGCTGGGCGAACCCTTAGGTTTGCTGGGCGAACCTAGGTTGCCAAACCTATAGGTTCGCCAAACTTTCTTCAGGTTATAGGTCGCCGAACCTATCAAAGCAATAGGTTCGCTGAACCAGTCTAGGTTCGTGGGCCAGACGAACCTTAGACAAACCTATTAGCCGAACCTATAAAAAACTCAAAATAAATACAACTTGGAATAGCAAACTATTATATATATGCCCTAACAAACTCCCCCTTAACAGTTGCTATCAAAAATATTCAGTCTTTCTCTGCATCCTTGTCTTCATCTTGATCTTTAGCTCCACTTGATTCACCAACCTCTTCACTAACAATGTTATCCACCGCTCGTGTAACAACTGAACGTGGAATCTTTGATAATCTCTCTGCTTCTATCTTATCATCTCTCTCATCTCTTTCTTTTTGCACCTTCATTAATTCAACATAAAGATATTTCACATCATCCCAATTGCATCCAGAATGTATACCCAAAGTATAACACATTCTAGCAATGGTTTGATACTGAATTGCCATGTCTTTGAAGCTCACACCAAAATCATGAAATCCATCATCTGCATAGATCTCAGCCATGTTAAGTAAATGAATGTCGTCCTTTGAACAATTTACAATCCACACAGGATCTAACATCCTGATCACTCTCCATTTATCTTCTTGCTTCAAAAGAATCACCCCTTCAGATGTTTGATCATCATAGAACGAGACCTTGAAATAAGGATTCCAATTCTGTTCCATCTTCCTTAATCTTGGTCTCTTGAAGACTTTTGGTTTTTCATATCCATGAATACTGTCTCTAAACTGTGGTGACAGCAAACTCCATCAAGTTCTTGCTTCCTTCTTCAACAATCTTTCAAAAGTTTCATTATGTTGTGCCTGAATGGGCTTAATCATCTTCAGTCTAGATAATGTTATGCACTCAAAAGAAGGTAGACTCATCAAATCCAAAGCTTTCCCGAAATACTGACAGCCATCTGTTCTCTTCACTGCATAGCATCCTTTGTCAGTCAGACTTCCTGGAATATTATGAAAATAACCATAACTAACAATTCGTCCAATCATCTTGGACTTAGATCCAATTTTGAATCTTTTGAACTGTCTAGTCTGTTTTTCTTGATCTTTGTCATCTAATACTTCAGTCATCATCTTGAAATTTTGCAAATGATCAATGATGTACTTTGTCTTTTCTTGATATTCATTCCAGAAATCCATATTTGTCTTTGCCTTAACTGGATCCAACGAAGTCTTTGATATACTTCCAAGCTCGAATATTTTCTTCAAAGTCATCATATTGAACAATTCTTCATCAATAATATCATCTTTCTCAAAGTCAGATAAATTCAGATTATCATCTTCCTCAAAATCAAACACTTGATCAATATCAACATCAAACATCTCATGAAAATCTTTTAAGGAATATCCTCCAACAATCTCTCCTTCTTCTAACTCTTGATCAACCCGAATCTCAAATATCTCCCTCTGCAAGTCAATATCAGAATTTATTTTAAACAAGTCAAGAAAGGTAAGAAATGAGTAATCAATAATCCTCTCAGGATATTCTATTGCATCCAAATCTTGAAATTCCACATCATTACACTCATTGACCCTATCAGAAGAAACTGATCTAACTGGAACCTCATCTGTAGACATCTTTGATGGAGAATAAACAATGATAGCACAAATTACTGAGTTCAAACCACCATCTCCACCACTCACTCCAGCACCACCATTATCCTCATCATCACCACCATAATTATTCATATCTGGATGTTCATCAATGTCAGACTCTCCATAGTCTATGTTTTCCTGTTCTTCCTCCTCTTCTTCTTCCTTCTCTTCTTCCTTCTCTTCTTCTTTCTTCTCTTCTTCATCATCAATATCTACAATCACCTTCTCAACCCCCGATCCCGAAGCTTTATTTGTTGAATCTTTAGTTTCCAACTCTTTAATCTTTTGTCTAAGATCTGTATTTTCATTCTTTAACTCTACAATATCTTCAAATTGTAACTTGACAAAAAATTCTAAATCAGTAAACCTTTCATTCAACTTCTTCTTCTCAGCCCCATCATCTTCCCTCCATTTCATCAACTGTGCTACCTGAACTTTCAACTCATCCAAGTCATTTTTGTTTGAAGAAGAAGATTGATCAACAGTAGTCTTTTCTTTCTCCTTCTGATAACTTTCTAATTCCTTGGTCAGCAAAGAAAGTCTTCTTTTGATGTCACTATCATCATAATCAATAGTAAAGTTGATATCACCTAAGTCATCAAGACTTGCAAATAAATCATCTTTAGCAATAGAAGTCTGATGAAATGAAGTCTCAGGCACTGAAGTTGTCACCATAGTAGAATCAATGAAAGTAGGAATAAAAGAAGCCATAGTCACATACTCAAGAGTTTGACCAAAACCTCCTCGAATTGTAGAAGATACTGACACAGTAGAATCTGAAAAAGTAACATGAACAGTAGACGGTGCAGAATAAATCACTGGAATAGAAGAAACAGGAACTGTAGAAATCTCAACAGATGAAGACACAACAGTCTTAGTAATTTTAGACTTCTTCTTCTCATATGGCCCCCCTTTAGCCATTCTCTTCTTTCTTTTAGGCCTAGAAGACCCAGCCTCTTCAGCTTGATAACTAGGATCATTAGTTTCTTCTTTTTTCTCTTCAGCCTTCTTAGCAAACTTCTTCTTTAACCTCCTAACCATATGGTTTCCAACTTGAACCATCTCATATTCAGACTCTGTATCTGGTGAATCTTCACCATCATCTTCATCAGCAGCTTCATTCTATTGCTCAGGCATCTCAACATCAAAGGCTCCTGTGTGACTGGTTCCTGTGAAGATTGAGTCTGTGGTTGAGATCTAGAAGATTGTCCTGTAGACTTCCTTTCTTGTTGCCTTGGAGGAGGAGGTGGTGGTGGTTGTGCTTGATCATCATCATCACCAAATTCTTCATTATCTGAACCAGAATCAGCATGTCTCCAATCATTATCTTCAGGAGCAATGTAGTTTGCCCTGGCACAATGTCCAACTAAATCTTTCTCCAAGATAGCATCACCACTTCTTTGGTACACTCTGACCTGACCCATACTAGAGTCAGTCATGTGTTTCAGCTTCAACAGGTCAGAAGCCTCTCTTGGCCGCATCCCCTCGGGAAATCTTTCATAGATCAACATCTGAACGAACCTAGGATACATGTAAAATCGATCCTTGGCCTTCGTGATGTTGTCGGACATATAACGAAAGATCATGGTAGAGAAGTTGAATGGCTTGTTCAATATCAAGGCCACCATAGCTGATCTCATTAAATCCCTCAGCTCATCGAATGTCCCTTTCCTCATACTAAGGCAATGTAGCAACACGTGTGCTAAAAACTTGTACTGAAGTGGAAGCTTTCCTTTCTTGACAGAAATATAATTATAAGCCCCGAAGTATCTGATCCGCATAAAACACCTTTTGATGCACCTTTCTAGTATGAGAGTCATACCATCAGGCTCTCCTCCAAACTGTAGAACCCGGCGGATATCAGCCTCAGAAATACGAAGTGCTTGTCCAAGCACATTCGCCTCAATAACATACTCCTCATCAACAGAAATGAGTCGAGCAAACTCCCAAAAGCTTTGGATGTGAGATCGGTAGATCTGACAGGAGTTGGTGATGGCGTAGTATATCCGAGATCTCCGTAGAAACTCGATCATAGGACGAAAATTCTTACCATTCTGTGTGTTCGGATCTAGGTAAGCACAAACGTTGTGTTTGTCTCCGAAAGTTAAGTTCGCCATATCTACACTTAGAAATAAAACACAATTAGAAACAAAAATTAAAAATTTAACAAAATTAAAAAATTTTCTAAGTATAGACCAGCGAACCTTTGCCCTGAGACGAACCTAATCTAGATGAACCTACTACACAAGAAACCTATTACTTGAACGAATCTTCTGTTGAACGAACCTTATCATGAACGAACCTTCTGATTAATGAACCTTCTGATGAACGAACCTCAGAATGAACGAACCTTCAATCAAACGAACCTATTGATCAAACAAACCTTGACCAAAAGGTTTGGTTCTTTTGAAATCCAGAGGTTCTCCAGGAAACTATCAGATTCAAACGAACCTTCAAGGTTCGGCAAACCTTGGTTCATTCAACGAACCTGTTCATCCAACGAACCTATTCCAATTTTAAAATCAAAATCTCAAATCTTCGAATTAGATGACAAAAATTATATACCCAGGTTCGAAACTCAACGATGAACAAATTAAACAAAGACAGTTTGTTCAAAAATCAGATTTAAATGGATTTTAATTCAAGAAAACAAGTTCGACATTATAACTCCTAAAACCTCTCAGATCTCCTAATCTAGCCGGTGAAAATCAAAGATTTATACCTAAAATTGTTCACAAACTAATTCCGAGTCTAATGATGTCAATGAAAAGTTTTGGGAGGTCTAGAATCAAAAGTCGAAAAAATCTCCTTGCAGGTTCGCGGATATCAGAATATGAAAGTGACGTACCTTACTCCCGAACATGATATATATATATGCACGAACCTATTCAAATGAACCTGTCCACAAACCTTTTTGACGAACCTCTCCTGCGAACCTGTTCAGCGAACCATTTTAAACGAACCTAGCTAACGAATCTAATCAGCGAACCCTAACCAGTGAACCTAACCAGCGAACCTAATCAGCGAACCTAACCAGCGAACCTAGCTAGCGAACCTTCTCACAAACATACACCAGGCGAACCTTTTGAAAAAAAAGATTTTTATTTAAAATTTCAAAACAAATTCATGTTTAATTTTTCCAAAGTCAAACAAATAATCAAAAATTATTGATTTAACATCAGATAAAAATAAAAATCTTTTTGTAATTTTTTCAAATTTTTAGAACAATTAACCTACAAATTTAACCAATCTATCTAAAATAATAAAACAAACAAATCTTTTTGTCTGAGAAAGATCCAAACATGAGATCATATTGTTTTACAATTATCCACACATCTGATTGAATTAATGAATATATTTATTAGCAAATTATAAGCCCAAGATGATTGTTAGTAAACTTATCCTATTAAGTTTAATTACTTAGTCAAGATATCAATTTAAACAAAATTATCAAATACTTTATAATAATCCATTTACTTGAACACATCCACGATTTGTCAATAATTAATCAAACATAAATGTTCTTGAAACTTATTACTTCAATTTTAACTTGACTGATCATGAAAAAAATAAAGCAGAATTTCTTTTTGAAAATAACAAAATAGAAAACAATTTGAATTTGTTCAAATTCTTGGAATCAAGGTTGATACTTACGTATGCTCAAATGATCCAGAAAATGAACTAAACAATAATTTAAGATTAAGCTTTTAACAATCAGTTCGATATTTTCATATACGCAGAGATTGTCCAAATCTTATTCAGAACCAAGAAAACAAATTTAAATCGTTTAAAGCTATAACAATCAGGTCGATACATAAGTATACACAAAGAATATTCCAGCTTAAAACTAAAATAAAAGAAAAACAAAATTAGAATTTCTTTTGAAAATTAAACACATGATCAAAACTAGTCATTTGACTTTTTGTTCAAGACACATTTTGTAAGAAAATTACCACTCTTTCAGGACAAAACTAAGTACTGCATTCTAAGCATCTGTTTCTTATAAAGCATAATCAAACTTTTGTTTAAATTCATCTAAACTAAGTTATAAACCTACTAACACATCATACTTAGTACTTGTAACTGCTCTTTATGTTTAAATTCTTAATGGTACAGATATGCTTCCGATTGCAAACAATGTGCTATCATTTCTCACTTAGTCGAATCAATTTCTCAGATTTTTAATTTTTTAATGTTTTTGTGGTTTTGGTTTTTCAAATATTTTTGTATTTTTCTAAATTTTCTCCCCCCCCTAAAAACTAAAACACAAAAGAAGAAAAATTAAAATGTCTGATGTTAACTCAATAAAAACTGATTACGAAGGAATTTGATTCTTAATTACCTCACCCATGACCCGAATTCCAATTAATTTGAGTAAATACTCAAAACGGTTTTTGTCAAAAGCCTTGGTGAGGAGGTCTGCTCTTTGCTCGTTGGTGTGTATCTTCACCACATCAATCAGTTTCTTTTCATAGCAATCGCGTATGAAATGGAACCGAATATCAATGTGTTTGGATCGTGAATGATACACCGGATTCTTGGTGATAGCAATAGCAGCCTCGTTGTCTACATGAATCGGGGTAGTTATAAAATTCAAACTGTAGTCTCTCATCTATTGTTGTATCCACAAGACTTGGGAACAGCAACTGGCAGACGCTACATATTCAGCTTCACATGTGGATGTAGCAACAGATGTCTACTTTTTGCACTGCCAAGAGACTAACCTCTTCTCCAAAAATGGTGCACCTCCAGTCGTGGATTTGGAATCAGTATTGCATCCTCCATAGTCAGAATCACTATAGGCATGGAAGGAAAAGTTATCATCCTTAGGATACCACAGACCGGTGTCTGGTGTACCTTTCAGATAACGCAAAATTCTCTAGACTGCTATCAGATGTGAAACTTTAGGCTTTGATTGATAGCGAGCACAAATACTTGTAGCAAAGCCAATATCTGGCCTTGAGGCAGTCAAATACATCAAGCTCCCGATCATTCCACGATATAACGTAACATCGATTAGCTCCTCCTTAATATCAGGCTCAATCCCGTGATTGGGATGAATGGGCGTGGAAGTGGGTTTACAATCAAGCATGCTAAACCGTTTTAGCACATCTTGAATGTATTTGGTCTGATGAATGAAGATTCAATCATCAGTCTGATCAATTTGTAAACCCAAAAAGAACTTGATGTCTGACATTGCACTCATCTCGAACTTCTCAATCATAACCTCTTTAAACTCCAAACACAACTGTTCATCAGTAGATCCAAAGATGATATCATCAACATAGATCTGAACAAGGAGAATATCCTTGCCCTTTTCCCGATAATACAGTGTTTTGTCAATCTGACCCCTATTGAACCCGTGTTTAATAAGGTGAGTCGAGAGCGTCTCATACCAAGCTGGAGGAGCCTGATGTAGACCATACAAAGCTTTGTCAAGGAGGTATACCTGATCCCGGTGGATAGGATCCTCAAAGTCCGGTGGCTGAAAAACCTACACTGTCTCCTTCAACGACCCATAGAGGAATGCAAACTTAACATCCAACTGAAAAACCTTAAACTTCTTGTGGGCAGCAAAAGCCAAAAAGAGTCGTATTGCTTCTAGCCGCGCCACTGGTGGAAACAATTCGTCATAATCAATCTCTTCTACTTGTTTGAATCCTTGAACAACTAAACGTGCTTTGTTCCGAACAATCACGCCTCTATCATCTCTCTTGCACCGTAACACCCATCTGGTGCCTATCTTCTTCTCTCCCTTAGGCAAATCCACTAAATGCCATACTCCCAGCTTCTGAAACTGATTTAGCTCCTCTTGCATGGCCTCCACCCAGGCAGGCTCACGCAGCGCTTCAGTAACAGATTTTGGCTCAATCTGAGAAATGTATGCAGAGTGCATCCATAACTCTTGAGTTCCATGATTTCTCTCCAACTCAGCATAAAAACTCTCTGCGTTTGTAACTTGACTTCTTGTCTGTACTCCAACAGACGGATTTCCAATGATCTGCTCCACAGGATGATTCAGATGGACTCTCGTCACTGGCACTTGCGGGACCCCAACATCATGATCAAGATTTGTGATATTCTGGTCTATATCTTGATTATGAGAAACTGCATCTTCAAAAACATATCATTCATTGCTCCTGAAGTGCCTTCCTCTGTTGGTTGATTATCTTCAGCTTGATGAGAAACACCTTGAACATCAGCATTCTGCAGATCATATTACATCTGCAAGGATATTTCATCATCAGTAACATTAGGAGACAAGTTAAAAGACTCAAAAAGTTTATCATAATCGCAAAGCCAATTTGGTCCTTTGCCTTCAGGTATAGGTGTATGTCTTTGAACACCCACATTATACCATATTTCTACAACACCCGTGCGTTTGTTAAACACCCGTTTGTTGGGCTGGCTGTACCCAAGAAAGAAACCTTCTTCAACTTTAGAGTTGAATTTAGCATCTTTCTTAAGCATGGTACACGGAGCCCCGAAAGGTTCCAAGTGTTCCAAATTTGATTTTCGATTTTGAAGCAGTTCATAGCAAGTCTTATTATGTCTTTTCACAATTAGCACTCGGTTAAGAGTAAAACAGGCGGTCGCTACAGCTTCACTCCAGAAGGTAATGGGGAGCTTTGACTCAACAAGCATAGTTCTAGCAGACTCAATCAATGTCTGATTCTTTCTCTCAGCTACACCGTACATTTGAGGTTCATACGGTGTACTAAATTGCTGCTGAATGCCCTTTGAATTACAAAATTCTTTCATGTTTTGATTCTTAAACTCTGTCCCATTGTCTGATCGAACACGCCTTACTCTTAACTTGTACAATGTCTCCAACCTGTTCACCAGTAAAACAAAATTTTCATAAGTCTCTGATTTAAACTTTAAGAACATTACCCATAAAAATCTCGAAAAATCATCGGTCACCACAAAACAGTATGATTCACCACTGATACTTTTCACATTAATCGGTCCAAACAAATCCATGTGAAGTAGTTCTAGTGGTTTATCAATTGAAAACACTGTCTTTGTTTTATGGGACCTCCTTTTCTGTTTACCCTTCTTGCAAGACACACACACATCAGGGAGTTTAAAGTGTTTCACCGGTACTCCATCAACCAAGTGATTATGCACTAAATGTTTCATCTTCCTGATATGTATGTGACCCATCCGTCTGTGCCAAGACCTAGTATTCTACTCGGTTGCCTTCGACACCAGACACATCTCCAGCTTGTTTACAGTCTCCGCCTTAGCCATGTCCAAAACATATAAATCCTTACTCCTGTCGGCAGTCATCAGTATCCATTCTTCAGGAATCTGAATTCCTTGTTGAAGCACATAACATTTCTTGTCATCAAACAACACCTTATACCCTTTATCACAAATCTGTGACACACTCCAAATATTGTTAGTTAACTCCTTGCAGTAATTCACATTGTCAAAGGAAACTTTACCATTAGTCAAACTACCACACCCGGTAATCTGACCACCTTTGTCACCTGCAAAATTAACATAACATCCCTTCATCTCCCTGAAATATTTCAACAAACCTAACTTTCCTGTCATGTGCCGTGAGCATCCACTATCAAAAATCTAGCGTCTGTTGATATGGCTCATGAATGACACCTCATTCACCTCATCCACTTTCTCCTTTCCTTTCCCAGAGTCTTCTTCCATCGAAGCCATGAAAGCACCCATCAGATCATTGTACTGTTTGCCCCAGTCATAGCCCTCATCAGCTTGACTCACAAGTGCTTTAGAAGAATCTTCAGATTTCTCTTTCTTTTTCTGATATTGATCTTGTGGCTTGAATGGATTTAGATTCCCTTGCTTCTTTGGGTTCTTGCATTCTCTGGCAAAATGATCGAGCTCACAACAGTTATAACACTGAGTAGATTTTGGATTGAATCCAAATTTGGTGTTGCAGTCAAAGGTGAATTTCTTTCCCTTCTTCTCATACCGATTGATTCTGCGAATAACACTCGCCAATGCCCATTGCGTATCTATCAGTTCCATTTCATACTCATCAATTTGTGCATAATCTTCAAAAGTCAGATTTGCATTCTCAATCCTTCCAGCAACTTGTTCATCGTATGCACTAACAACACAAGATAGAATAGACATATGATCCTTGACAACTTCAACAGTAACTTTTCCCAGATTGGTAGTATTGAGCTAAACAGGAGGTAGAGTCGGCTCAGACTTCTTCTCGTTGTTAGAGTAGGATGAACTAGAACTTGAAGAAGCAGAAGGAACATGAGTACTCTTTGAAGTACTGGATATAAATGCACTCTGAATTTTGGCCGACGAAGCAGGTGGTGTAGTAACAGAACCACCATATAAGGAAGGATCTTGGGTGACATTCATTCGTCTCGCTTTCCATTTATCTTTCATTTATTATTCCTCAAGCTTCTGAATAAATTTTACCAATGTTAATCCAGGTAGATTGTCCCTCAATATCAGCACCAAAGAGTTCCATTTATTAGGAAGGGCATCAGCAAGACAGTCAATTTTCTCATTTTCAGAATAATCGATGCCACATTTTCTCACTTCATTCAGCAAATGTCTGTATCTAGTGATTAAGGCATCCAGGCTTTCACTGCCAATGATGTTAAAATTTTCAAACTCCTTTCGAATATATGTTGCCTTCATCTTCTTCAGATTCGTGTTTCCTTCAACTCTTGTTTCTAAGGCATTCCAAAGACTATAAGCAGTCTTGTGTTCATCGAATTGGTGTAGAATCTGTTTTGGAATAGCTTGACTCAATAACAAATATGCCTTTTCCTCTGAGTCATATTTCTTTCGCTCATCGACATCTAATCGTTCTAAGAGTTGAATTAGATCAGTTACAACCACTCTGGGTCTCTCATATGGGGATAGAATTCTTTCCCATAGATTAGTGTCTGTGCCATTAAGATGAGTTTCAAAGCGTCCCTTCCAGTTGTCATAATCAGCCAAGTCTAATAACTTTGGCACCTTGTTGGCACTACCCACTTCTGTCTCACTAATCAAAATACTCTGGAGCTTGGTTTTTTGACTAGCCATAGCTACGTATATCTCAGACATGATTTTGAATTTGTAAGCAGCGAACCTTATCTGAAAAATCACTTGCCGAACCTTTTCACTTAGGCGAACCTTCAATCAACCAAGCGAACCTAGAGAAGCGAACCTTAAACTCACGAACCTTAATCACAAGCGAACCTTCTGACAGGCGAACCTTAAGATAAGCGAACCCTGAGACAAGCGAACCTAGATTCAAACGAACCTCTTGAACAAACCTAGGACGAACCTTGAATCCGAACCTCAGACGAACCTTGCACAATCACCAGCGAACCTCAGCCGATCTATCACACGAACCTTGGCCGAACCTTGGACGAACCTTGGCCGAACCTTGTACGAACCTCTTCATAAAACACAACCGAACCTCAGAAAAACCTCTTGAATAGCGAACCTTTTGTTCAGCTATCCACAGGTTTGCCTCACGAACCTGTACAGTAAAATTCAAAAATTTGGGAGGGAAACCTTCCAAAACTTAAACAAATCCTTCTGAATCTTCACAATAACACCACCAAATCTTCAATTGTTGTAATTCAACAACAATTGATGATAATATCAACCTCAAACAACAATCAATCAATCAAGAAAGGAAGAAATTTTAGCCATAATTGATCTTCAAGTCTTCAAAACCTTCAAATCACTTGAATTCTTTGATTAACTTGTGTAGAACCTCACCAAACGCTCTGATACCACCGTTGGTTCGCTAGGCGAACCTAGGTTGCCAAAGCTATAGGTTCGCCGAACCTTCTCCAGCTTATAGGTTCGTCGAACCTATCAAAGCAATAGGTTCGCTGAACCTGTCTAGGTTCGTGGGCCAGACGAACCTTAGCCAAACCTATTAGCCGAACCTATGCAAAACTCAAAATAAATACAACTTTGAATAGCAAACTATTACATATATGCACTAACACACAGAGAATTTCTCACACAGAGAAAACACACACAGGTTTCTGAAGTTCTCCAAAAGTTTTCCAAAATTCTGAAAAGTTATGAGAAAATCAGACAAACCTTCTATTTATACAAACACACTGTCAGCCGAACCTATTACTAGCCGAACCTTGAGGTTCGCTTGGCGAACCTAGGTTGCCAAACCTAATAGGTTCGCCGAACATTCCAAGGTTATAGGTTCGCCAAACCTATCAAAGTGATAGGTTCGCCGAACCTGCCTCGGTTCGTGGGCCAGAAGAAGCTATGCAAAACCTTTACAAAACTTTCTATAATTTACATTTTGAATAGCAACCTATTACAAATATGTAGTAACAAACTCCCCCTTAATAGTTTCTATCAAAAATCTTCAGTCTTCGTCTTTAGCTTTGTCTTCAGCTTTGTCTTCAGCTTTGTCTTCAATCTGACTGGTTTCTCCACAAACATTATCAACCGCTCGTATCACAACCGATCTAGGAATCTTGGCTAACTTTTCTGCTTCTAGCTTAGCATCCCTTTCATCAATTTCCTTTTGTACTTTCATTAGTTCCACATACAAATATTTCACGTCTTCCCAATTGCATCCTGAATGTATACCTAAAGTATAACACATTCGAGCAATGGTCTGAAACTGAACTGCCATATCCTTGTAACAGATTCCCACATCATGATAACCTTCCACTGCAAAAATCTCAGCCATGTTAAGCAAATCAATATCATCCTTTGAGCAATTTACAATCCAAACTGGATCCAGCATTCTGATGACCCTCCATTGATCTTCTTCTTTTACCAAAATTACTGCTTCAGCTGTCTTTTCATCATAGAACCAGAACTTGAAATATGGATTCCAATTATGTTCTACCTTCCTTAACCATGGTCTTTTAAACACATTCGGCTTTGGATATCCATGAATCTTATCTTTAACTTGAGGAGAAAGCAAACTCCACCCAGACCCAGCCTCCTTCTTCAATAACTTCTCAAAAATTTCATTATTTTTTGTCTGAATAGGCTTGACCATCCTCAATCTTGACAACTCCATGCCCTCAAAAGATGGCAAAGACATTAAATCTAATGCCTTACCAAAATACTGACATCCTCAATCCTTTTTACCACATAACATCCTTTATTAGTAAGACTTCCAGGAATGTTGTGAAAGTAACCATAACTAACAATTCTTCCAATCATCTTTGACTTGGATCCAATCTTGAATATCTTGAATTGTTTAGCTTGGTTGTCTTGAACTTTATCGTCTATTACTTCAATCATCTGCTTGAAGATATACAAATGATCAACAATGTATTTCATCTCCTCTTGATTCTCTTTCCAAAGAATCTTCTCTTGAACTAGAAGCTGGATGAAATGAAGTTTCTGGAAATGATGTAGTCACTGTAGTAGTCTCCATGAAAGAATGAACAAAAGAAGCTACGTTCACATACTCAGGAGCTTGCCCAAAGCCTCCTGGAACTGTAGAAACAGGAACTGAAACAGTAGTATGTGAAAAAGAAGCAGGAACTGTAGCATGTGGAGAAGATGTAATAACAGGAATAGATGAAGAAACAATAGAAGAAACAGCAGATGAAGATACTATGATCTTAGGATCTTTAGTCTTCTTCTTTACATTTGGACCTTTGGCCATTCTCTTCTTCTTCTTCAGCCTTGAAGACTCAGGCTCTTCAGCTACAAAACTAGGATCATATTTTTCTTCCCATGCCTCTGCATTTTGTTCTGGTGCAGCCCTCTTCTTCAGTCTTTTAATCACCGTACTCCCTTGTACAATAGTCTCTAATTCAGACTCTGTATCAGGAGACTCTTCACCTTCATCTTCAATCTCTACATCCTCAGCATCAACATTAACAGAAGAAGTATCTTCTTGTTGCCTTTGTTTACCCTGTTGATCTGGAAAGATAACATCAAGAGGTACCAAGGTAGTAGGAGTTACACTTGGCCCTTGTGATTGAGATATACTTGGTTGTTGTGATCGGGAAGACTGAGCTGGTTCTTTCCTAGTCTGTTGTCTTGGAGGATGAGGTGGTGGTTGTGGCTGATCATCATCATCATCATCAAACACTTCATTATGAGATCCAGAATCTGCATGCCTCCATGCGTCATTCTCAGGAGCTATATAATTAGCCCTGCCACAGTGTCCAATCAAATCCTTTTCTAAGACAACATCACCACTCTTCTGATACACCCTGACTTGACCAAGACTAGAGTCAATGATGTGTTTGAGCTTAAGAAGATCAGAAGCATTTCTTGGCAACATCTGCTCGGGCAGTCTCTCATCAATCAACATCTGAACAAACCGAGGATACATATAAAATCGATCATTAGCTTTGGTGATATTATCATACATATATCTGAATATCATCGCAGAGAAATTGAACAGTTTGTTCAAGATCAATGCTACCATAGCTGATCGCATCAAGTCTCGTAACTCACCGAATGTCCCCTTCCTCACGCTTAGGCAATGTAGCAATACATGAGCTAACGACTTGTATTGTAGAGGAAGTTTGCCCTTCTTGATTGATGTAACATTGTAGACTCTGGAATATTTGATCCGCAGGAAACAGCCTTTGATGCACCTCTCTGGTATAAGTGTCATACCAGCAGGTTCTCCTCCAAACTGTAAAACTCGTCTAATGTCAGCTTCTGAAACACGAATTGCTTGTCCAAGCACATTCGCCTCAATGATATACTCCTCATCAACACTAATCAATCTGGCAGATTCCCAGAAACTCTTCACATGTGATCTATAGATCTGGCAAGATATGGAGATGGCATGATAGATCCTTGGTCTTCTAAGAAACTCGATCATCGGCCTGAAGTCTTTGCCATTCCTGGTAGTAGGATCTAAATATGCTCACAAGTTCTGCTTGTCACCGAAGGTTTAGATTCGCCATTTCTACATTTAGAAAGCAAACAAATTAAAACAAAAAAATTTTTAAAATTAAAAAAAATAAAAAATTTCGAAGTGTTGAAAAACCAGCGAACCTCCCCTGAGACGAACCTAAATCTAGACGAACCTGTTGTTCAGACAAACCTATTCAAATGAACGAACCTTCTGATGAACAAACCTTCAATGAACCAACCTTCATATCAAATGAACCTGTTAGTCAAACGAACCTTGACCAACAAAGGTTTGGTTCTTCTGAAATTCAGAGGTTCGTCACGAACCTATTAGGTTCAGACGAACCTACAAGATCCAGCGAACCGTAGTTCATCCAGCGAACCTTGTTCATCCAGCAAACCTTGTTCATCCAGCGAACCTTTTTCAATTTTAAAATCAAATTTTCAATTCTACGAATTAGAAGAAAAAGTTTATATCCCAATGTTCGAAACTAAACGATGAACAAATTTAATGAAAGCAGTTTTATCAAAACTTTAATTTTAATAGGTTTTGATTCAACAAACTAGGTTCGACTAAAAACTCCTAAAACCAGACATATCTTCTAAACTAGCCGGTCAAATTCCAAACTCTATACCTAAAAATGATCACAATATGATTTCGAATCTAATGATGTCAATGAAAATGCTTCGGAGATCCTAAATCAAAAGTCGAAAAATCAGAATTTGCAGGTTCGTCAGGTCCAGAAAATGAAAGTGACGAACGTTTCTTACGAACCTGAAATTTATATGCAAACCTATTTGACGAACCTCTCAGACGAACCTGTCCAAAAACCTATTGGACGAACCTGTTGGACGAACTTGTCAAACGAACCAATTGAACGTACCTATTCAACAAACCAATTGGACGAACCTGTTTGACGAACCTATCCAACGAACCTCTTCACAAACCTTTTCAGGCGAACCTTTTGGAAAATTTGATTTTTATTTTAGATTTCAAAACCAAACAAGGTTTTGATGTTTCAAAGTCAAAACAAATAATCAAAAATTATTGATTTAACATCAGATAAAAACAAAATCTTTTTGTAATAATTTTTTTTTAAATTTTAGAACAACTAATCTACAAATTTCAAAGTTAACTATACTATCAAAACAATTACATATTTTTGTTTGAGAAAGATCCAGACATGAGATCGTATTATTTTACAATTATCAATACATCTGATTGAATTAATGAATATATTTATTAGCAAATTACAATTCAAAGATGATTGTCAATATATTTATCCTTTTTAAGTTTAATTACTTAGTCAAGATATCAATTTAAACAAATTATCAAATACCTTATAATATCCATTTACTTGAATACATCCCCGATTTGTGAATAACTAATCAAACATAAATGTTCTTGAAACTAAATACTTCAATTTTAACTAGCTTGATCATGCAAAAACAAAATAGAATTTCTTTTGAAAATAAAAAAATATAAAACAATTTGAATTTGTTCAAAATATTGGAATAAAGGTTGATACTTACGTATGCTCAGATGATCCAGACAATGAACTAAAAAATAATTTAGGATTAAGCTTTTCACAATCTGTTCGATATTTTCATATACGCATAGACTGTCCAAATCTTAACCAAAACCAAGAAAACAAATTTGAATTGTTTAAAGCTATAACAATCAGGTCGATACGTAAGTATACACAAAGAAAGTTTCAGCTTTAAGCTAAAATAAAAGAAAAACACAATTAGAATTTCTTTTGAAAATTAAACACATGATCAAACTAGCAACTTAACTTTTGTTCAAGAAACATTTTGTAAGAATAATTACCACTCATTCAGGACAAAACTAAGTACTGTATTCTAAGCATCTGTTTCTTATAAAGCATAATCAAACTTTTGTTTGATTTCATCTTAACTAAGTTATAAACCTACTAACACATCATACTTAGTAATTGTAACTGCTCTTTTTGTTTAAGTTCTTTGTGATACAAATGTATTTCCAATTGCAAATAATGTGTTATCATTTCTCACTTGGTCGAATCAATTTCTCAAAATTTTAAATTTTTAATGTTTTTGTGTTTTTGGTTTTTCAAATGTTTTTGATTAGTTTGATTTGATATTGAATTATTAGGATTCAAGTGATTGGGACTTACAATTGGTATCAGAGCCATTCGAATTACTTCGAGGCTCATTCGATATCAAATGTCAAGAAAAGCTATTGATTGTCGAAGGATTCAAGGATTGTTTTTTGAAGAAAACATATTGGTGTTCTTGGTGTTCTTTGAAGTTTTGTCCAGGTTATTTAGGAAAGAAGATAATTGTGAAAATTTGATTTAATTCAAATTTGCGAAAATTGTGGGCTGAATTAATTGGTTGGAGAAAATCAAGGAATTATACTGAAGATTCGGTAAACGGAATAAGTGTTTTCGATAGTATCATTATCTATCGAAAAGAATTCTCGGTTGAAGGGGTTTTCTCGGCTAAATCAGGCGTTTTCGGGTGTATTAGCTGTTCTCGGCAGAAAGTTGCTCTCTCGGCTGAAGCATGAGTTTTCGGTAAATCTTGGTGTTTTCAGTTGACTTTACTGTTCCCAGTTGATTATTGTTTTCAAAGAAATTGCTTATCAGTTATTACGATGGAAGCTCATAATCAAAATCAAAACACCATGTATCTACAACTAGACTCTTAGATGGGTACAACTACAAAGATTCCAAGATTGCTACATGCCGATGGGTTTACTGAGTGGAAATGGCGTTTTGAAAATCATGCTAAGTTCTCAGATGCTAAGATATGGAGATCCATTCAGATAGGAAAAAGGGTACCTATGTCTGTTCCGGATGGATGCACTACTAGGGTTCCCAAGCCGATTGCAGAATACGCTGATTATGACTTTGAGATGGTAGAACAAGATGATAAAGCACTTGTAACATCACTGTACTTTCAGTTGTCCGTACGTCCGTACATCCGTACGATTGTACTGTTACGACTGGGGATTTATTAATTATTAATGATTATGAATTACTGATATTATCACTGTACTGGTATGCATGACTACGATTTATTATACGCGTAAACCACAGGAAGTTTAGTTGTAATTCAACTAAACAGGCCTGTAGTGTTTATCGCAGTGCTTTATTATTGATGAGTTAATGGTCTGAGAATAGATTTGGGATTTGAGATGGAGTTGTTTGAGTCTGGTTACTAAACGTAGTCAAGGACCCATGGTCATGGTTTATCGAAATAGCGGTGGGACGGTGGCTAGGGCAGTTGCGACTGACCCTTACATATGCCCTATATATATGCATATTTCGGTCTATCATGGATGTGTCGGTGACTAGGGTTTAGTGGGTTTTGGTTTGGGGAATGATAATATTAAAGTTAATAAATAATGAGAATTTATTTACGCGATGTGAGGTTACGAACATTACTTAAACGTGAATATTAATTCAGAAATATTAACTTAATAATGTATTCGCGTGGGTGACGATTCATACGAATATAATTATTAAGAATAGTATACTGAAACGATATTCCCTAAATCATAAATCTAATCGAAATACGATACGAGCGTCGGATTCGCAAAGGTGACGATCTTTACGAATACGTACGCGAGTAACGCGTTTCGACGAGATAATTGAATAATATCAAACGATATTAATTTAATAATGAAAACTAAAAACGTTTATTAGGAATCACAACCTAAAATGTTTTCGAATAAATTAAATTATTTAGATAATTATTTAACGATAATGAGACGGAATCATTTTACGAAACAAATTTTATTTAAAACAATTGTATTTAAAATGAAAACTAATTATTTAAATGTTTTATGTTTAAAAATGTTTACGATAAAAACCGAGTTGTTATGATGTTTTATCGCGATGAAAACGAGACCGACCACGAGGTGAGCCTACGCGATATAAGGAAGAACCTCTTCCTTATCTTCTTCATTTTCTTAAAACACCTTCTCTCTCTAACCTTCAAATCCCGTAACCCTACTCTCTCTCTAACTTCTCACTAGCATAACTTCTTCGATTCTTGACGAAATCGCAAGGTATTGGTGCCAAAACGACCGGGGAATCAAGGAGAACGAGAAAGTACAGGAGGATCGTGAGTTTGAGCTACAAATCAAGGTAAAACATGAAGTCTATACTCGGTTTTGTTACAAATCACGCATCTTGGTTTGTTTGGTGTTATAACCGATTTAAAAGCTTGTAAAACTTGTTAAACGTGTTAGTAATGAGCTGTTTGATGTCATAGATAGACTGATGATCACAGATTTTAGATGGTAATGATGATGAAGTTAAGTGCAGGTCGACGAACCCTCTTTGGGGACGAAGCACAGGGAGCCGAACCTTGTAAGTGTTGGCCAAACCCTGTGCTGGGCCGCGAACCTTCTGTCATCATGAACTCACGAACCCTAGAGGGCGGGAAGCATTGTGGCCGAACCATGGGGTAGTCACGAACCCTAGCGAACCATTAGGTGAACCCTGTGGCATCTTGCGAACCATGGCAGCCGAACCCTGCCATGGGAACGAACCCAATCCATCACGAACCAGGGCGAACCCTCATTGCAGATGCCAACGAACTCTAGACTCCAGCATGAGCGAACCTACCTTGGCTAGTCACGAACCATTGAGCTACGAACCCTTAAGAGGCGAACCCTACTTAGCCATATTAGCCGAAGCTTAGCAACACCGAACCCACGGTCATCCTGGTTGCGAACCTTAAGGCTAAGTGGGCCGAACCTTGGCTGGGTTTTGCCAAGGGTTCGCTGCCCACAAGGAGGACTTGACCTAGTTTCATTTAATTAAGAGTTTAAACGATGTAAAGGGACATGAATTACGTACATATATATGTATACACAACCATGCATGCATGAACAAACATGGCCACCACCTTTTTTGCGTTAAAAACATAGTTTATTCATGATATCTTATGTACAATGGAAGATTTACTTCGAAATACTAAATGTAAACTCTTAAGTTTCAAATGAAGTTGTGATAACTTAAATTGTGGTGCGGATAGGTGAACACGCATGCATGCGACTACAAATGAGTTGCAATTGTGTATAAGGATAAAACTTTACAACTTACATAACCTTAGCATCGTAATTTAAAAAGGTTATCATCAATATAAGATAATTACCACTAATGAACTTGAATTATCTTAGGGAGATAATAGGAATGGGATTTTAAGTATGACATCTTAACTTACATCGAGTTAATTAAGTTAATGAATACTTTAGAGTGTTTAAGCTAAACTAATTTAACCATCTAATGATAATGTCATACTTTAACTCATGAACGCGAACATATGATGAACACAGATTGTTGACTTGATCATCGAGTTGTTTTGGATTTCACGTACGAGACCGCGCATATTTCTAAAATATTAAATCTAAGGACTACAGGTGAGTTCTCATAATCTCCCTTTCTTTAAACTGTTTTGTTTTAAAACTCGGAGGTGAAACATGTATACCAGACTAATTATTATTTTGATAACATAAGGTTTACACCTGTTTATCAATATGATAATTACAACTAAAAATTTATTGATTATTATGGATTTTCTTTTATTATCTTATATCCGTGTAAACATTGTTATTGACTTAGGTCAATAACAAAGATTACATGTATTGTCACGTGGATGAGTTCCACATCCGTGAATCATTACTCTTAACTTCGGTTAATTGTTTTGACTTCATGTATTGTCACGTGGATGATTTCCACATCCGTGAAGTATTGCTCTTGACTTCGGTTAATTGCTTTGACTTCATGTATTGTCACGTGGTTAGCGACCACTCCATGATTCATGTATCTAACTTATGCTAAATACATAAGGAATCATGTATAGTCACGAACATTGATTGAGAATATGATTGATTGAGTTTAGTTGATTTGTTGTGGATTGATTGCCTATATTTGATTATGATTATTTGTGATTGGCTATGATTGATTTGGTTATGTGATTATGTGATTGTGTATGTGTTTGGTTGTTGAGTTGATGGATATGTGTTGGATTATCTCATACAGGTATTCATATGGATTTTCTCAAGAAGATCATAAGTTTTATACTCGTTTTAAAACAAAGCATTTTATAAAACTCTTTTAAGTATAAACTTTCAAACTCATTTTTACTAAAACATTTTTAAATATAAAAACTTATGATTACTCACCAACTACTTTTGTAGTTGACACTTGATTTCTTACATGTTTCAGGTGATGGAGACAAGTAGGATGAAGAGGATGATCTCTTCTATTTTGGACATCATCATCATATAGGATTCTTGGACTTAGTTAATTAACTAAATTTCTGGCGATTAGAGTTTAGTTAGTTCAACTAATTCTTTTGTGTAACTGATGTACTTGATTTATGATGAACATGATTTTTGTGTAATTATTTTGGTTGATTAAATGATATATGATGAATTGATTTAGATGCCCACGAGCTTTTGAACAATCTACACATCCCTCGTGGCATCCCGATGATTCCGCCGTCGGTCGGGGTGTTACAGATTGGTATCAGAGCCTGGGTTATAGGGAATTAGGTTACTAGAAATGGTTGACCTAGTCTATAACCATAGGATACCCTAGTATGAATTAATTTCATACACTAGTTAGTATACTCAGGATTTCATGCTTATGTGTTTATTACATGTTAACTGAACTTCTGATATACATCTGATTACATATACTGCTTATTAATTTCTTGCTTACGTGTGCCCTAATGATTCGATAAGGACATGCACGTGGTGTATCGTAAAGGTGGTGGGACGTTGGCTAGGGCAGTTGCGACTGACCCTTACATATGCCCTATATATATACCATTTACGGTACATTGGGTGGATGTCAGTATTGAAGAATGTGGGAACTACCCGTTTGGGAAATTACCTGCTTAAGAAATTAAATGCTTAGGAATTATTTGCTTTAGGAATTATTTGTTTGATCTATAAACTCCAGACAAGGACACACTCGTGGTATACTACAAAGGTGGTGGGACGGTGGCTGGGGCAGTTGCGACTGACCCCTACATATGCCCTATACATATACCATTTGTAGTATATCGGGGGTCTGTCAGTGTCAGGAACTTAGGATATTACTAGGAATTATTGTGAGATGGATGTTGATGGTCTGTTGGTTAAGGTTGGTTTGGATTGACACTTTGGATGATCACACTTGATAAACACTTATAAATTCCCTTATAAAAACATACGGATTGGACACGTAGGGTGCATAGGACTAATGAACGATATGAGCGATTAGTGATGGAATATGGACTTGGGTGATGAGATAGACATTTGATGATAATATAAACGCATAGTGATGATACTAACACTTAGTGATGGTATGGACACTTGACAAGAATAAACTATAGGGAAGATATGAACACTTAGTGACAATAAGAGCACTTCGTGATGATATGAACCCTTAATGATGATTATTGACGTTGGAATTGATATGGATTTTAGTGAACTTAGACAGTTGGGGGAAACTTAATGTCAGGTGAACTTAGACATTAGGTAAACTTAGAAATAGGCAAGCCTACATGTCAGGTGAACTTAGACATTAGGTAAACCTAATTGTCCAAGGGAACTAGAGATCACTTCACTCAAAATTATCCTACTAAGGATAAGGTGTGTGAAGTGAGATTTATGATGAAGTACATGACACACTCTACACACTAGCAAGGGCATAATCGTGGTGCAATGGAACGGTGGTGGGACGGTGTAGGGGAGATTGCGATCTACCTCTGCATATGCCCTATATATAAGCTTGTTGCATTGCATTGGGAGGTTGTCAGTGTTAGTATAGAGTGAAGAATGTATATGATCTAGGAAATAGTTAGTTAACACTAGTTATGACCAACTAGGACACTTAGAATAATAATAGGAAATTATAAACCTTTTTGAGTTTAATGACTAATGGGAGAGAAATATAGTTCCTATATGTAATCCTAATTGTCTAATGGACTCATTTAAACATTGTTTGTATGACTTACGTTGTAAACGGTAGTAACATGTTTCTATTTCCTTCAGAAACATGCCGCCTCGCCGTCACAACGAAGATGACTCAAACAATGGGGATGCTAACAACAGTAATGCCAACTCCGGCATACAAGAGTTAGCCACACTTATTTCTGGATTGGTGAGCCAACTGACTCAGGCTAACCAGAACATTAACCAGAATCGAGGTGGTGCAAACCAGACAACTTGCACATTCAAACACTTCAATTCCTGTAATCCCCTGAAATTTACGGGTGCTGAATCAACCACTGGTCTGCTGCAGTGGTTCGAGAGTATGGAGAACACCTTCATCAACAGCGAATGCCCTGAAAATCTGAAAGTTCGCTATGCCACCAGTGTTTTCCAAAAGAGAGCACTGACTTGGTGGAATGGGGAAAAGCGAACTAGGGGAGTGGATACTGCACTTGCACTGACATGGACAGAGGTCAAGAACTTGATGACCACTGAATTCTGTCCTCGAAGCGAAATGAGGAAACTGGAGACTGAGTTCTGGGAACTCAAGCAGGATAGCGGGGAGAATGTCATCTATAATACTCAGTTTCATGAGTATAGCTTACTGGTACCTCATATGGTGACACCCTTGGAGAGGGCGATTGAGAAGTATATCGGCGGGCTGCCGGTGCAGATTCAGGATACAGTCTATGGGAGCAATCCCAAAACACTTGAGGCTGCAATCCGATTATCTGCAACTCTTACTGATAATCACGTGAGGAATGGAACGCTTACTCGGAAGGGATATAAAAAGACTGACACCAAGACTACTGCAAAAGAAGTCAAAGCTGAAGTCAAGTCTGAAGCTGCTAGCTCGTCCAAAAGCAACAACAAGAAGAGAAAGAATCGGAACTTCATGGTCACTGTACCTGCTGCAAAGTCTGCGCAGCAATCATCAAACAATTCAACTGCCAGGAATTTCACTGGGAACACTCCTCAGTGTCATACCTGCCGTTATCATCACGCACCAAATTTGCCTTGTCGCGTCTGCAACAACTGTGGCAAATTTGGTCACTTTGCTAATGTTTGTCGGAGTGCACCGCAAGCACAAAGGTTGCAACATGCACCGCTTGCACTGCCAGCTCCTCATACACAACCTATACCAGCTGTACCCGTTCGCCAGGTACCTCAGGCACAGGCAAGAGCCTGTTATGAGTGTGGTGAAGTGGGTCACTTCAGGAATCAATGCCCAAAGTTGACCGGGAATAATCAAAGGGTGGCAAGAGGCCGGGCTTTTCAACTGAATGCTCCAGCTGCTCAAGCCAACCAGGATGTGGTCAACGGTACATTTCTGATCAACAACTCTTATGCATCTGTCTTATTTGATTCTGGTGCCGATAGGAGTTTTGTTTCATATGATTTCGAATGCTTGCTTGGTAGAACACGTACATATTTAGATAAACCGTTTAACGTGGAAGTGGCTGACGGAAACACTATTGATATTGACACTATTATCATTGGATGTACTGTGAACTTAAATGATCACATTTTCCCAATTGATCTTATACCTATGCATCTTGGTAGCTTTGATGTTATCATAGGCATGGATTGGTTAGCCACTCACAAAGCGGAGATTGTATGCCATGAGAAATATATACGTATTCCCTTATCTTCGGGTGAAACTTTGAGAATATTTGGAGAAACTACTAGTAAAGGACTTAAGCTAATGTCTTGCACTAAAGCACACAAGTACCTTAGGAAGAAATGTATAGCATTCTTAGCTCATATTGTGGAGAAGAAAGAGAAAGGAAAGAAGATTGAAGATGTTCCAGTGATACGAGATTTTCCAGAAGTATTTCCAGATGATTTGCCGGGTCTTCCACCAGAACGTCAAGTCGAGTTCCGAATCGACTTAGTACCTGGTGCGAACCCAGTCGCCAAAGCTCCTTATAGACTTGCACCTTCGGAGTTGCAAGAATTGGCGAGTCAGCTGCAAGAACTTACCGATAAAGGGTTTATTCGCCCGAGCCATTCGCCATGGGGTGCACCGGTCCTGTTTGTCAAGAAGAAGGACGGGTCATTCCGGATGTGCATCGACTATCGCGAATTGAACAAGTTGACTATCAAGAATCGATATCCACTGCCGCGCATCGATGATCTCTTCGATCAGCTTCAAGGCTCGGCATGGTTTTCAAAGATCGATCTGAGGTCTGGGTATCATCAGCTTCGCGTACATGATGATGATATTCCCAAGACAGCCTTCAGAACAAGATATGGCCACTATGAATTTCTGGTAATGCCTTTCGGCCTTACCAATGCACCTGCGGTTTTCATGGACCTCATGAACCGTGTTTGCAGGCCATACTTGGATAAATTTGTGATTGTATTCATTGATGATATTCTGATCTACTCAAAGACTAAGGAAGAACACGAGAAACACCTTAAGTTGGTTTTGGAGATCCTAAGAGAGGAGCGACTGTATGCCAAATTCTCTAAATGTGAATTTTGGCTTAAGGAAGTTCAATTCTTGGGGCACATAGTCAACGAATATGGTGTACACGTGGATCCTGCAAAGATTGATGCTGTGAAGAATTGGAGTACACCGAAGACACCGACAGAGATTCGATCGTTTCTTGGACTTGCCGGTTACTATCGGCGGTTCATATCGAACTTCTCCAGAATTGCTGTCCCTCTCACTGCTTTGACTCAGAAGAATAGGCCATACGAGTGGGGACCAAAGCAAGAAGAGGCATTTCAGACTTTGAAGCAGAAAATTTGTGATGCTCCTGTCTTGACATTGCCTGATGGAAATGATGATTTCGTGGTTTATTGTGATGCATCCAACCTAGGTCTCGGTTGTGTTCTCATGCAACGAGGAAAGGTTGTGGCTTATGCATCAAGACAGTTGAAGATTCACGAGAAGAACTACACTACACACGACTTGGAACTCGGTGCAGTCGTGTTTGCTTTGAAGATATGGAGACATTATCTTTATGGCACGAAGTGTGTAGTCTTTACTGATCACAAAAGTTTGCAACATATTTTGAATCAGAAAGAGCTCAACATGAGACAACGGAGATGGGTTGAACTGTTGAATGATTATGACTGTGAAATTCGCTACCATCCTGGTAAAGCGAATGTAGTAGCAGATGCGCTTAGTCGCAAAAGTCAAGTTCAAATCCATAGTGTCCGAGTGCACAATAATCTCCGAAATGATGTTCTCACGGCCCAACAACACTCATTAGCTCAAGATGACTTGAAAAATGAGATGTCTTGTGGGGCTGAAATCTTATTGGAAACTAAGGATGACGGTTTGATGTATTATTTGAATCGGTTGTGGATACCGAACAGGGGTGATCTTAGGATGCTGATTATGGATGAAGCTCATAAGTCTCGTTATTCAATCCATCCAGGTGCTGATAAGATGTATCAAGACCTTAGGGGCTTGTACTGGTGGCCTGGAATGAAGAAGGACATTGCTGAGTATGTGTCTAAGTGCCTTAACTGTGCCAAAGTCAAGGCCGAACATCAGCGACCTTCAGGATTGTTATTACAACCAGAGATACCGATGTGGAAGTGGGAGAATATTTCCATGGATTTCATTACTAAACTTCCACGAACTGCAAACGGTAAAGATAGCATTTGGGTTATTGTTGATAGATTGACTAAGTCGGCTCATTTCTTACCGATACGTGAAACTTACCCGGTGCGGAAGTTAGCTCGTATCTACATTGATGAGATCATTAGCCGACATGGCATTCCCTTGAGCATAATATCGGACCGTGATGCTCGTTTCACGGCACGATTTTGGGAATCACTTCATGAAGCTTTTGGAACAAGACTGGATCTTAGCACTGCTTATCATCCTCAAACGGATGGTCAAACGGAGCGAACGATTCAAACATTGGAAGACATGTTGAGAGCTTGTGTCATCGATTTCGGTGGCAATTGGGATAGCCATCTACCATTGGTTGAGTTCTCGTATAACAACAGTTATCACGCGAGCATTGGTATGGCACCATTTGAAGCTCTTTATGGCAGGAAATGTCGGTCACCTATTTGTTGGACCGAAGTCGGCGATTCGCAGATTACTGGTCCTGAGATTATTCAGGAAACGACTGACAAGATCCGCCAGATCCGTGACAATCTGTTAGCTGCTCGCAGTCGACAGAAGAGCTACGCGGATAAACGAAGAAAACCTTTAGAGTTTGAAGTGGGAGATATGGTATTACTTAAAGTATCGCCTTGGAAGGGCGTTGTACGATTTGGGAAAAAGGGGAAGCTTGCTCCACGATATGTTGGCCCTTTTAAGATCCTTGAACGGATCGGGAAGGTTGCTTACAAATTGGAACTTCCTCAGGAACTTAGTAACGTGCACCCGACATTCCACGTGTCCAATCTAAGAAAGTGCTTAGCTGATCAGGATCTTCAGGTACCACTCGATGACATTCGCATCGATGATACCATGCACTTTGTTGAAAAACCAGTGGAGATTATGGATCGTGAGGTTAAACGGCTCAAACGCAGTAGAATTCCAATTGTCAAAGTACGTTGGGAATCGAAGCGGGGTCCAGAATTCACATGGGAGCGGGAAGATCAGATGAAGCTTAAGTACCCACATTTATTTACTACGGTCACTCCAAGTTGAATTTCGGGACGAAATTCCTTTAACTAGGGGAGACTGTAACATCACTGTACTTTCAGTTGTCCGTACGTCCGTACATCCGTACGATTGTACTGTTACGACTGGGGATTTATTAATTATTAATGATTATGAATTACTGATATTATCACTGTACTGGTATGCATGACTACGATTTATTATACGCGTAAACCACAGGAAGTTTAGTTGTAATTCAACTAAACAGGCCTGTAGTGTTTATCGCAGTGCTTTATTATTGATGAGTTAATGGTCTGAGAATAGATTTGGGATTTGAGATGGAGTTGTTTGAGTCTGGTTACTAAACGTAGTCAAGGACCCATGGTCATGGTTTATCGAAATAGCGGTGGGACGGTGGCTAGGGCAGTTGCGACTGACCCTTACATATGCCCTATATATATGCATATTTCGGTCTATCATGGATGAGTCGGTGACTAGGGTTTAGTGGGTTTTGGTTTGGAGAATGATAATATTAAAGTTAATAAATAATGAGAATTTATTTACGCGATGTGAGGTTACGAACATTACTTAAACGTGAATATTAATTCAGAAATATTAACTTAATAATGTATTCGCGTGGGTGACGATTCATACGAATATAATTATTAAGAATAGTATACTGAAACGATATTCCCTAAATCATAAATCTAATCGAAATACGATACGAGCGTCGGATTCGCAAAGGTGACGATCTTTACGAATACGTACGCGAGTAACGCGTTTCGACGAGATAATTGAATAATATCAAACGATATTAATTTAATAATGAAAACTAAAAACGTTTATTAGGAATCACAACCTAAAATGTTTTCGAATAAATTAAATTATTTAGATAATTATTTAACGATAATGAGACGGAATCATTTTACGAAACAAATTTTATTTAAAACAATTGTATTTAAAATGAAAACTAATTATTTAAATGTTTTATGTTTAAAAATGTTTACGATAAAAACCGAGTTGTTATGATGTTTTATCGCGATGAAAACGAGACCGACCACGAGGTGAGCCTACGCGATATAAGGAAGAACCTCTTCCTTATCTTCTTCATTTTCTTAAAACACCTTCTCTCTCTAACCTTCAAATCCCGTAACCCTACTCTCTCTCTAACTTCTCACTAGCATAACTTCTTCGATTCTTGACGAAATCGCAAGGTATTGGTGCCAAAACGACCGGGGAATCAAGGAGAACGAGAAAGTACAGGAGGATCGTGAGTTTGAGCTACAAATCAAGGTAAAACATGAAGTCTATACTCAGTTTTTTTACAAATCACGCATCTTGGTTTGTTTGGTGTTATAACCGATTTAAAAGCTTGTAAAACTTGTTAAACGTGTTAGTAATGAGCTGTTTGATGTCATAGATAGACTGATGATCACAGATTTTAGATGGTAATGATGATGAAGTTAAGTGCAGGTCGACGAACCCTCTTTGGGGACGAAGCACAGGGAGCCGAACCTTGTAAGTGTTGGCCAAACCATGTGCTGGGCCGCGAACCTTCTGTCATCATGAACTCACGAACCCTAGAGGGCGGGAAGCATTGTGGCCGAACCATGGGGTAGTCACGAACCCTAGCGAACCATTAGGTGAACCCTGTGGCATCTTGCGAACCATGGCAGCCGAACCCTGCCATGGGAACGAACCCAATCCATCACGAACCAGGGCGAACCCTCATTGCAGATGCCAACGAACTCTAGACTCCAGCATGAGCGAACCTACCTTGGCTAGTCACGAACCATTGAGCTACGAACCCTTAAGAGGCGAACCCTACTTAGCCATATTAGCCGAAGCTTAGCAACACCGAACCCACGGTCATCCTGGTTGCGAACCTTAAGGCTAAGTGGGCCGAACCTTGGCTGGGTTTTGCCAAGGGTTCGCTGCCCACAAGGAGCACTTGACCTAGTTTCATTTAAAGAGTTTAAACGATGTAAAGGGACATGAATTACGTACATATATATGTATACACAACCATGCATGCATGAACAAACATGGCCACCACCTTTTTTGCGTTAAAAACATAGTTTATTCATGATATCTTATGTACAATGGAAGATTTACTTCGAAATACTAAATGTAAACTCTTAAGTTTCAAATGAAGTTGTGATAACTTAAATTGTGGTGCGGATAGGTGAACACGCATGCATGCGACTACAAATGAGTTGCAATTGTGTATAAGGATAAAACTTTACAACTTACATAACCTTAGCATCGTAATTTAAAAAGGTTATCATCAATATAAGATAATTACCACTAATGAACTTGAATTATCTTAGGGAGATAATAGGAATGGGATTTTAAGTATGACATCTTAACTTACATCGAGTTAATTAAGTTAATGAATACTTTAGAGTGTTTAAGCTAAACTAATTTAACCATCTAATGATAATGTCATACTTTAACTCATGAACGCGAACATATGATGAACACAGATTGTTGACTTGATCATCGAGTTGTTTTGGATTTCACGTACGAGACCGCGCATATTTCTAAAATATTAAATCTAAGGACTACAGGTGAGTTCTCATAATCTCCCTTTCTTTAAACTGTTTTGTTTTAAAACTCGGAGGTGAAACATGTATACCAGACTAATTATTATTTTGATAACATAAGGTTTACACCTGTTTATCAATATGATAATTACAACTAAAATTTATTGATTATTATGGATTTTCTTTTATTATCTTATATCCGTGTAAACATTGTTATTGACTTAGGTCAATAACAAAGATTACATGTATTGTCACGTGGATGAGTTCCACATCCGTGAATCATTACTCTTAACTTCGGTTAATTGTTTTGACTTCATGTAATGTCACGTGGATGATTTCCACATCCGTGAAGTATTGCTCTTGACTTCGGTTAATTGCTTTGACTTCATGTATTGTCACGTGGTTAGCGACCACTCCATGATTCATGTATCTAACTTATGCTAAATACATAAGGAATCATGTATAGTCACGAACATTGATTGAGAATATGATTGATTGAGTTTAGTTGATTTGTTGTGGATTGATTGCCTATATTTGATTATGATTATTTGTGATTGGCTATGATTGATTTGGTTATGTGATTATGTGATTGTGTATGTGTTTGGTTGTTGAGTTGATGGATATGTGTTGGATTATCTCATACAGGTATTCATATGGATTTTCTCAAGAAGATCATAAGTTTTATACTCGTTTTAAAACAAAGCATTTTATAAAACCCTTTTAAGTATAAACTTTCAAACTCATTTTTACTAAAACATTTTTAAATATAAAAACTTATGATTACTCACCAACTACTTTTGTAGTTGACACTTGATTTCTTACATGTTTCAGGTGATGGAGACAAGTAGGATGAAGAGGATGATCTCTTCTATTTTGGACATCATCATCATATAGGATTCTTGGACTTAGTTAATTAACTAAATTTCTGGCGATTAGAGTTTAGTTAGTTCAACTAATTCTTTTGTGTAACTGATGTACTTGATTTATGATGAACATGATTTTTGTGTAATTATTTTGGTTGATTAAATGATATATGATGAATTGATTTAGATGCCCACGAGCTTTTGAACAATCTACACATCCCTCGTGGCATCCCGATGATTCCGCCGTCGGTCGGGGTGTTACAGCACTAGCATGACTAACCATGGCACTATGACCAGACATTGATCAAGGCTTTAAGGAATGTACTTCGGCTAAAGAACTGTGGGAAGCATTGATTCAAATGTATGAAGGAAACAACAATATGAAAGAGAGCTGGAGAGAAATGTTAAATCAAAGATTTAACATGTTCAATCATGTTCTTGGGGAAAGCTTGGAAACTCAACTTCAAAGGTTTGTTTGTCAGATTACCGAAATGCGAGGGGCAGAGATTTTTCTGTCAAATGGTGAGATCAATAAAAAACAGTTGAATGCTCTACCTCGAAGCTGGGATATTAATGTGGCCTTAATTAAGAAAACCAATGACTTATACAGAATCAGTTTAACTGAACTGATTTCTATTGTTAAGTCCTATGATATGGATGATAAACAACGAACCTTGAATCACAACATCAGCTTAAGTGCAGAATGAGTTGGAAGCTCAAATAGTGCTTTTCTATCTCAAAACTCAACTGGAGCAACTTTGGTCAAACCACATACTCCAGCTAGAGAATTAAATGTTGCATCACAGGGAGGTAGTGACAGTAAATTAGTGACTGCACCAGCTATGGAACAAAACCTAGTCTTATTTACTGCCTTCATGAAAAGTTACAATGCATTCATGGATGGAGACTTGAATCAAACAAGCATGATATCTGCTGAACTGGATCAGATTCATCCAGAAGATGTTGAGGAAATGGATGTCACTTGGCAAATGGCTATGGCTGTGTTTCGAGCCAAAAATTTCATCAGAAAGACTGGAAAGAACAAGTGGGCATACAAGAATAAAAGAATTGGATTCAACAAAGATGAACTCAGATGTTTTAACTGCCACGAAAAAGGACACTCGCCAGAGAATGCAAGAAACCCAAGATGGAGAAATCTGGCGATCCAAATGCGGCATCATCATCTACCTCAGAAAATGGCAAAGCACTGGTAGCTCAAGAATCAGGAGGATACAGCTGAAGTGATCAACTTCAAGCTCTGAGTTTGGAAGAAACTCATGCATTTATGGCAGACATTGAAAGATCGGTTACTTCTGAGGTAAATTTAAATTTGTGTTCCCAGTCTTGTATTGATAAAATTGAACAATATCGCATTCAGAATTATGAATTAATCGAAGATATACATGATCTCAAGAGATCTAAAAGTGCTTTAACAAAAAATGAAAAACTTTTTGAGAAAAAATTGAAGCACAAAAGAAAGATATTTCTCGCTTAAAATCAGAATTAAGTGAAAAGGGTTGTCATCTCAGAGATGCAAAAATGGAAATTCAAGAACTTTCTGCTAAAATTAAAATGTTATGAGAAAGCTTAAATGACTCAGATCGTTCTTTTAAAAAAATTGATGTAACCAGTAACAAAATGCATCTCTTGTTGGATAAGCATCTGTCAAATAAAAAACAAAGGGGTTTGGGTTATAATGCAATGCCTCTGCCATACAATGATAATTATACTAGTATGCCTTTGTCAGAGGAAGAAAAAGAAAGAGAGAAACACATGACATATGGTATTTCTGTATTACAATCAAAGGATAGTGACCATAATGTGACTTACTATGGGAACTTTACTGATAATTCTATTTCATGTGCAGAAAAATTAGATCTCTATAACACTGTGCTGATATAAGATGTTGATTCTCATTATGAGTTAGATAGTGATGTTGATTATTTTGTTCCAAATCAATCACCAAGAACTTGTGTTGAATTTTTCAAAAATATTGATTGTCATGTTTCTGAAAAACTATGCTTGAATTCGAATTTGAATGTTAATGCAAATCCTTTGGTTCCAAATGTGGTAATTTCAAGAAATCCTGATGACATGTCAAAGGTTGAACTCAAGGATAAGTTATCCTTAGACGTTTCAACTGAGTCAATTGTTAAAATCACACGTGATAACTCAACTCATGTCTTGCATTCCAAAAAAACCACAACAAAGAAACATGTGAAATCTAATGTGAATGGGTATTGTCAAGAAAAGAAAAAGACTTGTTTTAGTTGCGGTATTCCGGGTCATATTGCCTGAAATTGCAAGAAACAAAATCGTTTTTATGAAACTCCAATAACCATGTCAACCAGAAAACAAAGAAACTTTAAGTCCAACAATTTCGTTAAATCTAAGGCTAGAAAGTTTCATTCTTTTAAATCCAAACGAGTTGAAAATGATTGGAATACAAAGAAGAAAAATCGGTGGTCCTATCACATTAACAAAATCAAAATGCCAACAAAAGATGTTTATCTAAATAAGCAGGGAAAAAGAAGTGGAATCACGTTAGGGACCATTAAACTATGTTGGAAAATCAAATCACTTACAAATGATTCTGTTGTTACTGACAAACCTTCAAAACTCAGGCCTAAACTTCTCTGGGTTTCTAAATCTCATTAATCTGATATCATGTGCAGGGACAATCGAGTAACTCAAACTACAAGAGATGGTACGTAGACAGCGGTTGCTCCCGGCACATGACAGGAGACATTTCCCAACTTTCTGACGTGCATGATGTTAGTGGTGGAAATGTTCTTTTTGCAAGAGGAGAAAACATAATCATTTCAAAATGAGGAACTGTCACTCATGGAGCTCTGTATTTCTCTGATGTTAATTTTGTTGCAGAACTCTCTCACAGTTTGCTGAGTGTATCACAGATCTGCGACAAAGGATACTCCACTCACTTCACCAACAAGGAGTATCTAATTCTCAAACCTGGTTTTGTAATTCCTGAAGATTGGATCTTGCTACGGTCTTAAAGGAAGGGAAATTCGTATATCATTGATATGAATCTGTCACCCTCATCAAATGCCATGTGTCTCTTTTCTAAGATAGCTACTCATGATGCCATGGTATGGCACCAAAGACTGGGTCATGCTAATATGAAGAATCTAAATCGTTTGGAAAAGAATCAGCTGGTCAGAGATTTACCGGTCAAAGATTTCTTCTCAATTGAAAGGTGTGTTGATTACGCAAAAGGGAAACAACATCGAAAACCACACAAGATCAAATTGATAAACTCAATTGACTCGATCATGCAATTGCTTCATATGGACCTTTTTGTTCCAATCAACGTTCTCAGTCTCTGTCATAATTCCTATTGTCTGGTGATCATTGATGACTTCTCGCGGTTTACCTGAGTATTCTTCTTATCAAACAAGGGAGAAACATCAGAACTTATAAAACAGTTTATCACGCTAATTGAGAACCAGTTGAACTCAAAAGTAAAAGGACTTCAATATGACAATGGTACAGAATTCAAAAATGCTATTTTAATCAGTTCTGTGCTGAAAAAGGAGTTTCTAGACAATACAGTGTTGCTCGCACTCCTCAGCAAAATGGTGTCGCCGAAAGACGAAATCGTACTCTTATTGAAGCAGCTCGTACCTTGTTGTGTGATTCTAAGTTACCAACCTTCTTCTGGGCTGAGGCAGTTAACATCGCTTGTTACGTACAAAATCGCACTTTGATTAACAAGCGACATATGAAGACTCCATATGAAATCATTTATGGACATAAGCCTACGGTTGTTCATTTTCGTGTGTTTGGGTGTCCATGCACCTTACTGCATCAGGAAGCTATTCCAAAATTTTATGCTCGAGGGACTAAATGCTATTTTGTTGGATACTCTGGAAAAACAGCTTACAGAGTGTACAACAAATTAACTAAACAGGTGGTAGAGTCTTGTAATGTTCATTGGCTTGAAGAAAATTCCACCGATGCTAACTCCGGTCTAGCTTGGATTTTTGATTATGCTACACTCTTCAAGTCCTTTCAAACATAGTCTGAGGAATCATCTGTCCATGAAAACCTCTCAGAGAACTACTTAGAGGAAGAACTTCTGTAGTCCAATAAACATCAAGAAGCCTGCATTGTTCCACCATGCATGAATCCGATTCCACAACCATCTCCAGCTCTAACTCCCAACTTAATTGATGATGTTAAAGAAACATCTTCTGAACCAACTTCTCTAAAGAATATCTCACTTGACTTTCTCAAATCTGTTCCTGAAGAGTTTGTGGTAGATCATGTCACTCCTGCTATAGCAACAAACTCATCAAATGTCTCAGATCCTCAAATTCCGTTCTCCACTCACAAAGATCATCCACTTGATAAGGTTATTGGACCACTCACCTCAGGAGTTGTGACTCGTCAGGCAGCAGAAAATCTAAATGAGTGTATGTTCTCATGTTTCGTATCTCAAATTGAACCCAAAAATATCTCAATGGCATTGCAAGATTCTAGCTGGATTGAGTCAATGCAAGAAGAGCTCAACCAATTTGCCAAGCTAAAAGTGTGGAAGCTAGTTGATTTACCTGAAGGGAAGAAAGCACTTGGGACTCGTTGGGTATTCAAGAATAAAAAGGATGAATCTGGTGTAATAGTTCGGAACAAGGCCAGATTGGTGGTTCAAGGATATAGACAAGAGGAGGGAGTTGATTATGATGAAGTTTATGCTTCAATGGCTCGTCTTGAAGCAATCTGAATTTTTCTGGCATACGCATCGTACATGAACTTCACTATGTACCAAATAGACATGAAGACTGCTTTTCTATATGGTGATGTTAAAGAAGAAATCTACGTCTCTCAACCACCAGGTTTCATTGACTCCGATAATCCTCAACAGGTGTTTAAACTTGATAAAGCATTATATAGTCTACATAAAGCCCCTCGCGCCTGGTATGCTACGTTAACAAAACATCTGTTATCTCATGGATATGTTCGTGGAGCCATTGATCAAACGTTGTTCAGAAAACAAGTAAATGATGATATAATCTTGGTGCAAATTTATGTCGATGACATTATCTTCGGGTCAACTAATAATCAGCTATGCAAAGACTTCGAACAAATTATGCGCAAGAAGTTTGAAATGAGCTCTCTAGGAGAAATGATCTTCTTTCTCGGTTTACAAGTTCGTCAAGACTCTTCTGGCATTGTAATTCATCAAGGCAAATATGTTGATGACATATTAGCAAAATTCAAGTTTGATGATTGTAAAGCTGTGAACACTCCAATTGCAACCTGCCCAGCGCTGACTGTTGATGAAGATTGTCAATCAGTTGATCACACTTGGTATCGCTTCATGATTGGTTCCTTGATGTATTTCACTGCCAGCAGGCCGGACATCATGTTTGCAGTGTGTCAATGTGCTCGTTATCAGGCTAATCCTAAACTTTCTCATTTACATGTTGTCAAAAAAATCTTTCGGTATCTCAAGGGCAAGCCTAGGCTTGGTCTTTGGTATCCCAAAAATTCTGAGTTTAACTTATATGCCTTTTCTGACAGTACTATGGAGGTTGTGATATTGATAGGAAATCGACGTCTGGTGGTTGTCAGTTCTTGGGGGACAGACACATCTCTTGGCATTGTAAGAAACAACACACAGTTTCAACTTCAACTGCCGAAGCAGAGTATGTGGCTGCATCTACGTGCTGCTCTCAGGTTATCTGGATACAAACCCAACTGCTGGATTACGGTTTGGAATTTCTTAACTCCCCTGTTTTTTGTGATAATGATGCTGCTATTCAAATATGCAAAAACCCAGTCCAGCACTCTAAGACCAAACACATAGACATCAAGGTTCATTTCATTCGTGATTGTTTTGATAGAAATCTAATTCATTTAGAGAAAATTGACACATCAGTTAATACTGCTGATCTTTTTACTAAGGCTATTGACCGATCCCGATTCAATGTGTTAACTGAACTGCTGAAAATGCTTCGTTTTTGTTATTAACTTTTCTTTGAATAAGTAAATTTGTACATATTTTTAATTTTATTCTTGTGTTATTTTCACATTTATTTTTTTATGCACAAATTTAGGGGAAGATTAGTAGCAAGATAAAGTGTCTCTAGGTTTCTAAGGGTTGAGTTTGTCTTTAGGTTCCTTTTGTTGAGGTTCATATGGGAAGTTATATGAATTCGTGCCATAGGACAAACCAATCTTCAATCAATGAAAATCAAATCCTTAGATGAATAAAATACTCACATGATGTATCAATAGGCTTAACAATTCTCAAGGGGGTTCTAGCTGTGTAGTCAAACTAAATAATGCACAAGAGTTAGATTGATCAGTTTCATATAAGGTTTTCACAAAACTGAGTTCCATAAAATATGGATTGAGAGTTCAATTCTACACCTCTTGATTTCGGTCCATAAGACTATGCATGGGTCTTTCAAGAATTAAATGAAAACCTAGCGCATCTGCCAAATTCCAAATGTCCACAATACACATATGCATAAATATTCCAATGCTATTTAGCTTCATGGGATTTCAGCGCATTCACAAAATCCACAAAACATATGCATGAGACTCCTTTATTATACAATGTATAGACCAGGACATCTCAGCGCATTAAAGGTAAATCAACGTGAAAAATTGAATCCTCAATAAATCCTAAGGATGGATAGGTCTCACCTTGAATTTGAGAGACCTCTTTCTTGTCAAAATTAAATCTAGAACATGATAATAGATCATATGCTAGCGGCCATGATGAGAATAGTTGAGTTTAAAGTGACAACAAATATTGATAATCAGTGAGCTTCAGAATCATAGGTGAGGATACTTCATGATGAAGAATTGAGTTGTCTTATAACGATTTGATCCCAAGAAAAAACATTAGCAACAAGGTGCTACTGACATAGTTTGATTAAAATTCTAGCATTTGAAAATGTTAATCTTATATTTTTTGGTATCTTATTTTTTATTTTTTATTTTTTATTTTACCTTTAATATTATTTTTATTTTTATTTAGTTTTTAAATTTTTAGTGCTTTTGTTTAAGTCGAAAACAAGATAATCAGATGTTCAAAGCAGTTTCACTTTTTCAATTTATCACAATTTTTGCTTAGGATTTTCGGTCACAGTATTTGTTTAGGCGTTTTCGATAAGTGATGAAATAGGGTTTTCGATGGTTTTTGTTTTAAATTAAGAAAGAAATAAAAGGGGGTTTTCGGTGTTCAAAAGTTGTTCATCACAATTTTTAATTAAAAGGAAAAGGAAAAGGAGAACACCGAAACCAAGACTTGCGAGAGTTAGTTTTTGATTCAAGATCTTTCAAAGAAGTTACTGGACTAAGTCGAACTCAAGGTATGATTTTGTTGCTCATTTCTAATCGTTTTGGTTTGATTAATGGAGATTGGGGTTGATAAAATCGAAATATGTTGGAATGGTGATGTAATTATCGGTGGTTGAATCTCAAAATAAAGGGAGAGATGAAGTGGAATAAGTCTAGGGGAAGTTAATTATGCTGGAGTTAAAGGTTTGATTAATTGTTAATGGCGGATTAGGGTTTCTCGGTGGGTTTCTTGAAGAAGAAAAGGGGTTTTTTCACAAATGGCCGAAAACGCAGCCGAGAAGGGCTGAGTTCACCGAGAACCCAACCAAGTCACCGAAAACGCAACTGAGAAAGGCTGAGTTCACCGAGAACCCAACCATTTCATCGAAAACACACACATAAATCAGTTTTGAAATCCGGTTGACCGAAAACAAAATTATTGAACTTTATTTTTAAAGTTAGTGTGGTTAGTGTGTTTTTTCGGGGAATGGGGGAATAATTTCTTGATGGGAATAAATGAGTTACCTTATATTCAATGATATTGATTTTGTGCTAAGACTTATTGTGAATTTGTGATATCAGGGAATGGCAACTCTGAAGTTTGTGCCCGATCATAACGCAGTGGCATATTTGTGTGATCCTCCTCGTCAACATATGGAGTTCAAATCGCTTATCGTTGGGATGAATACGTGTAGGATTGCTTATGCACTTAGGACGAACCCAGTTATCTATGAAAGATAAATCAGTGAGTTTTGGGGATATGCAACTATTAATGGTCAAAATGGTCAGATTGAAGCAAGTGTGGAAGGATGCAAGATTGTTGCGACAGAAGAAGTTGTCAGGTCATCATTGCTTTTTAGAGATCAATCAAATCATCCTATTTCTTATCCAAATGAGGTAGTGGTGAGTGTGTGACAGTCCGACTTTTCACACTAACTCTGTTAACGGGAGTTGGTGCTATCACAGGCCCAACAAGGACAATCAAGGCCCAATAAGGCCAATGAAGGCCCAATAAGGCCAATGAAGGCCCAACATGGTTAATGAAGGCCCAACAAGACCAATGAAGGCCCAGTAAAGCCAAAGAAGATCCAGTAAGGTCAAGGAAGACTCAACAAGATCAATTAGGCTCAACAAAGTCTATGTAGGCCCAACATAGTCAATGTAGGCCCACAAAGCCAAGAGAAGCCCAATAAGGCCCACTAAGGCCCATTAAGGCCCAATGTAAACAAAGTAGGCCTAGGGAAGGCCAAGGTAGGCCCAGGAAGGCCCAATGAAACCCAATTGGATTAATTTAGCTAATGGTAGTTCAATTTGGCCCAATTAATGAAAATTAGGAATTTTCGGTTTAGTTTTGTTAACCGAAATGTCAAATTATTGATCTAGAATGTTTTCTAAGGGTTGAATTAAGAGAAATAAGTCTAAAATACTTAGATAATAGGATTTTAATTTGTATATGATTAGAAGGATCAATTTTGACTTTCTTAAAGTCAAAATTCGGAATAAAAGTGGTGAATAATTGCAATTAAAACCGAAATCAATCACAAAGTGAGTTGTAACTGATCATTTACCCTCCTTAATCATCATATTGATGATTATCATTAACGATTAGCGGTTACAAGAGCAAATGATGTCGAATTGGTTTCCAAGAGGCACAAAAAGTTGAAACCGTAGCCCTATATACATAAAACCCCAACATTCGATCAAATTTCGCAACATTGAACTCTCAGAACTCTTATTCGGCATCTTTAGGGTCTACATCATTCATCAATTCGATCCTATAAGCAGCGGAAGGAAGAATTCGATCGGGTATAGGCCGAACCTAGGGCTTGAAAGTGAACTACAAGAATTCGATAACAAATCAAGTAAGTGATCATCCCTATTCCTTCTAAAACAACCGATTAAGCTTAACCATATGTTAATTTGGGGTAAAATCATCGAATTGATCAAGTCCCATCATTAGGGTTCATGTGTTGAACGGTTTTGGGGGTTAGTGATTAAATCGGTTTAAAAATGAAATTGAACCGCATGGATAGGTTCAGAAGAGTTCGACTGAAGTTAATCCTAAATTAATTCCTCCTAATAACATTGAATTATCACACTTCGATTTCTAGGGTTCATAAGAAGAAACGGTTTGGGGGTTTTTAATCAATCCATTTTAAAATCAAATTGATTGTTATAACTAGTTTCAGAAAGCTTCGATTAAGCATAAGCACATCTCAATTTGAATTCATAAGGTTGAATTTTATGATTTCGTGGTCTAGGGCTTGTTATGGTGAACGACTTAGGGATTTTTACTTCAATCGAGTTAATGAATGAATTAAACTATGTAAAAAGGTTCGAAATAGGTTAAGTGATAAAAGATCCATGGTATTGATGTTAACCGAATTCGAATTCGTGGTCAATTTGGGTAAGATGCTTCGGCTATGGTTAAGCAAGGGAAACCGAATCTATAAATGGTTAAAAGAATTTAAATTGGGCTTTTGTTAACAAAGGTTGGTGGGTCGAGATGGTAGATGCGGTGTGTGTGGAGTTGAGGGTCGCGGGTTCGAGTCCCGGCCCAACCGAATTTTTGATGTTTTGATTATTTTAGTATTTTAGGCATAACTTTCGTATACGAACTCCGATTAAGTCCGTTCAAGTTGCGTTGGAACCGTAACGAGAATACGAACGCGTTAGGATGATAAAATTCATATTTTAGTCCGAACACGAAATCGCGTATAATTACGTTTAATTAAATAAAATCAAATGTGATTTTATTTAATCGATTTCAGTGACACGCGTACTTTCGTATGCCAAATTCTCACACTTTAACATAAGTGTGTTGACACGTATGTGATTTCAAGCACAAAACGATTATTCGAATAACAATAGGTTATTGTTTAAATCACAGATTCTTCGTAGAGGATTTCTACGCGAGTTTACACATACTTGATCATTCTGCTAAAAACAAAGGTGCGTACACGGCCCCTTTCTTATTTTAAACTGTTTTGGGGGAGAAAACATGTGCAACAAACTGATTTTTAGATACATAACACTTGCATGAGTTATCTGTTTACATTATGTGAAAACATATCAACTTGAAAGTCCTTACACACCTCGAACCGTTTAGTTTGCTGTAATGCAAAGCGTGGTAGTTAGAAATAGATCTATTAGGTTTGACAAACCTCACCTGGTAGATGGGATCTACGCAGGTGTTTGACTGACCAAACACATTCTTTTACTATTGTTGTGATAGACAATAGTGGCAAGGCGAAAACATGCTATAGCATGGCAACTAGTCAGCTTCGGTGTCGAACACGTATGTAAATAGTTATATGACTAGCTATCATGACTGTGCAATTGTGATTATGTTATCTACAACTTGTTATTCAAACTGATGTTTTGAACACTATGATTACTTAAAACCTGTGTTATGCACCAACCTTTGTGTTGACTTGATTTGCATGTTTTCTCAGGACGCTAAGGCGCGCGTAACAGCTGGCATGGACTAGGAAGATAGAGTCTCATGCATTTCTTTCATTTTGATTATTTAAATCTGAATATTTAGTACTTTGAATTGTAATGTTTGATTTACAACTGTTTATGGTTTTTAAACGCTTCCGCACTTTTTGTAAACTCTGGTTATTATGTTTGTTTTAAAGACCAACGTATGTTTTTGAAATTCATATAGAGGTCTTCGCTATGTCTAATGATCTGAGATCCTGGTTTGTCACGTTCCCAAACGGTATGATTCCGTTAGTTGAAATTGGGGGTGTGACAGATTGGTATCAGAGCCATTGGTTATAGCGAACTAGGTTTGCATTTGTAGGCCTAGACTATGACTGTTAGACATTAGACACACATGTTTACACATACTGCTTAGAAATTACATATGACATTATGTAATTGATTTGCTTACGTATTCCATGGCACTGCACTTACATATGATATTATGTAACAGGCATGGCTTCATCATCAGTTCCTTATGTTATCATTGATGATTCTGAGGACGAGGAGCCGATGGTTCCGGCACCACCATCATCACCACCACCACCCATTCCATCACCTCCACCATATGAGATGGAGGACTCCGATCCAGAGGAGGATCCGGAGGAAGACCCGGAGGAGGATCCGGAGGAGGATCCAGACGAGGATCCTGATGAGGATCCAGAGGAGGATCCAGTTGAGGACCCGGATGAAGATCCGGAGGAGGCACCATGGGTGAATACCCAGGGACTCTATGCTGCAGGACCATCTACACATCCACCACCCGTACTGGACGCTCCTGAGCCTAAGAGGCAAAGGACGGATGCAGAGGAGATCGCCAAGTTGCGCGAGGACGTGGATACAGCAGAGGAGAAGCTCTATCAGAGATCTCAGGAGTTATGGGATGCCATTGAGAGGCAAGAGGAACTTGCCCAACTGGTTCATGACATGCGAGATGAGATGTGGAACATGATTGGTCGTTTAGAGGAGTCAGAGAACCGAGCCGAGATCTTGGAGGGCAGGATTGAAGCTTTAGAGGATCTAGTAGTAGTTGAGAATGAGGAACAGGATGAGGACGAGGATGAGGAGGAGGAACCAGCACCAGTTGCTGAGTCCGATCCTGAATCCACCGTTGAGGACGATTGATTCTCTTTCTTTTATTTCTGTTTTGTTTAAACTTATTAGGAACGGGTTGTGTTCCTACATTAGTAGTTTGAAATTTTGTATTTCATTTCAAAAGTATTGTACTCAAAGAAAGTTTCTATTTATGAAAGAACTATTGTTTGTTTCCAACAACTGTGTTGTTTATATTACATGTTGTATTTATTGTTTTTACTTACACATGTCAAAATTTGATTTTGATTGTGCATTAACATTTCTTGTAAATAGGAAGGAAATGGCTGAAGGAAATGTTCATATGACTGTTGCTGAGCTCAACGAGCTAATTAACAACAGAGTCGCGGAGGCTATTGCACAGTATGCTCAGACACACAACACAGGGCCACAGGGTCCAGCTGGGGGAGTGATTAACCCACAAGTCTGCACGTTCAAGATGTTCTTGGACTGCAAACCACACAACTTCAAAGGGTCGGAGGGAGCCATAGGACTTCTCCGATGGATTGAAAAAGCTGAATCTGTGTTCGAGATGTGCAACTGCCCGGATGACAGTAAAGTGAAATTTGCTACTGGAACTTTGGAGGGTCCAGCCCTGACATGGTGGAACTCCAATGTTCAGACCCTGGGGTTGGGTGAAGCAAATGCGTTGACCTGGAACAACTTCAAAACCTTACTACAAGAGGAGTATTGTCCTCGTAGTGAAATGCAGAAGTTGGAAGAAGAGTATTGGCACCTCAAGATGGAGGGGTCAAACATTGAGGAATACACGACCAGATCGCATGAACTGGCCAGACTGCTACCACATATGGCTACTCCAGCCAGTAAGTGGATCGAAAGGTACATTGGAGGACTAGTGCCTCAGATTCAGGGGATGGTGACTTCAGCAAATCCCACCACCATCCAACAAGCTGTTCGTCTAGCACATCAGCTTACTGATCAGGCAGTGTTACAGGGAACCCTGCCTAAGCGGACATCTGCTACTAAGGTAGGAGATCACAAGAGGAAGTGGGAAAGCAACAACTACAAGGGTAATAACCAACAGCAAAACAGGAAGCAGGACTCGAACAAGTCCTATCATAATTCAAACAGTGGTCAGCAATCATCATCGTCAGGGGGCTATATTGGTAAGCACCCCAAATGCAACAAGTGTGGTTACCATCATGCAGGTAACCAATGTGACAGAGCGAAGTGCCAGAGGTGTGGCAAGATTGGGCATGCGGCTAAGGATTGTCGCGGAGAGCTGCAGAACCATAACAACAACCAGAACAATAATCAAAACAACGCGCAGAAAGGTTGTTTTGAGTGCGGCAAGATGGGCCATTTCAAGAAAGATTGCCCACAACTTAAGAAAGGAGGGGACAATAATGGTAATGGTAATGGGAATGGCAACGGTAATGGCACCAACAACAACAACAACAACAACAACAACAATAATAACAACAACAACGGTGCTAGAGGCAGGGCGTTCGTGATTGGAGGACGTCAAGCGCGGGAGGATCCCAACATCGTTACGGGTACGTTCCTCTTAAATAATCACTATGCCTCTATGTTATTTGACACTGGTGCCGACCGGAGTTTTGTATCTAGTTCACTTGCTAAGTCACTAGATGTTAGTCCCACTGCCTTAGATAGTCCCTATACTGTGGAGTTAGCGGATGGTAAGTTGATTGTAGTAGAAAACATTTATAAGGGATGTATTCTTGATTTGATGGGTCAGACATTAGAGATTGATTTGATGCCTATTGCCTTAGGCAGTTTTGATGTAGTTATTGGCATGGACTGGTTGTCTAAGAACCAGGCTGAAATTGTATGCCATGAAAAGATTGTTCGTATACCTCTTCCGCAGGGAGAGACATTATATGTACAAGGAGAGAAGAGCAGTACGCCACTGCGTCTCATATCTTGTATAAAAGCACACAAATGTCTGCGGAAAGGTCATACGGCAGTTATAGCACTTATAACTGAAAAGCCGGTAGCTGAGAAGAAACTTGAAGATATACCTATAGTTTGTGAATTTCCGGAGGTGTTTCCAGAAGACTTGCCGGGATTACCGCCAGTCAGACAGGTGGAATTCCGAATCGACCTTACACCAGACGCAGCACCGATAGCTAGGGCGCCTTATCGACTTGCACCGTCAGAAATGCAAGAGTTATCCACACAATTGCAAGAATTGTTGGATAAGGGTTTCATACGACCTAGTTTTTCACCATGGGGAGCTCCAGTATTGTTTGTAAAGAAGAAAGACGGAACTTTTCGTATGTGTATCGATTACCGGGAATTGAACAAGGTTACTATCAAGAACCGGTATCCGTTACCCAGGATTGACGATCTGTTCGATCAATTGCAAGGTTCGAGTTACTACTCGAAGATTGATCTCAGGTCGGGTTATCATCAACTAAGAGTCCAGGAGGAGGATATTCCAAAGACAGCATTCAGGACGCGCTATGGCCATTATGAGTTCTTGGTCATGCCATTTGGGTTGACAAACGCTCCAGCTGTATTCATGGATCTCATGAATCGTGTTTGTAAACCTTATCTTGATAAGTTTGTCATTGTTTTCATTGATGACATTCTCATCTATTCAAAGTCTGAGGAGGAACATGCTGAACATCTTCGATTACTACTAGAGCTATTGAAACAGGAACAACTGTACGCTAAGTTCTCGAAATGTGATTTCTGGATGCGAGAAGTACAGTTTTTGGGGCATATTGTTAATGAAAAGGGTATACATGTTGATCCAGCGAAGATTGAAGCGATTAAGAATTGGGAAGCGCCAAAGACCCCTACCGAGGTACGACAATTCCTTGGTTTGGCGGGTTATTATCGACGATTCATTGAGGGTTTCTCAAAGATCGCTCAACCACTTACAGCTCTGACGCACAAGGAACAAAGTATAACTGGACGGATAAACAGGAAGCTGCATTCCAGTTATTGAAACAGAAACTCTGCAGTGCACCGATTCTGTCCTTACCGGAAGGAACGGAAGACTTTGCGGTGTATTGTGACGCATCTGGACAGGGTTTGGGATGTGTGTTGATGCAACGGGATAAAGTGATCGCTTATGCTTCCAGACAACTACGAACACACGAAAAGAATTACACTACTCATGACTTGGAGTTAGGAGCAGTGGTTTTTGCTTTGAAGATTTGGAGGCATTATCTGTATGGAACTAAGTGTACTATTTATACTGATCATAAGAGCTTGCAACATATCTTTGATCAGAAGGAGCTTAACATGAGGCAACGACGATGGGTTGAATTGTTGAACGATTATGAGTGTGCGATTAAGTATCACCCGGGAAAGGCTAATGTCGTAGCCGATGCTTTGAGCAGAAAAGATACAACGGGAACAAGACGGGTTCGCGCACTTATGATGACAATACATACTGATTTACCTGACAAGGTACATAGTGCTCAGATTGAGGCTTTGAAAGCGGAAAACTTAGTACCGGAATCTTTACGAGGAATGGAAGAACAATTGAATGTTAAATCTGATGGAATTCGTTATTTCATTGATCGAATGTGGATACCTTTGTATGGAGGTTTAAGGGAACTCGTGATGGACGAAGCGCACAAGTCTAAATATTCAGTCCATCCGGGATCAGACAAGATGTACCATGACTTGAAGGCACTGTATTGGTGGCCTCATATGAAAGCTGATATTGCTAAGTACGTTAGCAAATGTTTGACTTGTTCGAAAGTCAAAGTTGAATATCAGAAGCCATCTGGTTTACTGCAACAACCAGAAATACCGATGTGGAAATGGGAACAGATTTCAATGGATTTTATCACTAAGTTACCCCGTACACCGAGCGGTTGTGATACGATATGGGTAATTGTCGATCGATTAACGAAATCTGCACACTTCTTAGCAATCAAAGAAACTGACAAGATGGAGAAGTTGACTCGCATTTACATTAAGGAAGTAGTAGCACGGCATGGCGTGCCAATTTCTATCATATCAGATCGGGATGCCCGATTTACTTCAAATTTCTGGAAATCTCTTCATAAGTCATTGGGGACTCGCTTGGATATGAGTACCGCTTATCATCCACAGACCGATGGTCAAAGTGAACGAACGATTCAAACGCTCGAAGATATGTTACGAGCGTGTGTAATTGACTTTGGTGATAGCTGGGAGAATCATTTACCGTTGGTGGAATTCTCTTACAACAATAGTTATCATACAAGCATTCAAGCAGCACCGTTTGAAGCTTTGTATGGTCGCAAATGTCGTTCACCAGTTTGCTGGGCTGAAGTTGGTGACAGTCAATTAACAGGTCCTGAACTGGTGCATGAAACAACAGAGAAGATAGTTCAAATCCGAAACCGTATGGCAGCGGCTCGAGATCGACAAAAGAGTTATGCAGACAAACGTCGCAAGCCGTTGGAATTTCAAGTAGGAGACCGAGTTCTTCTAAAGGTATCACCTTGGAAAGGTGTGATACGATTCGGCAAGCGCGGAAAGCTTAGTCCACGTTACGTAGGACCTTTTGAGATTCTGAAAAGGATTGGTCCGGTTGCGTACCAACTCAAACTACCGGATGAACTCAGTGGAGTTCATGATGTCTTTCATGTATCGAACTTAAAGAAATGTCTTTCTGATGAGACATTGATTGTACCATTGGAAGAAATACAAGTAGATGAACAACTGCGATTCATCGAAGAACCAGCAGAAATCATGGACCGAGAGGTCAAACAATTGAAGCAAAGCAAGATTCCAATAGTCAAAGTCCGATGGAATTCAAGACGGGGTCCTGAATTCACATGGGAACGAGAAGATCAAATGATGAAGAAATATCCTCATCTATTCAAGACATCTACTGCTAACACTGAGAGCGCACGTTAAATTTCGGGACGAAATTTCCTTCAACAAGGGGATGACGTGATGCTTTCACACACATCAACACTGCAAATTTCAAACTGTAAGCACGTTTTATTCAATTGATTTTGTTACAAATATTTGTGCTACACTACATTACATTTTATATGTTTTATGTGCTACATTTCATATGTTACATGTTATGGTAGTACATACACATTGGTTACATACATTTTGCTATGTGCGGGGTTACATAGTACATTGGTTACATACACTTTGCTATGTGCGGGGTTGCATAGTACAAATAGTTTCAGACACTCACTATGTGTGAGGTTACACAACACAGTATGATCACACACAAACAGTCACAGTTAGGTGAACTAACTAGTGTACACGCAAAACAGTTACATTGAACGATCACAATTGAGTTGTGATGTTGCAAACATTAGACTTTGTGTGTGAGTACACACAAGCACACAGAATGATCAAATCACACTAACACGTACGATTTAAACTCGTAGGTAGTTTTCCTAACTACTCTTAACACTTGCTAATTTTCGGGACGAAAATTCCTTCAACAAGGGGATGATGTGACAGTCCGACTTTTCACACTAACTCTGTTAACGGGAGTTGGTGCTATCACAGGCCCAACAAGGACAATCAAGGCCCAATAAGGCCAATGAAGGCCCAATAAGGCCAATGAAGGCCCAACATGGTTAATGAAGGCCCAACAAGACCAATGAAGGCCCAGTAAAGCCAAAGAAGATCCAGTAAGGTCAAGGAAGACTCAACAAGATCAATTAGGCTCAACAAAGTCTATGTAGGCCCAACATAGTCAATGTAGGCCCACAAAGCCAAGAGAAGCCCAATAAGGCCCACTAAGGCCCATTAAGGCCCAATGTAAACAAAGTAGGCCTAGGGAAGGCCAAGGTAGGCCCAGGAAGGCCCAATGAAACCCAATTGGATTAATTTAGCTAATGGTAGTTCAATTTGGCCCAATTAATGAAAATTAGGAATTTTCGGTTTAGTTTTGTTAACCGAAATGTCAAATTATTGATCTAGAATGTTTTCTAAGGGTTGAATTAAGAGAAATAAGTCTAAAATACTTAGATAATAGGATTTTAATTTGTATATGATTAGAAGGATCAATTTTGACTTTCTTAAAGTCAAAATTCGGAATAAAAGTGGTGAATAATTGCAATTAAAACCGAAATCAATCACAAAGTGAGTTGTAACTGATCATTTACCCTCCTTAATCATCATATTGATGATTATCATTAACGATTAGCGGTTACAAGAGCAAATGATGTCGAATTGGTTTCCAAGAGGCACAAAAAGTTGAAACCGTAGCCCTATATACATAAAACCCCAACATTCGATCAAATTTCGCAACATTGAACTCTCAGAACTCTTATTCGGCATCTTTAGGGTCTACATCATTCATCAATTCGATCCTATAAGCAGCGGAAGGAAGAATTCGATCGGGTATAGGCCGAACCTAGGGCTTGAAAGTGAACTACAAGAATTCGATAACAAATCAAGTAAGTGATCATCCCTATTCCTTCTAAAACAACCGATTAAGCTTAACCATATGTTAATTTGGGGTAAAATCATCGAATTGATCAAGTCCCATCATTAGGGTTCATGTGTTGAACGGTTTTGGGGGTTAGTGATTAAATCGGTTTAAAAATGAAATTGAACCGCATGGATAGGTTCAGAGGAGTTCGACTGAAGTTAATCCTAAATTAATTCCTCCTAATAACATTGAATTATCACACTTCGATTTCTAGGGTTCATAAGAAGAAACGGTTTGGGGGTTTTTAATCAATCCAGTTTTAAAATCAAATTGATTGTTATAACTAGTTTCAGAAAGCTTCGATTAAGCATAAGCACATCTCAATTTGAATTCATAAGGTTGAATTTTATGATTTCGTGGTCTAGGGCTTGTTATGGTGAACGACTTAGGGATTTTTACTTCAATCGAGTTAATGAATGAATTAAACTATGTAAAAAGGTTCGAAATAGGTTAAGTGATAAAAGATCCATGGTATTGATGTTAACCGAATTCGAATTCGTGGTCAATTTGGGTAAGATGCTTCGGCTATGGTTAAGCAAGGGAAACCGAATCTATAAATGGTTAAAAGAATTTAAATTGGGCTTTTGTTAACAAAGGTTGGTGGGTCGAGATGGTAGATGCGGTGTGTGTGGAGTTGAGGGTCGCGGGTTCGAGTCCCGGCCCAACCGAATTTTTGATGTTTTGATTATTTTAGTATTTTAGGCATAACTTTCGTATACGAACTCCGATTAAGTCCGTTCAAGTTGCGTTGGAACCGTAACGAGAATACGAACGCGTTAGGATGATAAAATTCATATTTTAGTCCGAACACGAAATCGCGTATAATTACGTTTAATTAAATAAAATCAAAGGTGATTTTATTTAATCGATTTCAGTGACACGCGTACTTTTGTATGCCAAATTCTCACACTTTAACATAAGTGTGTTGACACGTATGTGATTTCAAGCACAAAACGATTATTCGAATAACAATAGGTTATTGTTTAAATCACAGATTCTTCGTAGAGGATTTCTACGCGAGTTTACACATACTTGATCATTCTGCTAAAAACAAAGGTGCGTACACGGCCCCTTTCTTATTTTAAACTGTTTTGGGGGAGAAAACATGTGCAACAAACTGATTTTTAGATACATAACACTTGCATGAGTTATCTGTTTACATTATGTGAAAACATATCAACTTGAAAGTCCTTACACACCTCGAACCGTTTAGTTTGCTGTAATGCAAAGCGTGGTAGTTAGAAATAGATCTATTAGGTTTGACAAACCTCACCTGGTAGATGGGATCTACGCAGGTGTTTGACTGACCAAACACATTCTTTTACTATTGTTGTGATAGACAATAGTGGCAAGGCGAAAACATGCTATAGCATGGCAACTAGTCAGCTTCGGTGTCGAACACGTATGTAAATAGTTATATGACTAGCTATCATGACTGTGCAATTGTGATTATGTTATCTACAACTTGTTATTCAAACTGATGATTTGAACACTATGATTACTTAAAACCTGTGTTATGCACCAACCTTTGTGTTGACTTGATTTGCATGTTTTCTCAGGACGCTAAGGCGCGCGTAACAGCTGGCATGGACTAGGAAGATAGAGTCTCATGCATTTCTTTCATTTTGATTATTTAAATCTGAATACTTAGTACTTTGAATTGTAATGTTTGATTTACAACTGTTTATGGTTTTTTAAACGCTTCCGCACTTTTTGTAAACTCTGGTTATTATGTTTGTTTTAAAGACCAACGTATGTTTTTGAAATTCATATAGAGGTCTTCGCTATGTCTAATGATCTGAGATCCTGGTTTGTCACGTTCCCAAACGGTATGATTCCGTTAGTTGAAATTGGGGGTGTGACAGAGTGTAATGCTAAGGAAGGGATATGAAGGAGAATATCCTCTAATGGTGAAGAAATTCATTCATCCATACTGGAGGTTGTTAGCACATATGATACAGATGGGGATCTTTGGAAACAAAGGAGGCACTGATGTTCCTGGAGTAGAACTAACATCAGGCATTGTTGCTTTGACTATGGATTGAAATTTCAATTGGTCAAGACTAGTCTTCGAAGAGATAAAGAAGAACCTGAAAGGAATGAAGAAGGAAATCTTTCTTATGTATCCAAGATTTGTTCAGATGATTCTATATGTTCACTATCCCAATTTAGTAAAAACTGTGGAGACATTGGATATTGAAAACAAGGGACCAAATGTTTTTGGATTACTTAAACAGACGAGGAAAGGAGCACAAGTAACATTTAGAGGATTGAGACCGCTAGAGAAGTTTGGACGATTTGGAGAGATTGATGGTGATGATCATGGGAATATGCCGAATGTTATCATAGCTGAGGATCATGACGTTCAACCACAGATGGAAGGGTTAGTAGATGTACAAGCCTCTTCAGGAGCAAAGGGTCATGCACTTGATGAGAATGTCATAGAGATGATTCATCACGAGGCTGATGTAACATTAGATGAGGTTGAAGCTTTTGAGAATCTTATTCATCGAAAGAGATCTAGACCTGATCAACGTCCTGAACCACGTCCGGTGGTTAGGTCAGTTGCTGGAACTTCCACCTCGGAGCAGAGACTGGAAACAGAAAGAGTCGTAAAACCGACATTAAAAAGGAAACTGAATCATGTCAAGTGTCGAGAGATGCAAGTAACGGCAAAAAAATTGAAGAAGCTCCGGTTGATGTGCACGTGCAGCAAGAAAGGGTGTTTGTGTTGGAGCAACAGTTGAATGATCAAGTGCTACAGTCTGTGACTAAGGATATTCTGATTAGTGAACTTCTGCAGAATCAACTGGCTCAGAATTTGAAAATTCAGACTTTGGAAGCAAATCTGGGATATCTTACTGCTTTGTTTATGGATTTTAAGCAACAGTTAAACAATACTGATGACAATGATGATGCACAAGAGAAGAAAAATGATGGCGATGAAGGTGGTTCGAGTGGAGGTGGTTTGGAGAAACAATTCGACTCTGAATCTGATAAAGAAAAGGAAGGCGCAGGTGAAGAGGGAAATGTTAACGACAAAAGATCTGAAATGAAACAGGAGGAGGCTGGTTCTAGTCAACAAGCTGAAGATCAATTTATGTTTGATATTGATGATTTGGAAGAAAATGCAGTATTGACTGAGACCGAAGGTTCAGGGAAAGAGAAAGTATCGTCTTCAGCTGAGTATGATTACTCGAATGTTGACAAGTGGGTTGTTGGAGAAAAGATAGATACATCTGAACTTCTGATTATTCCTAGTGTTAGACGCAAGGATTACTTTAAACAACATCAGGATTTGCCGGAAAAGTATGTGATTTCAACTGGAAAGAACTTTTATGATAAGGTGGGTGATCGATCAGGGATACATTCGTGGCATTACGATGGAGATAAAAGGATGTGGGTAGGGAAGCGCAAAAGTGGAAATTTGGAATATTATCAAAGTCCGGAGGATTTTGAATCATGGACTCTTGCTGATTTAGTAGAACTTGATGAGGCTCCATTCTTTAATAGATTAAATGAACCAAGAGGTACAGATTTTTATGATTTTCTTCATGAAGAAATATGTTTGAACTTTAAGAGAATGAAGACAACTGAGTCTACTGTAAAGAGGCATAAAGGAGTTGGAGATGGTAAAACAGGAAAAACTTTTACATCGATTAGCTGGCCACCAACAAGCAAGTTAAAGAGTATTCCTATTCCGAAGAGATTTCCGGATGGTTGTTTGTCAAAGTTTGTGATGTGGGCAATTGATTCTGAATCGTCTGAAGGGTGATGAATTGTGGAGACCATGAGTATCGTATTTTAGATAAAAATGACTTGTTGCGGTTTGGAGAGCATGATATAAAGATTTTGGCTATGCATCAGATCAAAACTAATACAGTTTTTGAAGTACATAGTAATGACTTTACTTCGTTAGCTACATCGATTGTGAGAACTAAACTCTGGGCTGGATCTAAAGTTATGCAAACACTTCCTAAAGAGCCTTGACTATGATATCATAATCCTAGGGGAAGATTGTAAGGGCTAAATATATAAGGATTATGATAACATATTGTTTGTTTTGATGATATCAAATTGGTTCTCGGTGTGATAAGTCGTTTTCGGTGGAGCTAATTGGTTTTCAGTGGAGCTGATAGATGAAAATATATGTTCTCGGTTTTTGTTCTCGGTCATAGTTTTCTGTCATATATATATTTGTTTTGATTCATAATTAGGGTTAAGCTTTTAATTCAGTACTTTCAGAGAGTTTTACTTTTGATATTTCACTCTCAATTGTTCTTCATTGTTCTTGTATCAGAGGAGTTCTCATTGATAAATATAATCTCATATGCAAGTTTTCTGAATGTGTGTTTCTTGTTTCTTGATAAACTAATTATTGATTTCCGCACTTTGATTAGTTTGATTTGATATCGAATTATTAGGATTCAAGTGATTGGGACTTACAAAGGTTTTCATTTCAGGTGATCAATGTTAACAGATTTTCAGGTTATTCAAACGTTGTGAATCAAAGGTATGGGATGAAACGCTTAATTATCACCAGGAACAATATATCATGTGGTTTGGTATGTGGTGGGCTGGTGGCTGGGCTGGCGGTAAGCTTGACCCTACATATGCCCTATATATAAGCATACTGAATCAGATGGTATAGGTGGTTAATGGTGAGGTTAAGGTTGTCATTAGGACAAGTTTATTCAAATTCATTTTCAAATAAAACTATATGAACTCATCAACCATGTGTTGACTTGATCTTTTTGCATGACCTCTCAGGTGATGAACAAGTCTAGCTAAGAAGTTTATGCTTTTGACTAGGATGCCAGATAGAGGACCTAGTATCTTGGAAGTGCATATTTATGAACATCATTATACATATTATCTTGTATATCTTGTGCAGATATAATATAGACGAATTATGATGTTGATAGTAGATTTGCATTGTTAAATTATGAACAAAACTGAAGTAATTTAACTTTGTAATTCTATTTTGTTTAGCATTTTCTCATTATATATCAAGTGCAATGTAAACAATTTGATCATCACGATTATCATTCCCGATATCGCGCCTCGTGACCTTTCGGCCAGACGGGACACACGATCCGGCACACCGGCTCGGGGTGTGACACTAGCACATTGACATACAGAGAACATGATGTCAAGTTGGCGGGCGGTCAGGTACATCAATTAGCCAATCATCGAGCGGTAGAGGTGTTGATCAACATCTTCACCATCAGAATCCGAAGTTTAGCCTGGACGGGCCGCCATGGGAGTCGATCCAGGCTTGGATCCCAACATCTTGAACTTTGTCAGAATATCAGTAACATATTTGCCGTGATGAAGCAGCACGCCTTTCATATCTTGCTTCACCTGAAGACCCAAGAAGAAGGTCATTTCTCCCATTGCACTCATCTCAAACTTTTACTTCATCATAGCTTCAAATTCCTTCCATAGCATCGAGCTCGTGGAACCAAAAATAAGATCATCCACGTAGATTTGGACGAGAATCAGATCGTCATTATCCTTGCGAATGAACAATGTCTGGTCAATGGCTCCACAGGTATATCCATGAGCAAGCAGATGATCTGTAAGAGTAGCATACCACACTCGAGGTGCTTGATGAAGACCATAGAGGGCTTTGTCTAACTTGTAGACATGATCAGGATGCTGCGAATCCTCAAATCCTGGGGTTGGCACACATAAATATCTTCTTTGAACTTTCCATACAAGAAAGCAGTCTTCACATCCATTTGATATACTTTGAAGTTCATGTAGGAAGCATAGGCGAAGAAAATCCTTATAGCTTCCAAGTCTCACAACTAGTGCAAAAACTTCTTCAAAGTTGATCCCCTTTTGTTCCTAGAAGCCCTGTACTACCAAACGTGACTTATTCCTAATGATCACCCCCGAATCATTCCTTTTGTTTCTGAACACCCATCTGGTTCCAATTGGCAGCTTCACTTTGGGCAATGGAACCAGATTCCACACTTTGAGCTTCTAAAACTGCATTAGTTCTTCCTGCATCGCCTCAAACCAGCTAGACTCCTTAAGAGCCATCTTGACATTCTTGGGCTCGACCTGTGAAATAAAATAGCAATACATACAAGAATTAATCGGACATGATTGACTTCATGTGAGATTGCTTTCAGGAAAGTTATTCAGAGCTGGAATGGACCGGCTTCGTAAGAGAACTCCTTCCGAAAGAGGTCCAATAATGTTTTCCATGGGATGATTCTTGTTGATGCTTAGGGTTGATATTTCATCCACTGCCATATTGTCAAGCAGATTGCTGATGTGGTTTATATAGTCTTCACTGGAGGAAGAAATGTTGTTTGCTGGAGCTATTTCACTAGCTTCGGCTTCATGATCCACACAGTGTTCCTCAGGAATGTGGTCTGAGAACAGTGGATTATCAAAAGTTTGGTGAGAAGAAGATGAAGCTTGATCAGTCTTTGGGAGTGACTAAACGGATTGAGAAGTATCAAGATCTGATGGGATGATTTCATTGATTGGGGTAGGCTGAACTGGAGGGGCCTGATCGTACATGCCTAGAGGGTCAACCATCAGAAGCTTGGGATCACATGGAACGTAATCAACTCGATAGTCTACGGTATCATCCTTGTAGAAGTTTTTGGCAGATTCGGATAGTCATGCACTCTCTGATGTAGTGTTGAAGGGCTCGAAAGTAGAATCATACTGAAACAACATGTTTGGACCAGAACCGGCGTTTGTGGTGTTCAACTCTTGCCATTCGATATAATATGATTCCACAATCATCCGGGTCTTTTGTTGTACACCCAGTAGGCAGCCTTTTCTGATGAATAGCCCACAAAGTAACACTCATCAGCCTTGTCATCAAACTTATGATTCGGCTCAGTTTGGAGGAGAGTACACAAACACCCGAATGACTTAAAATGACCGACTTTAGCCTTCTGGTTGAAGAAGATCTCATAAGGGGTATTATGATGGCGTTTGTTGAGTTGTGCTCAATTTTGAACATAACAAGCTGTATTAACATCTTCAGCCAAGAAGAATATCGGCAGCTTGGATTCTGACAGCATGGTTCGTGCAACTTCAATGAGCGTTCTGTTCCTCCTTTTAGCAACTCCATTTTGCTGAGGTGTACGTGCTGCACTGTACTGCCTAGCAATCCCCTTCTCATCGTAGAAATCAATAAGAGTCTGATTTCTAAATTGAGTGCCATTGTCGATTCTGATCACTTTAACATTTAAATTCTTCTGATTTTCGATCAAGGTGATAAACTTCTTCAGAATCTCTGGTGTCTCATCCTTCTTGGCCAGAAAGAACACCCAAGTAAATCTGAAATAATCATCTGTCACAACTAGACAATATGACTTCTTCCCGATGCTCATAACGTTGACTGGTCCAAAGAGATCCATGTGAAGAAGTTGCAGAATCGATGAAAAAGAGTTGAAAAACTTAGGCTTGTGGGGTCTCTTATGCTTCTTCCCCTTGGCACACGCGATGCACTTCTAAATTGTGGAGAAGTCTTTAGAAGGTAAGCCGGTAACGTGATCTCCCTTAGCAACTCGGTTGAGATTCTTCAGGTTGACGTGACCCAGTCGGCGATGCCAAAGTAGACAATCATGCTTCGATGCCTTTGAGAACAAGCAGGTGTTCTCAGTAAATGAATCTGAATTAATATTGATGATGTAGGCATTATTGATTCTAGGAGTCCTCATCAAGATCCACTTCTCAGGCACAACAAATCTGGGCTTTAGAATAAGACACTCCTTGTTTGTGAAGTGTGTTGAGAAGCTCTTGTCATAAATCTGAGAGACACTCAATAAACTGTGATTGAGCTCTTCAACGTAATACACATCTTCAAAACTGAGAGTTCCATTAGTGACTGCGCCCTTCATGCTTATCTTTCCTCTTTTGTCTCCAGCGAATGAGACATATCATCCATTGAAAGGTGTGACTTCATGTAACAAAGAGAAATCCCCAGTCATATGCCTGGAGCATCCATTATCCACATACACGCAATCAATGAGAGATGGGTACCCAAACCATAACAGGTTTAGGTACAGATGAAACAACAGGTTCTTTCTTGCAAACCCCTTTAGGTTTGACTGATTTGGCCTTTACAATTTTTGGCCTTGCACCACTGCCATGGTCAACTGGTTTTAAAGGTGGTTTCATTGGTGGATTGTTATTCCACTGTGACATGCTTTTAGTTTTAAAACACTTTGACTTTTGTTTCTGAAAACCAGATGGATTTTGATTAACTGATTTTGCCTTCTTGGTAGTGGAAGGATTCTAAGGTACCTTGTAGATTGCTCTGGATCGATCACTGGAATTCTATTAACAATTCAATCTATGCGGAATCTAGATTAAATATATATGAATCAAAGATATACAATCATTATGATAAACATCGTGTTCATTGAAAACAAAAACTGGTTACAAGAACATGAACTAAGATTACACAGTTCTTTACAATCACACTGATCTAACACAGGTTCTCTCCCTAACTGTTCTGTCACATACTTACGTGTGCAAAGTAGTTTAACTAAAACTAATAAAAATTAAGACTAACCTAGATACTAAGTAATACTCTAGACTCTCTAAACTAAACTACTGATACGCAAGTGAACCTATCAAAACTAGTACAGAAAAGTAAGTCCGGATATCGAACCCACAGATTTCTATAGAAAATGCAAAACAGACTCAAGGACTTATCTACACAAATTTACTTGATGTAAAAGATTTGTTTGAAGGGGGGATTTTGTCACTAATTAATTAAACTAAATTGATAACTTAAAAAAACCAGATTAAGACTCAATAAGGAAAATTCAACAAAAAGTCACGAATGATGAAATGACTACCTAGGGTTTACTCTATACATGTGAATCAAAGGTATGGGATGAAACGCTTAATTATCACCAGGAACAATATATCATGTGGTTTGGTATGTGGTGGGCTGGTGGCTGGGCTGGCTGTAAGCTTGACCCTACACATGCCCTATATATAAGCATACTGAATCAGATGGTATAGGTGGTTAATGGTGAGGTTAAGGTTGTCATTAGGACAAGTTTATTCAAATTCATTTTCAAATAAAACTATATGAACTCATCAACCATGTGTTGACTTGATCTTTTTGCATGACCTCTCAGGTGATGAACAAGTCTAGCTAAGAAGTTTATGCTTTTGACTAGGATGCCAGATAGAGGACCTAGTATCTTGGAAGTGCATATTTATGAACATCATTATACATATTATCTTGTATATCTTGTGCAGATATAATATAGACGAATTATGAAGTTGATAGTAGATTTGCATTGTTAAATTATGAACAAAACTGAAGTAATTTAACTTTGTAATTCTATTTTGTTTAGCATTTTCTCATTATATATCAAGTGCAATGTAAACAATCTGATCATCACGATTATCATTCCCGATATCGCGCCTCGTGACCTTTCGGCCATACGGGACACACGATCCGGCACAACGGCTCGGGGTGTGACACTAGCACATTGACATACAGAGAACATGATGTCAAGTCGGCGGGCGGTCAGGTACATCAATTAGCCAATCATCGAGCGGTAGAGGTGTTGATCAACATCTTCACCATCAGAATCCGAAGTTTAGCCTGGACGGGCCGCCATGGGAGTCGATCCAGGCTTGGATCCCAACATCTTGAACTTTGTCAGAATATCAGTAACATATTTGCCGTGATGAAACAGCACGCCTTTCAGATCTTGCTTCACCTGAAGACCCAAGAAGAAGGTCATTTCTCCCATTGCACTCATCTCAAACTTTTTCTTCATCATAGCTTCAAATTCCTTCCATAGCATCGAGCTCGTGGAACCAAAAATAAGATCATCCACGTAGATTTGGACGAGAATCAGATCGTCATTATCCTTGCGAATGAACAATGTCTGGTCAATGGCTCCACAGGTATATCCATGAGCAAGCAGATGATCTGTAAGAGTAGCATGCCACACTCGAGGTGCTTGATGAAGACCATAGAGGGCTTTGTCTAACTTGTAGACATGATCAGGATGCTGCGAATCCTCAAATCCTGGGGTTGGCACACATAAATCTCTTCTTTGACCTTTCCATACAAGAAAGAAGTCTTCACATCCATTTGATATACTTTGAAGTTCATGTAGGAAGCATAGGCGAAGAAAATCCTTATAGCTTCCAAGTCTCACAACTAGTGCAAAAACTTCTTCATAGTTGATCCCCTTTTGTTCATAGAAGCCCTGTACTACCAAACGTGACTTATTCCTAATGATCACCCCCGAATCATTCCTTTTGTTTCTGAACACCCATCTGGTTCCAATTGGCAGCTTCACTTTGGGCAATGGAACCAGATTCCTCACTTTGAGCTTCTGAAACTGCATTAGTTCTTCTTGCATCGCCTCAAACAAGCTAGACTCCTTAAGAGCCATCTTGACATTCTTGGGCTCGACCTGCGAAATAAAATAGCAATACATACAAGAATTAATCGGACATGATTGACTTCATGTGAGATTGCTTTCAGGAAAGTTATTCAGAGCTGGAATGGACCGGCTTCGTATGAGAACTCCTTCCGAAAGAGGTCCAATAATGTTTTCCATGGGATGATTCTTGTTGATGCTTAGGGTTGATATTTCATCCACTACCATATCATCAAGCAGATTGCTGATGTGGTTTATATTGTCTTCACTGGAGGAAGAAATGTTGTTTGCTGGAGCTATTTCACTAGCTTCGGCTTCATGATCCACACAGTGTTCCTCAGGAATGTGGTCTGAGAACAGTGGATTATCAAAAGTTTGGTGAGAAGAAGATGAAGCTTGATCAGTCTTTGGGAGTGACTAAACGGATTGAGAAGTATCAAGATCTGATGGGATGATTTCATTGATTGGGGTAGGCTGAACTGGAGGGGCCTGATCGTACATGCCTAGAGGGTCAACCGTCAGAAGCTTGGGATCACATGGAACGTAATCAACTCGATAGTCTACGGTATCACCCTTGTAGAAGTTTTCGGCAGATTCGGATAGTCATGCACTCTCTGATGTAGTGTTGAAGGGCTCGAAAGTAGAATCATATTGAAACAACATGTTTGGACCAGAACCGGCGTTTGTGGTGTTCATCTCTTGCCATTCGATATAATATGATTCCACAATCATCCGGGTCTTTTGTTGTACACCCAGTAGGCAGCCTTTTCTGATGAATAGCCCACAAAGTAACACTCATCAGCCTTGTCATCAAACTTATGATTCGGCTCAGTTTGGAGGAGAGTACACGAACACCCGAATGACTTAAAATGACCGACTTTAGCCTTCTGGTTGAAGAAGATCTCATAAGGGGTATTATGATGGCGTTTGTTTAGTAGTGCTCAATTTTGAACATAACAAGCTGTATTAACAGCTTCAGCCAAGAAGAATATCGGCAGCTTGGATTCTGACAGCATGGTTCGTGCAACTTCAATGAGCGTTCTGTTCCTCCTTTTAGCAACTCCATTTTGCTGAGGTGTACGTGCTGCACTGTACTGCCTAGCAATCCCCTTCTCATCGCAGAAATCAATAAGAGTCTGATTTCTAAATTGAGTGCCATTGTCGGTTCTGATCACTTTAACATTTAAATTCTTCTGATTTTCGATCAAGGTGATAAACTTCTTCAGAATCTCTGGTGTCTCATCCTTCTTGGCCAGAAAGAACACCCAAGTAAATCTGAAATAATCATCTGTCACAACTAGACAATATGACTTCTTCCCGATGCTCATAACGTTGACTGGTCCAAAGAGATCAATGTGAAGAAGTTGCAGAATCGATGAAAAAGAGTTGAAAAACTTAGGCTTGTGGGGTCTCTTATGCTTCTTCCCCTTGGCACACGCGATGCACTTCTAAATTGTGGAGAAGTCTTTAGAAGGTAAGCCGGTAACGTGATCTCCCTTAGCAAGTCGGTTGAGATTCTTCAGGTTGACGTGACCCAGTCGGCGATGCCAAAGTAGACAATCATGCTTCGATGCCTTTGAGAACAAGCAGGTGTTCTCAGTAAATGAATCTGAATTAATATTGATGATGTAGGCATTATTGATTCTAGGAGTCCTCATCAAGATCCACTTCTCAGGCACAACAAATCTGGGCTTTAGAATAAGACACTCCTTGTTTGTGAAGTGTGTTGAGAAGCTCTTGTCATAAATCTGAGAGACACTCAATAAACTGTGATTGAGCTCTTCAACGTAATACACATCTTCAAAACTGAGAGTTCCATTAGTGACTGCGCCCTTCATGCTTATCTTTCCTCTTTTGTCTCCAGCGAATGAGACATATCATCCATTGAAAGGTGTGACTTCATGTAACAAAGAGAAATCCCCAGTCATATGCCTGGAGCATCCATTATCCACATACACGCAATCAATGAGAGATGGGTACCCAAACCATAACAGGTTTAGGTACAGATGAAACAACAGGTTCTTTCTTGCGAACCCCTTTAGGTTTGACTGATTTGGCCTTTACAATTTTTGGCCTTGCACCACTGCCATGGTCAACTGGTTTTAAAGGTGGTTTCATTGGTGGATTGTTATTCCACTGTGACATGCTTTTAGTTTTAAAACACTTTGACTTTTGTTTCTGAAAACCAGATGGATTTTGATTAACTGATTTTGCCTTCTTGGTAGTGGAAGGATTCTAAGGTACCTTGTAGATTGCTCTGGATCGATCACTGGAATTCTATTAACAATTCAATCTATGCGGAATCTAGATTAAATATATATGAATCAAAGATATACAATCATTATGATAAACATCGTGTTCATTGAAAACAAAAACTGGTTACAAGAACATGAACTAAGATTACACAGTTCTTTACAATCACACTGATCTAACACAGGTTCTCTCCCTAACTGTTCTGTCACATACTTACGTGTGCAAAGTAGTTTAACTAAAACTAATAAAAATTAAGACTAACCTAGATACTAAGTAATACTCTAGACTCTCTAAACTAAACTACTGATACGCAAGTGAACCTATCAAAACTAGTACAGAAAAGTAAGTCCGGATATCGAACCCACAGATTTCTATAGAAAATGCAAAACAGACTCAAGGACTTATCTACACAAATTTACTTGATGTAAAAGATTTGTTTGAAGGGGGGATTTTGTCACTAATTAATTAAACTAAATTGATAACTTAAAAAAACCAGATTAAGACTCAATAAGGAAAATTCAACAAAAAGTCACGAATGATGAAATGACTACCTAGGGTTTACTCTATACATGTCTAATGTGTTTTAGAGTGATTATTGAACTTATTGTGGAACCGGGATCTTTGTATTTTAACTTATTAACAAATTAGAATATCTTTAACCTTTCTCAAAGATTTCAACTAAAGTGTCTATAAGTCTTTTAAGTACCGGTTTAAGTTAATTACTCTCACAAGTTAACCAACCCATCAATGATATATCCTAAAGACTATCTACCTCACGTAAATGAAAGTCTCAATACATAAACATGCAAGGGATAATAACGAGAATCATCTTGGATTTAGCATAAAAGTGTATGTTCAATTGACATAATCCTAGCATTTTCACAAAGACTTTAATTAGTTGTTGAACACTCAAGACATACTAACAAACCCTCACCTCACGGCTTTTGAGTTTGGTTAAACATTTAATTTATTTGTGACCTAATCATCATTCCTATGAATCACTACGTCTAGTAATCCATCCACAAATCAAGAATACCAAGTAATTGACCTAGCATGCACCTATTATACGAAAGACATTCGCCAAAGCACACGAAGAATCGATAAATCAAATCACAAACAATATAAACATTCATACACATCCAAGAATCCAAACCAAATCCTTATATCATTGAAAACACACAAACTTGTTCCAAAATCAATCAATACAATCATTAAACATGCATATTATAAAACCCTAGGTGGTCTAAAAGGTTTAGCCACAAATCATCACGAATAAACAGAAAGAAATTGTGTATAAACCAATACTAAACATCATTCAAATGTATAGAACAAGTAATAAACCGAAATCGATCGTTGTACACCCTTCGAATCGTGATCCTAGGGCTTCCGAATGATAGATCTTGCCTTACTTGTCGTTTACAGCTTCTTGGTCGCATCCTAAAATCGTCTCCAATCGTCAGTAACCCTAGAAAATAAGTCCCGAGCCGTTTTTATTTGTCAAACTCGAATTTCTGAAATTTGCACCTCGTCGCGTTACGCAACGATCAACTTGAAACCCCTCGCGCTACGCGAGGGTACCCACTACCCGACAAAACAATCGGGTCAACCCATCATCATTAAAAAGGGAAAACATGTAATTTCCACCTGTCGTGCTACGCGACAGGGTTTCGGAAGACCTTCGCGTGACGCGAGGACACCCAGATTCCAGCTTTTGTCTTCTTTTGTCTTCAGGTCCGTTCTCGTCCACCCAGGAGCTCGTTTTCCTGATCTTTTGTGCCATAATAACACGTTTATTACCTACAAGCATCAAATTATGAAAATGTGAAAAACCACCATAAATCGACTCTAAAAACAAATAAAACAGTACAGAAACTCAATAGAAACAAATGGAAAAACAGATGTGTTTTACAACACATCACATCCCCACACATATCTCTTTTTCGTCCCTGAAAAAGGCTTGCGCAAAAATCTGGGATCATAGCCAAATAAAATGGTTTCAACACAATTAAAGTAGTCAATTCAAAATTCAATGCTTTGGAAAAGATTGCAAGTATTGTTATCCTGTTAAACCCATACTGATTACTCAAGTCCCTTAATCATGGTTCTATTATGTTAATGTTCTACATTTCATTTCATTAGACCCACACTTAGGAAATTTAAAACCAAATCAATCCTGGATTCTAGTTTTCAAGTTATCTTCACATATAAACAAACAAGAAATTTCTCAAATCATATTTTTATAAATGAAATAGATGGAAGCGTGAGCATTTATCTTTTATTATTATTTTTTTCTTTTTCAATCCATTGAACTTAATTTAGTGGTGTTTCAACCAGGCTGCAACCCGGCGTGTGACACATAAGTTTTTAGTCCAACTTCTTTTCTTTTATTTTTCTTTTTGCTCAGCTTATTTGGTGAAATGGAGGCGCCAAAAGACTCGGATTTATTCTCATAAAAAGAGTACTTATGTGCCAAACAAAAATCATGCGAAGATTCCTTTATAACTAGAAAACAGTTTCATTAATTCCAAATTCCCAAGATGTTTCCCACAAAAATCATGCATTTAAGTAAAATTATACCAATCCTACTTGACAAATACAACCAGTTGAGCCTACCTACACATCCCATAACCAAAGCATAAAACCCCAAACCAACAAGTCAACCATGAATGAAACCACAAAGCCCAACTTTCCTATCATTTCCCATCATGCTTTTGCAACCACTTAAACAAGGACAAAGAAGTTCTAAGCTAAAGATGTTGAAACAAAAATAAAAACAAAAAATTTTGACTCAAGAACTTAAGTAAACTAATAAATCAAAAACTAACTACTAAAACAAAACTAAACTAAGTTTCCCATCCCCACACTTAACTGTGCATTGTCCCCAATGTAGAGAATAAGGAAAACCCAAAGAAAAAATAAAAATAAATAAAAACTAAAAATGACTTGGCTGGTTAAAAAGAAGACTGTCGTGTGCCAGTCTTTCCACATAAGCTCTTCAACCTACAAATCGCTTCACAGGCCATAAATAAAGACATGAAATAAGCACAATAAGATCAAACAATCAACCATGAGTCCAAAGATGATAATAATCCAAAACCAAAACAAGTTCAACCACTACCAACCCATTACCACCCAAACCACAAGTTTCAAAGAGTACAAATGTTCAACAACCAAGATCGAACTGCAACAACCCACACATACAAGCACCTCCCCACACCTAGTCCTCATCATCAGCACCTCTTCCACTATCATGCTCGTCCGGAGCCCTGAAAACTCAGGAATGTCAATATGAAGTGAGGTCATCAGGTACCTCATAACATCTTCATGTCTCCTCTGATCCTGTATCCTCCAATCCCTGTATTGGTCATGATACCTGTCCATCCTATGGCATAGAGACTCTAAAGTGAGTCGATCGGGTATAGGCTCCCTAAGTGGGTACTGTCTAGGGGAAATTCACGCCTAAAGACCGGCCTCTGCCTATGTGTGGGCACTGAACCCATAACCACCTCAGCTGCAGGTGTCCCCTATGGTGGCATCACCTGGGGACCAACCACAAACCCTGCCCACCTTGGTGGGTCATCTCTCTCTAAGATTCCTGCTCTACGCAGGTCCCTCAAATCAATGGGTGTGGTCAATGGGCCCATAATCATCAAATATGGGCGGTATCCATCAAATACTCCTAAGTACTTCGCCATGTGGTAGATATATGGACCCATATCTAACCGCGCTCACCCACCACCTCGTCTACCTCGAGCTAAAGAAGTGGCTAACACACAGGCCACATTGGCCTCTCTCCCCATGACCATGCAATACAAACAGAAAAGGTCAATCCAATTGACCTTTTCCTCCCCAGAACTCCTCCCAACCACTGTACAGGCCAAAACCCTATGGATATATCCTAATAGGGGGTCTCGGATGTCAGACTCTAACACACTGGTAGAGAAAGGAGAATCAGCAATGGTGGCCCGGAACTCACTCAAATCCACATCAGAAATTCAGAAATCTCTATTTTACTTGGTGGCTCCCCTCAAAGATGACACAAACACAGGTGACAAAACCTCATCCTCAGTATAAAATCCAGACACTACAGCAAACTGAGGAATGGACATCTCATATACCCGTCTGCCTAAGGAGAAACACACGGCGTCCAATGAATCAAACTCGGAGTCGTCATACATGAACGTGGAGTGGAACTCTAATGTCAGCTCCTTGTACTGGGGCCAGTCACATGCCAATACTCTCACCCACTTAGGTCCTAGAAATCTCTCTAACATGTCCCTTTGACCCAGTTGGTCAACCAAATCCCAGCTAATGTTCCCATGATGGAGGAGCTGTAGGGATACAAACCTCTCAAACCTGTCACTTTCAAATGTGCCTATCTCAAGCATCAGCAATGTATGGTCTCGCAGTTTTCTTGTCTTGATTACTGGTACCCGTTCTGCCTCTAGATACCGAATGGACCTTTCATCTCTTTGAAACTGCTCTGGGGAGTTTGGTTCTCCCTGGGGCCTTGGAACTGGCCCTCTCCTTCTCTTTCCACCTGCTCCTGATGAACTAGCTCCAGACATCCTGAAAACAAAGTTAGAAACAAACAAAAGCTGCCAAGTTAGCAACGAAACCAAAGTATGTAACTGTATAGTATTTCATTCGCGGTTACCAAACAGTTCAAATTAGGTTCCAAGAACAATTCCATAACCAAACAATCCCAAAAACTAATTCTTATTAATTAATCAACATCACTTTTTCAAATTCTATTCCAAAAATCAGTTTAATTTACTTCTCAAGATCAAAAGAACCATTTCCAAATCCAAACCTTTACCCAAAATATACCCTATGGTTCTTTGATCCTCAATGACCAAATCAAACAAAATGGTGAGCCAAGAAGCATTCAACTAACCTGAATAAATTATTCCTATGCTAAAATCAACAAGAATCAACAAAAACTAAAAATCTAAACTTTGAACTAAACTAGAAAATTGCAAAAACAATCAAAATGCAAGAAAAACAAGTTTCGATGGCCACATTACCTTAGAAACAACTTAGAACTTGTCTTTTAGAAGAACAAATTCAAATTTGAAGAAAACCCCATCATCTTCTTGCTTGAACCCGTCAATGGTGGATGGGGGTGTCGAAATGGTGTAAAATGAAAGTGGGGGTGATGATATATGGTTTTGGTTGATGAAATTGGTGGGTAGATGGTGGTAGAGAGTAGCAATGGTGGTGAAGAGAGGGTGGGCGACGGCTTAGAGAAGAAGAAATGGGGTTGAAATCGAAATCTAGGGCTTGAATCTGATTTTTAACCGTCTGGGGTTTCGTCGCATACCGCGACAGATTCTAAAGTAACCGTCGCGTAGCGCGACGCGTCTTTGACCCGCGCGTTGACCAGAATCTCTAGTGTAGCGCGACAGAATTGGCTGTGGGTGTCGTGTGACGCGACGGAGTCATTTTTCCAGAGAGTTTCCGGCATTTTCATGCCTTAGCCAAATTTTCAACCTCTTTTTTCCTCTAAAACACCTAAAATCAATTCTAAGGCAAGTAAACATACCTGGTAGCTCTACACCACTTTTCTTGCATCCAAATGATTAAAAACCTGCAAAACAAAAGAAAACACACAAAAACGAAAACGAAAATCGAAAAATAAATACGAAAAACACACCAAAAACTCTAGAATTCTACCATTCACACTCTACACTTGGGTTTCATCCCAAGAACCCAAAAACACTCTCTCATTCGGGTTTCTCTAGGAGGATCTCTTCCTCCTCCTCATTCTCATCCAACGGTCCTCCGATGTAATGCTTCCATCTATGAACGTTTACTTTCCAAGTGTTACCATCAACTTCGTTTTACAACTCAATGGTTCCATATGGCAAAACTTCTTCAACTGTGTATGGACCCGTCCACTTGGACTTCAACTTTCCTCCAAACAACTTTAATCGAGAATTGTAAAGCAAAACCTGATATCCCTTGTTAAACTCCTTGAAACCCTTCAATCTTCTATCATGCAAAGACTTGGTCTTTTCTTTGATACTCAATGAACGTGCATAGACCGGATCACGAAGGGCCTTCAACTCATGAATTTGGAAGTACCTTTTCCTACCCGCCTCGGTAAGATCAAGGTTGACCGTTTTAAGAGCCCAAAGAGCTCTATTCTCCAATTCAACAGGAAGATGGCATGCTTTGCCATAGAAACCATGTATGGTGCGGTTCCTAAAGGTGTCTTGTAGGCCGTTCTAAACGCCCACAATGCGTCGTCTAACTTGTCGGACCAATTCTTCAGACTCTTCCCTACGGTCTTCTCAAGTATCCTTTTCACCCCTCGGTTTGCATTCTCCACTTGACCGCTTGTTTGAGGATGGTAACCGGTCGCCAAACGATGAGTGACACTGTAGCGTTGTAGTGCCTTTTCTAACATTGTGTTACAAAAGTGCGTGCAACGATCACTTATTAAAGGTCTAGGAGTCCCAAACCTACTAAACAACTTCTTTAGGAACTTGAGAACTACTCAGGCATCATTTGTAGGTAAGGCTTGAGCCTCAACCCACTTTGACACATAATCTATGGCCACGGGTATATACCTATTCCCTTTGGACAAAGGGAAAGGTCCAACAAAGTCAATGCCCAACACATCAAAAACCTCCAACACTTGAATGGGGTTTGGAGGTGCGTTGACGATGATCACACTTCTTCACAAACTCAAGTGCATCCTTCACCACCGAAGGCCAATAAAAACCACAATCGAAGACCTTTTGGGCGGTGGAATGATGGCCATGATGTCCACCCGTCAAGCCTTCATGGCAATGCCTCAAAATCTCTAGGTCCTCATTTCTACTCACACATCTCCTAAGGATTCTATCTCCTCCAAATCGATAGAGATACGGGTCATCCCAAACATACTTACCCGCGTCTCTAAAGAACTTCTTCTTTTGTTGAGAGGTCATTCCCTCAATCACTACTCCATGAGCATGGAAATTTGCCAAGTCGGTGAACCATGGCATTGCTTACTTCTCCGCCTCTACAAAGTCGATCATCTCATGAGGGAACATATCACCAATATCCTCCTCACGAATCTCACTCCTCTCCGTGTCCTCTAACCTGGAAAGATGATCGGCCGCCACATTTCCAGCCCCTTTCTTATCTTTAATCTCAATGTCAAATTCCGAAAAAAAAAAGAATCCACCTTATGAGACGAGGCTTTGCATCTTTCTTTGCAAAAAGGAACCTCAATGCCGAATGATCGGTGAAAACGGTGGTCTTTGAGAGCACAAGGTATGACCGGAATTTGTCAAAAGCAAACACTACCGCTAGAAGCTCCTTCTCGGTGGTAGTGTAATTATCTTAAGCATCATTGAGAGTCTTACTAGCATATTAGATGGGATGAAAATGCTTGTCTCTCCTTTGCCCCAAAACCGCCCCAACGGCTTGGTCACTAGCATCACACATGAGCTCAATGGGTAACCTCCAATCGGGGGCAACCAAAATAGGAGCACTCACAAGCCTCTCCTTCAAAAACTCGAATGCCTTCATGCATTCCTCATCAAACACAAATGGGGTATCTTTCTCTAAAAGATGGGTCATATGCCTAGTGATTTTGGAAAAATCCTTAATGAACCGCCTATAAAAACCCGCGTGACCAGGGAAACTCCTAATGGCTTTAACACTTGAGGATGGTGGGAGTTTACTTATGGTCTCTATCTTAGCTTGGTCTACCTCAATACCTGCTCTCGAAATCTTGTGACCTAACACTATCCCTTCGGTCACCATGAAGTGACACTTCTCCCAATTGAGCATCAACTTCGTCTCCACACACCTCTTCAACATTCTCTCAAGATTCACCAAGCATTGATCAAACGAGTTTCCATAAACCAAAAAGTCATCCATAAACACCTCCATGGATGATTCAATCATATCTTGGAAAATGGCTACCATACATCTCTGAAAAGTGGCAGGAGCATTGCATAGCCAAAATGGCATGCGACGGTAAGCATAGGTGCCATAGGGGCACGTGAATGTGGTCTTTTCCTGATCCTCCAGTGTAATGGGGATCTGGAAATACCCAGAAAAGCCATCAAGAAAGCTGTAAAACTGCTGGCCTGCTAACCGCTCCAACATCTGGTCAATGAAAGGAAGGGGAAAGTGATCCTTCCGGGTCGCATCGTTAAGTTTCCTATAGTCGATGCAAACTCGCCACCCCGTGACCGTGCGAGAAGGAATGAGCTCATTTTTCTCATTCGTAATAACTGTCATACCTCCTTTTTTAGGGACGACCAGAGTGGGGCTCACCCATGATGAATCCGAGATAGGATAAATCAAGCCCGCATCCATCAACTTCAACACCTCCTTCTTCACAACCTCTTGCATATTAGGATTTAAACGTCTTTGAGGTTGGACTGCCAGCTTATACTCATCTTCCATGAGTATCCTATGTGTGCAATAAGCAGGGCTAATGCCTTGGATATCGAAGAGTCTCCAATCAATAGCACTCTTATACAATCTCAACACACATAACAGTCTCTTCTTCTCCTCCTTATTCAACCTAGATGAAATAACAACAGGTAGAGTGGAATCCTCTCCTAAAAATGTGTACTCTAAGTGGGAGGGTAAAACCTTAAGCTCAAGGGTAGGTGGTGACTCAACAAAAGGTTTCTTACTCTCCTCCCTCAACTCATTAATCTCTAGCACCTCAGAAATAACCGACACACCCTCATCAACCATCTCAGACTCCTCCTCACTCCTCTCAACTACCAAATCAGCCCCACACACGTACTCAAGGCACCTATCTACGTGTGACATGAAAGAGTTTATGAAGTAGAATGAATGACATGGGTCACTAAAGTCATCTTGATCACAGGGATGCCTCATAGACTTCACAACCTCGAATGTGACAGTCTCATCACCCACTCTAAGAGTAAGCTTCCCATCAAACACATCAATGATGGCCTTAGAGGTCCTTAAGAAAAGAAGGCCTAGAATGATAGGCACACTCTCATCGGCCTCCATGTCAAGGATCACAAAATCCACGGGGAACACAAATTTGTCCACCTTCACCAACAAGTTCTCAACAATACCCCGTGGACACTTGACCGTCCGGTCAGCAAGGGACAACGTCATGCGCGTAGGCATAAGTTCACCAAGTGCTAACTTCTAATACAAAGAATAGGGTATCAAGTTGATGCTAGCACCTGAATCTGCCAACACGTGCCTCTGAGTGTCACTACCAAACAGCCATGGAATTGTAAAGATCCCAGGGTCTGTCAACTTCTCCGGTAGCTTGTTCATAATCACCACAGAACAGCCCCCGCTCAATGGAACATTAGAAAGTTCCCCTAGCCGATCCTTGCTCTTCAACAAATCCTTAAGGAATTTAGCATACTTGGGCATATGCAGAAGAGCCTCGATGAATGGAAGATTGATCTTCAACTGTTTGAACATGTCAAGAAAGTGACCATACTCTTTAGCATGCTTTTGGTGAGCTAAGCGAGCAGGGTATGGTAGTCGTAAATGATCAATCTTAGGACTCGGCCTAACCTCAACCGGTTTTTATCAACCGGGACTACTATAGGAGACTCACTGGTCGGTACTGTACTTGCTTGGACTGGCCTCATGTGCACCCCCCAGAATTCTCCATCTCAATCTCTTCATTCACCGGTTCTTCTTCCTCTAGCTCAACCGGTGGCTCTACACTCACACCCCCTCGACCACTCCTAGTGGTTACTGCTTTCACATGAGCATTTGGATTAGGCTGTGTGCTGCCCGAAAATTAGCCCTAGGCCCTCTCATCCAAACGCGTGGCAATGTCCCCAACTGATCTTTGAAGATCAAGGAAAGCAGATTGTTAGTTTTTTCAGAAGAATGCCATGCTCAGCCAGGGTTTTCTGAGTATTGGCATCCTTAGCAACCAACTGGGTAAGTAACTCCTATATCTTACTCATGCTACCGCCGCCACCACCACTGCTACTACTACTATCCACCCCCGGTGTATGACTCAGATGACTAACCGAAGAATGACCCTGCCCCCGGTGTATGACTTGGATGACTTGGAAACCAGGGGGATGACCGGAAGAGCGCCAATTAAAATTTGGGTGGTTTCTCCAATTTTGATTATAGGAGTTATTGAAAGGGTTCGTGCTACCCCCACCTTGACCCCCCAAATAGTCAACATGCTCCTGTTTGACCACCAAACACTCAGATGTGGCATGGCCACCACTACAGATCTCACACCTGTCTACCTTCATCTTCAACTCCTTCACATCCCTCGACAAGGCCTCGAGAGCAGCTGCCACACTAGTATCCACATTAACGTGGTGAACTCCTCTCGTGGAAGAGGATGAACTAGAAATAGGATTTGAATTCCTATTAGTAGACCTCTGCTCATAGTCAGCCTAAGCAAAACTCTCAAACATATCGTTGCTCTCAGCAACATCCCTTTTACCTATACGATGACCACCCGCTGACACACCCCGAGTCGGCGGGCTGGATCGACTTTCCGGCCGGGCGGAAGGTTCCCGGGGCGTGATATCGTTGTGATAATCGGATTGATCGCATGGTTTACACGGCAGATGATATATAATGAGAAATGCTAACAAGACATATGATGTAGAATTACAAAGTTAAATTACAATGTTATGTTTATAATTTAACTAAGTAAATCTATCCCAAAAGAATCATTGAGTTCCTATCTTGTATCTGCACAAGATTTACAAAAGATGATTCATTGTTTGTCATTCAAAAGTATGATCAACACAAAATGCAGCTAGGTCTTCTAAAACTCCACTAGCTATGTCCCTGATGTCTGGTGACTAAACCTGTTCGTCACCTGAGGAAAACAAGCATTTAAACAAAGTCAACACTAGGTTGGCGAGTTCATAAGTTTGACAATTGAAAACCATTGATTTATTGTCATTCATGTTCACAATGATACACACAAGTCTTGTTTAGGAATGTTTGATTTGTCACTCATCATGTCCTCTCCTTAGTTATACTTACAAATAGTAATCCTATCAGTTATGCTTATATATAGGGCATATGTAGGGGAACAAGCCCCAGCCAACATCCCACCACATAACTGACAGAACTCCACACCACTTGTAACACAACTATGGATACCCATTTCATTTCACCCATGAATCCCCAAGTATGATTATCCCAACATTTGTAAAAGAAACTTAATCGTCTCTGTTAGCTATTCCTTACGGAATAGCCCGGCGTGTAAGATATCCCATTATGTGAAAAAGAGATGTAATGATCTATGTTAGCTATTCCTTACGGATTAGCCCGACGTGTAAGATATCCTCCTCGATATCTATAGCAAAACTTAATAGTTTTAGTAGCTAATCATTTCTGATTAGCCCGGAGTGTAAGATATCCCCCAAAGATACCTAGAGCGAGACTAAATAGTCTCTGTGACTGTCAGTATTGACCAGTCCGGTCTGTAAGATATCCTCCCCATGATATCTCTTTGAATGAAAACTCAGATCCTTTAGGTATGTAGTTTCTAACTGGTTAGGTGTGTAAGGTATCCTCCCCATGATACCTAGATTGAGACATAGTAGTCCCAGTGGTTGTCATTTCTGACCAACCCGGTGTGTAAGATATCATCCTCGATATCTATTTGAATAAATAGGCTCCCGAAACCCTTGGTGCGTAAATCATTAAAATGTTATCATATGCCATGCTCGATTCGTTCCTAATGAATCGGGTCAACTTCATTTATATGAAAATGAAGTTATAACTCTTTTGGCATGATGTTTATTATGAATGATGTAAGCATTATGATTGTTTAAATAATTTAACCAAGTATCCTAGGCTTACTACTATAGGATCCCCAAAACCCTATTCCAAAGTGATTTATTTCAACCTGCTGATTAGTAGTTAATGTTTAGTGTACTCAGTGATGATCACAATAGTGATCCCTATGTTATGAGTTCTCATGTTTCAACCATGCGTGCTAAGATCTTGTCTTAGTACTAGTGTTTGCATGTGTAGGGAATGACATCCCAGAAGTATGTTATCTGATATCCTCCTCGATATCACAAGTAATGGTCTCAACTATTATCTCTACGTTGTGTGGTCTTATTGACTTTAACATAGTGTTGAAGAACTTGTCTTAGTACACGATGTTAGTAATGTGTGAATGATCTTATTATCATGAAGTTATGTTATTACGAATATCATTCTTGTTGTTTGTAATTGTTATGAGCATGTTACCACTAGATTATTTCATTGCTCATTCGTGTAGGAATAATAAGACGCTATAAGATATAATCTTACAAATAGTATTATTCTATTGTGTTGATAAGTCATAAGACTATGTTAGCATGTATCCTCCTAGCTATCTCAGATATGATGATGATCAGACAAGCAAGCATGCAATGATAAACGATAACAAGGACAAACAATATTATCTAAATTACTGTAAAATCAGTATGTTATATCAAAACTTTTAAATAAATAAAAGCTTTAAGCATGTTTCTCAGCCCCAAACTTTGAAATCAGTTAAGATTAGAAAAGGGGCATATGAACTCACCTTCTTGTTGAAGTGGTTGACTTAGCTTAAACAAGAAATGAACACTCTCTTTGTTGAATTTGTTGTGTATTCACTATCCTGTATTGATTTCATGTCGTTGTAACCTATAAGTACAAATTGTAGAAATTTGTGTGCGTGTATGTGTTAGCCCTAAAGTTGGCTAACACTTGTTAGGCTTGGACATCATTCGGCCTCGTTTGCTAGTTATTGAGTGTATTAGCCTTACCCCACTTGGGTTAAAGTCAACACACTTTGTTATTGATTTTTATATCCCACTTTATGCGAACCTTGTCATGACATGTAACTTTCCAATTATCTTAATTTATAAATATCAGTTAGGTTTATGGTTTAAGACCACCCATGTGGTCCTTGTTAACTTGAATTGGTCATTACATATCGAATAACCAAACAACAATAGTTCTTGAAATCTTAATGGTTTAAGTTTTATGAAATACATTTACTCAAAATTCTACCACCTTTGTAGTATTTTAGAAAACCATGCATGACATTCATGCAATTGATTTATGTTCTTGTTTACATTTGAAGTCAAGTGGACCAAATACCATTACGTGGGCCGAATAAGTTGTTATTGGGCTAAGATAGTCTCATGGCCCAATCTAATTGTGTGGGCCGATTGAGGTTGAGCCTTGGCTACTTTCATGAGGTGGCTTAAACCGATTGGGCCTGAAACATTCTCATGGGCCGCATGAATTTACTATGGACTGCTTAGAAACAATTGTTTAATTGAGGTGGTGGCTAGTTCAATCAACATGGGGCTAGGATGGGGGTTTAATCCGGTCAAAGATGATGTTTCCAATTTCTAGCGAACCTTGGGTTCGTGTGAGGTAAAGGTTCAGCAGCCACCCTTCATCAACATGAGGGTTCGCCTATTAAAAGTTCGGTGGATGCGGGTGCTCAGTTCCAAGGTTCGTAGCATGGTATAGGTTCGTTACCCTTGGTTTCTGACAACCTATAGGTTCGCAGGAATGGAGAGGTTCGGCTCCAAGATAGTTCGGCAGTGCTAGGTTCGGTGGTCTCGAATGGTTCGGCTAGTGGTCACAGGTTCGTCTGATGTTGAAAGTTCGGCTGGTCCAGCTTGACCGGAAGGGTTCGTAGTCACATAATGCTAGGTTCAGCCAACATGGGTTCGTGAGTAGAAGGTTCGGCCATGCAAACATCGTCCCTTTCAGCCGAGGTTCGCCTAACCTGGATCCCCCACGAACCTGAACCTGCAACATCATCATCTTCATCAAATCTAGGCTGCTTCAGGTCTTTCCCATGGTAATGGTATGCTCTAACGAGTTCCCGCGAGTGTAGGGTGCGTGGGAAGTGGGTTAGAACCTGGTAGGGTCGATAGGTTGATCTAAGGTTGAGAAAACCCTATTTTTCGTGGGTTTCAAGCATCATTACCTCGGATTTGGCTGGATAAAACTTGAGATCAGTTTTACTACTAGGTAGAGGAAGTTTGTGGCTATGTGTGGACACCAAGAACGTTGAACGATTTCGTCAAGAAACGACCAAGACACGAGGATTTGAAGCTTGTTTTTCTAGAGAGAGAGGAAAACAAGAGTGTGATTGTAGAGAGAGTAGGATGATAGAAACGAGTTGAAAGCCTCATTTAGGCTTTAAATACCCTGAGGGTATTCGGGTTCGTTTCGTTTGCTCGGTTTTGCGTCTCCGTTGCGTTTCCGGAACGTAACACGCGTTATTTACGTGTTTTAAATAGTTAATTCCCCATGAATTGTTTTTGATGAGTTTCAAAATTGTAAAATATAATTATTATGTGTCCTTTATGTTACTGTTTCGTTCGAGATTAATCGTTAATCTTTCTCGTTTCGTCAGAAAACGTCACTTACGCGCGTTTTCGTACAGAGCGCTAACTGTACGAACACGATCGTACGTTTCACTTTCTGATTTGGTTTTCTACTTCTCAGTTATCGTTCAGAATATTAAACCCACAGATATGTTTGTGTGAATCGTCAGCCACGAAAACACACTATCAGTTTATTATTCTGAACAACACTGCATTTACATTTTGAATTGTGTTTCCTCACTGACGGACTCACCTAAACTTCCTGTTTACACATTGTTTTCGTACAGAGTTATCGGCCATCTGATTCCAGTGATCTATGGATATCAGATCGCAACCGACATGTTCTTGATGTTTACTTGTACAATGTTGTTTTTCTTGATTCGTTGTATTAATTCTACTTAGGTTTTCACCTAAATACATACAACTTTGGTTTATCATGAGTTGTTGTACTTACGGTATTTAAGTTTTCACATAAATATGTACAACTGTTTCTTGTATTTCTGAATTTTGTTATCACAAACACTGTTTGCATCTTGTATTCACACACCATGAATAGTGAAAGTACAAACAGCGTACGGGCTTGCCGAACGATGAGGTACTGGATGTCACAGTCTCCCATTATTAAAGAAATTTCGTCCCGAAATTTAAACGTTACTGTTGGGTCCTACTTTTTCTTTTATAGGTGGAGATGTTTTGATATTGAGTGTTTCTCATGTTCTCAAGTTTGCACGGAGTTGCGTTTAGGGTTTCATCAAGTCTTTTTGATGTGATACGGATTCGTTTTCAGTCTCTCGAATGCACGATCCATAATGTTCGAGGTTCCTCGAAAGGATGATGTTGTTGTGTAACCTAGTCCCTCTCAATGAGTCTAGGCTTTTGTGTATAGTTATGTAATGAGTAAACTAGATTTCATTGTTCCTGTCAATTCAAGAACATCTAGTCTATTGCAAGTGTGAGGTAGCTTGGTATCATACTCAATAGTTGTTTGTGTACACTCCCATCGTGGTATCTCGAGTTGTTCCAACCACTTCATGGTTCTTAGTATTCACTAGGTTTCTTGTAATCGCGTGTTATTTTTTGTCAGAAGGAACCTCTCATTCCTCCCCTTGTTGAAATGAATCCATATATTGTCCGGTAGAACAAAATTAATGAATCTAATCGTGAGTGTTTGTACTCCAGAAATGCGATTTATGAACACATCTCTGTTGTTCACTAGGAATGACATGAAGAAAGTTCTATTGGATCAGATGACTCCACCCTTATCAAAGGTAAAGCATCCGTTCTGGTGATAGTGTTGACACTATTTGTGTCCCTTGATTTGAATTCCATGGTAAGTGTTTGTTCACTAAAGGTAGGTGAACAGTAAGTTCATGTCATTTAGTGTAAGAGATATTCGAGTGTTGCCCCAAATGTGAGTAAGTTATAAACTAACTTTAAAGAGGCAAGCGATAATCTATGCTAGTATTAAATAATACAACTGCAAAGATTTTAAATAGTAAGCGTACCAGTGTTGGTGTCTGTGTCCTGGCGTGCAGCAGCCGTCCCTATCTAAAATGCACATCCTCTTGGTGCTTGCCCTCTCGGTAGCACCCTTTTTGGACAGTTCTTCGCGTAATGTCCTGATTCCCCGTAGGTGTAACAAGAAATGCGATCATTTTGTACAGCGGTCTGTGCCACTGCTTGATTAGCCTTGTGCTGGGCTGCTTGGTTCTTGCAAAATTTGGACCAATGTCCCATTTTTCCACAATAAGTACATTGTCTGCACCCTGTGTCAGGTTGATGATGATAGTTGCACTTATTGCAGAATGGAGCCGTGCCAGAATAAGGCTTGTGGGTCAGTTGTGGTTGTGTGGGCACTGCTTGTTTTGTAGTGGTGGTCGTTGCGAAATTCTTAACAACCTTTCGTTTCTTGGTGGGGTGTTGTTCTTCAGTAATCCCATACTCTCTCTTGAGTACACCAGAGGCAACCATCACATCAGTTAGTGTAGCTGACAGTGTGACAGCCATCTCTAGTGTGGTTGGGTGTGCGGCAATCACATGCCCTTGAATGCAAGGCGGTAGTCCACCGACATACCGTTCAATCCTTTTCTCTAGTGTGGGCACTATATCCGGTGCCAGTGTTACTAGTTCATGAAATCTGGTGGTGAATGCCAGATGTTCAACTCCCACCATCAAGTGGTTCAGTAGTTCCCCTCAACAGACTCTTGAAATCCTCCCAAGGCATCGCCAATGCTTCATCTCTCCCTCTGGTGTGAACCTGGCATTCCACCAGGTTAGTGCTCATTTCTCAAACAATCCCGCAACATATCTCACTCGGTGTTGATCAGGACAACCGCTTATGTCGAGGGTGGTCTTCATTTTGTCGATCCACTGGATCAAGCCAACAGCCCCCTCATTGCCCCTGAATATTGGTGGCTTGCATCCTACAAAATTCTTGTAGGAGTAGTCCTGTTGGTGTTTGGTGTTGCCACTGTCTTCCCCAGATGAGTTGCCAGTGTTTTTGCCATTCTGGCTGTTGATCATGTTCATCATATCAGGGATCACATCCCTCAGTTGGCTAGTCAGTAGAGTGGCTAAAGCAATAGTAGCCGGATCCAACTCGTGAAAAGGTGGTGGCTGTGGAGGTGGAATTTGTGGAGGAGGAGGTGGAGGTAGTTGTGTAGGAGAGTAAGACGGTGATGGTGTAGATGAATGCGGAGCTAAGTCTTATGGTGGTGGCAATAGAGGTGGTTGTCTTCTTGGCGGCATTCTGATCATAACCGAAAGAAAATTGGTTAGTGCAGTGATCAGACGCAGAAGACATATGCAAATAGAATCCTATGTTGTATAATCTCTACATGAGGGTCCCTAGGTTATAGTCTAGGCCAAACTATTTAAGTAATATGACCTATATTTCTCTATAAGCATGGCTCTAATACCAATCTGTCACACCCCGAGCCGGCGGGCTAGATCGACTTTCCCGCCAGGCGGAAGGTTCCCGGGGCGTGATATCGTTGTGATAATCGGATAGATCAGATGGTTTACACGGCACATGATATATAATGAGAAATGCTAACATGACATATGATGTAGAATTACAAAGTTAAATTACAATGCTATGTTTATAATTTAACTAAGTAAATCTATCCAAAAAGAATCATTGAGTTCCTATCTTGTATCTGCACAAGATTTACAAAAGATGATTCATTGTTTGTCATTCAAAAGTATGATCAACACAAAATGCAGCTAGGTCTTCTAAAAGTCCACTAGCTATGTCCCTGGTGTCCGGTGACTAAACCTGTTCGTCACCTGAGGAAAACATGCATTTAAACAAAGTCACCACTAGGTTGGTGAGTTCATAACTTTGACAATTGAAAACCATTGATTTATTGTCATTCATGTTCACAATGATACACACAAGTCTTGTTTAGGAATGTTTGATTTGTCACTCATCATGTCCTCTCCATAGTTAAACTTACAAATAGTAATCCTATCAGTTATGCTTATATAGGGCATATGTAGGGGAACAAGCCCCAGCCAACATCCCACCACATAACTGACAGAACTCCACACCACTTGTAACACAACTATGGATACCCATTTCATTTCACCCATGAATCCCCAAGTATGATTATCCCAACATTTGTAAAAGAACCTTAATCGTCTCTGTTAGCTATTCCTTACGGAATAGCCCGCGTGATATAGTCCGTGTGGTATTCGGGTTCGTTTCGGTCGCTCGGTTCGCGTTTTCGTCGCGTAACGCGTATTTTACGCGATTTTAAATAGAGGATTATTATTCTCATCATTTTGATGAGTTTCAAAATTGTAAAAATGTTAAATAATATATATTTAATTATTTTTACTCTTCGTGTGTTGACAGATTGTTAAACAACCGCAATTACGTGTATACCCGAAATCGCGTACGTTTTTCGATCGTATTAAATGTTCAAAGCAGTTTAATCATAATTATAAGTTCAACATTCGTATCATTATGGATCGTCGCCCATAACTATACTCAGTCTCGCTTACGTATTACGACTTTTGTTTAATTAATTGTCATAATATTCGTCTCAACACTACGCACTAACACTATCCCATTACACCGAACGCAGTATATGTATAGGGCATACCCCAGATTCCAGCTACCAGCCGTACCTGACGCCGTCCCACCACTGTTTCGATATAATACGATACCGTTCTTGCCTAGCGAACTCGACTGTAAATAAATAATACATACTTGTTCCTAAATAATAAAGATCCTAACACACAAACACATTACGAACACATGAATCACATTGACTGATTTGATATGAAAACACATTTGTTCTAACACTGTTTACGACTACCATGACTAAATGTACAAATGTTACAGTCTCCCCTAGTTAAGGGAATTTCGTCCCGAAATTAACTAGCCGAAGGTACTGTTAAAAGATGAGGGTACTTAAGCTTCATCTGGTCTTCACGTTCCCAGGTGAACTCGGCACCGCGTTTGCCCTCCCATCATACCTTTACGATCGGGATACGGCTGCGTTTAAGTTTCTTGACTCCATGATCCATGATCTCAACCGGACGTTCTATGAATTGCATGTTGTTTTGAATCTGAATGTCTTCCAGTGGAATCTGAACATCATGATCTGCCAAGCATTTCTTAAGATTTGATGCATGAAAAGTATCGTGAACATTGCTTAGCTCCACTGGAAGTTTGAGTTTGTAGGCTACGGGACCAATCCTTTCCAAGATCTCAAAAGGTCCAATGTACCTTGGTGCAAGTTTCCCTTTCTTCCCGAATCGGACAACGCCTTTCCAGGGAGAAACTTTAAGTAAGACTCTGTCTCCGACTTGAAATTCAAGCGGTTTCCGACGTCGATCAGCATAACTCTTCTGCCGATCTCGTGCGGCCTTAAGCCTTGATTGAATGATTGTGATTTTGTCTGATGTTTCTGGAATAAGTTCTGGTCCTACGACCTGTGAGTCACCAATCTCGGTCCAACAGACCGGTGATCGGCACTTCCTACCATACAACGCTTCGAATGGTGCACATTGAATGCTTGTATGATAGCTATTGTTGTATGAAAACTCAATGAGTGGAAGATGAGTGTCCCAACTCCCACCAAAGTCAATCACACAAGAACGTAGCATGTCCTCGAGTGTTTGGATAGTCCTTTTGCTTTGACCATCGGTTTGGGGATGATACGCCATGCTAAGATTAACACGAGTTCCCAAAGCCTTTTGCAATGATTGCCAAAAGCGAGAAGTAAAACGACTATCACGATCAGATATGATTGATGTTGGAGTACCATGACGCGCAATGATTTCGTTGATGTACAATGTAGCTAACTTCTCCATTTTGTAATCCTCTCGGATCGGGAGAAAATGAGCAGATTTGGTGAGTCGATCAACGATCACCCAAATCGAATCGTAACCTCGCGGAGTTCTCGGCAACTTGGTTATGAAATCCATGGAAATTTGTTCCCATTTCCATTGAGGAATTTCAGGTTGCTGCAGAAGTCCCGAAGGCTTTTGATGTTCTGCTTTGACTTTTGAACATGTACGACATTTTCCCACGTACAGTGCTGTGTCTTCCTTCATTCCTGGCCACCAGTAAAATGCCCGCAAGTCTTGGTACATCTTATCTGTTCCAGGATGAACTGAGTATCGCGACTTATGAGCCTCATCACAGATGAGCGTGCGCAATTCTTCTGACTTTGGAATCTAGATGCGGCCGTTGAGATATAACACCCCGTCAGATCGAGGTTCCAGTTTCTTCTCAATTCCGCAATCTAAGTCTGCCTTAAGCTGATTGTCTGTTACTACTTGTTGTTATGCAATACGAATCAAATCTTTCAAGTTTGGCTGTGTGTTGATCTCCATGGCTCTGACACGAATTGGTTTGACAGGTTCCTTACGACTAAGAGTATCCGCTACCACATTGGCTTTACCCGGGTGGTAACGAATCTCACAGTCGTAATCAGTTAGAAGCTCAACCCAACACCGTTGTCTCATGTTGAGTTCTTTCTGATTAAGGATGTGTTGCAGGCTCTTGTGGTCTATACAGATGACACATTTAGAAGCATACAGGTAGTGTCTCCAAATCTTCAATGCAAAGACCACAGCCCCTAATTCAAGGTCATGAGTAGTATAATTCTTCTCGTGAACCTTAAGTTGTCTTGAAGCATATGCAATCACCTTGTCCCGCTGCATAAGTACACAACCGAGACCGAGGTTTGAAGCATCGCAGTAGACAATGAAATCATCACTGCCTTCTGGAAGACTAAGGATAGGGGACTTGCATAACTTCTGTTTAAGAAGTTGAAATGCCTCTTCTTGCTTCTGTCCCCATATGAACGCTTGACTTTTCTAGGTTAATGTAGTAAGTGGCAAGGCGATCTTTGAAAAGTTCGCAATGAACCTTCTGTAATAGCCTGCCAATCCCAAAATGAACGAATCTCTGTTGGAGTAGATGGGGTAGTCCAGTTCTTAATCGCCTCAATCTTTGCTAGATCTACATGTATCCCATCTTTGTTTATGACATGTCCTAAGAAGTGAACTTCTTTTAGCCAAAATTCACATTTTGAGAATTTAGCATAAAGCTGTTCAGCTCTTAGTAATTCTAAGACTTTCTTCAAATGATCTTCATGCTCTTGCTCTGTCTTGGAATAGATCAGTATATCATCAATAAAGACAATAACAAACTGATTTAAGTAAGGTCTGCAGACTCGATTCATCAAATCCATGAACACTGTAGGTGCATTGGTCAGTCCAAATGGCATAACCACGAACTCGTAGTGTCCATATCGAGTCCTAAACGCAGTCTTTGGTATATCCTCATCAGTTACTCGCAATTGATGATACCCGGATCGTAAATCAATCTTAGAGAAGCAAGTTGCTCCCTGTAATTGATCAAACAGATCATCAATCCTGGGCAGAGGATATCTATTCTTGATTGTCAACTTTTTTAGCTCACGATAGTCGATGCACATACGAAATGAACCATCTTTCTTCTTGACAAAGAGAACCGAAGCTCCCCATGGAGAGAAACTCGGTCTTATGAAGCCTTTGTCTAGAAGTTCTTGGAGTTGACTAGACAGTTCTTGCATCTCAGACGGTGCTAATTGATACGGTGACTTCGCCACTGGGTTTGATCCAGGGACGAGATCGATTCTAAACTCCACTTGCCGGATCGGTGGTAATCCAGGAAAGTCTTCTGGAAACACGTCAGGATAATCTATGATAACTGGAACGTCTCCAACTGTTTTCTTTTTGGGTTTCTTCTCTACCACGTGAGCCAAGAATGCATAATACTTCTTCCTCAGGTACTTCCTAGCCTTGATGCACGACACAATCTTCAATCCGCAGTAGGGTTTCTCGCCATAGATTCTCATCATTTCGCCGGACGGTAAAGGAATCCGAATAAGTTTCTCCGAACATACAATTTCGGCATTGTTTTTGGATAACCAATCCATTCCTATCACAACTTCGAAACTTCCGAGTGTCATAGGAATAAGATCGATGAGGAAAAGATGGTCGTTTAATCTTAATTCACAACCATGTATTATAGAATCTACAAGTAGGGTTTTACCATCAGCTACTTCTACGGTATAAGGAGCAGTAAGCATAGATGGTTGTATGTTAAACAAAGAAGCAGTATGAGCAGAGATAAAGCTTTTATCAGCACCAGTATCAAATATGATAGAAACATAATGACCATTAAGGAGAAATGTACCCGTGACAACTGCTGGCTCCTCGCGTGCTTCGGCAGCTCCGATAATAAAGGCACGAGCAGTAGCAGTGTTGTTGTTGAGTTTTGGACACTGGTTTCTGAAGTGTCCCTCTGCTCCACAATTATAACAGACCCTTCCACCAGTAGCTGTAGAAGTTGTGGCAGCAGTTGTTGCAGCAGCAAGATGTGCAGATCGGCATGTAGCTGCCAAGTGTCCCATCCGCCCACACTTGAGACACTTTTTGCATGGGGTACTTGGTAGATGATGATATTGGCACTTGGTGCAGAGTGGAAACTGGCCAGTATAAGACTTTCTGACTGTTGCAGATTGTGGCACAGCAGTAATGGGTGTGGCATGAGTGGGTGTAGCTACTATCAGGGCTGCAAAGTTCTTGATGGTCTTTTGCTTCTTCTTCTTGTGATGTTGTTGTTCATGCTTCTTGCCTTCATCAATCTGTGCTCTCTTGTACCCCTTTCGGGTGAGCACCCCAGACTTAACGTATTCTTCGGTAAGGCTAGCTCCAAGATGAATCGATGCCTCTAGAGTAGTGGGGTTATTCCCCATCACAGTTCCTCTGATGACTAGAGGTAAGCCTTCGATGTATTTCTCTATCCTGCGGGATAGGGGAGTAACCAGATGTGGCACCAGAATGCACAACTCATGGAAATGAGTTGTATACTTCGCGTTCTCACCACTGTCTTGCACCAGATTCCACATCTCCACCTCAAGTTTCTTCAGCTCATGTCGTGGACAAAACTTATCCACAAGTAATTTCTTGAAATCCTCCCATGGTAAAGCTAATGCGACTTCCCGTCCTCTGGTGTTCTTCTCAGAGTTCCACGAGGTGAGTGCGCCTTTGTGAAAAGCGCTCGAAGCCATATTGACCTTCAGATTTTCAGGACATCCCGTGAAATCAAGAATATCCTCGATGCTCTCCAGCCACTGCAGTAGACCACTAGCTCCTTCGGTACCAGCGTACTTAGGAGGTTTAGCATCATTGAACTGCTTGAAAGTGAAGTTAGCAGTTCCAGTGTTGGTAGCATTTGAGTTATGTGCTGAATCACTAGTACTTCCCCGAAGATTCTGGGTAATATCAGTGACCATGCCCGGAATGACATCTCTCATGTGTATAGCGATGGCTCGGGCAATCTTGTTGATCTAATCGTCGTTGCCACTTGTCGAACCCCCTACGTTAGGATCACGTCGAGGAGGCATTCTACGAATAGAAGCCACAAGTGGGTCAGTAATGAGAAAAGATACAATTGAATTTGCATGATAAAATTAGTAATATATCCATACTACTAGTATTATCATTCAATTGTAATATGAGCATGTACACGTATAAGCAATCAGCTTATTAGCATACTTCTCATGTGAATGTGTATGATGTTCCATGATATCACCCCACCAAACCTACACACTGACACTTTCCCGATATACCGAAGATAGCTTATATATAGGGCATACGAAAGGGTCAAGCAAACTGCCAGCCCAGACGCCATTCCACCACCGCTTTGACATACCACAATCATGTCCTTGCTAGCATTTGGCAACATGTTTGTACTGATTCCCATGTATGTTCCATTGATTAAGAATCCCATGAATCTTTGATCAATTTGAACTATGATTGAATCCATGATTGAATTATGATTATGTTATGTGTGCACCTACTAACAGTTGTTAACATGTAGAACTAAGTCATATGTGTGCTCTACATTTTTCTTGTTAAACTATGTTAGTAAGTACTAATGATGTAATCACTTAAGAATTTCACTTAAGGTTTACATTGAAAGAACGTTCACAACTTGATTGATTCACACACAATGTTTGACTCATCCAAGTTTGAATAGCACAATGATTTGATTCACCAATGTTTGTATCCCAAATGATTCTATCCCATGTGTTTGACTAATGTTTAATGATTCCAGTTGCTCCCGAATCTTTACTTCAAATACGAACGTGGATTCCCCCTGACATACCGAAATAAGCTTATATATAGGGCTAGCTCTCACCGCCCACCACTTACCTCAACACGTCAGCGTTAATCCGCCGTTTGTAATTGAAGCTAAGATCCCAACTCTTGATTGATTATGATTATGAATGTGTAAACCCTGGTTCTTAATTTACTTGAAATTAAAACATTGGGTTTTAGTATGTGTGTCCTAGGTTAGTTAACCTAGGTTCCCAATACTTACAGTATTGAGTATAATGATCTCCTGTGAGAACTTCAACTAAAGAATACTGTTACACAGATTCTATGTTATAAAGTTCCTATGATAATGAATACCTGATAATGACAACATGACAAGGATTTCAAATCAAAGATTCTAAAATTGTAGATCTTGACCTCTGAATTCCTATGATCAACATGACAAGGATTTTAGATCAAAGATACTAAGAATACAGATCTTTGCCTCTAAATTCCTATGATGAACTCTGATTGAGAATTCCAGATCAAGGATACTAAGAATACAGATCCTTGCCTCTGGAATCCTTTAATGAACTCTGTGTGAGAATTTCAGATCAAGGATACTAAGAATACAGATCCTTGCCTCTGAAATCCTTAAATGAATATATGTGAGAAATTTAATTGGGTTTCTAAAATTATAGAATTCCGATTCAAATTCCTTGACTCGATATATAATCTTAGAAGAGTATCCCTAAGATCTTTCAAGCTTAATGTAGACTTAATGCTTCCTTAAGTTACTTAGATCCTAAGTATCCTCAAGCCTATAACACTTAGTCCTATTGGGTAGCTTAGGTTATAGTCTAGGTCAATAAACATTGGGTTTTTCCTAGTTCTCTACAACCTTGGCTCTGATACCAACCTGTCACACCCCCTGTGCCGCATGCGGAACCCACGGCGCGGTGACGTATGAATAGTTGAATCATGCACAAGTATTGAATAAGAACAACCACAATGTATTACTAAGTTTCATAATGTTTAAACAGTTGATTAGTTACAGGCAATCTATCTACCAAAAGAATGACAACTACAGACCCAAAATATAGTTTTCAAAATAAGACTTCAAACAAGACAATTAAACAATCAGGATTTTAGTGTGTTTCTAAATCCATCCTAGCATGTTTCTTCATCTTGTTCTATCTTAAGCGGTCTCCTTAGTTGTCCTTAAAATGTCTTACACCTGATTACCTGAAACACGTGAAAAGTAACTGTCAACTACAGAAGTAGTTGGTGAGAACAATAGGTTTATCGTTTGTAAACATGAATTTGCAGTGTAAAGCATATGTTTAAAGCAATAAATGAATTACATGGATGAGCTACAACCCAAACTAACATCAAGTCTGTCAAACGAGTGTAAACAGTCCAAAGACTGTTTGCACAAAAGCCAGCATATAATCAAGTCCCAAACTACGTTTGGAGTCAGAAAATTAGTCAGCAACATTGATAAAACCATACGTAACCAAAACCTGCAGTTAGCTTATAAAACAAATTTAAAAGCTAACTCCAGAAATTGGTCTGCCCAAATGTGTCCGCTTTCCCTTGTTTGATCACCCAGTACTAACGTTAATGAATATGTAACTTGATGTGTTTATAAGTTTGTTCACAACAGTGGACACCATGCTTTTGAACTTTGCCTTAAAAACCAATGATTTAATGCCTTATTTGATAACATGATTTGAAACCTTGCTGAATACCATGATTTGAATCCTTTGTTTGAAATCCCCATGAAAACCATTATTGAATATCTCGTTTTGAAAACTCCTTGATTGAGTACATAAGATAGTGTCCTTGTATAATAACAAGGTTTATAAAAGATCATTTACGAAAACATGAGCTTATGGTAAAAGAGTTTATAAATCACATTATTTAAAAGTGTTGGTCATTTATAGAACTATTCTAGTAAAACTGACATAAAATAATTCAAGAAAACTTTATAAAACCTCTTTAATAAAAAGTGTTTAACATTTGATAAAATCCTTTGAAACAGTTGAATAGTCTGATGAATTTATACCATGAACCTGTAATGATTGTAGAATAACATACATTTTGTATAATGAATTACCAAAGTAAGGAATATATTTGATCACGTGATCCACCCCAAAACAGTTGGAAAACTAGTAAAAAAGGGGCTAATGTTCTCACCTGTCTGCAGTAGACTCTGAACTATAACAAATAGCAAGTAGCAAACAAAACTTCTAACTGGTTCCTATATCATTGTAATAATACATAAGATATAAGATTTATAATTATAGACTTTGATTCATTGATTAACTTGTGTGATCTTGAAATTGATTAACTCTTGATTACCTGATCTCATGATTAAGAATGTTGTGTGAACTTGAAAGTCATGGTTGAATTACATGATCGAGTGATATTTCATGTAAAATAAATGTCATATCCTTTTATACACAACTTGTGTGCATAAAATGACAAGTGTTTATGATGTTTGATAACCACTGCTCAATATGAAAATGTTTAGATATGTTCAACTGTTTTAGACCCTTGTAATTATGAATTGATCTTGTTATTAGTTTGAGTTATACTTAGCCCATCCAAGATCAATTCATAGTTACCTTACATTGTGGCCCACACAATGGGTCTTGAGTCCATGAAACTAAGATGGCTTAATCAAAAGTTATAGTCCATTTAGCTTAATAATGGGCCAAATGGATGTGGTGTTGGGCCAACAACATGTCCATAGGCCTTGTAAAACGCCAAGGATAATATTGAGCCAATTAGGATCATAGTGGGCCGAATGGGATTGGGTTGGGCCTAAAAGAATTTGGTTGGGCCTACAATGTGTACGTGAGCCATGTAACTTTCCAAGGCGATATTGGACTAATTAAGGATCAAAATGGGCCGACCTAACTCCCTTGGGCTTGGTTTAACCTATGGGGCCGATTACTAGTGGAGTTGGGCCGCATGAAATTGAATTGGGCCGAAAGGGTTATGGGCTGTCAATTTGGGCAGCGAACCTTTGAGGTTGAAGAGTCTAGGTTCGCCGGTCATAAGACACTACCAAGGTTCGGCCAAGGTGACGTAGGATAGGTTCGCTGCATGGCTTCAACATGGTTCGTCTATGGTGGCAAAAGGTTCGGCCTGAAGATCATATAACCAGGGTTCGCCTGGTGGTTCGGAGCTCATCAAAGGTTCGTTTCCCATGTAGAAGGTTCGACATCATTGTAGGGTTCGGCCATATCTCTATGGTTCGCAGCACTAAGGAGGTTCGTGGGATACATGGAGGCTTGATGCAGGTTCGTGAGGACACCTAGGGTTCGGCTGGTACTTCAAAGAACCATGCAGGGTTCGTTAAGGTTCGCCATAGCCCAATGGTTCGGCCGTGAAACCCTAATAGGTTCGGCCCAGCTTCTTCTCAGTCAAGAAGGTTCGCTCGATTCCATGAGCCACACGAACCTGTATTTCGACTCCAACATTACCACCCTGTAACCTCTGGCCTGAGTGGTTTATACTTCGAGGTGTACCAGAAAGGCTTTCGTGGTTTCCGAAGCATATACATGGTTCCTAAAACCGGGTGACACCACTTTCGAACACACACATAACAAAACCCCATTTTTTAGCTTTTTCACTCGATCATACCTCGAGATTCCGTGGGTAAAACTCCATATCCTTTGTACTTCCGTCTAGTACTCGCCGAGGGCTACGCGTGGACACCAAGAACACCCAAATCCGTGGAGAAACGAAGGAGTTACGCGCGTTTGAAGCTCGGTTTTCTAGAGAGAGAGAGGATGGACAAATTTTCTATTGAGAGAAAGGGTTGGCTGCAATTTAATGAGGGAAATGGCCTTCTTTAAGGCTTTTATAGTCCGCGTGGTATTCGGGTTCGTTTCGGTCGCTCGGTTCGCGTTTTCGTCGCGTAACGCGTATTTTACGCGATTTTAAATAGAGGATTATTATTCTCATCATTTTCATGAGTTTCAAAATTGTAAAAATGTAAAATAATATATATTTAATTATTTTTACTCTTCGTGTGTTGACAGATCGTTAAACAACCGCAATTACGTGTATACCCGCAATCGCGTACGTTTTTCGATCGTATTAAATGTTCAAATCAGTTTAATCATAATTATAAGTTCAACATTCGTATCATTATGGATCATCACCCATAACTATACTCAGTCTCGCTTACGTATTACGACTTTTGTTTAATTAATTGTCTTAATATTCGTCTCAACACTACGCACTAACACTATCCCATTACACCGAACGCGTTATATGTATAAGGCATACCCCAGATTCCAGCTACCTGTCGTACCTGACGCCATCCCACCACTGTTTCGATATAATACGATACCGTTCTTGCCTAGCGAACTCGACTGTAAATAAATAATACATACTTGTTCCTAAATAATAAAGATCCTAACACACAAACACATTACGAACACATGAATCACATTGACTGATTTGATATGAAAACACATTTTTTCTAACACTGTTTACAACTACCATGACTAAATGTACAAATGTTACAGGATATCAGATCGCAACCGACATGTTCTTGATGTTTACTTGTACACTGTTTTTTTTCTTGATTCGTTGTATTAATTCTACTTAGGTTTTCACCTAAATACATACAACTTTGGTTTATCATGTGTTGTTGTACTTACGGTATTTAAGTTTTAACATAAATACGTAAAACTGTTTCTTGTATTTCTGAATTTTGTTAACACATTCACACACCATGAATAGTGAAAGTACACACACCGTACGGGCTTGCCAGACGATGAGGTACTGGATGTCACACCCGCAGAAGTGTCAAAACGAGCCCGAGTCTCATAAGTGAGACCATTGTAGAATTTCTCTACAAGTGCCCAATCAGAGAGACCATGCTAGGAGCATCTGCTAAGCAAATTCTGGAATCTCTCCCAAGCAAGGTAGTATGGCTCATCGGGTGCCATACGGAAAGAGTGGATCTCATCACGAAGGCGGGCTACTTTGGCAGGTGGAAAGTACTTCTTAAGGAAAGCATCCCTAAGACTGCCCCATGTGGTGAAAGATTAGGGTGTATGCGAGTCGAGCCAAGTGGCTGCTCTACCCACAAGTGAAAAGGGAAATAGGTGCAAAAAAATAGCATCTTGAGTGGCACCTTGAAGATTGAAGGTACCGCAGATGCGAGTGAGGCGAGCTATATGTGCTGGAGCATCCTCATCATCCCGGCCATTATACAGAGAGTTATTAATGGCTGTCATAATGTACGAGGGAATCTTCCACGAATTTTCATTCGTAAGGTTTGACACAGTGATGGGATTATTAAGTCCCGTGAAACCCTCAGTGGACTGCTGGTGAACAGTGCGACGGTTTGCCATTTGTGGAACAAAGTGCAAACGAGGACTAGAATGAGTAGAAGAATCAGAAGAGGACGGTGGTGTGTGCTCAGAAAAGTCAGCAGAAATAGGAGTAGAAGAACTTACCTCGCTCGTAAACCCTTCAGAAAAGTCTCGTGAATCGCTCCTTGAAGGCAATGAAAGCTCAGGTGGCGGTCCATGTGAACGTAGGTGTGGCATACACTACCAACCTGCAAACAAATAAAAGTAAATCAAAAAGAAATAATATAAAACTAAATAAAACTAAAACTAAAAGCAAATATGCACAGATAAGACACAAGAACTAAACTGCACAATCGACTAAGAAGTCCCCGGCAACGGCGCCAAAAACATGATGTGTGCAAAGTAGTTTAACTAAAACTAATAAAAATTAAGACTAACCTAGACACTAAGTAATACTCTAGAATCTCTAAACTAAACTACTAAAAGGCAAGTGAACCTATCAAAAGTAGTACAGAAAAGTAAGTCCGGATATCGAACCCACAGACTTCTATAGAAAATGCAAAACAGACTCAAGGACATATCTATAAAAATTTACTTGATTTAAAAGATTTGTTTGAAGGGGGGATTTTGTCACTACTTAATTAAACTAAATTGATAACTTAGAAAAACCGGATTAAGACTCAATAAGGAAAATTCAACAAAAAGTCACGAATGATGAAATGACTACCTAGGGTTTACTCTATACATGTCTAATGTGTTTTAGATTGATTATTGAACTTATTGTGGAACCGGGATCTTTGTATTTTAACTTATTAACAAATTAGAGTATCTTTAACCTTTCTCAAAGATTTCAACTAAAGTGTCTATAAGTCTTTTAAGTACCGGTTTAGGTTAATTACTCTCACAAGTTAACCAACCCATCAATGATATATCCTAAAGACTATCTATCTCACGGAAATGAAAATCTCAATACATAAACATGCAAGGGATAATAAGGAGAATCGTCTTGGATTTAGCATACAAGAGTATGTTCAATTGACCTAATCCTAGCTTTTCACAAAGACTTTAACTAGTTGTTGAACACTCAAGACATACTAACAAAACCCTCACCTCACGGCTTTTGAGTTTGGTTAAACATTTAATTTATTTGCGACCTCATCATCATTCCTATGAATCACTACGTCTAGTAATCCATCCACAAATCAAGAATACCAAGTAATTGACCTAGCATGCACCTATTATACGAAAGACATTCGCCAAAGCACACGAAGAATCGATAAATCAAATCACAAAAAATATAAACATTCATACACATCCAAGAATCCAAACCAAATCTTTATATCATTGAAAAAACACAAACTTGTTCCACAATCAATCAATACAATCATTAAACATGCATATTATAAAACCCTAGGTGGTCTAAAAGGTTTAGCCACAAATCATCACGAATAAACATAAAGAAATAGTGTATAAACCAATACTAAACATCATTCAAATGTATAGTACAAGTAAGAAACCGAAACCGATCGTTGTACACCCTTCGAATCTTGATCCTAGGGCTTCCGAATGATAGATGTTGCCTTACTTGTCGTTTCCAGCTTCTTGGTCGCCTCCTAAAGTCGTCTCCAATCGACAGTAACCCTATAAAATAAGTCCCCAGCCTTTTTTATTTGTCAAACTCGAATTTCTGAAATTTGCACCTCGTCGCGCTACGCAACGATCAACTTGAAACCCCTCGCTCTACGCGAGGGTACCCGCTACCCAACAAAACAATCGGGTCAACCCATCATCATTAAAAAGGGCAAACATGTAATTTCGACCTGTCGCGCTACGCGACATGGTTTTAGAAGACCTTCGTGTGATGCGAGGACACCCAGATTCCAGCTTTTGTCTTCTTTTGTCTTCAGGTCCGTTCTCGTCCACCCGGAAGCTCGTTTTCTTGATCTTTTGTGCCATAATAACACGTTTATAACCTGCAAGCATCAAATTATGAAAATGTGAAGAACAAGCATAAATCGACTCTAAAACGAATAAAACTGTACAGAAACTCAATAGAAACAAATGGAAAACAGATGTGTTTAACAACACATCACATACTCACAAACACAGACAAACCTGCAATATATACAAGGTACAAACGAACACAGCCGAACCATCAGGTTCGCCACACGAACCCTCAAGTTCGCTGGACGAACCTTTACACTACAAAAAAATAGGTTCGGCAAACCTATACAATCTATGCCTAAGTTCGTGGGCCAGACGAACCTAGCAAAAACCTAAGTTAAAATACATACTTTTGAAAGAAAACTATTACAAAATGACCTAACAAAATCCCTCTTAATAGTTGCTTCAAAATCTTCAAAATCTTGATCTTCAACCTTCAATCTGAGTCCCACTCGACGATTGATCATTACAAACATTATCTTCAGCACGTATGATCACAGACGTTAGAATCTTTGATAAACGTTCAGCTTCAACCTTTGCATCTCTATCATCAATTTCTTTTTGCAATGCCATGAGCTCAACATACAAATAGTTCACATCTTCCCAGTCACATCCAGAATGAATCCCTAACTTATAACACATCCTTGCAATAGTCTGAAATTGCAAATCCATATCTTTATAACTCACCCCCACATCATGATATCCTTCCTTTACATAAATTTCAACTTCATTGAGAATATCAACATCTTGGTTTGAACAATTCACCAACCAAACAGGATCAAGCAGTCTTATAACCCTCCATTTTTCATCTTCTTTCAATAGAATAACTACTTCAGAATACCTTTCATCATAGAACCAAAACTTGAAATAATAATTCCAGTTTTGTTCTATCTTCCTCAATCTTGGTCTTGAATAAACTTTTGGCTTAGGATAAACATAGGAATTATGCTTCAGCAGTGTAAACTGAGGAACCAACCAATTCCATCCTTTCTTTGCTTCCTTCTTCATTAAAGTCTCAAATCTTACATTATGCTCAGTCTGAATAGGCTTGATCATTATTAATCTTGAGAGCTGCATGCATTTAAATGATGGTAAAGATATAAGATCGTATGCTTTTCCAAAATACTGACAGCCATCTGTTCTCTTCACCACATAACATCCTCTATTCTTCAAAACTCCAGGAATGTTGTGGAAATATCCATAACTCACAATCCTTCCACGCATTTTGGATTTAGATCCAACCTTGAAGCTTGAAAATTGTCTTGAATGATTGTCTTGAACTGATTCATCATATGTTTCAACCATCAGTCTAAAAATCATCAAATGATCAATGATATACTTTTGTTCTTCTTGATTATTTCTCCAAACATCCATACGCGTCTTGATCTTCGATGTATCGCTTGATGTACTTTGAAATTTCTTATGAACTTCAATATCAAAAATTTTCTTCAAAGTTTTCAAATTATACAAATTTTCATCACAAGATCCATCATGCTCAAACTCAAAAGAGCTATATGATTCTCTAATAATCATCTTTCCAGAATCATCTGCATTGTGTTAATCATTTACTTTGACTCCAAACAAAACAGCAAGATCTTCTTTAGTGTATCCATCTTCAATCTCTCCTTCTTCTAATTCACTAACTTGATTATACTCACCAACTATTCTCAGTAATTCTCCATCTCCAGCTTGTTTAAATAATTCTACAAATGTTGGTAATGAATAATCAATCACAGACTTTGGATACTCAAACTCAGTAAGATCTTCAATCTCCACATCCTCATAATCTTTTGCTTTATCAGGAGTAACAAAAGACACTGGATTCACATCAAAAGAAATCCCTGATTGTCTGTAAACCACTATAGCTCCAATAATTGAGTTTAATCCACTTGAACCACCAACTCCAGCTACATCACCATCATCATCTCCATCATCATCATTAAACGTATCAAAACCTAGATGTTCATCAAAATCAGAATCTTCATAATCAACTTTTTCTTCCTCATCTTCATCTTCTATATTTACATACACAGGATTAACATCAGCTCCTTCAGTAACATTAATTCTTTCATTATCAGCAACATGTGTTTCAGTATGAACAACATTAGAAACTTTATCTTTAATCTCATTGAGTCTTTGCTGCAACATCTGATTTTATTTCTTCAAATCAACAATCTTGTCATTTTGTTCTTTGGCCAATCTTTCCAATCATACAATTCTATTATTCATCATCTTCTTATCTTGTAAATCCTCTTTTCTCCACTTTTGTAATTAATCAATATGACTTTTCATCATTTCAAGATCACTTTGAATTGAAGAAGATTGTTTCTCAGACTCTGCTTTCTCCTTCTGCTTCTTGTATTAATCAAATTCTTGAGACAGAATAGAAATCCTCCTTCTCAACTCAGAATCATCATAATCCAAAGAGAAATTTAAATCTAGATCAACTTGTAGACCCAGAAAAAATTTAAAATATGACATAGCACTCATCTCAAATTTATCAATCATCACCTCTTTGAAGTCCAAACACATTTGTTCATCGGTAGATCCAAAAATGATATCATCCACATAAATCTGAACAAGGAGAATGTCCTTGCCCTTTTCCCGAAAGAACAAAGTTTTGTCAATTTGACCCCTATTAAACCCGTGTTCAATAAGATGACTCGATAACGTCTCATACCAGGAATGCGGAGCCTGATGAAGACCATACAGTGCTTTGTCTAAGAAATAAACCTGATCCCGATGGATAGGATCCTCAAAGCCCGGTGGCTGACAAACATACACTGTTTCCATCAACGAACCGTACAGAAAAGCAGATTTTACATCCAACTGAAAAACTTTAAATTTCTTGTGAGCAGCAAAAGCAAGAAAAAGTCGAATTGCTTCCAATCGCGCCACAGGTGCAAAAACCTCATCATAATCAACTCCTTTAACTTGTCTAAAACCCTGAACCACTAAATGAGCTTTGTTTCTAACAATTACACCTCTATCATCTCTTTTACATCTCAATACCCATCTAGTACCAATCATTTTCTCTCCTTTTGGCAAATCTAACATTGCCAAACTCCCAACGTGCGAAATTGATTCAATTCTTCTTGCATAGCCTCCACCCAGGCCGGCTCACGCAAAGCTTCATTCACAGTCTTTGGCTCTATTTGTGAAATAAATGTTGAATGCATCCAGAGCTCTTGACTGCCATGAGTTTTCTGTAACTCCACATACATACTTTCTTCATTTGTGACTTGATTTCGTGTCTGCACTCCTACATTTGGATCTCCTATGATTTGATCAATCGGATGATTAACATGAACACGTTTGACATGCAATTGCGATAAAACCACATCATGATCCAGATTATTGATGTTCTGATCAGTATCTTGATCGTGAGAAATAGCATCTTCAAAAACATCATTTTCATCCTCAGATGACCAATCTTCATTAATAACTTCTGAAGTACCTTCTCCATGTGGTGTAAGAACACTATCTTCAGATTGATGAGAAATACCTTTTTCTTCTGAATTCTGCAAATCATACAACATTTGTAAGGTTATTTCGTCATCAGAAACAGTTGAAGACAAATTAAAAAACTCAAACAACTTATTGTAACCGAAAAGCCAATCTGGACCCGTCCCATCTTGTATAGGTATATGTCGTTGAACATCCATATGATACGATAATTCCACAGCACTTGTACGTTTATTAAACACACGTTTGTTAGGAAGACTATAACCAAGAAAGAAACCCTCTTCAACTTTAGAATTGAATTTTGAATATTTCTTTAGCATTGTACAAGGACCCCCAAAAGGTTCCAAGTGTTCCAAATTGGGCTTTCGATTCTGAAGCAATTCATATCAAGTTTTGTTGTATGTTTTGACAATTAAGACTCTGTTAAGGGTAAAACAAGCAGTAGCCACATCTTCACTCCAAAAAGTAATAGGAAGTTTAGAATCAGGTACACCCTCAACTAAATGATTATGCACAAGATGATTCATTTTCCGAATATGAATATGTCCCATTCTCCTGTGCCATGAACGTGTATCATGTTCAGTAGCTTTGGACACCAGACATATTTCCACTTTATTTACTATCTCCGCCTTTGCCATGTCAAACACATAAAGATCCGTGCTCCGATCAGCTGTCATTAGTATCCACTCCTAAAAAATTTGAAATCCTTGCTTGAGTACATAACACCTATCTTTGTCAAACACCACTTTGTAATCCTTGTCACAAATCTGCAAAACGCTCAACAAATTGTTACTTAATTCTTTACAAAAATTAACATTGTCAAACGAAACCTTTCCATTTGTCAAACTACCAATCCTTGTAATTTGACCTCCTTTATCTCCAGAAAAATTCATATAACTTCCTTTCACCAACTTGAAAACTCTTAACAAGTTCAATTCTCCAGTCATATGGTTGGAACATCCACTATCAGCAATCCAGCGATTGTTAATATGGCTCATGGATGCAACCTGCACAATAAATTAAAAGAAACATGTTATTTTTCAAAAGGGATGACCCCCGCCATTTCGGCGTCGAGTGTCCCGGAATGGACCACATCCATTCGTTTGTGATAACTTGATTGAATAACCATCATCACTTGTGTCATCCTCTTTCTTTGAAAATTCATCACCTGATCTATGTTTGAGTTTCCAAAATGATTTATATTTGATAGGTTGGTTTGAAAATGATTTTGACGAAAAATTTTCAAATGAATCATCATCAGATGAAGTCATAATTTTCACAATCCTTTTAATATTTCTTTTATTCTTAAAGAGTCTTTTCTTTTGTTTGATTTCTTCTTTCACCCAAAAATAATCAGGATTGAATTTTCTGAGGTGTCATCCTAGGCTTTGAGGATTGGTCAGTCCTCATTAATCTGATAGTAGGTTTGGCCTTGGGTGTGACCTTCTGATTCTTCTGATAGAAGAATTCAGTAGGTCTTTGCAGACAATTTCTAGCAATGTGGCCTGGTCTACCACATGCAAAACAACGTACCTTGTCATGAAATTCCTTTGGGTCAAAAGATTTAACATCACAATCACTATGACCAGAGGAAGAACTTGTAGAGGCTTGTTCCAATGACCCGGTTGGAACAAAAGGTTCACAGTTAGGGTTCAACTTTGAACCTGCCTCTTTGGTGATTGTGGAATGACCCTTGTACTCCTGATGCAAACAAGAAGAAATTGATTCCAAAATAACATCATTCTTAACAAAAGTTGAATTAAAGTTTTTAGACATCTCATTAGGTTTAATTTCAATTTCCTCAAATCTTCCAACAAAATCAGTTTTTGGAGTAAAAGGTGATGTTCTAAATGATGTTGAACACTCTGTGCTCCTCCCATCACTTCTTTCTTCAATCTCCCCCCTCACACCTGTATCATTTAATCTATCTGCACACACCTCAGAATCATAAGAAATATTGGGGCCGATCTCAACTGGATCTGCTGTCAAAGGAACTGGTTTGCTAGAACCAGTGGTGAAATCAAACCTTCAGTCAGATTTAAACAACAGATCATCAACAGATGTGTTGATATTGGGCATGATGGAGTAGTTGTGGTTAAACGGAGGTTTCACCTCGGTAAAACCAATCCCAATTTTTACCTTTCTCCTACATTGGACATCAATCATATTGGCCACCGCAGTACTAGCATACTCGTATTTATCAGCTTGAATTTTTGTTTTAGACAATTGAGACTTAAGATGCTCCAACTCTGAAGTGAGTTCATCTATCTGACGCCTTGCGTCTCGATAGTTGGACTCTTTATCACTTATAATTCTTTTAATTGAGAAATGTCACGCCTTTCAGCATCAAGTTTCTTTTTGAAAAGTGCTTCATTTTTTAAAACTCGAAGCTAAAGTACTTAAGTTTGGTGACCTCCTTGATTAATTCTTCATTATGAGAACGGTATTTAAAGACTTTATCAATGCAAGAAGTGGAGCAAAGATTTTTGGTTACCTTATTCTGCTTCTCATCCACCTCTGCCATAAAAGCATGACTCAGGGTCAACTCCAACTCCTGCACTTGATCACTCCAATCATAGTAGTCTGTTTCTTGAGTCACCAGTGCTTTAGACGTGCTAGCACTTCCTCCAGCAACAACCACAGCCTTCTCATCTGGCTTCTTTTCACCTTCCTTATCCACCTTAGGCTGTTTGCTCTCTCTGGCAAAGTGACCCAGGTTGTTGCCGAAACTGTTCCTTCCATATTTCTTGATGAACTTCTTCGCACGGAAGAGTGCCATTGCCATTTGCCACGAAATGTCCATTTCTTCAACATCTGCAGGGTTAATCTGCTCTAGGTTGTCTTGAGTAAGATTGGCCGGTGCCAACTCTCCAGCAATAAATGCGTTGTAGCTGTTCATAAACCCCTTGAACAGCAGCAGATTCTCGTCGCTTTCCGGACTAATCTTGGGCACTGAACTAGCTTGCCCTGATGAAAGAAATGCAGTCTCAAATGGAACAGACTGTGATGAAGGAGCTTGATAATGCTGCAACCCGGAAGCTTGAAAGTTGATTGCTGACAGGAGAGCAACATTCTCTGATGCGGGTGCAATGCCCATAGAAATGAGATGATTGAGGGCTCTTTGCTTATAATCCATGTCATAGGAGTTGATAATTGAGATCAACTCGCTCAAAGAGGTCTTGTACATGTCTTTGGTTCTCTTGATCGTGGTGCAATTTGAATTCCAATTGTAAGGTAACGATTTCAAGAGCTTTTTGTTGACTTCTCCTTTGGACATCTCAATCCCAGCACTAGTCATCTCTGTCATCAGATGTGTGAATCGGTTCATTTGAGCTTCCAATGATTCTCCCTTGATAACGTTGAATATACTGAACCTTTGCTTTAGCATATCCTTGCGACTCTCTCGCATATCTTCATTGCCTTCAAACCTTTCAACCAAAGCATCCCACAACTGCTTAGCTGTCTGATGTTCCTTGAAACCATGGGCAACATCAGTGGATAGAGCCATAGTGATTGATGTGTATGCCTTGTCATCTTTCTCTTTCAGAAAAATGTCAGCTTTAGTCTATAGTTTAGGGTCCTTGGGAATTATTACATTTAGCTCACTCTAGTACATGGGCACATGAGGCCCCTCTTCAAGTGACCTCCATAGTTTTGGGTATTGGTACTTGATGAATGCTTGAAACCTGAATTTCCAATCCTGAAAGTTGTCTCCTGAGACGAGCCTAGGTGGCTTTGTTCCGGTGCCGATCTCATTATCCAAGTTGAGCAAGTTGGACAGATTGGTCCGGTTCTTTGATGCCATGATTAATCAGAAAAATTTTTAAGTGTAGTTCACGAACTTTCAACAGTGCTAAGTACCAGGCACTACTCGAAATAACACAGCTACCCGAAGATCAAGATATATTCGAAGTCCAATGTGTTCGAACTTCAATATACTCGAACAACATAAATACTCGAACATAGCACAGTAACCGAAAGCCCTTGTATTCGAAGAACTTGACAACTCGAAGAGCTTAAATGTAGTCGAACTTAGAGCCTGTATTTGAAGCTCAGGTGTAATCAAAATCCCAAAATAGTCGAAATCACCAATCAGCAGTCGAACTACAATTGTATCCGAACTCTACTGTACTCGAAGAAGCTGTTTTTGAAATTTGAACTCGAAAATACTTGAAAAATTTCCAGAGAAATATTTCCCAAGATTCAGAGTACCAAATTTGAATAACAGCTAGAAGAGATATAGTAGAATAAGAAGGCAACAAACTTGCACTGAAAAGCTTGTACCTTGATGTAGAAAATAGCACTAAGGCTTTGATACCACTTGTAGGTCCCAAAACAGATCAAGAACTAAGCTTTAAGCCTCCAATCTGCATCAGATGTATCTATAACGTGCGGAATCCGAAATAGAAACACAAGAACAAGAAGAAAGTTCAAAACTTTGATATATTTCAGTGAAGTACACGAAGTAATGCCTTAATACATCTAGAGAGCATTTCTCGGGAATCCAACCCTAGAATATTACAAAATACGTCTATTTATGCTACTTCTAGGTGTACTCGAACCAACTATACACAATCATGTTCGAGTACACGAAATACAAGAGAAAACGAAAACTAAGTACACGAAAGCTTAACAAAATCTGGATCGAATCTTCTACGGTTGGCTTTATCAGTCTTTATCATTAATTTGGCTCTACATAAAGCGGCGTCTAAGACGCCGGTAGAAAAGGGGTCTTAGACACCCATTTAGACCCCGACAAAGCCGCCGACATGTGGGTCCGTATGTTTACAAAAAGTGCAAAAAAGGGCGTTTAAAGGGGCGTCTAAAGGGGCGTCTAAGGCGGCCTCTAAGACGCCGGTAGAAAAGGGTCTTAGACACCCCGACAAAACCGCCGACATGTTGGCCAGTATGTTTAAAATAAGTACACAAAAAGGGAGTATAAACAGACTTTTAAAGGGGCGTCTTAAAAGCCGGAATTTGGTGATTATTTTTGTAAAAATGTGGTCAACAATGATGTTTTTGGTAATTTTCCCTATTTATAATACCGAAAACAGAAAAACACACATAGACACATAAACTGACGGATTTAGTATATAAAAAACTTACAAAACGAGATATTTTTAAGAGTAAATAGTCGAGTTAGTCCTTGTTTTTTGTTGGTGTTTTACTACTGGTCTCTAACTTTTAATAAATTAGTTATTTAACCTCAAGCTTTAAACCATTGTAACCCATACAATCTTTAAATGAGAGTAATTAATCAAACATGTGAAGGTGATTTTATGACATAAAGACTTTATGTTTACAAATCTTTTAAAATTTGTGAACACATGAACTGTTTATAAAACATAGGAACTAAAATAAAAATATTAGCGAATCACATGATAATCTTAGCAAGTGGAGGACTGCATTTAAATTTAAATATAGCAGATGGATGTTATTTGAAGTTGCCAAAAAGATAAGGGGTTGTTTATGAAAATACAAGGAGTTGGAGGTCGCTTTCTGGTCAAAGAAGTTGGAGACAGCTAGCAAACTAAACTGCTGGCAGAGCACAACTTAAAAAGGAATCCACAGCTTTTCAAAAACCGTTGTAACGTGCGTTCTTCTACTCATCCAATTTATTACATACGGAAATAATTATGTAATTCAATACATTGAAGATTACATTATACGAAATATTACTTTGTTAAGTTAAGTTGGTATTATATTTTACAAGTAGGTTAAAAAAAGGTGCAATATGCGTATTTAATAGGAAAAATAATTAGTAGTTGATATAAAAATTATAAAACGATCCAAGAGTTTAATTAATGACAACAAAATTTGAATTAGAAAAATACTCGTAATATTTAATATTATTATTATAGTATGGTTGATTAACATATATAACTATTAACGAGAAAATAAAACTAAGAATATATCATAAACTAAAATGTGTTTTTGAATAAGTTATTTACTATTATATAATATGAGAACTTGTTATGATAACTTATATGGTTACAAGTGAAAAACGCTTAACATCTTTTATAAACCATTTTATTTTTTTAACACATATAACCTCTAACATCTTACTATTATATTAAATCAAAAATATTTTTTTGACACTTGTCACAATTTTAGGATAATATTGCCACTTGGCATCCTCTTATCATCCCATTTTATTATTATCTCATATTAAATGATTACATTATATTTCATGTTCAATAATTATAATATTAATGATATTATTTATTCTTTTAATACTAAAGAGTTTTAAAATAAATTTAAAATAAACTTTTTATTGAGAAACACACTTTAAAAAAGTTATAATATATGGATTTTTTCTAAAAATCAATATTTTTTAGAAATAAAAAATAATTTAGACTTGTATTTTAGAATATTTTTCTAAAAATCATGCTTTCCCAAAAAAATTAACTATAAAATATAACATAGAGTTTAAGCAATAGTTATTTTATAAAAAAATAAATTTTGTTTAGTATTAAATTTTTAAAAAATAATTTATTTAAAAACATAATTTTTTTTATCATTATTTTATTACATAAATTACTTATTAGTACATAATTTAATTATTTTATATCAAAATATTGTTTTGTAATTTATATTTCAATACTAACTACTTAATATTTTATATTGAATCCGTGTAACACACGGAGTAATAGTCTAGTTGCTTATATATAAGGGAACTTAACTATTTGTATATACGTAATCGTATATGCGTAAGTAAACTATTTCCCAATGCTTTCATACCCGGATTGGACCTGTCAGTCGGACCGGGATTCGCTACCAAATGCGAGCTGATTTAGTGCTCAGAACCGTTTTTCAAAGAATAGGCCAGTCCAACCGATGGGCCAACTCGGACTGGGAAACCAGGTGCTCGAAACGATTTTTTAAATATATTTTATATTATATATATTACATAAATATATTACATATATTATATAAATATATTATATATATTCATATAATATTTATAACGACATCTAGTCCTTAAATCCGGTCCGACCGCTGTTTAGTAAAAAGACCAGTTCAACGACCGGTTAGGTTTTAAAAACATTGCTATTTACACACACGTGTGTGTCTATGTATGCAATTATATCTTCATATATTATTATGAAGTAATTTGAATTAAGTGTGGATGATAATAGAGATTAAATTTGCTAAAACCAAGATTTTGTATAAAAACAAAAAAGTATATTTTGTATTTGAGTTGTATTTTTTAATGTAAACGGTACAAAAAAATAAAACGCATTTAGAAAAACATAAATGTCGTATAAAAACATTAATATAATAGAAAAATATATGTTTAGTATTGTTTTAAGTAAATTATTATATATATTTGATATCCTCCCTGTGACTATAACAATCAAGACCCCTCTAATAAATCCACACCGCCAACAGAAAACGATTTAAGGGTTTGTCATGACCAAACACGTACACATTACATTCAGAAATAAACTACTATGAAAAACGATTAAACATACGTTGAAACAAACAACCATATTAATAGCATAAATTAGCTAGACCTGAAAAAAGTATGATGGTTGGATCGGGTCGGTAATGGGTTAAAATATGTTTCGGTCACGATGCGCTAAAATCAAAATAAGTTTGGATGTAAATAAGTCATATAAAAAACATTAATTTAGTTTAAGTTAAAATTAATTGTAACTAAAATAATTTATTTGAAAAACTTTTAATGATTTTCTAATAAAATATATTATTAATCATTTTTATCTGTTTAAATATTGTATTCACATTATTTTGGTTTAAAGGTATGACATATTTCAACTCATTATACGTTATAATATGACCTATTTCAACTTAAAATATAATAATTATTTATCCAAATCAATTCATTCATCTTGCTTTGGACCGAGATTGTGAGATGTTTCATAAACCAAGCTAGAAAGCCGAAGACAAAATTGTACAAAAATTGAATCTAGGCAGAAATCTGAACCTTTGATTAAGTGGTTTTTAAAACTAATCTAATTAATCCAAAATCAAAAACTTACTAATTAAAATAATCTCAATTTGTTACAATGCATGAGAATCCAAATAATTAAAAATATAATCTATAGTTCAAGGTTTGTGACAGGGAAGCCACCTGCGTGTTGCCACATGATTCGTTGGTTAAAAAGTAATCTCGTTTATTAAAATAACTCGTGTTAGTTAAACAGTTGGCCATTTTACCTGTCACCTGATACGGGTATTCAATGATTGCATATAGTGTAGTTATAATCAAATATTGATTAGTGCGTAGTATATATGCATTAGTTAGTAACTACTCGGAAACCCGCGCGATGCGGCGACAACAAATTACAACATGGTGGTTAGAATAAACATGAGCTGGAAAATTACAACACACGCGATGCAATGACAACAATTTATAACACACTCAATGCAATACAACTTTAGCTAAAATAAACATAAAAGGTGGTTCCTTTTTGGTTAAAACATGAATTGAAAATGAATATTATTATAGTGATGAAATATGCTTACACTTCAAAAATTTTATATTAAGAAAACTATCTTTTAATCTTTAAAGTATCATCCTGGAATTTCCCATCAAGAATATCCATTATTAAATTTGCTAATTGTGATATTAATTGCGTAGGATCAATTCTTGATCTCATTATCTCATGGGCCATCTAACTGCATTAGAAGTCACATATGATACATAGCGAGTAATTCAAGCAACTCTTTGTCATAAACAATAAAAATCAGCAATGATACAAAAAGAAACAAATACTAAATCTTAATATAGTAACAAAAAAACATAAGTAAAATTATACAACTTTAGTTTCATCTTCCCTAGCTAGTCTTCTTTTTATTGAAGCATATGTATAAATGCATTCTCTATTTGAATCCGTTACAAACTCTCATGCAATTTATCATGGGCCTTGAAAACAATGGAGATCGTGAGTCGATATTTGCCATGTATATATGCCAAATAATATTCTTAAGTACAAAATAAATTACCTTTTCCTTGTGTCATTAACATAGGCTTCAACAACATTCTTTTTGTTCCTGGTTTCTTTCATAAATAATTGTTTTACACCATGAAATACTAAGATGTCTAATCAACATTGCAAAATTTACAACAAAACAGCCAGACTCCTATATAACTAACTCAACATTCCAGCGTATGATGTATTTAATATCTATCAACTCCTATATAACATGTAACAACACCATTCTCAGCCCCCGAGACAATTCCAATGCTAAAGTTTTTGCGTTGACCTTGGCATGATTACTTTTTGTTGCTTAATATGGTTCAATCTCTACAAATCATAGTCCACATATAAAATTATGCAAATGAAAGTTATTAAAAAAAAAATTCCTAAATGTACTGATTTATGTTGGTGCCTGCAACTCAATGAAATATGCACATTTGCAGTCTAGGATTCTTGGACATATCGTTTCCATGTTAAATCAATTGATAAATGAAATCTTTTATGCACCTGCAAAAATAAAACCCATCTAAACTATGTTCATTATATACACAAAGAGAGAACTGAAATCTGTGGTATTTTGCTTTGAATGTCTAATATGTTGTTTTTAGATAAATTATACAAGTTTCTATAGAACAACCAGCCCACCTTCAATAAGTTTCTTCAAGATAATTTATATCTATTTTAAATATCTATTTACACAACTATTTGCCGCAAGCCAATATTTTGTAAATTCCAACGCATTGTTACCTATGTAAACATCTCATGTGCAACTCATAATTTTTTGATTGAATATGATTGTTTCAACAGAGCATCACAAAGAACCTAATTAAGACCTAAACTAAATTAATCATATTTGTATTTACTTTAAGCAAAAAGGACCCCTGCTATTAACAAATCAAACACATATGTATCTAAACAAAACCATCAATAGTTTTATCTATGCTTGACCAAATGGGCGGGTTAGGTCGGGTTGGGTAACAGGTCAGAACAGGTTCGGGTCAGGTACAAACAAATTGATTTGATAGTTTTATATGTAGGGAAAGACAAAGAAACCACGATAGTGCTTTAAGTAAATGTTACATGTCCTTGCCACAAGAATGCTGAAAGAAGTTATATCAGTTTCTTATTACTTGCAAGATAAATTTTAAATGACACACACACAAAGGACATACATTATCAATGAACTGTTTAGAGAAATTTTAGAAAATAAAAGTAATGCACTTAATTAACATTCAGGTAAACGACTTTTAGCATAAACAATTTTTCTCTAGAAATCGTGTATACATAGACATTATAAACTAAATAATACAACGTCCATAATCGCTTATAATACATTTTCCAATTTCAACTACAACATTCAAGACCCAATTGTTGTTACCGAACCAAAAGATCATTTGTTGCATAACATCTGGCTAGGTGTAGGTAATAACATGATTCAAATGATTTATTTACCAATATAGCTGAGTAGATAATAGAGCATAAGATTATATATTGTTGTTTTTCTTGGAAGTGGAGCAAATCCTCTAAAGAAAGCCCAGAATTTCCCAGCTTCATAGATACTTGAAACGCCACAATAAACTATTTGTTAAAACCATTTAGCTTTAGTTGCAAAATATTCCTTTTTTTGTGCTAAAATAGGAATGTTTTTCTTGTTGATTTAACTTTCATTTTAGCAAAGATGTGTTTCTTGTTGTAAATTACTTAAATTTAGCTGCAAAATGTGATAAAAGATTAAGTTTTTGAGAAATAACCATGTCTTGATGACTAATTTTGCATTCTGTTATGCAAATGATATGTTTCTTGTTGTAGCTTAGCCACTTTTGGTTGCAAAATGTGGTAACATCTGACAACGCAAGGCTTGAAATATGATGAAAATGCATATGTTATGGAACATAATGGGCTCTTATAAGCCGTGTACAAAAGAAAGAACTGACCTTAAACGACACACCAAGCACAAGTTTCTCCTTTAAAAATTAAAATAGTGTTTGTGTTTCTCTAAATGAGTTTCTACTGGGCACGCTTGTTCTTGTTTTCTCTGATATTTTCTATTTGACGACTTGATTTTGATGATTTTTAGCCTCTTCTGCATTTTTTGTAAGAGTGCTTCATTCTGCAGTAACTTCTTAACTTGGGCTTCTAGTGCCAAACTTTGCACCTGCGTATTCGTATATGCAACTGACATACAAAAACAATTGTCATGATATAACTCTAAAACCCAAAAAAAATTAATATCTAACACACAATACGCATATCGAGACTAAAATTGTTGCAGCTTAGAGATCTACAACCAAAAACAAAACAAAAAATAGAAATGGCATCTGTTTTGTTGAAGCTTGTACACTGATTTAATCAAAAACAATTATATTAAACATGCACATTAAAAATGTAGTTATATGTCAACTATATAACGATAAATGAATTTTAGCTTGTGTTAGTAGGCAAGGAAGAAAAAAATTCAAAAAATATTAAATGAGCATTTGACCTCAAAAACTTACAATTGAGCAAAAGCAAAGCCACAGTGTTCAGTTGACCTTGTAAAAAGTTTTGCACATTTGGAATTGTCAGTTTCTAATGATAAAAACAAGTACTCAAATTTTATGTCAGAATGTTTGTATTGATTATAATGTTTTCCTTTTTGGTCAAATTTCTTGAAGATGTATATTGACCATTATCATTGTTGAAAATTATGCGTGTGATGACTTGTGTCTACAATTTCTAGCAAGTAATCAAATATATGTATTGCTCTATACAATTTCTAACAAGTATTCAGCATATGTAAAATGATACCAGATATAAAATAACCACCAGTTTCCTTGCCCACTTGTTTAACACAAATAATAGTGTTTTTTCATTTGCTAATTATAGTGTCTTCATCAAGTTGACTACCATAAACAATTTGATATCCTAATGCTATCATGTCCAATGCGTTTCTATTAGATTGTTGCCAACCAAATATTATATGAACATTTTAACCTCAGACATTAAAAAAGCACAAACAAAGAGAGAAGCTTGCAATACCAATTTACCACTGAACACTTCTAATTTATATGCCTTCCAATAAGTTCTTCTTTAAGCATTGGGCCCCGAGAGCCAAAAAATTTTCTTTCCTGCCAAATCTTGACCTGCATGTAGCAAATAGTTACGAATGTTAAACACTTCTAGCCAAATAAAATTTGATCACAATTCACAACTAAACTTCCTTAAAATATAAAAAGTCCAGAAAACTAAAAAAATGCTATCAAAGCCTAATAAAAATAATTGATCACGAAATAAAAGGCATCATACTCTATTACACATATATACGAATAATCCCTCTTTTAATAATTATGTGCACTGTTTCTACATTATTATGGTAAATTATGATGCACCAAAATGGAGGACGATTCACAGATCTACAATTAATTTATGATAACAAACCATAAAACACTTAAAAAGAATTGGAAAAAAATGATAGCGATATAGGAACCTGATTTGGAGATTCGATCGAAGGACCATAAGTAAGATGAGCATGACGGCTTGCAGTTCGAGACCAACCAGATCCCTACTACCACTCAAGCCCGGTTTGATTCCATTGTTGCCGTCGTTAGGTGATGTTGTTAGCAACAAGAGAAAACCATCAATTAGGATTAGATCAAAGTGAGGTAGAAACCCGAATAGGGTGATGATGAAATTGCGTATTTTTGAAATCACTCTCCTATTTGAATTGCCCGCCCATAAATATTTCCTCTTGGGTAATTGTTGTTCAGTACTCAAGAAAAGTAGAAAGAAGACCTACTTAAAGAAGAACGAAGACCTTTCTCTAGTATACTGAGTTTCAAAATTGATGGGTCTAACACATGGCAGTTGGGTAAAATCCATTAACCTTTATTAAGTCAAATACATAGTCATATTATGCATACTACACATGCCTTAAATGTGTGTGTCTATATATATGTAACATCACTGCTTTTTAGGTAATTATTATCGCATTGACTATATTTATGATAGAACACATGATGATATTGAATTATTTAATGTTGTTTTGTTATATAAACACTGAGTTTCATTATTGAAAATACTCAATTGAAACGCATGAACTACCGAGAAGTCCTAGTTGTAATATAACTAGAACATACATGAAGTAGTTATTGCAGTTTCCACATGTAGTATATATTTTGGTTTTGTTGGTTTTGGGTAAGAGTGCAAGGTTATATCACTAAATATTGGCAAGGACACATGGTCATGTTTTATCGAAGTGGTGGTGGGCTGGAGGCTGAAAAGGTTGCGACCGATGTCTATTAATGCCCTATACATAAACTTACTTCGGTCTATGATGGATGTGTCAGTGACAGGATTCGGTGAGAAGAATCCTTGCGAAGTTGGAATTGATAAACACATTAACATAATATTGAGAATGAAAACATTTAAGCGTTATAGAGGGAACAAATACAATTGAAAACACGAATGTTATTTCAGGATGGTTATCCTAATAATATGTTCGCGTGGTGTCACACCCCGAGCCGGCGGGCTGGATCCACTTTCCTGTCGAACGGAAAGGTCTCGGGGCGTGATATCGTGTGATAATCGAAATGATCTGGTTGTTTACAATGCACATGATAAATTATGAGAAATGCTAAAATGACATTGATATAGAATCATAGAGTAGCTATGTTGTATATGCACAAGATTTACAAAAGATGATTCACAAATATGTCATCCGAAAGATATGCAAACAAAAGTAGCTAGGTCCACTATAAAAGTCCACTAGCTAATGCATCCTAAAATCTGGTGACTAAATTTGTTTATAACCAGAGAAAACACGTATTTAAAACAAGTCAATACTAGGTTGGTGTGTTTATAAGTTTGGTAAATTAAAATGATTGTTTCTGTTATTCACAAGTCATAGTGTCACACCAAGTCTTACTGAATTTGTCTTATATTGTCTCACATAATGTCCTCTCCATAGTTATACCTACAGGTAGTATGTCATCCAATCAAGTATTTATATACATAGGGCATACATAGGATCAGGCATACATAGGATCAAGCTTACCGGCAGCCCAGCCGCCAGCCCACCACATACTCAAATGAATTCAACACCACTTGTATAGCAACTATGGATACCCATTTTTTCTCACATGTGGTTATGCTCTTGTTATCCAACCATTGGTTTTCATATGATATGTGTATAGAATAAAAGATTTTTAAGGTTATATGTTACCATGACATAAGTTATGGTAATTCCTTAGTGTTTAAGGAAATAGATTGAGTAATCTTATCATTTTTAAGTGTTCTCTCGAGTGTAGAGTTTACTGTCCTTCACTCCTAACATTAGAAGTGACAGTCAACCCAATTATGGTGTTCACAACTTGAATGTATAGAGCATAAATAAGACCCATTGTCGTCCTCATGTAATCAGACCACAATGCCTCCAATTTACCTCTATACATTTGAATTCCCATAAAGTATCAGTGCCTTCACAATGAATGTCTCCCGAGTAATATGACATGAGTGAAAATCAATTCCTTAGTCTACCACTCAACAGAAACGAAGGGTACAATTACTAACAGTGTCTAAAGATTAATATCACCCATGTGGACATTTACCAAACCTGACTGATGCTGCACTGTTACCGGTCATACGATACCGGCCAGGGATAATGAATACGTATAACGTACCGACCTCACTCGCCGAAGGTTTGTCAAACCAATGGTAACACTACACTATCGTCAGTTTAGCCTCTACTAAATGAATGGTAAACGATATAGTGAGGGACTTACGACTGTACTTGTACACATGAACACATGAATATAGTGATACACTGCAATCATGCTTAACAGTAATCGAATTCATGTTATGTGTTCTCCCATTTTTATAGTCTCAGTGTCATCTGTTCTCAATGATATGTTTTCAATGTCTTTAACATAGTGTTATAAGAACTTTTCTTATTACACAACGTTAGTACAAGTGGTGAATGATATCATAAAGTTAAGTTATCATGAATGTCATTCTTGTCATCTCTTGTAATTGTCTTAGTGTCATCTCAATGTTATAAACACAATGACATAAGATCTAGTCTTAATACACTATGTTCTTTCAATGGTTTGATGATATCATGAAGTTATGTAATCTTGATATCATCCTTGATATGTCATAATTGTCATTTCACACACAAGCATATATATATATATATGTATGTATATGTATATATATATATGATAATAAAGATGAAATCTTTATTATCTAGATAACATGGTAATTGAAATAATGTATTAAAACTTTTAAGTAAAAGAGTTAGCATGTTTCTCAGACTCCATTTGAAATCAAAAGATTATAAAAGGGGCATATGAACTCATGTTGATGATGAAGTGGTTGACTAATACTCAAGAAATGCACGCGCTCGTTGTTGTAATGAAGTTGAATTCACAATCATGTGTTTGATTCAATGTTGTTTACATCTGATGAGTAAAAGTTGTTGATTTATGATTTACCCCAAAAGTTGGTTAACTTGTGTACCTTTTTGTTATATTGGTTAACCTTAGCTCATTTGTGGTATAACATACTAACACTTAACCATTTTACGTTAAACTTTGTACATTATTATATCCTTTGTTTATTCATTCTAACTTGACATTAAACTGTGACATGTTGTAAAGATTTTGAAATCATAATATTTTTTATGTTGCCACTTAGGCTTATAAAGTTAAAGAACATAGTTAATATTCCTTAATTATACTAATATAAGTGATTTGTTACAAAACATAACCCTTTTATATGTTATAAAAATTTTTAGAAAATGTTTATCAACTTATAGTAAAATCAATCAACACCCTTTTTAAAGAAACCCTAATAATATTTTATCAAAATGTGACTCATTTAACACCCTTTGGTATGGTTTAAACAACATTTTGATATTATATCACTTGTATAATGAAATATATGTGTGTTGAAGATGATTTTGATAGTATCGTTGAGCCAAAAGGGGTTGGTATCGATTAACTTCCAAAACGGTTAACATCCAACACCCTAGTGGTTCCCATCGACTCTATGGGATTCATCTTCTTCCTATGATCTAAATTTTTAGTCTTAATACTTAAAATCAGCTTTAGATTACTTGGATTACATTGTGAAGTTGGTATCGATAGGTCTGAATTTAATTAGTATCAATGGCCTATGTTCGATGGTACACCTGGAAACTCAGCATGTCCCTTCGTCGACACTATCAGTGTTGACACTGAATAGTATCGACGAATCCTAACCTGTCGATCCTTAATCTCGAAGCTCACCCACCCCCTGCCCTTGGACCCCTTCGAACTTAGCATTATCGATGAAAGGCAGAGCTAGGGTTGGTTGAACTTAATAGTCTTGACAGCATAAGTTGGCTAAACTGATGGTCATCATCGATACTAGTTGTGCTGAGCTTCATCCGACGATATTGAGCTTTCATGTGTTGATACTAACACCATTTAGCCCATATCGTTTTTCTATTGTAATCCTAGTATGCTAAACTCATTTTGATGTAATTCTAACAAGATTTGATGGCTTAAATTCGAGTTCCAAGTTCGATAAGCCGGATTTCTTAAAAACCTGAAAACCGATTCTTTTAGGTCAAAGTTACCTCGATTTTTGATGTTTGTGGACTCGATCTATTGTACTTTCGAATTGTAAATTTTGTAAGTTTCAATTTGATACCAAGCTTGTCAAATTTTGTTGTGAAATGAGGATTTTGGCCTCAAATTCTAGAAGAGAGTGGGTTAGAGAGAGACAAGGAGAGAGAGGGTATTTTTGGTGGTTGAGGCATTTAATGGAGAAATTAAATGCTTGTAGGGTTTATATACCCGGTGATAGTTCGGATTCGTGCGGTTCGTTCGGTTTTACGTTTAAAAAATGTAACGCGTATGTTATGTAATTTAAATAAAATAGTTTTCTTTTAACATTTTTAAGGTTGTAATTCCTAATAAATCTTTTAAATTTATTTTTCTTATTTTAAAGTTTCGAAATCGTTTATTTTTACCGTTTCATCAGACAATATCACCTTTGTGCGTATTCGTTCGAATCGTCATCTGAACGAAAACGACAATGACTTTACTTTCTGATTTTGTTTTCAAGTTTTTGGATATCGTTCAAAACGTTAAATCCACAGATATATTGTGTCAATCGTCACCCACGCAAACACACGGTCAGTTTATTATTCGTAAATGATGCTGAATTGTGGTTTTGAATTGAGTTCCTCACTAACGGACACAACTAAACTTAACTATTTTCCTTTTGTTATCACTGATTCTCATTGTTTTCTCATGATATTGTCAGCTATCTGATTCCTATTATTTGTGGGAATCAGATCACAACCTATATGTTTACGTCATTTGTATTTAATTCTTGTCATTTCACAAGGTTTGTTGTACATAAATATTTCAATTTTCATTGAAACACATAATACTGTTAAATGTTTTCACAAAACTGTTATCACATACTGTTTATCACATAGTATTTACCCATAGTTGTGAGTGAAAGTACACATACCATACAGATTTCCGGACGGTCAGGTACTAGTTGTCACAGTCTCCCCTTGTTAAAGAAATTACGTCCCGAAATTTAAGCATCATTGTCGGGTATTACTTCTTCTGTAAACAGGTGGGGATAGTTTGTCTTCATACGATCATCATGCTCCCACGTAAATTCTGGTCCACGTCTACTAGGAATCAACACCTTAAAGGATTTAAAGAAAACACTTTTATAAAATATTTCATATTTTATAAGTCATTTTATAAAAACCTGACAAAACTTTACGATAACGGGTAAATGAAGAGAACTGAGCATACCACGTTAAACCCGGACTATAAAAGCTTTGAACATCTTCTTCTTCTTTTTCTTCATTTTTCACACACTCACTATCTCTCTAAAACCAAAATATGAACATTCTCTCTATTTTCTCTCTCTAAGAGAACTTCACCAATTATCAACCATTTGGCTTGATTTTTGTTTCAAAACGTTTCTCCACCCGCGTAGATCACAAAACCACGAAGAAATTGAGCTCTCAGCCACGTTTCCAAGGTAGATCTAAAGACTTAAAACCATATCTTGTTCAAAAGATGATCGGTCCTTTATCACCACCATTACACATGTTTTTCACTAACAGAAAACCTAAAACTAGTGCTTTATGATGTTGAACCGTGAGAAGTTATTTAACCAGGAATATTCAGCTTTAGACTCAAGGTCAAAGCATATGCATTCACTCCATCTAAAGTGAAACACTTAGTTATTTTTAGGTCGTTTAGTATTGCTATAAAAGGAGAAAAACAAAATAATAGCACAAGGAATTTTCAGGGAATTCAATTCAAATATTTCGGGGAATGTTGGGGTATAAATACCCAACATTCAATGTTACAAGACAAGACATAATAAGACCAACAGCTGACAGAAATACATACACTAAACAAACAAAAGTGTACAACAACTGATACAAAAGTCAACAACTACGAAAACTTGAGTCTTCAGTTGTTCTTCCGTGGTTGTGATCTGTCACACCCGAAGCCGGCAGGCTGTATCGACTTTCCCGTCGGGTGGAAGGTTCTCGGGGCGCGATATCGTGTGATAATCGAAATGATCAGATTGTTTTCATGACACATGATACATAATGAGAAATGCTAAAATGACATTGTTATAGAATTACAAAGTTAAATTACACAATTCATGTTCATAATTTAACTAAGTAAATCTATCCAAAAGAATCATAAGGTTGATATCTTGTATGTGCACAAGATTTACAAAAGATGATTCATGAACATGTCAACCAAAAGATATGCACACAAAAGGAATCTTGGTCCACTTCTAAAGTTCTCTAGCTTAAGTCCTAAAGTCTGATGACTAAACATGTTCATCACCAGATAAAATATGCATTTAAAACAAGTCAACACTAGGTTGGTGAGTTCATAAGGTTATTTGAATTGAAAATGTTTAAGAAATCATTCAATCATTTGAGCATAGTTTAATATGTTTCAATCAAGTCTTTGAATATTTCATGATGATCAAAATACCCCTATTTAGTTAATCTCTCTTAAGGTTATCTTGTTTGTTATCTAACTGTTATCTAATAAATTTGTCTCAAGGTTTCATGAAATATCCCCTGGCATAGTTTGCACCTTAGACATACTGACATCACCCCATCTTGCCAAGCTCCGCTTATGTATAGGGCATACGTAGGGTCAAGATTACCGCCAGCCCAGCCACCAGCACACCACGCCCTTGACAAGATACAATCATGTCCTTAGTGGAAACTAAGGCATCCACTACACAATTACACACATCTCATTTTCCTAACTTGGATAAGTTTTCCATTCCCCAATATTGTCAGGAAAGAGACTTAATTGTCTTTGATAGCTATTCATTAAAGAATAACCCCGCCTGTAGGATATCCTCAGCGATACCTATAAGAGCGAGACTTAATTGTCTCTATGACTGTCATTACTGACCTTCCAGGAGTGTAAGATATCCTCAACGATACCTATAAGAACGAGACTTAATTGTCTATGTGACTGTCATTACTGACCAGCCCTATGTGTAAGATATCCTCAATGATACCTATAGGAGCGACACTTAATTGTCTCTATGACTGTCATTACTGACGAGTCTGTAGTGTAAGATATCCTCAGCGAAACCTAGAAGAGCGAGACTTAATTGTCTCTGTGACTGTCATTACATACCAGTACGAAGTGTAAGATATCCTCAACGATACCTATAAGATATACATATGTTCTCAAAGTATTTCCAATTTCACTAATTAGAATGTTAGCACATATAATGCCCAGAAATGATCTCAATAGATTAACTATTACCATTAGTTACAATTGGAATGTAACCTCACTAGTATAAGAATCATTATAATTATCACAAACATTAAAGCTATATAATTAACTCAAAATAATGACTCATGCTCATTGCTATTGTTTTACTGTGCTCTTGCCCAAGTGGTATGATCTAAATGAATGAACACAATGTTATGATCTCAATGAAATGAACACAATGTTATGATCTCAAGTCTTTAACATTGCGTTATAAGATCTTGTCTTGTTACACAATGTTAGCATATGTGGTGAATGATATCATGAAGTTATATTATTTTGATGTCATCCTTGATATCTTATGTATGTGTCTCAATTGTTGTCTCAATGTCGTATCATAGTCATCTCCATGTCATCTCAATGTTATGAACACAGTATAGTAAGAGCTACTCTTATTACAGTATGTTACTCCAACAGTTTCATGATATCATGAAACTATGTTATCATGCTATCATCCTTGGTATGTAATAATCGTCTTAGATGTAGTTGCACACACACAAGCTTAGTATAGTTATAAGAATGATAACAAGGATGAAACCATTTTTATCTATTTAACATGGTAATTGAAAATATACTAAAGATTTTAAATAAATAAAAGAGTTAGCATGTTTCTCAGCCCCGCATTTAAAATCAAAAGATTAGAAAAGGGGCATATGAACTCACCTTGTAGCTGTAGTTGTTGACTAGACAATCAAGAAACGCACAAGCTCACTGTTGTTGAAATGATGTTGTATTCAAAATCTTGTGTTTGATTCAATGTTGTTTGCAACTTATAAGTATAAGTTATTGGCTCATATGTTAACCCTAAAGTTGGTTAATCTTTATATGTCCTTGTTGTTTGATTAACCCTGGTTCACTTTGTCATGTAATATACAAACACTTAGCCAATTCAGGTTAAGTTTAGTATATTGTAATATTCTTTGTTTATATGTTTTAAACTAACCTAAAACCTTAACATGTTATACATGTTTTGAAATCATAATATTTTCTGAGTATAAACTTAGGTTTTGTGTTAAAACATGATTGTTACCCTTTTGTTAACTTAGAATTTTTTATTATCACTTAAGTGTGTTAATATAAATAATTTGTTATAAAACTTAATCATCTTATGTATTAAAAAAAGAGTTTAGAAAATGTTTTATCAACAACAGTTAAAAATATTTTATCAACTTTGTAGTAAATTAGTTTAACACCTCATAAGTATACACTTATGCTACTTGAAAAAAATATGACTTAGTTATAATCCTTTGATATATTTTAAACCAAGTTTTATGATTGAAACACCTGATTTAATGTTTACCTATGTTTTTAAATGAAGTCTAATTAATTTTGATGGGTACAATAGGTAGTATTGATGTTGTTATCAACCGGTTGTGCCCGAAACCTTAATGGGTTTTCCAAGTGACCACCCCATGTTATCGTCGACCCTATAGCCTCTATTCCGATTCAATTTGTTTGACTTAATGTTCATGGCAGTTGGATGATGTTATTGAACTAGTATCGACAGAGGTTCATCCTCAAAAGGCCATCGATCTTACTATTCTCGATGAATTAAGCCGGGTCAGCTCCCTGTCGATACTGTTAGTATCGACAGAGGTTCATCCTCAAAAGTCTCACGTATTGGCAAGAAATGAGCAGATTTTGTTAAACGATCAATGATCACCCATATCGTATCATGACCACTGGAAGTGCGGGGTAGCTTGGTAATGAAATCCATAGCTATTTGTTCCCACTTCCCGAGCGGAATCTCAGGCTGTTCCAGTAGACCAACCGGTCTCTGGTGTTCCGCCTTTACCTTCGCACACGTTAGACATCGACCGACATACTCGGCTATGTCTTTCTTCATTCCCGGCCACCAATAAAATCCACGCAAGTCTTGGTACATCTTATCAGAGCCGGGATGAACAGAGTATTTAGTCTTGTGTGCTTCATCGAAGATAAGTCTTCTCAACTCGTGTACCGCCGGGATCCATATACGATCCTGGAAGTAGATCACTCTATCAGGCTTGGTCTCAAAGAGTTTCTCTGCTCCACAGTCAAGTTCTTTCTTCAAGTTTCCTCGATCGACTGATTCCTGTTGTGCCTGAATGATCTTGTCTTGTAAGCTCTTCTGCACAGTCATTCCCATTGCTCTGACGCGCAATGGTTTGACCCGTTCCTTCCGGCTTAAGGCATTAGCTACAACGTTCGCCTTTCCCGGATGGCACTTGATCACACAATCGTAATCATTCAGGAGTTCAACCCAACGACGTTGTCGCATGTTGAGTTCCTTCTGATCAAAGATATACTGCAGACTCTTGTGATCAGTGAATATGGTACATTTAGTGCCATATAAATAATGCCTCCAAATCTTCAACGCAAAGATTACAGCTCCCAATTCAAGATCATGAGTAGTGTAATTCTTCTCATGAACTTTTAACTGCCTTGATGCATAGGCTATCACTTTGTCCCGTTGCATTAACACACAACCAAGTCCCTGATGGGAAGCATCACAGTATACAACAAAGTCATCACAGCCTTCTGGGAGAGATAGAATTGGATCATCACATAATTTCTGTTTCAATGTCTGAAAAGCATCTTCTTGTTTCTGCTCCCAGACAAACGGTTCACTTTTCTGAGTTAGTTTGGTAAGAGGCAAAGCTATTTTAGAAAAGTTTGAAATAAACCTTCTGTAAGAACCTGCCAATCCCAGAAAAGACCGTATCTCTGTCGGTGTCTTCGGAGTATCCCAGTTCTTTATCGCCTCGATCTTGGCAGGATCTAGATGTATTCACTCGCTTTTAACCACATGACCTAGAAATTGAACTTCTCTAAGCCAAAATTCACATTTAGAGAATTTAGCGTGGAGTTTTTCTTTCTTCAACAGTTCCAAGATCTTTCTAAGGTGTTGTTCATGATCTGCTTTGCTCTTAGAATAGATCAGGATGTCATCAATAAAAACAATGACAAACTGATCTAGATACGGCTTGCACACTCGGTTCATGAGATCCATGAAAACCGCTGGTGCATTTGTCAATCCGAAAGGCATCACCATGAATTCGTAATGCCCGTATCTGGTTCGGAAGGCCGTTTTCGGTATATCTTCGTCTTGAACTCTAAGCTGATGATATCCAGACCGCAAGTCAATCTTTGAGAAGTATTGAGCTCCTTGCAGTTGGTCAAACAAATCATCAATCCTCTGTAATGGATACCGATTCTTGATGGTTAGTTTGTTCAGCTCCCTGTAATCTATGCACATTCTGAACGATCCGTCTTTCTTCTTAACGAACAAGACCGGAGCTCCCCAAGGCGAGTAGCTCGGTCTAATGAAACCCTTATCAAGTAGCTCCTGTAACTGATTAGACAATTCCTGCATCTCTGAAGGTGCTAACCTGTAAGGAGATTTAGCAACAGGAGTTGCTCCAGGAATTAAGTCAATACGAAACTCTACCGGTCGCGCAGGAGGCAAACCAGGTAGATCTTCAGGAAACACTTCAGGATATTCTTTCACTACAGGTACATCTTGAATCTTTTCTTGTCCTTCTCCTTTTCCACCACATGAGCCAGGAATGCAACGCACCGCTTCTGTAGACACTTACGCGCTTTTATACATGAGATGATTTTGACACTGCGTTTTGCTTGATCCCCTTTAACTTCCAGTACGCGATCACTCGACAATGGAACACGAAGTAGCTTTTCAGAACAGATGACTTCCACTCGATTAGAGGAAAGCCAATCCATTCCTACAATAATGTCGAAACTACCCAACTCCATCGGTATCAAATCGATGGTGAATGTATGACCGTTAAGTGTCAATGGGCAATTCCTATACACTGTACTAACCGTGATCTGTTTCCCGTTAGCTACTTCTATGATGTAAGGGGAATCTAACTGTTCCTCTATAGAATCTAATTTGCATGCAAAATCGGTAGAGATAAAACTCTAATCCGCACTGGTATCAAATGGAACAAATGCATAAAAGTCATGTAAGAGAAACGTACCAGTGACCACATTCGGGTCCTGGCGTGCTGCGGGTGCTCTAATAACAAAGGCTCTTCCCCGCGGAGCTTGGACTGCCGGCTGTGCCTTCTCCGGGCAGTTCTCTGCAAAGTGGCCTTGTTCGCCACAACTAAAGCATCCACCGCTGTTTTGATTGGCAGGTGGAGGGAGAGCTAGAGCAGCATTGTTGACTGCTGGATTTGGTGTAAATCTGCACTGTTGGACCCAGTGCCCTTTTCTTCCACAACCCATGCATTGTCGGCACTGATTGGTTGCGGCATGATGATACTGGCATTTAGTGCGCAGAGGATGTGGGCCAGTATACTGTTTCTTGGGCACATTTTGTTGTGCCACTGCTACTTGGTTGAGGGGAGTAGCAAATGTATAGTTCTTAATGAATTTATGCTTCTTCTTGTGGTGTTGTTGATGATGAGGTTTCTTTGAAGACTCTTCCTTGCGTTTGCCGGTGTCAGCCTCTTTCTTTAAAACTCCAGAGGCTACCATCAGATCAGTGAGTTTTCCAGACAATCTCACTGCAGACTCGACAGTGGTATGGTTGGCTGAAACAACCATGCCCTGAATGCAGGCGGGGAGTCCACCTACATATCTGTCTATCCTCTTCTCCAAAGTTGGCACCATGTCTGGCACCAAAGCAACTAACTCGTGGTAACGAGTAGTGTACCCCATGTTATCAGCCCCTTTCATCACATGGTTGGACAGTTCAACCTCCAGTTTCTGCAACTCGTTCTTGGGGCAGAACTCTGTTCTCAATAATGTCTTGAAATCTTCCCATGGCATGGCCATAGCTTCTTCTCTTCCTCTAGCATTGACTTGACCATTCCACCAAGTCAAAGCCCGCTTGTTGAATGTTCCAGCTGAATAGCGGACTTTGTGGTGCTCTGGGCAGCTACAAAGATCCAGAGTGGCTACTATATTTTCAATCCATTGGATTAATCCAACGGCTCCTTCATACCCACTAAAACTGGGTGGCTTACATCCTACAAATGATTTGTAGGAGTAATGGGATGAACCTCCAGTATTTCCACTGGCTTCCCCTGATGAGTTGCCAGTGTTGTTGATTTCGTTGCGGAGACGGAGGAACATCTCCAGTATCGCCTCCTTCATTTGGTTGGTCATCTGGTTACTCAGAAAAGTCACCATAGCGATAGTGGCAGGATCCAAAGTCGGTGTTGTGCCCGAGCTCGATGGTTGAGTGATCAAAGGAGGAGGAGGAGGTGGAGGAGGTGGAGGTGGTGAATCATTTGGTGACGGTGTGGAGGAGTGTGGAGCCAAGCCTTATGGTGGTAGAGGTAACAAGGGAGGTTGTCTCCTTGGCGGCATTCTGATCATAACCAATAAAGTTATCGGTTAGTGCAATGACCAAATACTGAAGACAGTATGCAAGAAGTTCCTAAGTCCTGCTTTCTCTATATGCAGGGTCCCTAGGTTATAGTCTAGGCCAATCCATTTAAATAAATGACCTATATTTCTCTATAACCAAGGCTCTGATACCAATCTGTCACACCCCGAGCCGGCGGGGTTGGATCAGAGTCCCCGTCGGGCTGAAGGTACCCGAGGCGCGATATTGTGAGTGATAATCGGAATGATCAGATTGTTACATTGCACATGATATATAAATGAGAAACTTGCTAAAATAAAATAGAATTACAAAGTTAAATTACATCAGTTAAGTTCATAATTTAGCAATGTAAATCTACTATCACATCATAAATCTTCTATCTTGTAGCTGCACAAGATATACAAAATAACTGTATAATGATGCTTCAAAATATGCAGGTCCAAAAGCTAGGTCCTCTATCCGATAACCTAGTCCAACGAAATAACTCTTCAGTTGACCTGTTTGTCACCTGAGAAGTCATGCAAAAATAAAGTCAACACATGGTTGGTGAGTTCATTAAATTTTATAAAATGAATTTGAATAACCTTAATGACAACCTTAACCTCACCATTAACCACCTATACCATCCAGCTTTGTATGCTTATATATAGGGCATATGTAGGGTCGAACTTACCGCCCGCCCAGCCACCGTCCCACCACATACCAAACCACATGATATATTGTTCCTGGTGATAATTAAGCATTTCATTTCACTACCTTGATTCCATGACCTATGATTTATAGCATTTGATTACCCTGAAAATGTTTACCTTGATCCCCCGAAGTGACAACCTTAACCTCATCAACAACCACCTATGTTATCCAATTAAGTATGCTTATATATAGGGCATATGTAGGGGACAAGCCCCAGCCAGCATCCCACCACATACCGGACTGCTTAACATATTGTTATTAATGATAATTAAGCGTTTCACTCCATTCACCTCTGATTTAGATTCTGATTTCCACAATTTGATCTACCTTTGATCCTCTTGAGTTCATCATAGTTACATGATTTCCCAAAAGCAATTATAGAAATATAATGTTAAATATTTAATTAAACAAATAAATAAACATTTAAAATGCAACTAAGACATGATGATTGAGTCTTGTTTGACTCAATCAATTAGACTTAGTTGTTGGTGGTTGTCCAAGTTGTAACCTCTCACACGTGACCCATATCAGGCATAACCCACAAGGAGTATACCTGAGCATGCCGAGATTTTAATGATGCCCATACAGCTTGACCCAATGGTCTACTGTACCTGAAGGGACTTTACGGATATCCTTTGATTATTGATCTCTTTGATTTCTTGATTTTTGATATTGACTTTCATTTGATAGTTCACGTTATTGCCCATATAGCTTGACTACAAGAGTCTACCATTCATGCCGGGACTTTATGTGTGTTACACGTGATCTTGATTCCCTATACAACTGACATCCACCTTAACTCAAATATTAATGATTTCATTAGATTGTAATGATTTCATTATTTCCATGGCTCACACACATATATGATTTCTGATTCCTTGAGTCTCTTGATTTGATCTTTAGAATTCCCATGACTTTCACAATGATAATTGATTCTTGATTATGATTCTTTGTTTTCAGATCACACACTGAATTAAGTTTCTTTGAACATGATCTTTAGCTTTAGTTCTTTTGATTTCACTTTGAATTTAGGTTCTTGAATTTGAGCTTGATGGACTAAGGGTTTGTTTAGAGTTTGGAATTAGAGTATTACTCAAAAGAGTAATTTAATTAAATTGATTATTTGATCTGCATAGTAATTACCTAGACAGGAGTCTAGGAGTATCAACAAGCATAATAATATAACATATAATGAATAAAAGCATTTAAGTAAACAATTTAAATAAAATAGTTTACGCATGCTTCTCAGCTCCGCGTTTTAAAACAAAAATGTTTAGAAAAGGGTCAATGAACTCACATGTGCTGCTATGTAAATGATCTAACACAAAATGCGCTCTTGTTGTAGCTTAGGTTTCTTCGGTTCCTGTGTTGTTTTATAAGAGTTTGAATACGATAAGTATACGTATTAGTCGTCGTGCCTAAGGTTTGGTCTTGGTGTGTGTAACTAAGTGTCCTAATTACTAGTGTAACTCTAAGATTTGATCTAAATGATCTAGTTCAATTACCCATTTATAACCCCAAATCCCATGTTTAGTTACCTTATCTTACTTTTAATTTTTACAAAAATTTGGGCAGAGTTTCCTCTGTATTTAGTTCAAATCCAGACAATTATATTGTCTATTTACAACAATTTCCCAAACAATTTAATCCCAATAAACCTTGAATAAAACATTTATAAATTAATTCAATATTAAATCAAAATAATTTACCTTTAATTTAATAAAATTTCTAACCCATTTCCTTTTGTTAAACTATCGTTACTTGAATTCAGATAACATAAATCATGTGATGGGCTTTATTCAAGCCCTTTGGGCCCATTTAGACCCATTGATGTCTTTGACTTTCACTGTATCTAAATCAAATTCCATGGATGATTCTACATAGTCCAAACTTATTTAAGTTAATTGTGTATGTTAGGACCTATACTAGGTTTGTAGTATTGACTATCTTGACCCTTCATTCTCTATGTTCTTGTCTTGAGTCTTATGATCCTATAATATGTTGTTTGTGTGCTATAGAGAACATCATTGTTGTCATGATTAACTAATCCATGCATGCAACTTACGGACTCCAATCCTCGTTAGAACTTAGGTTAATGACCAACTAAGCATTTCTTATGTTCTTCATACTAGTTATGAGAATGATAAGCCCCACATTAACCAAATCGGACAACCATAGGGTTGGGACCCTGGTTAGGGCAGCGAACCTATTGCCCTAACCCTTAGGTTTGGCTGAAATTGAGAAAGATAAGGTTCGGCTAATATCAATGGGGTTCGGCTGACTAAAGGTTCGGCCAAGTAGACATTAGGTTCGCTGGCATACGATGGTTCGTAGCTCACCATGCAAGGGTTCGTTTGCAACCAAGGGTTCGGTTGATTGTTGTCCACCTAGGGTTCGGTGGCAGCCAAAGGTTCGTACCTATTAGTGTTTGCATGGCCAAGGTTCGGCCATGCAGGGTTCGTCCATTGGTTCGGCTAGCTAACAAGGGTTCGCAGGTAACAAGTTCGGTTATAACCACAGGGTTCGTTGCAGTAAAGTGAAAGTTCGATGTCAGGGGCACAGGTTCGTCGCAGACCAGCAGGGTTCGGTGCCCAGGGTTCGCCCCTGGTTCGGCCATTCTCAAAGAGGGTTCGGCTGGTCCTTAGTCACCTAAAAAAGATTCGGCCAACTGATGGGAGTCACGAACCTGTGTTAGCATCTTCTTCCCAATCCTTAACTTGCTACAATTCAGTTTTCTATGTATCCCAATCATATCTATGCGTGCATCTATGTGTCTTCATAGTGAGGATATCGACTTAATTCGTGTAGGGTTTTAGGATCGATTTCAAACACACAAAACCGAACAAAAATGGAGGTTTACCTCAAATTTCGCGGATGAAAGCTTGAAATTCTTGTACTCTCTTGATCTACGTCACATGGGGAGCATTTTGACACCAAGAATGCTCGAAACCGATTAGAAAACACCAAGAATCTCTAGAGAGAAGGTGGATAAAACTTCTAGAGATAGAGATGTGTGAGTGACGGGAATGAGGGAAAGGAGAGGGGTGGAATGGGTTGGTGTGGTCATTTATGACCACATTAATTACCCACGAATACCCGGTTGTTCAGTCTCGATCGGTTTCTCGTAAAAATGTCGTTTCTCGTGATTTTAGTCGCGAAACGACACGATTTATAATAATAGGATTTATAATATTATTCTAAGTTGTGATTCCTAATAAATTAACTAATATCTTCTTTTTATTTAAACTTTAAAATATTAGTTTACTGTTTAAATCGAAAGGTACGGTCATCGTGCGTATTCGTTCGAATCGTCACTCGTACAAACACGACGATAACCATACTTTTCAATATTGTTTTCTAATTATTGGATATTATTCAGAATGTTAAACCTTCGGATATATTTGTATAGATCGTCACCTATACGAATAACCCGTCAATTTAGCATTCACATAACAACATCCGTTCTGTTTTGTTCTTTAAAACCTCACATACGTTTATACATACTAAATCCTAACAAATAATCACATGATGGTTCTGTATTGCCAGATAATTATCTGACTCAAGAACCATTGCTCTGAACTTTGTTTCTGTTAACTGTTTATGAACTTGTGGTTTGATAACACGAAATGACTTTGACTATTGATATGAACATGACATAGCATGAAATATATGTGGTTTGTACCTGTTTACTGTTCATGGCACTGTTGAGATCACTGTTCCAGTGCTGGTTCCGGCACTGATGTTACAGTGTTATTCCAGGAGCAGTTTCCATAGGGGTAGAGATTATTTTACAATTAGTCTTTTCAAAATAATTCAAAATATCTTTTACATATTTGGACTGATGAATGAAAGTACCATTTGGGGTTTGTTTGACTTGAAGTCCTAGAAAATATTTTTAGTTCACATAAAGCAGTCATTTCAAACTTAGAATACATTAATTTTGAAAATTGGTCACATAAGGCAGGTTTTGTTGATCCAAAGATGATGCCGTCAACATAAAGTTGAACCAACAAAAGTTACTTATCTACCTGTTTAATGAAAACTTTCTTGTCAATGGTTCCCCATGAAAATTTATTTGAGAGAAGAAATTGAGAAAGAGTGTCATACCAGGCTCTTGGGGCTCGTTTTAAACCGTATAAGGCCTTATCTAACCTGTACACCTAGTCAGGATGATGAACATCGTCAAAACCTGGTTGTTGACAGACATAGACTTCTTCCTTAATGGTTCCATACAAGAATGCACTTTTTATATCCATTTGGTATAATTTGATATTATGGGATTAAGCAAATGCAAGAAAGAGACTTATGGATTCAAGTCTGGCTATAGGGGCAAAGGTTTCATCATAATTAATGCCTTCCTCTTTAAAGTAACCTTGAACTACCAATCTGGCTATATTTTTGACTACGATGTCCATGTCATCAGTTTTATTCCTAAATACCCACCTTGTTCCAATTGGATATTTCCCTTTGGGCAAAGGACAAAGAGTCCAAACATTTTGTCATTTAAACTTTAGCAGTTCATCCTGCATAGCTTTCACCCAATTATTATCCTTAAGATCCTCTTGATGCTTTAAGGGCTCAAATTGGGGTAGGAAGGCAACATGGAGACAAAAGTTTGAGAATTAGCTTATGGTTTTAACACCTTTATTCAAATCACCTAGAATCTGTTCTAGAGGAAGATTTCTACTGAAAGGAATGATGTCCAAACAATTATTGGCAGAAGAAGCATTAGAAGAGGAGGAATTTTCAGTATGGCTAGGAGAGTTTTCACATGTGTCAACAGGAGCTTTTTTTGAGGTATCTATTGGGGCATTATTAATTATAGGAGATGTGGAGGTAGACACATGTTCATTATGATCTTGAGATTTGATAGGAAAAGAAGGAATAGAAGAGAAAAACTTAGACACTAAACATTTCTCAAGAGATGATAGATCTTCAGAGGTTTGGCAGGGTTCTAAAGAAGGAGACATAGATGTAGTAGGAGGAGTGTATGTGAAGCTTTCAAGATAAAACAAGTCATTAGGAACAGAGGGAAAAGAAGAGGTCGATGCAGATTCATTGAATTTGACATCAATGCATTCCTTAACAATCTTAGTTCTAAGATTGAAAGCTCGGTAAGCTTTGGAAGTTTGAGAGTATCCCACAACGTATCCAGAGTCCACTTTTGCAGAAAAAATTTGGATAGAGAATCCTTTGTGTTCAGAATGAAGCATGGACATCCAAAAACTTTAAAAAAGGAGATGAGAGGTTTTATTTTATGAAGGACTTCATAGGCGGTTTTGTTATGTCTTTTCATAATATAGGAGATTGAACATGGAACAAGGCATCATTCTCTGGCTCCTGGAAGTTAGCGTCAATAACATGGCCAAACAATGGTGTATAAGTAATATTAACTCCCCTCTTTGGTCTGCAATCAACAAAGATATTTTTATTCATCACTCTGATCTTAATAAGAGGACCAGTCTCAGGAAGCCGAGGAAACAAATGATCAAAGATCATAATTAAGAATCTGGGATATTGCAGAAAACATTCCTTCTATACAGAAGGAATGTTTTATCAATGAGACACTGAAAAGGTCTTTAGAGAGTATCAATCCCAGATTTCCTATTGGAAAAACACATGATAAGGACATGAAATATATATCTCCATTGTGCAAATAAATGCTTCTTGAGCAATTGTGAAGCAATGACATCACCATTGTATCCCATACGATTGAAAACTAGACATATAACATCTTTTGGAATAGTCAAAGGATCATCATCTGAATCATGAAATTTGACGGCAACTTGAAGATCTTCCACAGAAAATTGAATCACCACATCATCTATCATGGATTTCAGTATGGTGGTTCAACAGCACCATCATAATATGCATTCTCCCAGAAAGAAGTGCTATGATTCATCATGATCACAGGATTTGCAGATATTGCATGTGAGATCCTGGATCGTTACAGAAATGACTTAACTTCTAAAAATTTATAGGCTTCTTTTAAGGTCCTCATCCAACAGTGCAATGACATTATGTTTTCCATTATACAACCTTTGTCTTGTACTAAAAAAACAATTTAGAACTCTCAAAAATCAAAAAATTTTCTGAGTAAAGATTTCATCGATAGTTGTAGTATCGATAATATTAGTATTATCGATACTTTTAGTGTCGATGCTACAATATCCATCGATACTAATAGTATCGACAGAAGAACACTTAAACAAAATTCAAATTTTCAAAACATGAAATTAATGTCTAAAATGAAGAAAATCTATATAGATAACACCGATTAGCATAATATTCATAAAACCCCTTTGATTTTTACGGCAATTTTTCAAATTTGAAATATTAAAAAACAAAACACAAGTTCGATAAATAAGTTTTCACAGAAATTATGGTGAAATTAGATGTTTTACCGGTCATTTGGAATTCAAAGATGATTATTAATCACTGGTTTACGCTCAGAAAGCAAGCAATGATCAAACAAAGGAAATCGATAATCAAGAACACTGGTTGCACACACAGTAATATCGAACTTAATAATATCGATACTGATACTATTGACAAAACGACTTTCATCGATACAAACAATATCGATACAATAGTACCGATGAATATAATATCGATATTATCAATATCGAAAAAAGAAAAAAATTTAAAATTAACTTAAATTTGAATTTCATTAAAAATTTCAAAATAGACATCAAAAATACCTTTTTGTGAAAAATTAGGAAAAACACACTTGAAAAGTTTGAAATGTAAAATATTATTGAAATTTTATTTAGAAACCTACAAAGATAAAATCTTTTTGTCTTTTTAATAAAATCATTGAAAAGATTCAAATCAAATCATATTCAACTTATTAGTATTAAAAATGTCTAAATTTTCATAATTAAAATTTATCAACACAATTATACATATAAATAAAATTAAATGAGTCTCACACTTAATTAGATATTAACCTATTAAATTTCAGAATTATTGAGGATAAAATATATAATGCAATTGATCTTTTCACATATATAATAAATTAATGAAATGAAAATTTTTAACATTTTGATCAAAACTTTGTATATCATTAAATTAATGAAATGCGCTAGTGAGAACAGGTCTGTGTGAAACACACAACAAAGAGTCACTATGCATATTAATAAATGAATGCCATGAATTTTCGTATCTATATTTGTAGATTGCTCTTGATCAATCACTGGAATTCTATTAACAATTCAATCTATGCGGAATCTAGATAGAATCTATATAAATCAAAGACATACAATCAGTTTAATAAACATCATGTTCATTAATACTGGAATCTTATTACAAGAACACACAGTTCTTTCACAGCCACACAGATCTAACACACACAGGTTCTGTCACTCACCCCTACAAAATCAGACAAACCTGCAATATATACCCAAACCTCAGCCGAACCTAGCCGAACCATTAGGTTCGCCACACGAACCAACAGGTTCGCTGGACGAACCTTTATATCACAATACTCTAGCTTCGCCGATCCTTTACAGACACATGCCTAGGTTCGTGGGCCAAACGAACCTAGCATCAAACCTAAGTTAACTTACACAATTTGAAAGCAAACTATTACAAAATGTACTAACAAACTCACTCTTAATAGTTGCTTCGAATCCTCAAAATCTTGATCTTCAATCTTAATCCGAGTCCCACTCGATGACTGATCTTTACAAACATTATCTTCAGCACGAATAACCACAGACTATTGAATCTTCGATGATCTTTCAGCTTCAATCCTTTCATATCTTCCATCAATCTATTTCTGCAAAGCCATCAACTCTACATACAAGTAGCTCACGTCCTCCCAATCATATCCAAAATGAATTCCTAAAGTATAACACATCCTTGCAATAGTCTGAAATTGCAATGCCATATCTTTATAGCTCACTCCCACATCATGATAACCTTCTTTAGCATAAATCCCAGCGTCATTGAGAGTATAAATATCTTGTTTTGGGCAGTTCACTAACCAAACAGGATCAAGTAGTCTAATCAATCTCCATTTGTCATCTTCTTTCAACAAAATGATAGCTTCATAATATCTTTCATCATAGAACCAAAACTTGAAATAAGGAGTCCAATTTGGTTCTATCTTCCTCAATCCTGGTCTTTAATATACTTTTGGCTTAGGTTAGACATAAGAGTTATGTTTAAGCACTGAAAATTGAGGTACCAACAAATTCCACCCTTTCCTTGCTTCCTTTTTCAACAGAATTTCAAATATTTCATTATGCTCAGTCTGAATTGGCTTGATCATCCTTAATCTTGACAGCTGCATGCATTCAAATGATGGTAAAGACATAAGATCATATGCTTTTCCAAAGTACTGGCATCCATTAGTTCTCTTCACCACATAACATCCTCTACTCTTCAATACTCGAGGAATATTGTGAAAGTATCCATAACTCATAATCCTTCCACGCATTTTATATTTATATCAAATCTTGAATCTTGAAAATTGTCTTGAATGTTTGTCTTGAACAGATTCATCATATCTTTCAATCATTTGTCTAAAAATAGTCAAATTATACATAATGTACTTGTGTTCATCCTGATTCTCTCTCCAAATAACCATTGGTATTTTGATCTTCAATGTCTCATATGACATACTTTGATATTTCTTATGAGCTTCAATATCGAAAATATTTTTAAGAGTCTGTAAATTCTACAAATTTTCATCAGAAGATCCATCATATTCAAATTCAAATGATCTTTCTGTTTCTCCCATAAGCATTTTCCTAGAAGCATTTGCATTTTGTAGTTCATTCACTTTAACTCCAAAAAAATTAGCAATATCTTCTTTTGTGTATCCATACTCAATCTCTCCTTCATTAAATTCTTTGACATGAGTGAATTCATCAATCTTGCTTAGTAGTTCTCCTTCTCCAGCTTGCTTGAATAATTCTGCAAATGTTGGTAATGAGTTATCAACAACTGGCTTTTGATACTCAATCCCTGTAATGTCTTCAATTTCAACAAGTTCACAATCTTTAGCGCTCTTAGTATCAACAGAAGAAACTGGACTTGCATCTAGAGAAATTATTGATGATCTGTAAACCACTATAGCTCCAGTAATTGAATTCAAACCACTTGAACTACCAACTCCAGCTACACCATCATCATCCTTATCATCATCATTAAAAGTACCAAAACCTGGATGTTCATCAAAATCAGAACCCTCATAGTCAACTTTGTCTTCATCATCTTCATCTTCTATTTTGACATTAACAAGATCAACATCATTTCCTTTAGAAATATGAACTCTTTCATTATTATCAACTTGTGTCTCAGTGTTAACAATATTAGAAGCTTTATCTTGAATATCATCTATCCTTTCCTGCAGCATATGATTCTCTTTTTCCATATCTACTATCTAGTCATTTTTTCTTTGACTAAACTTTCCAATACAACAGTTCTTTCATTCATAGTCTCCTTGTCTTTTAGATCCTCTTCTCTCCATCTTTGTAGTTGATTGATACGACTTTTTATCGTATCAATAGCATTTTGAACTGAAGAAGATTGTTTCTCAGAATCAGCTTTCTCTTTTTACTTCTTGTATTTATCAAATTCTTGAGATAGGATAGATATCCTTCTTCTTATCTCCGAATCATCATAATCCAAAGAAAAGTTTAAATCCAGATCATCTAAAGCCTTCAAACGTAGCATCAACTATTGAAGTAGAAGCTTCTTGAAATGATGTAGTTATGTAGTAGCTTCAACAAAAGAATCCATAAATGGTGCAGCATTTATAGGAACATAACCGGAAAAATTTGGCATTGAAGCTTCAGTATGCACGAGAACTTGTGATGTAGATGCATCAACATCTGAAGAAGATACATGAATAGAAACAGGTACAGTAGAAACCGAAACAGATGCAGGTGCAGAAGATGTAATCACAGGAGACGAAACAATAATTCTTGGTATTCTTGTCTTCTTTCTTCTAGGCACATTTTCCATTCTCTTCCTCTTCTTTGGACGAGATGTTTCTAGCTCATCCATAGTGAAATTAGGATAATTCCTTTCTTCTCTCTCATCCCTGCTTTGTTGTTGTTGCATTGTATTCCTCTTCGTCCTCCTAACCATTATGTTTCCAACTTGGACATCTTCCATTTCAGATTTGGTGGACTCTTCTTCCATTTCATCACCAACAATCTCAGTCTCAACATTTGGAGATGATGTAGTAGTAGCAACTTGCTCAGAAACATTTTGTTGCCCAGGATAAATAACTTGAAGAGGCACGAACGTAGATTGAGTCACACTTGGATTTTCTTGTTCTTGATTATGAGATGATTGTTCACGAGCTTGTCTAATTTGTGGATCTTGTGGAGGAGGTGGTGGTGGTTGATCATCATCTATCTGTTCACTTTCAGAATTTGAATCATCATGTCTCCATGCATCATGGAGTGGAGCTACATAATTGACTATAGCACAATGACAAACCAAATCCTTTGTAAGAACAACATCATTACTCTTCTAATAAATCTTCACTTGACCCAAACTTGAATCAGTCATATGCTTTAACTTCAGAATGTCATTCATAGATCTTGGTAAATTCTGCTCTGGAAACTTCCCATCAATAAATATCTGCACAAACCTTGGATAAATCAAGAATTTGTCTTTAGCTTTAGTGATATTATCAGACATATATCTGAAAATCATAGAAGAGAAGTTAAATGATTTGTTCGGAATCAATGCAACCATAGCTGATCCCATCAAATCCCTTAGCTAATCAAAAGTCTCTATCCTCATACTCATACAATGTAGAAGTACATGTGCAAGAAACTTATATTGTAGAGGCAACTTCCCTTTCTTAATGGAATATTCGCTATAGACTCCAAAATACTTAATCCTCAAAAAACATCCTTTGATACACTTCTTAGGAATCAATGTCATTCCTTCAGGTTCTCCTCCAAACTGTAGAACTCTCATCACATCAGCTTCATTGATTCTGATCATTTGTCCAAGCACATTCGCTTCAATCACAAACACATCATCAACAGTAATAAGTCTTGCAGATTCCCAGAAACTCTGAATGTGAGATATATAAATGTGACAAGAGTTGCAAATAGCATAATATATCCTCGATCTTCTCAGAAACTCGATCATCGGCTTGAACTCTTTACCATTCTTGATAGTAGGATCCAGATAAGCACACAGATTGAGTTTATCATCAAATGCTAGATTTTCCATATCTACAATTAAAACAATCAAAAATCAGAAACAAAATTTTAATTCAAAAATTAAAAATTAAGAAAACTTTCTAAGTCCTAAGTCCAGCGAACCTCCCCTGTACCGAACCTTTGCATATAGACGAACCTATGACACAGACAAACCTATTTCATATTCACGAACCTGACCATAAAACGAACCTACTTCATATGCGAACCTTCAGGTTAACAGAACCTTTGACCATTAGAGATTCGGTCAACGATTTAGAAAAAGTTCGGCCCGAACCTCTTTAAATCAAAACGAACCTGTTCAATTAAACGAATATGTTTGAAATCCAGATCAAAATTCAAATTTACAAATTAGACAAAAATGATCACATCCATAGGTTTGCCATTAGTCGATTAACAACATTAGTAAAGACATTTTTCATCAAAATTTGATTTAAATAGATTTATTCAACAAAGTTCAGGTTCGACTAACTGGACTAAAAACATAGATTTCTACAAATCTAGCTAGTGCAAAATCAATCTATCTACCTTTTTAGAATCACAACAACAATACAAATTTAATGATATATGACAATCCCACTGATAATCACAAAATCGAAAAATCCAAATCAACACTATGAGGTTCGTTTCTGAGAGAAATTAATGAAAGTGACGAAGCTGTTCCACGAACCATTGACTTTATACCTTTTCAAATTTCAAACGAACCTGTGAAACAAACCATTCAAACGAACCTCCCAGCAAACCTAATGAACAAACCTTCCAGTAAACTTGATTGGTCGAACCTCTCAGCAAACCTGATATACGAACCTCTCATCAAACATTTTGAACGAACCTCTCAGCAAACCTACCATAGGTTCGTCTCAAAAAATACACACATATTCACACATCTTTTGACATTTTAATTTTTCAAATTTAATCAAACATTTTTCAAACAAAACCAAATTTTGTGTTTCAGAGTCAAAAAAAAAATCAATAATTATTGATTTAACATCAGATATATTAAAAATCTTTTTGAATTATAAAAATTAATATAAAAACACACCAAAATTTTAATTTTGTAATAACACCGAAATGAAACATGAAAATGAATGAAACAAACACATATTTTTGGTGAGAAAGATCCAGACATGAGATCATATTGCATTACAATCATCCACACAAACCGATTGAAATAATGAATATGTTAATTAGCATATTACAATTCAAAGATGATTGTCAATATATGAGTCCAATTTAAATTTAATTACTTAGTTAAGATATCAAACGAAATCAAAACAATAAAATACTTTATGTTCCTCATTTACTTGAACACATCCCCGTTTTGTGAATAATTAATCAAACAATAATGTTCTTGAAACCATTTAATTCAAATATAACTAGTTTGATCATGCAAAAATAAAGCAGAATTTCTTTTTTAAAATAACAAAATATAAAACAATTTGAATTTGTTCAAATTCTTGGAATCAAGGTTGATACTTACGTATGCTCAAATGATCCAGAAAATGAACTATGTAGAGCCCACTAAACGATGAAGACTGACAAAGTCAACGCGGAAGAGTCAATGCTCAGAGTTTTTGATTATTTTCGTGTACAGTCACTTCGAGTACACGATTTGTTCGTGTACTCGAACTTTTGTATTAAATTTCGTGTACTCCTAGGCCTAGTATAAATAGACGTATTTTGTACAGGTTTAGGTTAGAATCCTGAGGCATTTGTTCTCTAGACGTATTGAGGCACTTGTACTCGAAATTTTCTGAATTTATAAAAGTTTGCGTTTTTCTTGTTGCTTTCTTGATTCTAACTTGGATTTCGCACTCGTTAGAGATCATTGATGATGATTATGAAGATATAGTTTGGTTCTTGATCCGTTTTTCAGACCTACAAACTAAACAATAATTTAAGATTAAGCTTTTAACAATCAGATCGATATTTTTATATACGCAGAGATTGTCCAAATCTTAATCAGAAGCAAGAAAACAATTTTGAACTGTTTAAAGCTATAACAATCAGGTCGATACGTAAGTATATGCAAAGATTGTTTCAACTTTAAACTAAAATAAAAGAAAAACAAAATTATAATTTCTTTGAAAAATAAACACATGATCAAAACTAGTCATTTAACTTTTTGTTCAAGAAACATTTTGTAAGGAAAATTACCACTCTTTCAGGACAAAACTAAGTACTGCATTCTAAGCATCTGTTTCTTATAAAGCATAATCAAACTTCTGTTTAAACTTATCTTAACTAAGTTATAAACCTACTAACACATCATACTTAGTACTTGTAATTGCTCTTTATGTTTCAGTTCTTAATGATACAGATATGCTTCCAATTGTACACAATGTACTATCATTTCTCACTTGGTTGAATCAATTTCTCAGAATTTTCAATTTTTTAATTTTTTGTGTTTTTAATTTTTCAAATGTTTTTTTTATTTTTCAAAATTTTTCTCCCCCTAAAAACTAAAACACAAAACAACAAAAAATAAAATATCTGATGTTAATTCAATAAGAAATGATTATGAAGGAGATTGATTCTTAATTACCTCCCCCATGACCCGAATGCCATTTAATTTGAGTAAATACTCAAAACGGTTTTTTGTCAAAGGCCTTGGTGAGAAGGTTTGCTCTTTGCTCATCAGTATGTATCTTCACCACATCAATAAGTTTCTTTTCATAGCAATCGCGTATGAAATGAAACCTAATATCAATGTGTTTGGAACGTGAATGATACACAGGATTCTTAGTGATAGCAATAGCAGCCTCGTTGTCAACATGAATCGGGGTAGTCATGAAATTCAAACCGTAGTCTTTCATTTGTTGTTGTATCCACAAGACTTGGGAACAACAACTGGCAGCCGCTACATACTCAGCCTCACAGGTTAAAGTAGCAACAAATGTCTGCTTCTTGCACTGCCAAGAGACTAACCTCTCCCCTAAAAACTGTGCACCTCCAGTAGTTGATTTGGCATCAGTCTTACATCCTCCATAGTCAGAATCACTATAAGCATTGAAGGAGAAGTTATCATCCTTAGGATACCACAGACCAGTGTCTGGTGTACCCTTCAGATAACGAAGAATTCTCTTGACTGCTTTCAGATGAGAAAATTTAGGTTTTGATTGATAGCGAGCACAGATACTTGTAGCAAATACAGTATCTGGCTGTGAGGCAGTCAAATACATCAAGCTTCCGATCATTCCACGATATAAAGTAGCATCCATGAGCTCCCCCTTAATATCAGGCTCAATCCCGTGATTGGGCTGAATGGGCGTAGAAATGGGTTTACAATCAAGCATGTTAAACCGTTTTAGCACGTCTTGAATGTATTTTGTCTGATGAATGAATATACCATCATTAGTCTGATCAATTTGTAAACCCAAGAAGAACTTGATGTCTGACATAGCACTCATTTCAAACTTCTCAATCATAACCTCTTTAAACTTTAGACACATCTGTTCATCGGTAGATCCAAAGATGATATCATCTACATAGATCTGAACAAGGATAATATCCTTGCCCTTTTCCCGATAAAACAGTGTTTTGTCAATCTGACCCCTATTGAACCCGTGTTAAATAAGGTGAGTCGAGAGCGTCTCATACCAAGCTCGTGGAACCTGGTGTAGACCATACAGTGCTTTGTCGAGGATATAAACCTGATCCCGGTGGATAGGATCCTAAAAGCCCGGTGGCTGACAAACGTACACCGCGTCCTTCAATGACCCATAAAGGAATGCAGACTTAACATCCAACTGAAAAACCTTAAACTTCTTGTGGGCAGCAAAAGCCAGAAAGGGTCATATTGCTTCTAGCCGCGCCACTGGTGCAAATACTTCGCCATAATCAATCCCTTCTACTTGTTTGAATCCTTGAACAAGTAAACATGCTTTGCTCCGAACAATCACGCCATGATCATCTCTCTTGCACTTTAACACCCATCTGGTGCCAATCTTCTTTTCTCCCTTTGGCAAATCCACCAAATGCCACACACCCAGCTTCTGAAACTGATTTAGCTCCTCTTGCATAGCCTCCACCCAGGCAGGCTCACGCAACGCTTCAGTAACAGATTTTGGCTCAATCTGAGAAATGAATGCAGAATGCATCCATAACTCTTGAGTTCCATGAGTTCTTGTCACACCCCAGGCCGACAGGAACAAATCGTGTTTTCTCGTCGGAAGGTTCCTGGGCGCGATATCTTGAGTGATAATCAATTGATCAAATTGTTTACATATCACATGATAATATAAATGAGAAATGCTAACACATCCATGATATAGAATTACAAGATTAAATTACAATGTATCGTTCATAATTTAATCGAGTAAATCTATCAAAAGAATCAATATAACTATATCTCTTATGTGTACAAGATATACAAAAGATGATTCATGGTTCTTATCACCAAAAGCATGCAACACAAAATAAGCTAGGTCTTCTAAAAGTCCACTAGCTTAATCCTTGCATGTATGTATCTACACCTGTTCATCACCTGAGAAAAACATGTATTTAAACAAAGTCAACACTAGGTTGGTGAGTTCATAAGTAAGTTAATTGAAAACCTTGATTCATTCACATGCACAATCATAATATGTATTTTGTTACTTGTATGTCGTTTGTTCACTTGTTCACCCAAATGGCTTCTCAATATTTATATTTACAATTAATATTTCATCCTAGTTGTTATGCTTATATATAGGGCATATGTAAGGGAACTAAGCCCTAGCCAACATCCCACCACATCACTACTAGAACTCCACAAAACTTTCAATACAACTACTGATTTCCATTCCCAAATCCACTTGTCCATATCGTTCTTGAATCACCTGTGATAACTTGTATAGAATAATATAATGATGTAATTGTAGTTATCGAACCGGAGTTTAGATAACCATTATATGTTAAGGATATTAGATTTATCAAATCTGTTCCTTGTATTATTCTATATGTGTTGGGTTAACTGTTGTTACACTTTTACATATTAAGATTGTTAGTTAACCACTTGCAATTTGTTCTTGAACTATAGTGCATAGAGCCTAAAAGGAATCCATTGAAATCCTCACGTAATCAGATTTCAATGCATCCAATTTACCTCTACCTCCTTGTATGTCTAGTGTCCTCAACAAAATCTATTACTAGTAGTGTAACATGAGAGAAGATCACTTTCTCAACCTACTGGTCAATAGAATTTCCGCTGGATTAATTACTCATCACTGCCTATTAATATCACCATGTGTCGCTTCCCAGAACATGACTTGAGGTTGCCCTGTCACCGGTCATACGTTACTGGCCAATGAATCATTACGATCAGCATACTAGCCCTACAAGCTAGAGGTTTGTCAAACCTATGGTACCACTATGCTATCGTCGGTTTAGTCACGTCAAACTAACTGGTCAGCGAATTAAAGGGACTTACATGATCAACTTGTACAATTGGCACATGATTGAATTGATATAATACAAGAGGTCAATAGTAACTAATTGTAATTGTGGTCATCTTTGATACTGTTCTCATTGTCATATGTTCTCCTTTTTATTAACAAAGTTAAATAAGAGCTTGTTTTATTACATTATGTTAATCATTTGAATGAATGATGTTGTTATCATGAAGTTACATTATCATGATTATCATTCTTTGTTTCATGTTCTCTTGTAATATGTATTGAGTTGTAAAGCTAAGTGTTAAAATGACTTGTCCTATTACACTTACTTAACTCTTGTGCCGAATGTTAATACAAAGATATGTAATATCTTTATAACATTCATATGTTTGCTTGTAATTGTTCCAATGTCTGTTTATGTAAGAATAATTAGGTGTTATAAGATAACATTTTATAACTATATTATTCTAATGTGTTGATGAATTAATAAGATATATTATCTTATTCATCTGAATATCCCTGTCATGTTTTGATCATACAAGCATGCATACAATGATCAGCGATAATAAACAATTAAGTATTATCTAAATCAAAGTATAAATAACATGTTAAGCAAGACTTTTAAATAAATAAAAGTAAACATGTTTCTCAGCCCCGAGAGTTTAAAATCAGTTAAGATTAAAGTAGAAGGGGCATATGAACTCACCTTGTTGTTAAAGTGGTTGACTTAGCTTAAAAGAAGAATGCACGCCCTCTTGATTGAACTTTGATGTGCATTTACGTTCATGTATTGATTTCACATAGTTTACATTTATAAGTATTAATTGCAATTGATTTGTACACGTGTCCGTGTTAGCCTTAGAATTGATTAATCATTCGCATGTCTCGGTCATTGTTCGGCATTCGGCCCATCTTGGTTGTTAAAGACTTGGCAACCTTTATCGCACTATGTTTAAGTTACTCAATTTGTTATGGATTTTACACTTCATTTAATTTTCTTTTGTGACAAAGTTTCTAAGTAAACAACTTATATTTTTAACTTAAAGTTACAAATCCGTGACTTCTTGTAGTCTATCTTTAATAACTTGATTCTTGTATTTCGTTATAACTAAGCCTTGTGGGCCTACTATTGGGCCAAGAGTTATATGTATGGGCCAGATGGATGGGCCGATTGCTTACTTGATTCGTTTAAGGTTGTGGTCCGATTGGCCATTGTGTTGGGCTACAAGTGGTTCGGCAAAATTATTGGGCCTGCTACTTTCTGATTGGGCCGAAGTGAACAATGTGTGTTTGGGCCAAGACAAAACAATGTTGGGGCATGACTTGAGCCATTGTTTTGTCTGATCATCAATTCGAACGACTAATCCCCAAGGCAGCGAACTTGGGGCCGGCTCTCATGGGTTCGGCAAAGTGTAACATGACCCCAGATGGTTCGGCTAGACCTAGGTAGGTCCGGCTAGTAGATGGGGTTATCCATGAAGGTTCGTGCATGGTTCGTTGATGTGAGGCTCGCCTGCATGATCTAGGTTCGTGATGATAGGGTTCGGCACATGATACATGGTTCGCATGGGTTCATTGCTGCATCAGGGTTCGGGCAGATCCATAGGTTCGGTGGAGTTTCAACTACCCTGCAAAGGTTCGTAACTAGGGGTTGGTTCATAGCTGTAGGGTTAGCCTAGGATTCGGTCAAAACAAATCAGCAGGGTTCGTGGACATGGCATCAAGGTTCGGCATGGAGAGATTCGCTGCCAAAAGTTCGCTAAATAAGAGGTTCGGCTCATGTGTGTGGCTTGGCGGGCTGGCAGGTTCGGTCACCCAGGGTTCGGCCACCACAGCTCACGAACCCTGTATCCGCAGCATCATCTTCGAGCTTCTCCAATCTCCCATGTCATGCCATGTCGCTGTTAGGCCAGTAATAACTTTCGAGTGTATAGGGTCGACCATATGATCATCCTAAACCGGTCCTACGTGTTGGGTTGATAAAACATAAGAAAACCCTACATTTCTGCAAGTTCATAGCCAATTACCTCGAATTCAGCCGGAAAAAAGCTCAGATCCGTTGTACTTTCACGTAGAGGAAATCAAGAGCTTCGCGTGGGTTCAAGAATCACCCGATTTCGTTGAGAAATGAGCAAGATATGAGGTTTTGAAGTTGGATTTCTAGTGTGAGAAAATAGGTTCGTGAAACGCGTTTTTAGAGAGAGAAAGCAGCTGGAAAAGTGAGGGAAAAGCCTCATTAGTTGCTTTTATACCCCGAAGGTATTCGGGTTTGTTTCGGTTGCTCGGTTCGCGTTTTTGTCGCGTATCCGGAATTTTACGCAAAATTTTCATGTGACAAATAAAAGAAATCATTTTTTTTATTTTGTTGAGTTTCAAAATTGCAAAATGTTATTTATTTTATTTTATTAAATTATTTTCGTTCGTGCCGTGTTTCGTTTTCGTTTTCGTTTCGTCAGATCGCTTCACCATCGCGCGTATTCGTCCGAATCGTCATTCGAACGAACACGTCGATGGTTTGGCTTTCAGACTTTTGTTTTCTACTTGTCAGTCATCATTTCAGAACATTAAACTCACCGATATGTTTGTGTGAATCGTCACCCACGCAAACACACTGTCAGTTCGTTATTCTGAAACGACACTGCTACCTTGTTTAAATTGTATTTCCTCACTGTCGGACTCAACTAAACATTCTGATTTCATATTGTTTTCACATTGAATTGTCGGCCATCTAATTCCTGTCATCTATGGATATCAGATCGCAACCGATTTGTTATTGTTATTCACTTGAACATCGTTGTTTCTCCTATTTAGTTGTGTTAACTGTACTTAGGTTTTCACTTAAATACACACAACTAATGTTTCAATTGAGTGTTGTACTTACAGTATTTAAGTTTACACGAAAATACATACAACTGTTGTAAATCTGAATTCTGTTAGTACAAATACTGTGTATACACATGAAATCACACGTAGTTACTGTTGAAAGTACACGCACCGTACGGACTTGCCGGCCGGTCTGGTACTAGTTGTCACAGTCTCCCCTTGTTAAAGAAATTTCGTCCAGAAATTTAAGCATAAAGGTCGGCTTTACTTCTCGAACACGTGGGGATACTTTGCTTTCATGTTGTCCTCGCGTTCCCAGGTAAATTCTGGTCCACGCTTGGAGTTCGATCGAACCTTTACAATAGGGATACGGCTTCGTTTCAGTCTCTTGACTTCACGTTCCATAACCTCTAGAGGCTCTTCGATGAAATGTAATTGCTCATCCACTTGTATTTCCTCCAATGGTATGATCAATGATTCGTCTGCTAAGCACCTTTTGAGATTTGATACAAGAAACACATCATGTACTCCGCTGAGTTCATCAGGGAGTCTAAGTCTGTATGCCACAGGACCTATGCGTTGAGTAATCTCGAACGGTCTGACATACGTAGGTGCTAGCTTGCCTTTAGCCCCAAAATGAACTACGCCTTTCCATGGGGACACTTTCAACATGACTCGGTAACCCACATCGAATTCCAAAGGCTTGCACCATTTGTCTACGTAACTCTTTTGGCGGCTACGTGTTGCTTGTAATCGTTGTTGTATCTGGGCTATCTTATCAGTAGTTTCCTGAACAAGTTCAGGCCCAGTAATTCTGTTGTCTCCCACTTCGGTCCAACAAATTGGAGACCGACATTTTCTACCATAGAGTGCTTCAAATGGAGCACATCCGATGCTGCTGTGGTAGCTATTGTTATAGGAGAACTCAATGAGTGGTAAGTGTGTGTCCCAACTTCCACCGAAGTCTAGGATGCATGTTCTCAACATATCCTCTAGGATTTGAATGGTGCGTTCGCTTTGTCCATTTGTTTGTGGATGATAAGCGGTGCTCAAGTTAACACTTTTTCCTAAGAATTGTTGCAATGATTGGCAGAACCGCGAAGTAAATCGAATGTCCCGGTCTGAAATAATAGACAATGGCACCCCGTGCCTCACTACTATTTCATCAATGTATAGTCTCGCAAGTTTCTCCATCTTGTATGTCTCTCTGATCGGCAAAAAGTGTGCGAACTTGGTCAATCTATCAATGATGACCCAAATAGAATCATATCCGCTGGAAGTGCGGGGTAGCTTGGTAATGAAATCCATAGCTATTTGTTCCCACTTCCATTATGGAATCTCTGGTTGTTCTAGCAAACCCGAAGGTTTCTGGTTTTCTGCTTTGACCTTGGCACATGTAATACATTTGCCAACATAAGTGGCAATGTCTTTCTTCATATCCGGCCACCAATAAAATGACCTAAGATCTTGGTACATCTTATCGGCACCAGGATGAACTGAATAACGTGTCTTGTGTGCCTCGTCAAGTATGAGTGTTCGAAGTTCATCTACTGCTGGAATCCAAACACGATCCAGATAATAGATAACTCCGTCTTGTTTTGTCTTGAAATGTTTCTCAGCTCCACAATCGAGCTTGCGTTTCAAATTGTCTCTTGCCACTGCTTCTTGTTGTGCTTGTAGAATATGATCTCTCAGACTTGTTTGCACAGTCATTCTCATGGCGCGAACGCGTAAGGGTTTGACTCTTTCCTTCCTACTCAAAGCATCTGCAACAACATTTGCTTTGCCAGGATGGTATTTAAACACACAATCGTAATCGTTCAGAAGCTGAACCCAACGTCTCTGTCTCATGTTAAGCTCCTTCTGATCAAATATGTGCTGTAAACTCTTGTGATCTGTGAAGATAGTGCATTTGGTACCATAAAGGTAGGGTCTCCAAATCTTTAAAGCAAATACAACAGCCCCCAGTTCGAGATCGTGTGTCGTGTAATTCTTCTCATGTATCTTCAGCTGTCGTGAGGCATAAGCAATGAATTTGTCTCGTTGCATCAAAACACATCAGAGTCCCTGATGGGAAGCATCACAATAAACTACAAAGTCATTATTGCCTTCTGGGAGTGTTAATATTGGAGCATTGCACAATCTTTGTTTCAGTGTCTGGAATGCCTCCTCTTGTTTATGAGTCCACACAAAAGGTTCCGACTTCTGTGTGAGCTTGGTGAGAGGCAAAGCTATCTTAGAGAAATTCGAGATGAATCTCCTGTAATAACCCGCCAATTCCAAAAATGATTGAATCACTGTTGGTGTTGTAGGCACATCCGAGTTCTTGATTGCCTCAATCTTGGTAGGATCCACATGAATACCATTACTGTTAATCACGTGACCCAAAAACTGAACTTCTCTCAGCCAAAATTCACACTTGGAGAATTTGGCATAGAGTCGTTCCTCCTTTAAGAGTTCCAAGACCGTCTTGAGGTGTTGCTCATGTTCCTTCTTGTTCTTTGAATAAATCAGTATATCATCAATGAAGACGATAACAAACTGATCTAAATACGGCTTGCACACCCGGTTCATCAAGTCCATGAACACTGCCGGTGCGTTCGTCAGACCGAATGGCATTACCATGAACTCGTAGTGACCATATCGGGTACGAAAGGCCATCTTTGGTATGTCTTCTTCTTGAATCCGAAGCTGATGATAGCCTGATCTCAGGTCTATCTGTGAAAAGTACTGTGCTCCCTGTAACTGATTAAACAGATCATCAATCCTCAGTAACGGGTACCGATTCTTGATGGTGAGTTGGTTGAGTTCTCGATAATCAATGCACATCCTGAAAGTTCCGTCCTTCTTTTTCACAAAAAGAACTGGAGCTCCTCACGGGGAAAAGCTCGGTCGGATGAATCCTTTGTCGAGTAGCTCTTGTAATTGATTGGATAACTCCTGCATTTCGGATGGGGCAGGTCTATAAGGAGACTTAGCTACAGGAGTCGCTCCCGGAATCAAATCGATTCGGAACTACACTGATCTCTCGGGTGGCAGTCCCGGTAAATCATCCGGAAACACGTCCGCATAGTTTCTCACAACTGGTACATCTTGAATCTTGATTTCCTTCTTGTCTTTCTTGATCACGTGAGCTAGAAATAGGACACATTGCTTTCGTAAGTACTTGCGAGCCTTGATGCATGATATTATCTTGACACTGCATTTCGCTTGGTCTCCACGAATCTCCAAGACGCTATTGTTCTCCACTGGAATGCGTAGTAGTTTATCGGAACAGATGAACTCAACTCGGTTAAGAGATAGCCAATCCATTCCGATGATGATGTCGAAACTGCCCAGCTCCATCGGTATCAAGTCAATGGAAAATGTATGGTCGCCAAGTGTTATTGGGCAATTCCTTAATATTGTGTCTGCTGTGATCTGTTTGCCATTTGCTATCTCAATAGTGTAAGGGGAGTCTAACAATTCCTTATCATAATTAAGATGGCATGCAAAGTCGGATGAAATAAAACTCTGATCCACACCAGTGTCAAATAATATGGATGCATAGAAGTCAGATAAGAGAAATGTACCCGTGATCACGTTCGGGTCTTGTCGAGGGGCAGCAGTTCCTATCTGAAAGGCTCGTCCTCTTGGTGCTTGAGCCCTTTGTTGATTTCTTTTGGGACAATCACGCGAAAAGTGTCCAGGCTCGCCACAGTTGTAGCAAGACCTGTGATCAGCAGCAGCAGTAGTAGCTGCATTGTTGTTTCTGTTTGGAGGTCCTTTGCTCCTGCAGCGGTTTGCCCAATGGCCAAACTTTCCACAGTTCGTGCATTGCAAGAACTGAGTGTTTGGCGCGTGATGATACTGACAAGTGTTGCACAAAGGTGCAGTGCCAGTGTAGGGCTTTCTGACTTGTAGTAGTGGTGGCTGTTAAGCATTGGGGCTTGAGTGGTGGCAGCAAAGTTTCTAACCACCTTTTGTTTCTTAGCCGGACGTTTGTCCGACTTTCTTGAAGTTCCAGATTTGGCTGTTTCAGCCTCCTTCTTGAAGTGACCAGAAGCAACCATCATATCTGTCAGAGATGCTGACAGTGTAACAGCTAACTCCATGGTAGTAGGATGGGCAGAAATCACATGCCCCCAGATGCTGGGCGGTAATCCACCAATGTACCGTTCTATCCTCTTCTCTAGTGTTGGCACCACGTCAGGTGCCAAAGTGGCCAACTCATGAAATCTTGTGGTGTAGGCCAGATGCCCAGCACCAATCATCTCTAGGTTGAGCAGTTCAGTTTTAACCTTTTTCAGTTCATTCCTTGGGCAAAACTCTGCCCGCAGCATGGCTTTGAAGTCATCCCAAGGCATAGCCTGGGCCTCATCACGACCTCTGATCGAAACCTGAGCGTTCCACCAAGTTAACGCTCGTTTGTGAAATGATCCAGCAGCATACTTGACTTTGTTATGTTCAGGACAGCCACTGATGTCAAGGGTGGTTTCCATCTTCTCAATCCATTGGATTAATCCAACGGCACCCTCACTGCCACTAAAGCTGGGTGGCTTGCAACCTACAAAGTTCTTGTAGGTGTAGTCCTGTAGCTGTCGAGTGTTGCAGCTGCCTTCTCCAGACAAGTTGGAACGTTGTTGCTGTTGTTGGTGTAGATCCGATTCATCATCTCGGGAATCACATCCCTCAGTTGGCTAGTCAGAAGAGTGGCCAATGCCACAGTAGCAGGGTCCAACGGATAAACTGGTGGTGGCGGAGGTGGAGGCGGTGGTGTAGGAGAGTCAATAGGTGAAGGTGTAGATGAGTGCGGTGCTAAGTCTTGTGGTGGTGGCAGTATAGCAGGTGGTGGGCTTCTCGGCGGCATTCTGATCAAAACCGAAAGAAAATCGGTTAGTGCGGTGATCAGATGCAGAAGACACATGCAAATAGAAACCTATGTCACATGATTTCTATATGAGTGTCCCTAGGTTATAGTCTAGGCCAAACCGTTTAAAGTAATATGACCTATATTTCTCTATAACCATGGCTATGATACCAATCTGTCACACCCCGGGCCGGCGGGAACAGATCGTGTTTTCCCGTCGGGCGGAAGGTTCCCGGGCACGATGTCTTGAGTGATAATCAATTGATCAGATTGATTACATAGCACATGATAATATAAATGAGAAATGCTAACACATCCATGATATAGAATTACAAGATTAAATTAGAATGTATCGTTCATAATTTAATCGAGTAAATCTTTCAAAAGAATCAATATAACTATATCTTGTATATGTACAAGATATACAGAAGATGATTCATGGTTCTTGTCACCAAAAGCATGCAACACAAAATAAGCTAGGTCTTCTAAAATTCCACTAGCTTAATCCTTCCATGTATGTATCTACACTTGTTCATCACCTGAGAAAAACATGTATTTAAACAAAGTCAACACTAGGTTGGTGAGTTCATAAGTAAGTTAATTGAAAACCTTGATTCATTCACATGCACAATCATAATATGTATTTTGTTACTTGTATGCCGTTTGTTCACTTGTTCACCCAAATGGCTTCTCAATAGTTATATTTACAAGTAATATTTCATCCTAGTAGTGATGCTTATATATAGGGCATATGTAAGGGAACTAAGCACTAGCCAACATCCCACCACATCACTACTAGAACTCCACACAACTTGCAATACAACTACTGATTTCCATTCCCAAATCCACTTGTCCATATCATTCTTGAATCACATGTGATAACTTGTATAGAATAATATAATGATGTAATTGTAGTTATCGAACCGGAGTTTAGATAACCATTATATGTTAAGGATATTAGATTTATTAAATCTGTTCCTTGTATTATTCTATATGTGTGGGGTTAACTGTTGTTACACTTTTACATATTAAGAGTGTTAGTTAACCACTTGCAATTTGTTATTGAACTATAGTTGTAACATCAGTGCCGGAAACGCCACCGGAACAGTGATCTCTACAGTACATGAACAGTAAAACAGGTATGAACCATATACATTTCAGTACGTTTCACATTCATATCATTTATCATTATCATTTTGTGTTGTCATAGAACAAATTCAGAAACATTTAACGGAAACACAGTTCAGGACAACGGTTCTGGAGTCAGATAAATATTTGACAATATAGAACCATCATGTGATTATTTGTTTAGGATTTATTATGAATAAACATATGTGAGGCTTTAAAGAACAAAGCACACGAATATTGTTACGTGAATGTTAAATTGACGGGTTATTCGTATAGGTGACGATCTGTATGAATATATATGAAAGTTTAACGTTCTGAATGTCATTCTATAATTAGAAAACAAGATTGAAAGGTATAGTTATCACCGTGTTCGTACGGGTGACGATTCGAACGAATACACGCAACGACCGTACATTTCGATTTAAACAGTGAATTAATATTTTAAATTAAATAATTATAATATATTAGTTAATTTATTAGGAATCACAACCTAGAATAACTAAATGATTTCTATTTTTAAAATCGTGTCGTTTCGTCGCGAAAACTACGCGAAACGGCATTTTACGCGAAACCGATCGAGACCGAGCCAACGGGTAAGTTGGGTTACATTTATTGTGGCCATTAATGCCACAACCACCACATTTCACCCATTTCCTTCTCATTTTCGTCCCAAACCTTTCTCTCTCTAAAAGAGTTTCTCTCAACTTCTCTCTACAAGATCGTGGCCATCTCGTATCGGATTCAAGCAGATTTGGTGCCATTACGATCCTCTCAACACATAGAACACGAAAGTACAAGGAGTAGAGCCGTTTGTCCATTGATTTTGAGGTAATGTTCAAATTTAAATTCGGTTTTTGTTTAAGAAGGATGACCCACGTAGCTTTGTTGATTTAGCCGGCTTAAACCACTTAAACACGATTAGTTAGGCATGGATAAACAAGTAGGAAACCATGGTAGTAGTGTTGTAACAGGCTTTGGATCGAGAAAGGAGATAGGATGTGCAGGTTCGCGGGTGAAAGCTGTTAGCAGGTTCGTTGATGGCGGCCGAACCTTATTAGGTCAGAGGCGAACCCTACACGAACCAGTCACAAGGTAGCCGAACCTACCTTCTAAGCCGAAACCTGCACCGAACCTGTCACTCCTGTGGCGAACCATGTGATCAATCTGCAACGAACCTGTTGCCACAACCAGACCTGACAGCGAACCTTAGTACAGCACCGAACCTATGCTCATCTCGGCCGAACCATGTAGGGTGACAAACCTATTCCCTCGACGAGCCTTATGGTTAGTCGCGAACCTGCATGCATGACAATTCAAGGGAGCGAACCTTGGCTCTTTTTGGGCCGAACCTTAAAGGTTCGCCGAGTTAATTGCACCACTGAACCTCTAAGCAAACCCAAGAGGATTCGCTTCTTCACTTGAACCAAACCCTACGAGCCGAACATAGTATAAGAACGAACCTATTACCCTAGCCGAACCTCTTTGAGAACCACGAATAAATCACGGCCGAACCTGTTTCAAACTCAGCCGAACCTTAGGGAATTAGCAAGAAGGTTCGCTGCCCTAACCATGATCCTACCCCTATGGCTGCCAAATTCGGTCAATGTGGAGCTTAGCATTACCATAAGTAGTGTAAAGAACATAAGAAATGATTAGTTGGTCATTAATCTAAGTTTCTAACGAGGAATGGATCTTATAAGTCGCATGCATGGATAAAATATATATACATGTGTGTGTGCATGAACAAGGATGAACCCTAATCATGGATGCATATGTAGAACTAAATGTTGACCATACAAGATTGTTTAATAACTAAGGTAAAATGGTTACAAGTTTATGAGAATCAAAAACACAAGTCGGTTAATCAATTAGTAATCAAAGGTATTCAATTGGGCCAAAGTGGGCCCAATGGAGTTTAACTAAGCCCATTATACATTGGATGTTAGTTTAATTCAAGTAATGATGGTTACATGAAATAAAGGTGTTATAAATTTATAAAAGTTAATTTAATAATATCTAAAGTCTTGTTTAATTTGAAATGTGAATTATAAATGGCATTGGTTTCTTTTAAGTTAATTTTGTTATAAATGTTAGTTTTAATATCATTGATTGGGATTTTGTTATAAAATAGACAATGTCATTGTCTGGGTTTTTAAACATAAAACAACGGAAACTCTGCCGAAATTTCTAAAAATATAAAAGTAAGTTATTATAACTAACCATGGTATTTGGGGATTTTAAAAGGGTAACTAAGATAGATCAGATCTTAGATACAATTAGTACTAAGACACTTAGTTGCACACACACCAAGATCAACCTTAGGCACAACGACTACTACGCGTACTTATTATATTCGAATTCTTATAAAATAACTCAGGAACCGAAGATACTTAGCTTACAAACAAGAGCGCGCATTTTGTGTTAAATCATTTACATAGCAGCACAGGTGAGTTCATTGCCCCTTTTCTAACATTTTTGTTTTAAAACGCGGGGCTGAGAAGCATGCGTAAACTGTTTATTTAAATTGTTTACTTAAATGCTTTTAATTTTATATGTTTACATATGTAAATGTTATCCTAGACCATGTCTAGGAAGATTTTATGCAGGTTTACTAACTGATTTACTTATAAATTAAGTGAATAATCGGGTTAAACTAAAACATTTCAACAGATCAAAACATTTCAAACGAATCAAACTAAAATTTTGACAAAACAAGTGTGTGAGTTCAAGGAATCAAACGAAACATTTTGACTAATCAAATGGGTGATTTCAATGAATCAAACGAAACATTTTGACGAAACAGGTGTGGGATTTCAATGAATCAAGCGAAACAATCTTTGCAAAGATAACATTCAATGTTCTACAAATCAAGTGTTTGTTGAACAATGAATCAAGTGTACAATTGATTAATGAATCTAGTATTCTATGATCAACGAATCAAGTACATATTGTAACAGAATCAGACGAAACAATAAATCATTTTCAAGAGAAAGCCTGGGAAATATCAGAAATAACATATGCCAAAACGGACGAAACAAAAACCCTACATTTCAAGAAGTCCTAGCTAGACCGTTTGATTTGTAGGTCGTATGTTTGATGATATTTACAGATTCCCTAACTACTAAGTACCTAGATTGACAGACTAGTCCACTCGAGTTTGACCAAGGCCCTAATTATTAGGACTTAGATTTTATTTAATGTTTATTTATTTATTTAATTAAACATTTATAATTGTTTACACAATTAATGTGGTTGATCATATTGTGTGATGACCTTATGAAATCAACAGGGATTTCAAATGATTGTAAGTACAGGAACAACAAACAGAAGAACTTATGGGATTGTGTTAAGGGTAAAAATGCTTAATTATCATTAACAACAGTGTCATATGCATGTTAGTATGTGGTGGGATGTTGGCTAGGGCTTGTCCCTTACATATGCCCTATATATAAGCATACCGATGTGGATATTACATGTGGTGTTAATGAGGTTAGGGTCTTTACCAAAGGAGGTTTTCAAATCATTTTCAATTACAAAAAAAAAAATTATACGAACTCACCAACCATGTGTTGATTTAATTAGTGCATGACTTCTCAGGTGACGAACAGGTCAACTAGGAAGCTTATGTTTTTGGACTAGGACTTCAGATAGAAGACTTAGTATTTTTGGACCTGCATATTTTTGAAGACATCATTATACACTTTATTTTGTGTATCTTGTGTAAATACAAGATAGAAATCTATGATGTTTATGATAGATTTACATTGTTAAATTATAAACATACTAATGTAACTTAACTTTGTAATTCTATTATATTTAGCATTTCTCATTTATATCATGTGCACTGTAAACAATCTGATCACTTTCGATTATCACTCATGATATCGCGCCCCGGGAACCTTCCGCCCATCGGGGAAACCCGATCCTACCCCGCCGGCTCGGGGTGTTACAATAGTGCATAGAGCTTAAAAGGAATCCATTGAAATCCTCACGTAATCAGAATTCAATGCATCCGATTTACCTCTACCACCTTGTATGTCTAGTGTCCTCAACGAAATCTATTACTAGTAGTGTAACATGAGAGAAGATCACTTTCTCAACCTACTGGTCAATAGAATTTCCGCTGGATTAATTACTCATCACTGCCTATTAATATCACCATGTGTCGCTTCCCAGAACATGACTTGAGGTTGCCCTGTCACCGGTCATACGTTACTGGCCAATGAATCATTACGATCAGCATACTAGCCCTACAAGCTAGAGGTTTGTCAAACCTATGGTACCACTATGCTATCGTCGGTTTAGTCACGTCAAACTAACTGGTCAGCGAATTAAAGGGACTTACATGATCAACTTGTACAATTGGCACATGATTGAATTGATATAATACAAGAGGTCAATAGTAACTAATTGTAATTGTGGTCATCTTTGATACTGTTCTCATTGTCATATGTTCTCCTTTTTATTAACAAAGTTAAATAAGAGCTTGTTTTATTACATTATGTTAATCATTTGAATGAATGATGTTGTTATCATGAAGTTACATTATCATGATTATCATTCTTTGTTTCATGTTCTCTTGTAATATGTATTGAGTTGTAAAGCTAAGTGTTAAAATGACTTGTCCTATTACACTTACTTAACTCTTGTGCCGAATGTTAATACAAAGATATGTAATATCTTTATAACATTCATATGTTTGCTTGTAATTGTTCCAATGTCTGTTTATGTAAGAATAATTAGGTGTTATAAGATAACATTTTATAACTATATTATTCTAATGTGTTGATGAATTAATAAGATATATTATCTTATTCATCTGAATATCCCTGTCATGTTTTGATCATACAAGCATGCATACAATGATCAGCGATAATAAACAATTAAGTATTATCTAAATCAAAGTATAAATAACATGTTAAGCAAGACTTTTAAATAAATAAAAGTAAACATGTTTCTCAGCCCCGAGAGTTTAAAATCAGTTAAGATTAAAGTAAAAGGGGCATATGAACTCACCTTGTTGTTGAAGTGGTTGACTTAGCTTAAACGAAGAATGCACGCACTCTTGATTGAACTTTGATGTGTATTTACGTTCCTGTATTGATTTCACATAGTTTACATTTATAAGTATTAATTGCAATTGATTTGTACGCGTGTCCGTGTTAGCCTTAGAATTGATTAATCATTCGCATGTCTTGGTCATTGTTCGGCATTCGGCCCATCTTAATTATTAAAGACTTGGCAACCTTTATCCCACTAGGTTTAAGTTACTCAATTTGTTATGGATTTTACACTTCATTTAATTTGCTTTTGTGACAAAGTTTCTTAGTAAACAACTTAGATTTTTAACTTAAAGTTATAAATCCGTGACTTCTTGTAGTCTATCTTTAATAACTTGATTCTTGTATTTCGTTATAACTAAGCCTTGTGGGCCTACTATTGGGCCAAGAGTTATATGTATGGGCCAGATGGATGGGCCGATTGCTTACTTGATTCGTTTAAGGTTGTGGTCCGATTGGCCATTGTGTTGGGCTACAAGTGGTTCGGCAGAATGATTGAGCCTGCTACTTTCTGATTGGGCCGAAGTGAACAATGTGTGTTTGGTCCAAGACAAAACAATGTTGGGCCATGACTTGAGCCGTTAGTTTTGTCTGAACATTAATTCGAACGACTAATCCCCAAGGCAGCGAACCTTGGGGCCGGCTCTCATGGGTTCGGCAAAGTGTAACATGACCCCAGATGGTTCGGCTAGACCTAGGTCGGTCCGGCAAGTAGATGGGGTTATCCATGAAGGTTCGTGCATGGTTCGTTGATGTGAGGCTCACTTGCATGATCTAGGATCGTGATGATAGGGTTCGACACATGATACATGGTTCGCATGGGTTCGTTGCTGCTTCAGGGTTCGGGCAGATCCATAGGTTCGGTGGAGTTTCAACTACCATGCAAAGGTTCGTCACTAGGGGTTGGTTCGTAGCTGTAGGGTTCGCCTAGGGTTCGGTCAAAACAAATCAGCAGGGTTCGTGGACATGGCATCAAGGTTCGGCATGGAGAGATTCGCTGCCACAGGTTTGCTAAATAAGAGGTTCGGCTCATGTGTGCGGCTTGGCTGGCTGGCAGGTTCAGCCACCACAGCTCTCGAACCCTGTATCCGCAGCATCATCTTCGAGCTTATCCAATCTCCCATGTCGCTGTTAGGCCAGTAATAACTTTCGAGTGTATAGGGTCGACCTTATGATCATCCTAAACCGGTCCTATGTGTTGGGTTGACAAAACATAAGAAAACCCTACATTTCTGCACGTTCATAGCCAATTACCTCAAATTCAGCCGGACAAAAGCTTAGATCCGTTGTAGTTTCACATAGAGGAAATCAAGAGCTTCGCGTGGGTTCAAGAATCACCCGATTTCGTTGAGAAATGAGCAAGATATGAGGTTTTGAAGTTGGATTTCTAGTGTGAGAAAATAGGTTCGTGAAACGTGTTTTTAGAGAGAGAGAGAGCAGCTGGAAAAGTGAGGGAAAAGCCTCATTAGTTATTTTTATACCCCGAAGGTATTCGGGTTTGTTTCGGTTGCTCGGTTCACGTTTTTGTCGCGTATCCAGAATTTTACGCAAAATTTTCATGTGAAAAATAAAAGAAATCTTGTTATTTATTTTGATGAGTTTCAAAATTGTAAAATGTTATTTATTTTATTTTATTAAATTATTTTCGTTCGTGCTGTGTTTCGTTTTCGTTTCGTCAGATCGCGTCACCATCGCACGTATTCGTTCGAATCGTCATTCGAACGAACACGTCGATGGTTTGGCTTTCAGACTTTTGTTTTCTACTTGTCAGTCATCATTTTAGAACGTTAAACTCACAGATATGTTTGTGTGAATCGTCACCCACGCAAACACACTGTCAGTTCGCTATTCTGAAACGACACTGCTACCTTGTTTAAATTGTATTTCCTCACTGTCAGACTCAACTAAACATCCTGATTTCATATTGTTTTCACATTGAATTGTCGGCCATCTGATTCCTGTCATCTATGGATATCAGATCGCAACCGATTTGTTATTGTTATTCACTTGAACATCGTTGTTTCTCCTATTTAGTTGTGTTAACTGTACTTAGGTTTTCACTTAAATACACACAACTAATGTTTCAATTGAGTGTTGTACTTACAGTATTTAAGTTTACACGAAAATACATACAACTGTTTCTTGTAAATCTGAATTCTGTTAGTAGAAATACTGTGTATACACATGAAATCACACGTAGGTACCGTTGAAAGTACACGCACCGTACGGACTTGCCGGCCGGTTTGGTACTAGTTGTCACAGTTCTCTCCAACTCAGCATACAAACTCTATGCGTTTGTAACTTGACTTCTTGTTTGTACTCCAACAGAAGGATTTCCAATGATCTGCTCCACAGGATGATTCACATGGACTCTAGTAACTGGCACTTGCGGGACCCCAACATCATGATCAATATTTGTGATATTCTGGTCTACATCTTGATCATGAGAAACCGCATCTTCAAGAACATACTGATCATCCTCAGATGACCAATCATCATTCATTGCTCCTGAAGTGCCTTCCTCCGTTGGATGATTATCTTCAGCTTGATGAGAAACACCTTGATCATCAACATTCTGCAAATCATATAACATCTGCAAGGATATTTCATCATCAGTAACATTAGGAGACAAGTTAAAAGACTCAAAAAGTTTATCATAATCGAAAAGGCAATTTGGTCCTTTGCCTTCAGGTATAGGTGTATGTCTTTGAACATCCACATTATACCATAGTTCCACAACGCCCGTGCGTTTGTTAAACACATGTTTGTTGGGCAGGCTGTACCCAAGAAAGAAACCTTCTTCAACTTTAGAGTTGAATTTAGCATCTTTCTTAAGCATGGTACAAGGAGCCCCGAAAGGTTCCAAGTGTTCCAAATTTGGTTTTCGATTTTGAAGCAGTTCATAGCAAGTCTTATTATGTCTTTTCACAATTAGCACTCTGTTAAGAGTAAAACAGGCGGTCACTACGGCTTCACTCCAGAATGTAATGGGGAGCTTCGAATCAGCAAGCATAGTTCTAGCAGACTCAATCAATGTCTGGTTCTTTCTCTCAACTACACCGTTCATTTGTGGTTCATACGGTGCACTAAATTTCTGTTGAATGCACTTTGAATTATAAAATTTTTCCATGTTTTGATTCTTGAACTCTGTCCCATTGTCTGATCGAACACGCCTTACTCTCAACTTGTACAATGTCTCCAACATGTTCACCAGTAAAACAAAATTTTCATAAGTCTCTGATTTAAACTTTAAGAACATTACCCATGAAAATCTCGAAAAATCATCGGTCACCACAAAACAGTATGATTCACCATTGATACACTTCACATTAATCGGTCCAAACAAATCCATGTGAAGTAGTTCCAGTGGTTTATCAATAGAAAATATTGTTTTTGTTTTATGGGACCTCCTTTTCTGTTTACCCTTCTTGCAAGACACACACACATCAGGGAGTTTAAAGTGTTTCACCGGTACACCATCAACCAAATGATTATGCACTAAATGATTCATCTTCAGGATATGTATGTGACCCATCCGTCTGTGACAAGACCTAGTATCCTGCTCGGTTGCCTTCGACACCAGACACGACTCCACCTTGTTTACTGTCTCCGCCTTAGCCAGGTCCAAAACATATAAATCGTTACTCCTGTCGGCAGTCATCAGTATCCAGTCTTCAGGAATCTGAATTGCTTGTTGAAGCACATAACATTTCTTTTCATCAAACAACACCTTATAACCTTTGTCACAAATCTGTGACACACTCAAAAGATTGTTAGTTAACTCCTTGCAGTAATTCACATTGTCAAAGGAAACTTTACCATTAGTCAAACTACCACATCCGGTAATCTGACCACCTTTGTCACCTGCAAAATTAGCATAACATCCATTCATTTGCTTGAACTCTTTCAACAAACCTAACTCTCCCGTCATGTGCCGTGAGCATCCACTATCAACAATCCATCGACTGTTGATATGGCCCATGAATGCCACCTGCACAATAAATTAAACTTTTGATCAGTATCAAAAGGGATGACTCCCGACATTCTGGCGATGAGTCTCCCAGAGGAGCCTCCTGCCATTCGGTTTTGATGAACTACTTGAAGACCCATCTTCCAAGCATTCATCCTTTTTCACAAAAAATTTATCATCTGACCTGTGTCTGAATTTCCAAAAATAATTTGAATTAACATTTTGTTTTGAAAATTATTTGGAAGAAAAATTGTCATAAAATTCATCATCATAATGATGCCATTTTTACCACTCTTTTGACATGTTGTTTATTATCAAAAACTTTCCTTGTCTGAATCTTTTCTTCCTTAACCCAGACACACTCAGGATCAAATTTTCTGAGGACTCTCATTTCCTCCTCACTAGGCTTTACTCTCCTAGGACTCCCACCAGATTGATTCACCCGACTGTCATTAACAGAATTCTTTCTGATCTTATGATTTGGACAATTTGCTGAAATATGTCCTTTTCCACCACAAGTAAAACACTGTCGTGTTTCTCGTGGAGTAAAAGAATGAAATCTGTTGCAAGTATCCAAATCACAATCATCAATGACATGACCCAATCTTCCACATCTGTAGCATTTCCTTTGTGAAATACTCTTTGGTTTTAATTCATCACAACTCTTTGATGAACCCAAAGATTTAGATGCAACAGATGTAGATGAACTATTATGTTTCAAACCAGTGGCTTTTCTCTTGAAATTATTCTTTTGAATTTGAAAAAGCTGTGATTTTCCCTTCTTTTGAGTACCCTTGTCAACCACCTTGACAACCTTCTTATCAACCTTGTCAGAAATCCCTTTTTGTTTTTGAAAAACATTACTCGATTCTACTTTCTGTGTATTAGAAGACTTGACAAATACAGTTGGTTTGAGATTATATGAAGTTTTGACTTTTGGCAATGGTTTAGAAACAATAGTTGGAGTAACCATTGCTTTGCCAACTGCTTTCATGTCAGACTTGGATTTTTGACACTTCAAACTCTGTTTCTCAACAGTATTGACTTGATGACCAATCATTCTCAGAATATCAGCTGGAAATTCTGAATCTGTAATGTCCTCGATAATAGGAGCATCATAGTCAACAAATTCACTATCATGAGATGATGAATTTCCCACATCCGCAGTTACATGATCAGACACAATCTCCTTTAATGAAGTCGGATTAACTTCCAAAGTAGGATCAAGTTGTGGTCTTGATACACAACTGGGAGGATGTGGCACAGCATGAAAACCAATTCCAGAAGTATCATACGAAGATCTTTGCATAGCCGCAAAGTAATCGATGACATAAGCTGAATTTTGGTAATTATCAAGCTTGCCTTTGTGTAACTGACCTTCAACTTTTGCTGCTGATAATTCCACTTTTAACTTCTGAACTGATTCAAGATGTACAGACACAACATGGTTGTTTTGTAAAACTTTTATCTTCAAATCTTCATTTTCTTTACCAAGATCAATTATCTTCTTGTCAAAAGATTTTTCTCGTAAAATCATCTTTTTATTTGCTTCTGTGCTCTCCATCAGTTCAGCTGTTAGCGAAGCATTCATCACCTTCAGTTTATCAATCATCTCAAGCAAATCTTCATTTACCTCATCCACTTTCTGCTTGCCTTTGCCAGATCTTCTTCCATCGAAGCCATAAACGCACCCATCAGTTCATCGTACTGCTTCCCCCAGTCATAGCCCTCATCAGCTTGATTTACAAGCACTTTAGATGAATCATCAGATTTCTCTTTCTTTTTCTGGAAATTATCTTGTGGCTTGAACGGATTTAGATTCCCTAGTTTCTTAGGGTTCTTGCATTCTCTGGCAAAATGACCATGCTCACCACAGTTATAACACTTAGTAGACTTTGGATTGAATCCAAATTTGGTGTTCCAGTCGAAAGTGAATTTCTTGCCCGTCTTCTTCTCATACCGATTGATTCTTCGAATAACACTCGCAAGTGCCCATTGTGTATCGATTAGTTCCATTTCATCATCATCGATTTGTGCATAGTCTTCAAATGTCAAATTTGCATTTCCAATTCTTCCAGCAACTTGTTCATCATATGCACTGACAACACAAGATAGAATAGACATATGATCCTTAGCAGCTTCAACAGTAACTTTTCCCAGATTAGTAGTATTAACCTGAACAGGAGGTGGTATAGGATCAGACTTCTTCTAGTGGTTAGAATCGGATGAACTAGAATTTGAAGATGTAGAAGGAACATGAGTCCTATCTAAAGTACTAGACACAAATGTAGTCTGAATTTTGGCAGATGAAGCAGGCGGTGTAGCAACAGAACCACCATATAATGAAGGATCTTGGGTAACATTCACTCGTCTCGCTTTTCGTTTGTCTTTCATCTCTTGTTCTTCAAGCTTCTGAATAAATTCTACCAAGGTCAATCCAGGTAGATTCTCCCTCAATATTAGTACTAAAGAGTTCCATTTATCGGGCAAAGCATCAGCTAGACAGTCAATCTTCTCATCTTCTAAATATTCAATGCCACATTTTCTCACTTCGGTCAATAAATGTTTGTATCTAGTGATTAAGGCATCCAAAATTTCATTGCCAATGATTCGTGTTTCCTTCAACTCTAGCTTTTAAAGCATTCCAAAGACTATAAGCAGTCTTATGTTCATCAAATTGGTGTAGAATCTGGTTTGGAATAGCTTGACTCAATAACCAACATGCCTTTTTCTCTGAATCATATTTCTTTCGCTCATCGACATCTAATCATTCTAGGAGTTGCATTATATCAGTTCCAACAACTCGGGGTCTCTCATATGGAGATAAAATTCTCTCCCATAGATTAGTGTCTGTGCCACTGAGATGAGTTTCAAAGCGACCTTTCCAGTTGTCATAATCAGCCAAATCTAATAACTTTGGCACCTTGTTGGCACTTCCCACTTCTGTATCACTAATCAGAATGCTCTGGAGCTTGGTATTCTGACTAGCCATCACTGCGCACATCTCAGACATCATTTCAACTATTTAATCAGTGAACCTTTTCTGAAAAATCACTTGCCGAACCTTTTGAAAGTGGCGAACCTTCAATCAATCAAACGAACCTAGAGTAGTGAACCTTAACCTCACGAACCTTGAACACCAACGAACTTTTAAACAAACGAACCTTGAAATAAACTAACCCTGAGACAAGCGAACCTTGAACCAGACGAACCTTGATACAAGCGAACCTTGAAACAGACGAACCTCTACAACAATGAACCTTTGACAAACTATCAAAAGAACCTTGCAACCGAACCTTTAGAGAAACGAACCTCAAGTCAGACGAACCTCTGCTTGACCAAGAACAAACCTTGCAACGAAACTTTGACGAACCTTGCAGAAAAACAAGCGAACCTCAGACGAACCTTGTAGAAAAACAAGCGAACCTCAGACGAACCTTGTAGAAAACACAAACGAACTTCAGAAAAATGCCAATTCCAGTGAACCTATTGTTCCAGCTGAACACAGGTTCGTCTCACAAACCAGTTTTGCAAAATTCAAAAATTTTGGGAGGGAAACCTTCCAAAAATTTGAAAAATCCTTCTAAAACTTCAAAATAACACCTCCAAATCGTGAATTGTTGTAATTCAACAACAATAGAAGATAAAACGAATCTCAAACAGCAATCAATCGAATAGAAAAGAAGAAACTTTGGCCATAATTGATCTTCAAGTCTTCAAGTCTTCAAACCTTCAAATCACTTGAATTCTTTGATTTTCTTGAGTAAAACCTCACCAAATGCTCTGATACCACTGTAGATTTGGTGAAATCTTGTTAGGATCGATCAAGAAGCTCTACAAACTATCAATAACGTGCGGAATCCATGTATGATATGTATAGAATCAAAGAAACTCAAGCAATTTCTTAAACAATCTTCTATTAATCAACAAATGATTACAAGTTCTTTCACACAGAAAGTTTTCTCACATAGAGAAATTCGCTCAGGTTTGCTGAATTTCTGTCAAAAGTTACAAAGAAATCAGACAAACCTTCTATTTAACTAATCAGCTATCAGCCGAACCTATTTGTTAGCCGAACCTTTAGGTTTGCCGGCCGAACCCTGAAGTTCGCTGGACGAACCTAGGTAGCCAAAACTATAGGTTCGCCGAACCTTCCTAAGGTTATAGGTTCGCCAAACCTGCCTAGGTTCGTGGGCCAAACGAACCTATGCAAAACCTATTAGCCGAACCTATACAAAACTTTAAATAAACTACATTTTTGAATAGCAAACTATTACAATTATGCACCAACAAGGTGGCTTAGGGTGAATGGGAGGTGGAGGTGGTGGAGTCTGAGTCTGAGGTGGTGTTGGCTGTATAGGAGGTGGAGGTGGTGGTGGCTGAGTATAAGTAGAAGATGATGATCCTGCAGCCTTCTTCTGCAACCTGGGATCCTATTTCCTCCTAGACATCATCTTGAGTCTTTTCTTCTTAGGCGAAGATCAGGAGTCGGTGCATAATTGACATCCTGAACATCTTCCCTTTCTGCCCTTGAGAGAGGAGGTTTCTCTGCAACAAAATCCTCATAAGATGAAGAAGATGACTCAGAAGTGAGTTCCTGGCAGCTACACCGGCTTGTGTGCAGTACTGGTAGGATGAATATCATGTTCCTCAGCCACAATGGCAACTGGAGTTCCTGGTTCATCCTCTGCTGCATCATCACCCGCAAATTTTCCAAACTTAATCAGAGGGCGTTCCCCTCTGTACTGATTCTTTCCTCTTTTGTTCATCTTCATGTATCCTAACTCCTAGGATGTCATCTCTCATCCTCTTGATTCCCAGAGTGCCGATAGTGGGAACAAGATTGGGATGTCTCTTGTTGATGACAATCAGCAAAAAGCAAGGAAACACCAAAAATCTCTCCTTCCTTTTCCCATGAATGTTGGCGTGCATATACACGAAGATCATCTTGGAGAAGTTGAAGTCAACTCCTAAGGCCAAGGCTAGGAGACACGAGCTGAGAGCCTGATTGAGAACATCATAACCCCTTTTCTCTCTAATAGGCACTAAGTGACGACATGGGCCAAATATCTCCAGTATGGGTGCAGTAACATCTTGTCGGTGGGAGGATATGCACCTTCATGCCCAATCTGATAAACAGTCTGGTTAACCAGATCCTGGTCCAACTCCACTGGATCGGTGGCTTTATCTCCAAATTGTAGGCACTCCCTTAGAATCTGCTCTGTAATGATGATGGGTTGGCCTTGAATCTTCCTGATGATACTGATAGTTCCATTCGCATTAGTGTGTTCAGAAACCGTACTCCAGAAGCCTTGAATAAAATCGGTAACAATGTTAGGATGCTCCATGATAGCATAATTCACTGGTGACAAAATCAGTCCGTTAACCAGACTCTTGAACATCCAATGCTTCTCTGGTGGATCACCGACGTACGCTGACATGTTGTGATAAGATACAAACTGCAAGTCAGCCATCTGTGAACAAAACAAGTCAAGTTAGTCAAAATCGAAATCAATAGTTAAAGGTTAAAACTTAAGGTCCAAGTCTTGGTCAAAGGAGTTAGACAAAATCACGGATTTCACAAAAAGTTCAAGGCATGGCAGGGGTACATGAAGATAGAAGTGTTCTCGAAATTCGGGTTGTAATCGAAAATAGATCTTATTCGAAAAACAGGTAGTATACGAAATTCAAGTTGTATTCGAAAAAGGCCTGTAATCGAAAAAGTATTTTTAATTGAAAACAAGGTGTAGTCGAAATTTTTGCAGTATACGAAATTCAAAATTCTTCATAACTCCCTAAACTTTGTTCCTTAGAACTCCTATTTATGCTCGAAATGCTTGAAATCAAGAGGCGACTATCATACTCAAAAATCGCCTTCTAATTTTGAGTTTTTCGAGGTGAATTGACCAAAATTCTATCTGTTTACGGAACTGAGTATTCGAAATTGGTTTTTGGGTCATAACTTTTGAATCCATGGTCAAAAATTGACGAAAATCTATACCTATGTACACCTAAGGGTGATCTACAATCTAGTTGGGGTGGTTTTTGAAAACGAAGTCTGAAAAACAAGATCACCTTCACTGAACAAGAATCGTATGCGAAATGGAATGGTACTCGAAATTGAACACGTTCTTTCTATTTATAGAGTCAATTCGTGTACTCGATTTTTCGAGTACAACTTCGAGTTTGATTTCGAGTGTGATTTCGAATATGATTTTGAGTATGAATTCGAGTACGATTTCAAGTAAGATTGTTATTAATTTTTAAAGATTTTCTAACTTAAAATTAAAATTGAAATAAAATAAAATAAAATAACATCAAAAGCTTTGGATGAGTTCAAAGTTAAGTCGGATCAATTTCGTGGGATCAAATACGTATAAAAAATTTAACCACCTTAAAATAATTTCTTATGAAACCCAACCTTAAAATAGTTATATCCCCCCAATAGTTTCCACTTGTTAATCCAAAATTCAAAAACAAGACTTATGATCAAATAGGTTTTTCTAATGGTTTTTCTGAAAATTGCTTTTGCGAAGTTTACGAATAGTCAGACTGTAAAACAAGATTATCATGCAACCTATCAATTTTGTAAAACCATTTATTTCAAACTTTGATTGTGTTTCAATGAACTTAAAAGTTTTGACAAAATTTGAGATGAGAAAAGAAAAGAACAGATCGATTAGACTAGAATCAAGAACCAGAAGGGGTTATATCATCTTTGTGCTAATTGGCCTCTTTTACTTTATTGATCTGCGGGCACATTGGCATTAACGTCACACATCTAGGTATTTGCTTACACATAGCAGAAGATGCTTCAGTAAGTATTTTCCGCTCTTTGTTTACACAAAACATGGAAAATACTCGAGTTTTTCAAAACCATTTCTAGTTTATCGAAACACAATCTCGTTTTGACTTACAAGTTTATGCAAAAAGTCAAATAGTTGTTACATTTATCCGGTTCTCTGGTTTTTCTTACTTATCTCTTGTTTATATTTTTGAGTGACCATGTCCATTTCTTTCATTTTGGAAAAACTTGTGTTAACTTCTTAGTGAATTATAGTTATCAAAAGTTGTTATTCTTTAGAAGTTACTTTTAGATAGTTAAACTTCTGAGTTTAAGAAGTTATTTCACTTCCCTCATGAACCGCTTTACTTTAACCATCCAAATCAAAATCTTTTTGTATTTTCTTAAATTTTGAAAATGTAAAATCTTTTTGTTGTTTTCTTAAAATTTACTCCACCTAAACCTGTAGATCAACTTGGACTGACTAAAAGACCGAAAATCTTTTTGTGGTTTTTGTAAAATTTGAAAGACCGAAAATCTTGACTCAAAGACCGAAAATATTTTTGTAGTTTTTGTAAATTTTCTCTCCCTAAATTTGTGATATAAAAAAATTAAAGAAAAACCAAACACAAATTTTATATTATTTACAAAAGTGGTTTAGTCAAAACTTATTAGTTTGAGAGATGCAAGGAGGTGATGAAATCGAGCTGTATCGAACGGTTTTGTGAAAAGATCCGCCATATTATCATCTGTGTGGACCATTTCAAGATGAATCAGTTTACGTTCGAAACAGTCGTGAATAAAGTGAATCCGGATGTCAGTGTGTTTAGTTTTGGAGTGTTGTACCTGATTCTTGTCGATCTGAAGGGCAGCTTCATTGTCACAATAGATAGGGGAGTTAAGAAAATTCAAACCGTAATCAAGGAGCTGCTATTGCATCCATATAACCTGAGAACAACAACTGGAAGTAGCAACATACTTCGCTTCCGTAGTGGATGTGGATACGGTTGTCTGTTTCTTGCATTGCAAGGAGACTAGGCGGTCACCTAAGTATTGTCGTCCTCCCGTGGTGGATTTCCTGTATAAGTTACAACCACCAAAATCATTGTCAGAGTAAGCATGTAAACGAAACTCTGAGTTCTTTGGATACCACAAACCGAGACGAGATTTCCTGACAAGGTAACGAAAGATCCTCTTGACAGCAATGAGGTGAGAAGCCTTAGGATGTTCTTGATATCTGGCACATTGACACACAAAGAACATAATATCGGGTCGGCTAGCGGTTAGGTACATCAATGAGCCAATCATCGAGCGGTAGAGGTGTTGATCAACATATTCACCATTAGAATCCGAAGTTAAGACTGGACGGGCTGCCATAGGAGTCGATGCAGGCTTGGATTCCAACATCTTGAACTTAACCAGAATGTTAGTAACATATTTGCCTTGATGAATCAGCATGCCTTTCGGATCTTGCTTTACCTGAAGACCCAAAAAGAAGGTCATTTCTCCCATCACACTCATCTCAATCTTTTTCTTCATCACTACTTCAAATTCCTTGCATAGCACCGAGCTCGAGGACCGAAAATAATATAATCCACGTAGAATTGGACTAGAATTAGATCGTCATTATCTTTGCTAACGAACAATGTTTGATCGATGGCTTCACGTGTATATCCATGAGCAAGCATATGATCTGTGAGAGTAGCATACCATGCTCAAGGTGTTTGATGAAGACCATACAGGGCTTTGTCTAACTTGTAGACATAGTCAGGATGCTGCGAATCCTCAAAACCTGGGGGTTGGCACATGTAAATTTCTTCTTTGACTTTTTCATACAAGAAAGCAGTCTTCACATCCATTTGATACACTGTGAAGTTCATGTAGGAAGCATAGGCCAAGAAGATCCTTATAGTCTCAAGTCTCGCAACTGGTGCAAAAAACTTCTTCATAATCGATCCCCTCTTGTTGGTAGAAGCCCTGTACCACCAAACATGCCTTGTCCTGATAATCAACCCTGAATCATCCCTTTTGTTTCTGAAGATCCATCTGGTTCCAATTGGCAGCTTCCCTTTGGGCAATGGAACCAGATTCCACACTTTGAGCTTCTGAAACTGCATCAGCTCTTCCTGCATCGCCTCAACCTAGCTGGACTCTTTAAGAGACATCTTGACATTCTTGGGCCCCACCTGCTAAATAAAACATGAATACATACAAGAATTAATTGGACCTGATTGACTTCGTGTGAGATTGCTTTCAGGCTAGGTGTTCTGAGCTGGAATGGACCGCCTTCGTATGAGAACTCCTTCCGAAAGAGGTCCAATAATGTTTTCCACGGGATGATTTTTGTTGATGCTTAGGGTCGGTACTTCCTCCACTGCCATATTGTCAAGCAGATTACTGATGTGATTTATCTGATCTTCACTGGAGGAAGAAATGTTGTCAATTGGAGCTGTTTCACTGGCTTCGACTCCATGATCCACACGATGTTCTTCAGGAATGTGGTCTGAGAACAGTGGATTATCAAAAGTTTGGTGGGAGGAAGATGAAGCTTGATCGGTCTCTGGAAGTGGCTGAACAGACTGAGAAGTGTCCAGATCTGATGGGAGGAATTTGTTAATCGGGGTTGGCTGAACTAGAGGGGCTCGATCGTACATGCCTGGAGGGTCAACCATCAAAAGCTTGGGATCACATGGAACGTAGTCAACCCGATAGTCTACATCATCACCCTTGTAGAAGTTGTCGGTTTGTTCAGACGGTTCGGCACTCTCTGATGTAGTGTTGAAGTGCTTAAAAGTAGAATCATACTCAAACAACAAGTTTGGACTAGAACCGGTGTCTGTTGAGTTCATCTCTTGCCAGTCGATATAATATGATTCCACAATCATCTGAGTCTTCTTGTTGTACAACCGGTAGGAGGCCTTTTCGGATGAATAGCCCACGAAGTAAAACTCATCAAACTTGTGATTTGGCTGAGTATGGAGGAGAGTACACGGACATCCGAATGACTTGAAGTAACCAACTTTAGGCTTCTGGTTGAAGAAGGTCTCATAAGGTGTCTTCTGATGGCATTTGTTAGTGCTCGATTCTGAACATAACAAGCTGTGTTAATAGCCTCGGCCCAGAAGAATATCGACAATTTAGATTCTAACAGCATGGTTCGTGCAGCTTCAATGAGTGTTGTGTTTCTTCTTTTAGCAACTCCATTTTCTGAGGTGTACGTGCTGCACTGTACTGCCGAGCAATCCCCTTCTCATCCCAAAAATCAATGAGTGTCTGATCTATATATTCCGTGCCATTATCGGTTCTGATCACCTTAACCTTCAAGTTCTTCTGATTTTCAATCAAGGTGATAAACTTCTTCAGAATCTCTCATGTGTCATCTTTCTTGGCCAGAAAGAACACCCAAGTAAATCTAGAATAATCATCTGTCACCACCAGAAAATATGATTTCTTCCTGATATTCATAACATTTACGGGCCCAAAGAGATCCATGTGAAGAAGTTGAAGAATCGATGATATAGAATTGAATAGCTTAGGCTTGTGGTGTCTCTTATGTTGCTTCCACTTGGCACACACAATGCACTTCTCAATTGTGGAGAAGTCCTTAGAGGGTAAGCCAATGACGTGACCCAATCGGCGATGCCAAAGTAGACAATCATGCTCCGATGCCTTTGAGAACAAGCAGGTGTTCTCTGTGAATGAACATGAGTTCATATTGATAATGTAGGCATTATTGATTCTTGGAGTCCTCATCAATATCCACTTCTCAGGTATAATAAAACCAGGCTTTAAAATAAGACACTCCTTGTTTGTGAAATGTGTAGAGAAGCTTTTATCTCAAATCTGAGAAACACTCAATAAATTGTGATTGAGCTCTTCAACATAATACAAATCTTCAAAACTTAGAGTTCCATTTGTAACTATGCCTTTCATGCTTATCTTTCCTCCCTTGTCTCCAAAAAATGAGACATATCCTCCATTGAAAGGTGTAACTTCATGTAACTGAGAGAAATCCCCAGTCATATACCGAGAGCAGCCACTATCCACACACAAAACGTTTTTGAGCTTATTTGGCCGTCCCTGCATTACACACACAATCAATGAGAGATGGGTACCCAAACCATAACAGGTTTAGGCACAGGTGAAACAACATGTTCTTTCTTGAGAACCTTCTGATTCTTACCATAAAAGAATTTAGTAGGTCTGTGCAGACAATTTCTGGCAATGTGGCCTGGTCTACCACATGCAAAACAACATACCTTCTAATGAAATTCCTTACGGTCAAAGGGTTTTACATCACAATCACTATGACTAGAAGAAGAACCTGTAGAGGCTTGTTCCAATGACCCGGTTGGAACAAAAGGTTCACAGTTAGTATTCAACTTTGAACCTACCTCTTTGATGATTGTGGAATGACCCTTGTACTCATGATGTAAACAAGAAGAAATGGATTCGAAAATAAGATCATTCTTAACAAAAGTTGACTTAAAGTTTTTAGACATCTCATTGGGTTTAATTTTAAGTTCATCAAATTTTGCAACAAAATCAGTTTTTGGAATAATCGGTGATGTTCTGAAAGATGTTGAACAATCTGTGCTCCTCCCAGCACTTCTTTCTTTAGTCTTCCCCCTCACACCTGTTTCATTTAATCTATCTGTTGTCAAGGGAACTGGTTTGCTAGAACCAGTGGTGAAATCGAACCTTCGGTCGGATTTCAACAACCGATCATCAATAGATGTGTTGATATTGGGCATGATAGAGTAGTTGTGGTTAAACGGAGGTTTCACCTCGGTAAAACCAATCCCATTTTTTTCTTTCTCCTACATTGGACATCAATCATATTGGCCACCGCATTACTAGCATACTGATACTTATCAGCTTGAATTTTAGATTTAGACAATTGAGACTTAAGGTGCCCCAACTCTGAAGTGAGTTCATCTATCCGATGCCTCGCGTCACGATAGTTGGACTCTTTATCACTTAATAATTCTTTTAATTGTGAAATATCACGCCTTTTAGTGTCAAGTTTCTTTTTGAAAAGTTCTTCATATTTTAAAACTCATAGTTAAAGTACTTAAGTTTGGTGACCTCTTTGATCAAGTCCTCATTATGAGAACGATATCTAAAGACTTTATCAATGCAAGAAGTGGGACAAAGATTTTGGGTTACCTCATTCTGTTTATCATCCACCTCTGCCATGAAAGCGTGACTCAGGTTTAACTCCAGTTCCTGCACTTGATCACTCCAATCATATGAGTCAGTTTCTTGAGTCACAAGTGCTTTAGACGTGCTAGCACCTCCTCCAGCAGCATCCTTCTCTTCCGGCTTCTTCTCACCTTCCTTAGCCACCTTTAGTTGTTTGCATTCTCTGGCAAAATGACCCGGTTGAGCACAATTGTAGCATCGCAGCTTTGACTTATCAAAGCTTTGTTTCTTTCCCTGGTTGTTTTCGAAGCTGCTCCTTCCATATTTCTTGATGAAATTCTTTGCACGGAAGACTGCCAGTCCATTTGCCATGAAATGTCCATCACCTTAACATCTGCTGGATTAATCTACTCTAGATTATCCTGAGTAAGATTGGCAGGTGCCAACTCTCCAGCAATAAATGTGTTATAACTGTTCATAAACCCCTTGAACATCAGCAGATTCTCTTCGCTCTCTGGACTGATCTTGGGCACTGAACTGGCTTGCCCAGATGAGAGGAATGCAGTCTCAAATGGAATAGACTGCGATGAAGGATCTTGGTAGTGTTGCAACCCTGATGCTTGAAAATTGATGGGTGACAGAAGAGCAGCATTTTCTGATGCTTGTGCAATGCCCATAGAAATGGCATGATTGAGAGCTCTCTACTTGTCATCCATGTCATAGGAATTGATAATTGAGATCAGCTCGCTTAGGGAGGTTTTGTACATATCTTTGGTTCTCTTGATCGTGGTGTAGATGGAATTCCAATTGTAAGGTAATGAGTTCAAGAGCTTTTTGTTGACCTCTCCTTTGGTTATTTCAATCCCAGCGCTAGTCATCTCAGTCATTAGGTGAGTGAAACGGTTCAGTTGAGCTTCCAAGGATTCACCCTTGATACGATTGAACATATTGAACCTCTGCCTTAGCATATCCTTGCGACTCTCTTGCATATCTTCGTTGCCTTCAAACCTTTCAACCAAAGCATCCCACAATTGCTTTGTTGTTTTATGTTCCTTGAAACCGTGGGCAACATCAGTGGACAGAGCCATGGTGATTGATGCATATGCCTTATCATCCTTCTCTATCAAAAGAATGTCAGCTTTCGTACACAGTTCAGGATCTTTGGGAATTAATCTATTGAGCCCACTCTGGTACATGGGCACATAAGGCCCTTCTTCAATTGACCTCCATAGTTTCGGGTCAGTGTATTTGATGAATGATTGAAACCTGAATTTCCAATCCTGAAAGTTGTCTCCCGACACGAGCCTAGGCGGCTTTGTTTCGGTGCCAATCTCATTGTCCAATTTGAGCAGGTTGGACAAATTGGTTAGATTCTTTGGTGCCATGATTGATCAGGAAATTTTCTATGTACAGTTCATGAACTTCCAACTATGCTGAGCACCAAGCACTACTCGAAATAACACCACTACCCGAAGATCAAAACACACTCGAAGTCCATAGTAGTCGAGTCTACAGTATACTCAAACAATAGCAGTACTCGAACACTGTATACAAAATCCAATGTACCCGTACTCTAACTGTATACGAAATCCAATGTACCCGAACAATCTGTTTTCGAAATTTGAATTTGAAAAATAGTTGAAAAATTTCCGGAGAAATATTTATCAAGATTCAGAGCACCAAATTTGAATAGCAGCTAGAAGAGATGTAGTAGAACAGGAAAGTAATAGACTTGCACTGAAATGCTTGTACCTTGATGTATAAAAGAGCATTAAGGTTCTCATACCAGTTGTAAGTCCCAAAACAGATCAAGAACTGAGCTTTATGTATACAATTTGCATCAGATGTATCTATAACGTGCGAAATCCGAAATAGAAACACAAGAACAAGAAGAAAGTTCAAAACATTGATATATTTAGTGAAGTACAAGAAGTAATGCCTCAATACGTCTAGAGAGCATTTCTCGGGAATCCAACCCTAGACTAGTACAAAATACGTCTATTTATACTAAGTCCAGGGGTACTCGAACTAGCTATACACGAAAACTTTCGAGTACCCGAACTACTCTAGTAATCGAAAAACATGTACACGAAAATCAGCAAAATTCTGGAACAAGTCTTCTTCAGTTGGCTTTATCAGTGTTCATCATTATCTTGGGCTCTACATTCGTCCAAGAGGTAAACCTGGTCCCTATAGATAGGATCCTCAAATCCTGGTGGCTAACAAACATACACTGTTTCCTTCAACGAGCCATACAGAAAAGCAGATTTAACATCCAACTGAAATACTTTGAACTTCTTGTGGGCAGCAAAAGCAAGAAAAAGTCTAATTGCTTCTAATCGTGCCACAAGTGCAAAAACCGCATCATAATCAATTCCTTCAACTTGTCGAAAACTCTGAACCACTAAACGAGCTTTATTTCTGACAATTACGCCTCTGTCATCTCGTTTGCATATCAGCACCCATCGTGTGCCACTATTTTTCCCTCCTTTTGGTAAATCAACCAAATGCCAAACTCCCAACTTGCTAAATTGATTCAATTTTTCTTGCATAGCCTCCACCCAGGTAGGCTCATGCAAAGCTTCAGTCACAGTCTTTGGCTCTATTTGAGAAATAAATGCTGACTGCATCCAGATCTCTTGACTGCCATGAGTTTTATGTAACTCAACATACGTACTTTCTTTATTTGTGACTTGATTGCGTGTCTGCACTCCTGCATTAGGATCTCCTATAATTTGATCAATCGGATGATAAGCATGAATACGTGCGACATGCAATTGCAGTACAACCACATGATGATCTAAATTATTGATATTCATATCAGGATCTTGATCATTAGAAATAGCATCTTCAAAAACCTCATTTTCATCCTCGGATGACCAATCTTCATTAATACCTTCTGAAGTACCTTCTCCATGTGGTGTAATAAATTCATATTAAGGTTGATGAGAAATACCTTGTTCTTCTGAATTCTACAAATCATACAACATTTGTAAGGTTATTTCATCATCAAAAACATTTGTTGACATATTAAAAGACTCAAACAACTTATTGTAATCGAAAAGCAAATATGGACCCTTCTCATTAGGTATAGGTGTTTGTCGTTGGACATCCACATAATACCATAATTCCACAACATCCGTATGTTAATTAAACACACGTTTGTTTGGAAGACTATTGCCAAGAAAAAAAACCTCTTCAACTTTTGAATTGAATTTTGAATCCTTCTTTAACATTGTACAAGGAGTCCCAAAAGGTTTCAAGTGTTCCAGATTGGGCTTTCAATTTTGAAGCAATTCATAACAAGTTTTATTGTGTCTTTTGACAATTAAAACTCTGTTAAGGGTAAAACAAGCAGTAGCCATAGCTTCACTCCAAAAAGTAATGGGATGTTTAGAATCAGCAAGCATTGTTTTCGCATATTCAATCAAAGTCATGTTCTTCTTTTCAGCTACACCATTCATCTCAGGCTCATAAGTTGCACTTAATTGTTGTTGAATACCTTTGGAATTACAAAATTCCTCCATTTGATGATTCTTAAACTCAGTCCCATTGTCAAATCTTATACACCTCACCCTCAACTTATATGAAGTCTCCAACCTATTTATCAGCAAAAAAAATTTTCATAAATATCTTATTTATGTTTCAAAAACATAACCCATGAAAATCTTGAAAAGTCATTAGTCACCACAAAACAATAAGATTCACCACCTATACTTTTCACATTGATGGGTCCAAACAGATCCATGTGAAGAAGTTCAAGTGGCATGTCAATAAAAAAAAATTTCTTTGTTTTGTGAGACCTCGTTTTCTGTTTACCCATTTACATTAAACACTCACATCCGGAAGTTTAAAATGTTTGACAGGTACACACTTAACTAAATGATTGTGTACAAGATGATTCATTTTCCGGATGTGAATATGCCCCATTTGACTGTGCCATGAACGTGTGTCCTGTTCAGTAGCTTTTGACACCAGGCGTGTTTCCACATTATTGACTGTCCGCCTTTGCCATGTCAAGCACATAAAGATCCTTGCTCCGATTAGCCGTCATCATAATCCACTCCTTTGAAATCTGAAATCCTTGTTTGAGTACATAAAACCTTTCTTTGTCAAAAATCACTTTGTAATCTTTATCACAAATCTGTGATACACTCAACAAATTGTTAGTTAATTCTTTACAAAAATTAACATTTTCAAACGAAACCTTCCCATTTTGTCAAACGACCAAACCTTGTAATTTGACCTCCTTTATCTCCAGCAAAAATTCACATAACTTCCTTTCACCAACTTGAAATCTCTTAACAAGTTCAATTCTCCAGTCATATGGTGGGAACATCCACTATCAACCATCCAACGATTGTTAATATGGCCCGTGGATGCAACCTGCACGATAAATTAAAAGAGACTGGTTAGTATTCAAAAGGGATGACCCCTGCCATCTCGGTGTCGAGTCTCCCGGAATGGACCCTTTCCATTCTTTTGTGATGATCTTATTGAATAACCATCATCACTTGTGTCATCCTCTTTCTTAGAAAATTCATCACTTGATCTATCTTTGAGTTTCCAAAATGATTTAGATTTGATAGGTTGTTTTGAAAATGATCTTGTTGAAAAATTTTCAAATGAATCATCATCAGATGAAGTCACAAATTTCATAATCTTTTTAACTTTTCTTTTGTTTTCAAAAATTATTTTCTTTTCTTTGATTTCTTCTTGCACCCAAAAACACTCAGGGTTGAATTTCCTAAGAACTCTTATCTCATCTACACTAGGTCTATGTCTCCTAGAGTTTCCACTTGAAACATGCACCCGACACTCCTCATCAGACTCTTTCTGACTTTGTTATTAGGACAATTAGCAAAAATATGTCCTTTACCACAATAAGTAAAACACTTTTGTGTTTCTCTTGGTGAAAAAGACTTCAAACTGCTACAATCACTTGAACTGAACTCTATATTGCAATTAACAACCAAATGACCTATATTACCACATCGGTAACACTTTCTCACCTTAGTTTGAGTTTTTGGTGTGGGTTCATCATATAAACTTGATGAACTGAAAGGTCTTGAGAAAACTTCTGAAAATGAGCTTTTGTTTATAAAACCAATTGAACTTTTATTTGAATTATCCATTTGCTTTTGAAAATTCTTTGATTTAGCCTTGTGCCCAACTCCAAAATTATCAAAGAAAAATTCCACCTTTTCCACTTTCTTAGAAATCACATTTATCTTTTGAAAATTTCCACTAGACTCTCCTTGATGTGTGTTAGAGGATCTAACATACACAATCGGTTTTAGAGTACTGGTTGGTTTGGTTTTAGTCATTGGTTTTGAAACCTGTGTGGTTTTGAGAACCACTTTCTCAACTTGTTTAATCACAGATTTTGATTGCTGAGATTCAACATTCTTTTTCTCAACACTTTTTCCCTTGTAACCATTTTGTCTAAAAATATCAGAAGAATATTCTGACACAATGATATCTTCAATGATTGGAGGATCACTGTCAAGTGACACCTTTTCATCAGAATATGAAACTCTAGCATGTGCAATAACATTTTCAGACTCAGATTCAGTTAAATAAGTTGGATGCACTTATAGATTAGAATCAATTTGTGGTCTTGGAACATAGCTTGTAGGAGGTGGTACAACATGAAAGCACAAGCCAATAGTATAATTCGATGATCTTTGCATAGCAGCAAAGTAATCGATAACATACTGAGAATTTTGATAATTCTCTAGCTTGCTTTTATTCATTTCTGCCTCTGCTCTGGCTGCTGAGAGTTCAACTTTCAACTTCTGTACTGAATCAGGATGCACAGAAATTGCATGATTATTTTGCAAAACTTTAATTTTTAATTCTTCATTTTCTTTTCCCAAGTCTATGATCTATTTGTCAAAACCGTTTTCTCTTGAAACCGACTTTTTGTTAGCTTCAGTGCACTCGATCAGTTCAGCAGTCAATTGAGCATTCATTTCCTTCAACTTTTCAATAACCTATAAAAGATCATTATTTACCTCCTCAGCCTTTTCTTTGCCCTTGCTTTCTTCTTCATCCATAGAAGTCATAAACACGCCCATTAAATCATCATATTGTTTTCCCCAGTCATATCCTTCGTCTGCTTGACTGACTAAATCTTTGGTTGATTCCTCAGGCTTCTCCTTTTTCTTCTGATAAGTTTCTTTTGGCTTGAATGGATTCAAATTGGCTTGCTTCTTTGGGTTCTTACATTCTTTAGCAAAATGACCCAATTCTCCACATTTGTAACATTGTGTGGCTTTTGGATTGAATCCAAACTTTGTATTACAATCAAAAGTAAAGTTCTTTCCTGTTTTCTTCTCATACTTGTTAATTCTTCTTATTGCACTAGCCAAAGCCCATTGAGTATCAATCCATTTCATTTCATCATCATCTATCTGCTCATAATCTTCAAAAGTAAGATTAGAATTTCCTATCCTTCAAGCTATTTGTTCGTCATAAGCACTGACAACACATGAAAGTATTGACATATGATCTCGACCGCCTCCACAGACAACTTTACCAAATTAGTTGTATTCAATTGAATTGGAGAGTTTGATCAAGATCTGTTCCAATATGGTTTCTTCTCAGAATCATATTTCTTTCATTGTTCAACAACCAATCGATCAAGACTTTGATCAAGATCTATTCCAAACACCTTTGGTCTTTCATATTGTGATAAGATTCTTTCCCAAAGATTTGGGTCATTACCATTGAGATGTGTCTCAAACTGACCTTTCCAATTCTCATATTCAGTCAAATCAATTAATTTTGGTACTTCGTTTGTGCTTCCCGACTCAGTTTCACTAATCAAAATACTCTGAATCTTAGAATTTTGATTCGCAGCTGCTGCAAACATATATGCCATGATTAAAAAATTATTTTATCAGTGAATCTATTCCCCTTTTATAAGCTCACGAACCTATGTATCAGACGAACCTCCTTCAAATATTGGTCAAACGAACCTTAATCAAAGAACCAGAGACAAACATTGACCAACGGACCTTAGTCAACGAACCAGCTACAAACTTTGACCAGCGAACCTTAGTCAACGAACCAACAACAAACCTTGACCAATGAACCTTATTGATAGACGAACCTTTGTCAAAACCTTTCCAACGAACCTCTCCAAAACTTTAATAAACGAACCTAAATTTTAAAATTAGCTGAGAATCAAACAGATTCGTCTCACAAACCTATGGTTTAGACTTTGAAATTTTGGAGGGAAAATCCTCAAAAACTGGAGGGAAAACCTTCAAAACTTCAACCTTCTAATTCACTGTTTTTAAGGCAAAATCTCCGATTTCAACCAGCAAAATAATAATACATGATGATGAAATATCAGCAAAAGTTCAGAAACTGAAAATAAAACTCCAGAATCTTCAAAATGATTGATAATCTTCAAGAACTTGTATAGAACTCCTCCAAAATCTCTTAAATCTCTTATAACACTGTAGATTGCTCTTTATCGACCACTGGAATTCTATTAACAATTCAATCTATGCGGAATCTAGATAGAATCTATATGAATCAAAAACATGCAATCATTTTAATAAACATCATGTTCATTAATACTGGAATCTGAATACAAGAACACACAGTTAGAAAACACAGCTCTTTCACAGTCACACAGATCTAACACACACAGGTTCTTTCACTCACCCCTACAAAATCAGACAAACCTGCAATATATACACAAACCTCAGCCGAACCTAGCCGAACCATCAGGTTCACCAAATGAACCAATAGGTTCGCTGGGCGATCCTTTACATCACAATACTCTAGGTTCGCCGAACCTTTACAGACACATGCCTAGGTTCGTGGGCCAAACGAACCTAGCATCAAACCTAAATTAACTTACACAATTTGAAAGCAAAGTAATAGAAAATGTAATAACAATATTGACATATAACATAGAAAATTTAGTATATGTTTTAAAATATCATTGATGGCATAATAGGTGTATATATAAATCAACTCTCAATCCATTTTTATTGAAACTCAGTTAGTGCAAATATGTTTAAAGATAGAGAACTCGTTAAACCGTACTTTTAAAAAAAAATTTGTTGCCCAGTATCAATCAAAGTAAAGTATTTAAGTTTTTCCTATTTTCAAAATCAAATACTCAATCAAATCAAATATTACATATATGCTTTAGTACACCAATTAAATATTATTAAATTCATATGTATAAATGTTAACAAATCAAATTTTAATCATTTAGAAATATCAATTCAAATAAATCAAATTCTTATCATTTTTTATAAATCCTGGATGCAATTTTCAAAGATTTATATTTTTCAAAAATTATTAAACATCAAAGTTGAAAGATAAAAACTAAAAACTAAAACTAAAAAGTAAAACAAACTTTCAAGTATTATTTTTAAAAATTTTTCACTCAAAATTAATCATCCATAGTCCTTCTACAAACGAGTTGAATCAAAAGCTTTTGTGAAAATGTAAGCAATGTTGTCAACTTACTAATTTTCAAAAGTGGGTTGAACTTTTTCTCTGTAGAATCTTGAATAAAATGATGACGGATATCAATGTGTTTTGTTCTTTTATGTGAAACAGGATTTTCAGTAATGGCTATTGCAGCTGTATTATCAACAAAAATAGGAGTTATTGTATATTTAAGCCGTAATATCGCATTTGTTGTTGAATCCAAAAAAACTGTGAACAACTTGAAGCAGCAACATACTCAACCTCACAGGTAGAGATGGCTACAGTAAGTTGATGTATACATTGCCATGTTACTAGTTTATTACCAAAGAATTGGCAACCCCCTATTGTTGACTTACTGTGAAGGTTATAGCCGCAATTGTCAGAATCTGAAAAAAGCTATAAAATTAATGCTATAATCATAAGGGTACCAAAGTCCAAGACTTGGTTTTCCCTTCAAATAGCGAAAAATTCGTTCCACAGCCTTAATATGTGAATCTTTAGGCTTTGCCTGAATTCTTGAATACAAACAAACATCAAACATGATGTCGGGTCATAAGGCAGTTAAGTACATTAGGGAACCAATCATTGAACGATATAGATGTTGATCATCATCTATACTGTTCTCATCATTTCCTAAATTATGATGAGTGCAGATAGGAGTAGAAATAAATTTACAATCATTCATCTTGAATTTGGTCAAGATGTCATGTACATAAAAACTCTGATGTATGATTAAGTTGTTCGTCTTCTGATCTACTTGAATTCCCAGAAAGACAGCTAATTTTCCCATAGCACTCATTTCAAATTTCTGCTTCATAACCGCTTCAAAATCCTTGCATAACTGTTCATTTATAACTCCAAAAATAATGTCATCCACATATATTTGCACGATCAAAATGTCATCGTCTATCTTCAATATAAACAGAGTACTAACAATATTTCCCCTTGAAAAACCATTATCTAACATATGAGTTGACAATATCTCATACCACGCCCTAGGTGCTTCATGTAATCCATATAAAGCCTTATCAAGACGATAACAATTTGTATGATTATTTGGATCTTCAAACCCAGGTGGTTGAACGACATATACTTCTTCTTTCACTTTGACATATAAAAAGGCACTCTTGACATCCAGTTGAAATACTTTGGAATTTTTGAAGCTAGCATAAGCAACGAACAATCGAATAGCTTCAATTCTTGCAATAGGAGCATATACCTCATCATAGTCAATGCCCTCTTGTTGATTAAAACCCTGGACAACCAATCTAGCTTTGTTCCTTACAATGACGGCCTTATCATCCTTTTTACATTTGTACACCCATCTGGTACATATGGGAATAACATCTTCAGGGCAATCTACTAGCCTCCAAACTCCCATCTTCTCAAATTGACTCAAGTCTTCTTCCATGGCTGTTATACAGGAAGACGCCTTAAATGATTCTTTAACATTCTTTGGCTCTATTTGACTTATAAAGAATGAGTATAATCATGAATTCATTGTCTCTTGAATACTTGACAATAACCTCGTCTCCTTCATCTTGAGCATGCTGACTCCTTGTTTTGACTACGTAATTGAAATCACCTATGTTTTTTTTTTCAATTGGATGATTTAGATTAACTCTATGAGTCACAATCTCCTCCACAGCTATTTCTTATTCAAGATTTGTAAGATGAGTATCTTCTTATGGTAAAATCTACCCTTGAATTTTAGATTAAAGAATAACAGATGGATCATTAATTGAATAATCAAATTCATCTTCAAAAGGTAAATATTCGGAACTTCCATTTTGTTCCAGAACAAATGAAGAAGAAGAATTGTCATGAAAAACATAAGAACCTCTTTCAGAAGATTCTCCTTTAGAAGATTCAAGAATAAATCTTGTAAATCAAGAGCCATGAATATTAATAGTATCATTCAAGGATTCAACAAGATCTTCCAAAGAAGGAAACACGTTATGAAAGATGTCAACAACTGATTCATAATAAAAAAAGCCATTCTAGACCTTTTTTCCAGGCAATGTTTCGATGAATCTGCATACAATGACTTCGTATGCCTCTTCAATCACCCTTGTAGTCAAATTAAGAACTCTTTTGCTTAAAGAATTAACTGAGTATCTCAAAAATATTCCTTCGACAGCATTAGGCTCAAATTTTGGAGAAGTCATATTCAAATAAGTACATGTAGCTCAAAAAGGTTCCAAATGGGCAAGATTGGGCTTTCTGCCTTTAAGCAATTGATACGATGTCTTGCCATGCTTCTTAACAGAAAGAATAGGCTTTCTGCCTTTGGGCTTGGTTTTACGTAGGTGAAACCTCCGTTTAACCATAACTATTTCATCATGGCCAACATCAACACATTTTTTGATGATCTGCTGATGAAATCAGACCGAAGGTGTGATTTCACCACAGGTGATAAAAAACCAGTACCTCTCACAGCAGATCTTGTTGAGATGGACCCTAATATTTCTGATGATTCTGAGGTGCGTGCAGATAGTTTGAATGATACAGGTCTGAGGGGGAAGAATGAGGAGAGAAGTGCTGGGAAGAGCACAAAAGTGTTCAACATCATCTAGAAAATCTCCTTTTATTCCAAAAACTGATTTTGTAGGAAGATTTGTTGAAATTAATATAAAACCAAATGAGATGTTTAGGAATTTTAATTCTTTTTTTTTAAGAATGATGATGTTTTAGAATCAATTTCTTTTTCTTTAAAGCATGTGAATAGGGCTCATTCCACGTTCACCAAAGAGGCGGGTTCAAAGTTAAACCCTAACTGCAACCTTTTGTTCCAACCGGGGGTCACTGGAACAGGCCTCTACAAGTACTTCCTCTGGTCATAATGATTGTGATGTAAAGTCGTTTGACCTAAATGAATATCATGAAAAGGTATGTTGTTTTGCGTATGGTAGACCAGGCCACATTGCTAGAAACTTTCTGCACCGGCCTACTGAATTCTTCTATGGGAAGAATCAGAAGGTCACACCCAAGACCAAACTTACCAGAAGATCAATGAGGATTGATCAATCCTCAAAGCCTAGGGTGACACCTCAGAAGGTACCTAAGAATCCTCCCACTGCCAAGAAGGACAAACCAGTTACACAAAATCATTCTGGTTTTCATAAGCAAAAATCAAAGGCTTTTAAAACTAAGTTTCCGATGGTGGTACTATGATGGGAGAACAGCTGAAGCAGTTATAGTGTTGTGCAAAGACAACAAATGGGGTACGGTGCGTATATTCGATCCCATGTGGCTAACTAATCTGTCACACAATGATGTTAAACCTTTATGCAGATGTCAGATATTCTTCGAAGTTGTAGATATGGAACAAGTGTAGATTAGCTCTTGATCGATCAACGGAATTCTATTAACAATCAAATTTATATAAACATCATTTCATTGATCAATAGAATCTGATTACAATGAAAAAGAACAAGAACACACAGTTCTCAAATCTCTCTCACAGGTTCTCTCAATCTAAGATCTGTTACCACACCAAAACTAACAGACAAACCTGCTATATATACATAACAATAAAACGAACCCAGCCGAACCCTTAGGTTCACCAGATGAACCTTGAGGTTCGCTGGACGAACCTTTACAATCCATAGGTTCGCCGAACATTTACAAAACCTTGCCTAGGTTCGTGGGCCAGACGAACCTTAGCAAAACCTACATTAACTTATACATTTTAAAAGCAAACTATTACAAAATGTACTAATAAACTCCCCCTTAATAGTTGCTTCAAAATCTTCAAAGTCTTTGTCTTCAATCTGCAATCGGAGTTCCACTTGTTGTCTGATCTTCACAGACATTATTTGTAGCATGAATAACAACTGACTTTGGAATCTTTGATAGTCTTTCAGCTTCCAACTTTGCATCTCTATCATCTATCTCTTTCTGCAATTTCATCAACTCAATATACAAGTAATTAACATCATCCCATCTGCATCCAAAATGAATTCCTAGAGTGTAACACATTCTTGCTAATGTTTGAAATTGAACAGCCATGTCTTTATAGCTCACACCAACATCATGAAACCCTTCACTTACATAGATTTCAACTTCATTAAGTAGATCAATATTTTTTTTGAACAGTTAACCACCCAAACTGGATCCAGCAGTCTAGTCACCCTCCACTTCTCATTTTCTTTCAATAGTATAGCAGCTTCAGAAGTTCTTCCATCATAGAACTAAAACTTGAAATAAGCATTCCAATTTTGTTCTATCTTTCTCAATATTGGTCTGGAATAAACTTTTGGCTTTGGGTACACATAAGATTTATGCTTTAACACTGAAAATTGTGGAACCAACCAATTCCAGCCAGTCTTAGCTTCATTCTTTAACAGCTTCTCAAATCTTTCATTATGATATGTCTGAATAGGCTTTATCATTCTCAGTCTTGATAACTGCATACACTCAAAAGAAGGTAATGACATAATGTCAAAAGGTTTCCCAAAATATTGACAACCATCAGTTCTTTTAACAACATAGCATCCTTTGTTCTTCAAACTTCTAGGAATGTTGTGAAAGTAACCATAACTCACAATTCTTCCTCTCATCTTAGATTTTGATCCAATCTTGAATCTCTTTAACTTTTTCATCAAACACTTCAACCATTTGCTTAAAAATCATTAAATGATCAATGATATACTTGTTTTCTTCTTGACTCTCTCTCCACATATCGATATGAGTCTTGATCTTCATTGAATCACCAGTTGTACTTGGAACTCTTTTCTGAACTTCAATATCAAATATTTTCTTCAAAGTTTGCAGATTATACAAATTTTCATCAATCTGATCATCTTGCTCAACTTCAAAAGACTAATAGGATTCTCCAGCTACCATCTTTCCAGAATCATTTGCACTTTGCAAATCATTGACTGTTATTCCAAACAACACAGCTAGATCTTCTCTGGAATAACCACCTTCAATTTCTCCTTCTTCCATTAGCTTGTTTGAATAATTCCATAAATGTAGACAATGAACCATCAACAACTTGCTTTGGATATTCTAACTCTGTCAAATCTTCAATTTCAGCATCTTCAATATCCATGGCTTTAAATAGGATTAACATCAAAATAAATTCCAGATGGCTGATAAATCACTATAGCTCCTGTAATAGAATTCAATCTACTTGAACTTCCAACTCCAGTCATATCACCATCATCATCTTCATCATCATCATTGAAAGCATTAAAGCTTGGATGTTCATCAATGTCTGAGTCTTCATAATCAACTTTCTCTTCCTCTTCTTCATCATCAATATTTACATACACTGGAGCAACACTAGCACCAGTAGCTTCAGCTTGATTATCAGAAATACTAACTTTAACTTGAATATCATTCATCTTTTGCTTCAGCACTTGATTCTCTTTCTTTAACTCAGCAAGTTCAACACTTTGTTTCTCAGTCAATATCTCCACTGAAGCAATTCTATCATTCATCAACTTCTTTTCCAACAAGTCCTCTTCTCGCCACTTCTGAAGTTGAGCTGTCACACCCCAGGCCGGTGGGAATGGATCGTGTTTTCCCGTCGGGCGGAAGGTTTCCGGGGCGCGATATCTTGAATCATAATCAAATGATCAGATTGTTTACATAGCACATGATAATATAAATAAGAAATGCTAACACATCCATGATATAGAATTACAAGATTAAATTACAATGTATCGTTCATAATTTAATGAAGTAAATCTATCAAAAGAATCAATATAACTATATCTTGTATATGTACAAGGTATACAAAAGATGATTCGTTGTTCTTGTCACCAAAAGCATGCCACACAAAATAAAGCTAGGTCTTCTAAAAGTCCACTAGCTTAATCCTTGTATGTATGTAGCTACACCTGTTCATCACCTGAGAAAACATGTATTTAAACAAAGTCAACACGAGGTTGGTGAGTTCATAAGTATGTTAATTGAAAACCTTGATTCATTCACATGCACAATCACAATGTATATTATGTTACTTGTATGTCATTTGTTCACTTGTCCACCCAATGGCTTCTCAATAGTTATATTTACAAGTAATATTTCATTCTAGTAGTGATGCTTATATATAGGGCATATGTAAGGGAACTAAGCCCTAGCCAACATCCCACCACCTCACTACTAGAACTCCACACAACTTGCAATACAACTATTGATTTCCATTCCCAATCCATATGTCCATATCATTCTTGAATCCCTGTGATAACTTGTATAGAATAATATAATGATGTAATTGTAGTTATCAAACCGAAGTTTAGATAACCATTATATGTTAAGGATATTAGATTTATCAAATCTATTCCTTGTATTATTCTATATTTATGGGGTTAACTGTTGTTTCACTTTTAAATATTAAGAGTGTTAGTTAACCACTTGTAATTTGCTCTTGAACTATAGTGCATAGAGCCTAAAAGGAATCCATTGAAATCCTCACGTAATCAGATTTCAATGCATCCTATTTATCTCTACCACTTTGTATACCCATAGACCTCATCGAAACAGTTACTAGCAATATGACGTGAGAATATACATTACCCAGTCTACTAGTCAAGAAGAAACGATGGATTAATTACTTATCTCTACAGATTAATATCACCATGTGTCGCTTACCAGAACCTGACTTGAAGTCGCCCTTTCACCGGTCATACGTTACCAGCCAATGAATCAATACGATCAACATACTAGCCCTAGAAGCTAGAGGTTTGTCAAACCTATGGCACGACTATGCTATCGTCGGTTTAGTCACCTCAAACTAACTGGTCAGCGAATTATAGGGGCTTACATGATAAACTTGAACTAGTGGCACATGATTGAAGTGATATAATACAACAGATCAATAGTAACTAATTGTAATTGTGTTTATTCATGTTATTGTTCTCATTGTCATATGTTCTCCTTGTTATTAACAAAGTTAAATAAGAACTTGTCTTATTACATTATGTTAATTATTTGAATGAATGATGTTGTTATCATGAAATTACATTATCATGATTTTCATTCTTTGTTCCATGTTCTCTTGTAATATGTGTTGAGTTCTAAAGCTAAGTGTTAAAAGGACTTGTCCTATTACACTTACTTAACTCTTGTGTTGAATGTTAATACGAAGATATGTAATATCTTTATAACATTCTTATGTTTACCTGTGATTTTTCCAATGTCTGTTTATGTAAGAATAAATGAGTGTTATAAGATAAAATCTTATAACTATATTATTCTAATGTGTTGATGAATTAGTAAGATATATCATCTTGTTCATCTGATTATCCCTGTCATGTCATAATCATACAAGCATGCATACAATGATAAGCGATAGTAAACAATTAAATGTTATCTAAATCAAAGTATAAATAACATGTTAAGCAGAACTTTTAAATAATTAAATGTAAACATGTTTCTCAGCCCCGAGAGTTTAAAATCAGTTAAGATTAAAGTAAAAGGGGCATATGAACTCACCTTGTAGTTGTAGGGTTGACTTAGTTTAAAAGAAAAGATGCACGCGCTCATGATTGTACTTGACTGATTGTTTCACGTTCCTGTATTGATTTCATATGATTGTAACTTATAAGTATAAGTTGTATCGATTTGTGAGCGTGCTAGTGTTAGCCCTAGTATTGGCTAACACTCGTGAGTCTCGGTTTTCATTCGGCCCCCATGTATTGATTATGATTTTTACATGTTCATCGATCCATTTTGACTTCACACTTGAATTCACTTGATGTTACATTCAAACTATGTTGATTTAGGTTTTATGAACCTAAGTCCTTAACCTTGTCATAACACATAGGTAACAATTGATTTCTTGTATACTTTTTCTAATAGCCCTTTTGTTTTTAATGTGTTGAATTAATTTATCAACTTTGTGGGCCGAATGAATTTAATAGTTCGAGTGATATACGTGGGCCGATGTGTGTTTTTGGCCGAAAATAGGAATCATGGGCCCTAGTTTGCTCCTAGTTCGACAACCCCATAGGTTCGTTAGCATGTAAAGATTCGTGGCCATCACAAGGGTTCGTCTAAATGTATGTGGGTTCGGTTGACCAAGATGGTTCGCCGACTGATGAGGAGGTTCGGTCACCCCCGCAAGGTTCGGCCAAGAGTGATGCTTCCAGGGTTCGTCTCCATGCAGCCCAGGTTCGTGAAATAGAGGGGTTCGCTTGACTGTTGCACACCTGTTCACTCAGGTGGAATAGGCTCGGGACCCCAGCAGGGTTTGTGCAAATGAAACTCTCATCGTCGAGGGTTCAGGAAGGCTCCACAGGTTCGCTGGTGTGGGAAGGTTCGTGACTTCCACCTGACCCGCAGATCAGTTCGGCTATCCTTCACGAACTCGCGAACCTGCAACCTCCCTTCATCCTCATCGAGTCTTTTCTGTTGCTGGGTGGTATCCATGGTCCTATGGTGTGGATTTTAGCTACTGGACTCGAAATAGGTGTGGGTGTGTACAAGTTTTACACAGATTACGTGGGTGGCTCGATCAAAGCATAGAAACCCTAATTTTCGTGCTTTTCCCTTGATCATACCTTGATTTTAGGTGGTGAAAATTCCAGATCGGTTGTACTTCTATGTAGAGGACATCAAGGGCTTCGCGTGGGTTCAAGAATCACTGAAATTCGTTGAAAAATGAAGGAGATATGACGATTTGAAGTTGGTTTCTAGTGAGGTAGTGAAAGGTTCGGGAATAGCTTTTAGAGAGCGATAGAGCTGATGAAAAATGAGGAGAAATACCCTCATTTGATGCTTTTATACCCCGGGGGTATTCGGGTTCGTTTCGGATGCTCGGTTCGCGTTTTCGTCGCGTATCCGGAATTTTACGCGTATTTAATTGTAATAAATAAAAGAAGACTATTTTAATTAATTGATGAGTTTCAAAATTGTAAAAATGTTAAATGTTTATTTTATTAAATTAATTTCGTTAGCGTCGTGTTTCGTTTTCGTTTCGTCAGATCGCATCACCATCGCGCGTATTCGTTCGAATCGTCATTCGAACGAACACTACGATGGTTTTGCTTTCTAACTTTTGTTTTCAACTTCTCAGTCATCATTTCAGAACGTTAAACTCACAGATATGTTTGTGTGAATCGTCACTCACGCAAACACACTGTGAGTTCGTTGTTCTGAAACAACACTGTAAATTATGTTTAAATTGTGTTTCCTCACTGTCGGACTCAACTAAACACCCTGAGATCACATTGTTTTCGCATTGAATTGTCGGCCATCTGATTCCTGTCATCTATGGATATCAGATCGCAACCGATTATTTATTGTTATTCACTTGAACATCGTTGTTTCTCATGTTTAGTTGTGTTAACTGTACTTATGTTTTCACTTAAATACACACAACTAATGTTTCAATTGAGTGTTGTACTTACAGTATTTAATTTTACACTAAAATATGTACAACGGATTCTTGTATTTAGAATTCTGTTAATACAAATACAGTGTATACACATGAAATCACACATAGTTACTGCTGATAGTACATGCACCGTACGGACTTGCCGGTCGGTCGGGTACTAGTTGTCACAGTCTCCCCTTGTTAAAGAAATTTCGTCCCGAAATTTAAGCATAAAGGTCGGGCTTCAATTCTCAAACAGGTGGGGATATTTTGCTTTCATGTTGTCCTCGCGCTCCCAGGTAAATTCTGGTCCACGCTTGGAGTTTCATCGAACCTTTACAATAGGGATACGGCTTCGTTTCAGTTTCTTAACTTCCCGTTCCATAATCTCTACAGGTTCTTCAATGAAATGTAATTGCTCATCAACTTGTATCTCTTCCAATGGTATGATCAATAATTCGTCTGCTAAGCACCTTTTGAGATTTGATACATGACACACATCGTGTACTCCGCTAAGCTCATCAGGGAGTCTGAGTCTATATGCCACATGACCTATGCGTTGAGTAATCTCAAACGGTCCGACATACCTAGGTGCTAGCTTGTGGTTAGCCCCAAAACGAACGACGCCTTTCCATGGGGACACTTTCAACATGACTCGGTCACCCACATCGAATTCCAAAGGCTTACGCCGTTTGTCTGCGTAACACTTTTGGCGGCTACGTGTTGCTTGTAATCGTTGTTGTATCTGGGCTATCTTATCGGTAGTTTCCAGAATAGGTTCAGGCCCAGTTATTCTGTTGTCTCCCACTTCGGTCCAACAAATGGGAGACCGACATTTTCTACCATATAGTGCTCCAAAAGGAGCACATCCGATGCTGCTGTGGTAGTTGTTGTTGTAGGAGAACTCAATGAGAGGTAGGTGTGTGTCCCAACTTCCACCGAAGTCTAGGATGCATGATCTTAGCATATCCTCTAGGGTTTGAATGGTGACTTGCTTTGTCCATCCGTTTGTGGATGATAAGCAGTGCTCAAGTTAACACTTGTCCCTAAGGATTGTTGCAATGATTGCCAGAACCACGAAGTAAATCGACTGTCCTGGTTTGAAATAATAGACAATGGCACCCCGTGCCTCACTACTATTTCATAAATGTATAGTCTCGCTAGTTTCTCCATCTTGTATGTCTCTCTGATCGGCAAAAAGTGTGCGGACTTGGTCAATCTATCAATGATGACCCAAATAGAATCGTATCCGCTGGAAGTGCAGGGTAGCTTGGTAATGAAATCCATAGCTATTTGTTTCCACTTCCTTTGTGGTATCTCCGGTTGTTCCAGCTAACCCGAAGGTTTCTGGTGTTCTGCTTTGACCTTGGCACATGTAATGCATTTGCCAACATAAGTGGCAATGTCTTTCTTCATACCCGGCCACCAATAAAATGACCTAAGATCTTGGTACATCTTATCGGCACCAGCATGAACTGAATAACGTGTCTTGTGTGCCTTGTCAAGTATGAGTGTTCGAAGTTCATCTACTGCTGGAATCCAAACACGATCCAGATAATAGCTAACTCCATCCTGTTTTGTCTAGAAGTGTTTCTCAGCTCCACAATCGAGCTCGCGTTTCAAGTTGTCTCTAGCCACTATTTCTTGTTGTGCTCTCATGATTTGATCTTTCAAACTTGTTTGCACAGTCATTCCCATTGCGCGAACGCGTAAGGGTTTGACTCTTTCCTTCCGGCTCAAAGCATCTGCAACAACATTTGCTTTGCCCGAATGGTATTTGATCACACAATCGTAATCGTTCAGGAGCTCAACCCAACGTCTCTGTCTCATGTTAAGATCCTTCTGATCAAATATGTGTTGTAGGCTCTTGTGATCTGTGAAGATCGTGCATTTGGTACCATACATGTAATGTCTCCAAATCTTTAAGGCAAATACAACAGCTCCCAGTTCTAAGTCGTGTGTCGTGTAATTCTTCTCATGTATATTCAGTTGTCGAGAGGCATAAGCAATGACTTTGTCTCATTGCATCAAAACACATCCAAGTCCCTAATGGGAAGCATCACAGTATACTACAAAGTCATCGTTGCCTTCTGGGAGTGTTAAGATTGGAGCATTGCACAATCTTTGTTTCAGTGTCTGGAATGCTACCTCTTGTTTATGTGTCCACACAAAAGGTTCAGACTTCTGTGTGAGCTTGGTGAGAGGCAAGCCTATCTTAGAGAAATTCGAGATGAATCTCCTGTAATAACCTGCCAATCCCAAATATGACCGTATCTCTGTTGGTGTTGTAGGCATATCCCAGTTCTTGATTGCTTCAATCTTGGCTAGATCCACATAAATACCATCACTGTTAATCACGTGTCCCTATAACTGAACTTCTCTTAACCAGAATTCACACTTGGAGAATTTGGCATAGAGTCGTTCCTCTTTCAGAAGTTCAAAGACTGTCTTGAGGTGTTGCTCATTTACATGACCTGTAGCAGTGGTGGTTGACTGAGCGTGGGAGTCTGAGTGGTTGCAGCAAAGTTTTTAACCACTTTTTGTTTCTTAGCCGGCCTCTTGTCCGACTTCCTTGAATTTCCAGCTTTGGCTGAGTCAGTCTCTTTCTTGATTGCCCCAGAGGCAACCATCACGTCTGTCATTGTTGATGACAGAGTAACCGCCATTTCCATGGAAGTGGGGTGAGCAGCAAGGATAAAACCTTGCATACATGCCGGTAATCCCCCGATATACCGTTCAATCCTCTTTTCCAATGTTGGCACTATATCCGGTGCCAAAGATGCCAGCTCGTGAAATCTGGTGGTGTAGGCCATATGCCCAGCACCGATCATAACCAGGTTGAGTAATTCGGTCTCAACCTTCTTGATTTCGTTTCTTGGGCAAAATTATGCCCTCAACAATGCCTTGAAGTCATCCCACGGCACTGACAGGGCCTCATCCCTGCCTCTGGTAGTAACCTGAGCGTTCCACCAAGTTAACGCTCGTTTGTGAAACGATCCCGCAACATACTTTACTCTATACTGTTCCGGATAGTTGCTGATTTCCAGTGTTGTCTTCATCTTCTCGATCCATTAGATCAATCCGACGGCCCCTTCGCTGCCACTGAAACTCGGTGGCTTACATCCCACAATGTTTTTGTAGGAGTAGTCTTGGTGATGGTGGTTGTTTCCACTGCCTTCTCCAGATGAGTTGGCAACATTGTTGCTGTTGTTGGTGTTGATCCAATTCATCATCTCCGGAATCACTTCCCTCAGTTGACTGGTCAGTAGTGTGGCCAGTGCTATCGTTGCCGGATCCAGCTGATGAACTGGTGGTGGTGGAGGAGGAGGTGGTTGTATAGGAGAGTCAGGCGGTGTAGGTGTAGATGAGTGCGGTGCCATGTCTTGTGGTGGTGGCAGTATAGCAGGTGGTTGTCTTCTTGGCGGTATTCTGATCATAACCGAAAGAAAATCGATTAGTGAAGTGATCAGACGCAGAAGACATATGCAAATAGAATCCTATATCACATGATTTCTATGTGAGGGTCCCTAGGTTATAGTCTAGGCCAAACCGTTTAAAGTAACATGACCTATATTTCTCTATAACCATGGCTCGGATACCAATCTGTCACATCCCAGGCCAACGGGAACGGATCGTGTTTTCCCGTCTGGCGAAAGGTTCCCGGGGCGCGATATCTTAAATCTATCAAAAGAATCAATATAACTATATCTTGTATATGTACAAGATATACAAAAGATGATTCGTTGTTCTTGTCACCAAAAGCATGCCACACAAAATAAAGCTAGGTCTTCTAAAAGTCCACTAGCTTAATCCTTGTATGTATGTAGCTACACCTATTCATCACCTGAGAAAACATGTATTTAAACAAAGTCAACACGAGGTTGGTGACTTCATAATTATGTTAATTGAAAACCTTGATTCATTCACATGCACAATCACAATGTATATTATGTTACATGTATGTCATTTGTTCACTTGTTCACCCAATGGGTTCTCAATAGTTATATTTACAAGTAATATTTCATCCTAGTAGTGATGCTTATATATAGGGCATATGTAAGGGAACTAAGCCCTAGCCAACATCCCACCACCTCACTACTAGAACTCCACACAACTTGCAATACAACTATTGATTTCCATTCCCAATCCACATGTCCATATCATTCTTGAATCCCTGTGATAACTTGTATAGAATAATATAATGATGTAATTGTAGTTATCAAACCGAAGTTTAGATAACCATTATATGTTAAGGATATTAGATTTATCAAATCTATTCCTTGTATTATTCTATATTTATGGGGTTAACTGTTGTTTCACTTTTAAATATCAAGAGTGTTAGTTAACCACTTGTAATTTGCTCTTGAACTATAGTGCATAGAGCCTAAAAGGAATCCATTGAAATCCTCACGTAATCAGATTTCAATGCATCCGATTTATCTCTACCATTTTGTATACCAATAGACCTCATCGAAACAGTTACTAGAAATATGACATGAGAATATACATTACCCAGTCTACTAGTCAACAAGAAATGACGGATTAATTACTTATCTCTGCAGATTAATATCACCATGTGTCGCTTACTAGAACCTGAATTTAAGTCGCCCTGTCACCGGTCATACGTTATCGGCCAATGAATCAATACGATCAACATACTAGCCCTACAAGCTAGAGGCTTGTCAAACCTATGGTACCACTATGCTATCGTCGGTTTAGTCACGTCAAACTAACTGTTCAGCGAATTACAGGGGCTTACATGATCAACTTGAACTAGTGGCACATGATTGAAGTGATATAATACAACAGATCAATAGTAACTAGTTGTAATTGCGTTCATTCATGTTATTGTTGTCATTGTCATATGTTCTCCATGTTATTAACAAAGTTAAATAAGAACTTGTCTTATTACATTATATTAATTATTTGAATGAATGATGTTGTTATCATGAAATTACATTATCATGTTTCTCATTCTTTGTTCCATGTTCTCTTGTAATATGTGTTGAGTTGTAAAGCTAAGTGTTAAAAGGACTTGTCCTATTACACTTACTTAACTCTTGTGTCGAATGTTAATACGAAGATATGTAATATCTTTATAACATTCTTATGTTTACATGTGATTGTTCCAATGTCTGTTTATGTAAGAATAAATGAGTGTTATAAGATAAAATCTTATAACTATATTATTCTAATGTGTTGATGAATTAGTAAGATATATCATCTTGTTCATCTGATTATCCCTGTCATGTCATAATCATACAACCATGCATACAATGATAAGCGATAATAAACATTTAAATATTATCTAAATCAAAGTATAAATAACATGTTAAGCAGAACTTTTAAATAATTAAATGTAAACATGTTTCTCAGCCCCGAGAGTTTAAAATCAGTTAAGCTTAAAGTAAAAGGGGCATATGAACTCACCTTGTAGTTGTAGGGTTGACTTAGTTTAAAAGAAAAGATGCACGCGCTCATGATTGTACTTGACTGATTGTTTCACGTTCCTGTATTGATTTCATATGATTGTAACTTATAAGTATAAGTTGTATCGATTTGTGAGCGTGCATGTGTTAGCCCTAGTATTGGCTAACACTCGTGAGTCTCGATTTTCATTCGGCCCCCATGTATTGATTATGATTTTTACATGTTCATCGATCCATTTTGACTTCACACTTGAATTCACTTGATGTTACATTCAAACTATGCTGATTTAGGTTTTATGAACCTAAGTCCTTAACCTTGTCATAACACATAGGTAACAATTGATTTCTTGTATACTTTTTCTAATAGCCCTTTTGTTTTTAATGTGTTGAATTAATTTATCAACTATGTGGGCCGAATGAATTTAATAGTTCGAGTGATATACGTGGGCCGATGTGTGTTTTTGGCCGAAAATAGGAATCATGGGCCCTAGTTTGCTCTTGGGCCGATGGGTTCTATGCTGGGCCGGCTTGGATGAAGTTGGGCTCATTGAGGGTTTATCAAAAAATCAATGTGCCGATTATGAATGGTGGGCCAATGAAAGTATTGGGCTGACTAGGTGGATTTTCTGAGCCGAAGATGAATTGGGCTAAGCAACACTTGCGTAGGGCTGGATGTTGGCCGAGTAGATGGAACACCGAATCACAGGGTTCGTGTCCATGTAGTGGTTCGACTAGATGAATGTCATAAGGTTCGTTGCCCACCGAATCACAGGGTTCGGCTACATGGGTTCGTGAGAGTTGGGTTCGTGTACTCCTGGTTCGACAACCCCATAGGTTCGCGAGCATGTAATGATTCGTGGCCATCACAAGGGTTTGTCTAAATGTATGTGGGTTCGGCTGACCAAGATGGTTCGCCGACTGATGAGGAGGTTCGGTCACCCACGCAAGGTTCAGCCAAGAGTGATGCTTCCAGGGTTCGTCTCCATGCAGCCCAGGTTCGTGAAGCAGAGGGTTTCGCTTGACTGTTGCACACCGGTTCACTCAGGTATTAGGCTCGGCACCCCAGCAGGGTTCGTGCAAATGAAACTCTCATCGTCGAGGGTTCGGGAAGGCTGGAAGGTTCGCTGGTGTGGGAAGGTTCGTGACTTCCACCTGAGCTGCAGATCAGTTCGGCTATCCTTCACGAACTCGCCAACCTGCAACCTCCCTTCATCCTCATCGACTCTTTTCTGTTGCTGGGTGGTATCCATGCTCCTATGGTGTGGAGTTTAGCTACTGAACTTGAAATAGGTGTGGGTGTGTACAAGTTTTACACAGATTACGTGGGTGGCTCGATCAAAGCATAGAAACCCTAATTTTCGTGCTTTTCCCTTGATCATACCTTCATTTCAGCTTGTTAAAATTTCATATCGGTTGTACTTCTATGTAGAGGACATCAAGGGCTTCGCGTGGGTTCAAGAATCACTGAAATTCGTTGAGAAATGAAGGAGATATGATAATTTAAAGTTGGTGTCTAGTGAGGTAGTGAAAGGTTCGGGAATAGCTTTTAGAGAGAGATAGAGCAGATGAAAAATGAGGAGACATACCCTCATTTGATGCTTTTATACCCCGGGGGTATTCGGGTTCGTTTCGGATGCTCGGTTCGCGTTTTCGTCCCGTATCCGGAATTTTACGCGTATTTAATTGTAATAAATAAAAGAAGACCATTTTAATTAATTGATGAGTTTCAAACTTGTAAAAATGTTAAATGTTTTATTTTATTAAATTAATTTCGTTCGCGTCGTGTTTCGTTTTCGTTTCGTTAGATCGTGTCATCATCGCGCGTATTCGTTCGAATCGTCATTCGAACGAACACAACGATGGTTTTTCTTTCCGACTTTTGTTTTCTACTTCTCAGTCATCATTTCAGAACGTTAAACTCACATATATGTTTCTGTGAATCGTCACTCACGCAAACACACTGTCAGTTCGTTATTCTGAAACAACACTGTAAATTATGTTTGAATTGTGTTTCCTCACTGTCGGACTCAACTAAACACCCTGAGATCACATTGTTTTCGCATTGAATTGTCGGCCATCTGATTCCTGTCATCTATGGATATCAGATCGCAACCGATTTGTTATTGTTATTCACTTGTAAATCGTTGTTTCTCATGTTTAGTTGAGTTAACTGTACTTAGGTTTTCACTTAAATACACACAACTAATGTTTCAATTGAGTGTTGTACTTACATTATTTAAGTTTACACTAAAATACGTACAACTGATTCTTGAATTTAGAATTCTGTTAATACAAATACTGTGTATACGCATGAAATCACACATAGTTACTGCTGATAGTACACGCACCATACAGACTTGCCGGTCGGTCGGGTACTAGTTGTCACATGAGCAATATGGTTTCTCATCACATCCATATTAGTTTGACTTGAAGAAGATGGTTGTTCAGTTTCAGCTTTCTCCTTATGTTTCCTGTACTTGTCAAACTCTTGTGATAGAATAGAAATTCTCCGTCTGAACTCAGAGTCATCATAATCCAATGAAAAGTTTAAGTCTAGATCATCGAATCCATCAAACAAAGAACCACCTCTGAAGGTAGAAGCTTCTTGGAATGAAGTTGTAACTGTTGTAGCATTCACAAATGAAGGCATGAATGATGCAACATTTACAAAATCAGGATTAGGCATGAAAGTTTCTGAATGATCATGAACTGGAGAAGTAGAAACAGCGGCTTCTTAAACAGTCACGTCAACTGAAGCAGGTATAGAAACAGGAATAGAAGCAGGTGTAGAAGATATAGTCACTAGAGAAGACACAATAATCCTAGGAGTCCTTGACTTCTTCTTCTTAGGAACCTTAGCCATCCTCTTCTTCTTCTTAGGCCTTGATGTCTCTAGTTCATCAACTGTAAAGTGAGGATCATTCACCTCTTCTCTTTCTTCCTTATTCTGTTGTTGTTGTGCTGGCCTTTTCTTTAGTCGTCTCACCATTCTGTTGCCAACTTGAATTGTTTCCATCTCAGATTCAGTAGATTCTTCACCAGTTTCAGCACCAACATCTTCAGTATCAACATGTGGAGAAGAAGCAGTAGCATCTTCTTGTCTTTAAGCATCTTGTTGAGCTATGTATATCACTTGAAGAGGAACCAATGTCGTAGGAATTACATTTGGTGTTTCTTGAACCGGATCTTGTGTTTGTTGATGTGACTGAGAAGATTGAGCTTGAGACTTTCTAGCTTGTGGATTTTGAGGAGGATGTGGTGGTTGTTGTTCATCATCATCATCCAACTGTTCACTTTCTTAATTTGAGTCTTCATGTCTCCAAGCATCATCCAAAGAACCAATATAGTTAACTCTAGCACAATGCCCCACCAAGTTTTTGATCAGAATGTCATCAGTACTCTTCTGATAAATCTTAACTTGTCCAAGACTAGAATCAATCATGTGCTTTAACTTGAGAATATCAGAAACAACCCTTGGCAAATTATGTTGAAGAAGTCTTTCATCAATCAGCATCTAAATGAATCTGGGATACATATAAAATCTGTCTTTTGCCTTGCTAATGTTGTCTGACAAGTATCTGAAGATCATTGCAGAAAAATTGAACGGCTTGTTTAGAATCAATGCCACCATAGCAGACCTCATCAGATTTCTCAACTCATCAAAAATACCCTTCCTCATGCTAAGACAGTGAAGAAGTACATGAGCCAAGTACTTGTACTGTAAAGGCAACTTGCCTTTCTTGATAGATTACTCACTGTATACTCCAAAGTATCTTATTCTCATAAAGCATCCTTTATTCACCTTTCAGGAATCAAAGTCATTCATGCAGGTTCACCTCCAAACTGCAAGACTCTCCTGATATCAGCTTCTGTAATTCTAATGGCTTGACCAAGCACATTAGCTTCAATCACATAGGCATCATCCACAGTAATCAATCTAGCAAACTCCCAGAAACTCTGAATATATGATCTATAAATATTGCATGACTTGGAGAGAGCATAATAAATCCTCGATCGTCTCAAAAACTCGATCATCGGTTGAAACTCCTTGCCATTCTTTGTCGTTGGATCCAAATAAGCTCACAGATTGTGTTTATCCCCAAAGGTAAGATTTGCCATTCCTACAAACAAAACAAACACCAATTAAAAAAAATAAAAAAATCAAAAGTCTAAAATTAAAAAAAAATTCAAAAATTTCTAAGTATAGAACCAGCGAACCTTAATACAAGACAAACCTGTTTAAAACTCACGAACCTATAAATGAACGAATCTTGAATCTACTGTGAACCTTATGGTCAAACGAACCTTTGACCATACAAGGTTCAGTTCAATAATTTGAAGAGGTTCAGCCCGAACCTTTTAAGTTCAAACGAACCTATTCAAATCAACGAACCTGTGTTCATTTACACGAACCTATTCCAGTTTAATATCCAAATTCAAATCTATGAATTAAATTAAACAAACTATATCCAAAGGTTCGCCATTCATAGATGAACAAATTTAATGAAAGCAATTTCTCCCAAAATTAGATTTAAACAGAATTAAAGTCAAGAATATAGGTTCGACTAACTAGACCTAAAAACCAAAAAATCTACAAATCTAGCCGGTCAAACTCCAATCTATTTACCTATTTGGAATCACAATACAATTCCGAAACTAATGGTATATGAGAAAGATACTGAATGTTCCAAACTCGAAAAAAATCAAAATCAAGTGCGAAGGTTCGTGGAAGTGGTTCTGATGAAAGTGACGAAGCTTGTTCACGAACGTTTTAAACGAACCATCAACCAAACATGTTGAACGAACCTGTCAACAAACCTTTTCGACGAACCTATCAACAAACCTTATCAAGCGAACCTTTCAACAAACCTGTTGAACGAACCTCTAAGCAAACCTGATAAACGAACCTACCCACAAACCTATCAGACGAACCTACAAGCAAATTTATCAAACGAACCTCCAAGCAAATCTATCAAACGAACCTCCAAGTAAACCTTTTCAAAATTCAATTTTATATAAAATTTCAAACAAACCAATGTTTTAATATTTCAGAGTTAAAACAAATAATCAAAAATTATTGATTTAACAGCAGATAAAAACCAAAAATCTTTTTGTATTTTTTTCAAATTTTAAATCAAACACACTACAAATTTAATGAACCTGATTATGAAATATGAAAATAACCAAAACAAACTGTAACACCCCGACCGACGGCGGAATCATCGGGATGCCACGAGGGATGTGTAGATTGTTCAAAAGCTCATGGGCATCTAAATCATATCATCATATATCATTTAATCAACCACAATAATTACACAAAAGTCATGTTCATCATGAATCAAATACATCAAATACACAAAAGATTTAGTTAAATTAACTAAACTCTAATCGCCAGAAATTTAGTTAATTAACTAAGTCCAAGAATCCTATATGATGATGATGTCCAAAATAGAAGAGATCATCCTCTTCATCCTACTTGTCTCCATCACCTGAAACATGTAAGAAATCAAGTGTCAACTACAAAAGTAGTTGGTGAGTAATCATAAGTTTTTATATTTAAAAATGTTTTAGTAAAAATGAGTTTTAAAGTTTTTGCTTAAAAGAGGTTTTATAAAATGCTTTGTTTTAAAACGAGTATAAAACTTATGATCTTCTTGAGAAAATCCATATGAATACCTGTATGAGATAATCCAACACACATCCATCAATTCAACAACCAAACACATATACAATCACATAATCACATAACCAATCATTCATAATCAATCATAATTAATCATAGTCAAACATAGTCAATCAATCCACAACAAATCAACCAAACTCAATCAATCATATTCTCAATCAATGTTCGTGACTATACATGATTCCTTATGTATTTAACATAAGTTAGATACATGAATCATGGAGTGGTCGCTAACCACGTGACAATACGTGAAGTCAAAGCAATTAACCGAAGTCAAAAGCAATACTTCACGGATGTGGAAACCCTCCACGTGACAATACATGAAGTCAAAACAACTAACCGAAGTTAAAAGTAATGATTTCACGGAGTATGAGACAATACATGTAATCTTTGTTATCCACCGAAGTCAATAACAATGTTTACACGGATTTATAATAATCAGTGATAATCCATAATAATGATAATTCATAATAGTGAATATCATAATGATAAACAGGTATTATCCTTGTGTTATCAAAATAATATTTAAACCGGTATACATGTTTCACCTCCGAGTTTTAAAACTAAAACAGTTTAAAGAAAGGGAGGTTATGAGAACTCACCTGAAGTCCTTAGAATTCGGGTTCTCGTATAATGCGCACTCGCGTAGGTAAACTCAAAGCAACTCAAGAATCTGTAATTATAGTGTGTCCCATAATCATAAGTGTTTACTTTAGATTACTAACGTTCCTTGAACTTTGTTTCTTTAGTCCAAGTTAAGTGTGTAACACTTGATCTCATTATTGATTAATAATAGTTGGGATTTATACATGATAGATTAATTATCTAGTGAGGATAATTCAATTCTACACTCTCGTGTATAATTCTCATAAACATGTATGCTAAGGGGTGTTACCCTTATCCATCCATGATTGACATATCAAATTAGTCAATATGGTTTATGTCTAACATCTAACTTTGAGTTTTAAGGAATTATCAATAAGTCATTGTATTATAAAGAAATACACATTATATTAAACCTTATAATATGTAACCTATATTATTAAATAAAGGTGGTCACTTGTAACATTCATGCATGGCTAACTCAATCGTCCACCTTGATGTGGTTGTAACATCCAATTCGCGTTATCAAAATTATATTTACGCCTTTTTCATAAAATATTTCCATCATATAAATCTTATTTTACAAAGTTCATTTTAACAAGTAAAGGTGGGCACAAATCAATAACCAATGCATGCATGTTAGAATATATGAGTGTATATGTAAGTGTTTGACTCCAATTATCCTTAATCCTTTTTGTTTAACGGGTTTTAGTTAAAACACACATGAGGGCAGCGAACCTCTAGGGTTGTGGCCTATGGTTCGCCCTCCATGATACAAGGTTCGTGGCTCATGGTCTCAAGGGTTCGGCCAAGAGTTCGGGGCTGCATGGGTTCGACCCTATGTGCACCTAGGTTCGTCCAAGTGAATAAAAGGGTTCGTGAGTTCTTAGCAATCCAGGGTTCGGCCAACAGAAAGAAAAGGGTTCGCTGTTGATGTTTTGGCCCAAGGGTTCGCAGCCCATGCAACCATGCAAGGCTCGCCAAGGGTGAAAGGGTTCGTCGGTTAATAGGGTTCGGTCAGGACACAAGAAGGTTCGGTCATAGGAGCTGGTTCGTGGAACTGGTGGTGGCTGAAGGGTTCGGCATCCCCTAGGGTTCGTCACCCTAGGGTTCGGCCCATATGCTTGTGTTCGAAAGGAGAGGGTTCGGCTATGGCAGCCGCGAACCCTGTGTTTCTTGGCAGCTCACCATCATCACTATTAACCCAGCCTGTTACAAACCTTGCCAACCGTTTCTACTCATTCCTATCAACTCGTTTTGGGATTTCACCATCCATTTAATCGATTTTATCAACAAAAGTTCAAGACCCACGACTAACTAACAAAACCGAAAGAAAACACTTAGATTTACCTCGATCCGTGGCTCAAACGTATGATTTCTTCGTATCAACTTGTTCTCCTTGATCACACGAACGCGTGGGCGCCAAGATCTCGTGAATCCGTCGAGAAACGAGTGAGATATCGTAGAGAGAAGTTGTAGAGAGAGAAAGTGACGGAAATTGCTTTTTAGAGAGAGAAAGGAAGGAGTGGAAATGAAGAAAAGAAAGAAGATGTCTTTCTTATAACGCGTGTTATCCCCACGTGCTCGGTCCCGTTTTTATCGCGATACAATAACATAGATGCTCGGTTTTCTAACGTAACAATTTTAAACAATAAATCATTTTAATTAATTTAGTTTTGTTCAAATAAAATGATTTTAAATACATTATTTCGTAAAACAATTTCATTTACGATGAATTATTTATTTAATAAAAATGGTTTGTTTACATTTGTTTTTAGGTTGTGATTCCTAATAAACATTTTAAATTTCTATTTATAAGAATGATACCGTTTGATAATATTTAATTATCTCATCGAAACGCGTTACTCGCGTACGTATTCGTAAAGATCGTCACCTTTGCGAATCCGATGTTAGTAACGTATTTCGATTTGATTTATTATTTATGGAATATCGTTTCATTATATTATTCTTAATAATTATATTCGTGTGAATCGTCACCCACGCAAATACATTATTAAGTTAATATTTCTGAATCAATACTCGCGTTTAAATAATGACCGTAACCTCACATCGCGTATTTATTATTCCTATTAATTAATACATTAATATTATCATTTCCCAAACCAAAACCCACTAAACCCTAGTCACTGACACATCCATGATAGACCGAAATATGCATATATATAGGGCATATGTAAGGGTCAGTCGCAACTGCCCTAGCCACCGTCCCACCGCTATTTCGATAAACCATGACCATGGGTCCTTGACTACGTTTAGTAACCATAACATAACAAACTCCCAATTCCATCCCAAAACCATTCTCAAACCATTAATCCATAATCATCAGTAATAACACTGCGATAAACTCTATGGGTCTGTTCAGTTAAATTTCAACTAAACTTCCCAAGGTTTACGCGTATATTATATTATAAAATCATGCATACCAGTAACAGTGACAATATCAGTAATGTCAAACAATAGTATCATAATCAATAATATTCATAAATCTCCGGTCGTACAGTACAATCGTACGGATGTACGGATGTACGGACAACCGAAAGTACAGTGATGTTACAGTCTCCCCTAGTTAAAGGAATTTCGTCCCGAAATTCAACTTGGAGCGACCGTGGTAAATAAATGTGGGTACTTAAGCTTCATCTGATCTTCCCGCTCCCATGTGAATTCTGGACCCCGCTTCGATTCCCAACGTACTTTGACAATTGGAATTTTACTGCGTTTGAGCTGTTTAACCTCACGATCCATTATCTCCACTGGTTTTTCAACAAAGTGCATGGTATCATCGATGCAAATGTCATCGAGTGGTACCTGAAGATCCTGATCAGCTAAGCACTTTCTCAGATTGGACACGTGGAATGTTGGGTGCACATTACTAAGTTCAGGAGGAAGTTCTAACTTGTAGGCAACCTTCCCGATCCGTTCAAGGATCTTAAAAGGGCCAACATAACGTGGAGCAAGCTTCCCCTTCTTTCCAAATCGAACAACGCCCTTCCAAGGCGATACTTTAAGTAATACCATATCTCCCACTTCAAACTCTAGAGGTTTTCTTCGTTTATCCGCGTAGCTTTTCTGTCGACTGCGAGCAGCTAACAGATTGTCGCGGATCTGGCGAATCTTGTCAGTCGTCTCCTGAATAATCTCGGGACCAGTGATCTGCGAATCGCCGACCTCGGTCCAACAAATAGGTGATCGACATTTCCTGCCATAAAGAGCTTCGAACGGCGCCATACCAATGCTCGCGTGATAACTATTGTTATACGAGAACTCAACCAATGGTAGATGGCTATCCCAGTTGCCACCGAAATCGATGACACAAGCTCTCAACATGTCTTCCAATGTTTGAATCGTTCGCTCCGTTTGACCATCCGTTTGAGGATGATAAGCAGTGCTAAGATCCAGTCTTGTTCCAAAAGCTTCATGAAGTGATTCCCAAAATCGTGCCGTGAAACGAGCATCACGGTCCGATATTATGCTCAAGGGAATGCCATGTCGGCTAATGATCTCATCAATGTAGATACGAGCTAACTTCCGCACCGGGTAAGTTTCACGTATCGGTAAGAAATGAGCCGACTTAGTCAATCTATCAACAATAACCCAAATGCTATCTTTACCGTTTGCAGTTCGTGGAAGTTTAGTAATGAAATCCATGGAAATATTCTCCCACTTCCACATCGGTATCTCTGGTTGTAATAACAATTCCGAAGGTCGCTGATGTTTGGCCTTGACTTTGGCACAGTTAAGGCACTTAGACACATATTCAGCAATATCCTTCTTCATTCCAGGCCACCAGTACAAGCCCCTAAGGTCTTGATACATCTTATCAGAGCCTGGATGGATTGAATAACGAGACTTATGAGCTTCATCCAAAATTAACATCCTTAGATCACCCCTGTTCGGTATCCACAACCGATTCAAATAATACATCAACCCGTCATCCTTAGTTTCCAATAAGATTTCAGCCCCACAAGACATCTCATTTTTCAAGTTATCTTGAGCTAACGAGTGTTGTTGGGCTGTGAGAACATCATTACGGAGATTAGTGTGCACTCGGACACTTTGAATCTGAACTTGACTTTTGCGACTAAGCGCATCTGCTACTACATTCGCTTTACCAGGATGGTAGCGAATTTCACAGTCATAATCATTCAACAGTTCAACCCATCTCCGTTGTCTCATATTGAGTTCTTTCTGATTGAGAATATGTTGCAAACTTTTATGATCAGTGAACACTACACACTTAGTGCCATAAAGATAGTGTCTCCATATCTTCAAGGCAAACACGACTGCACCAAGTTCCAAGTCGTGTGTGGTGTAGTTCTTTTCGTGAATCTTCAGTTGTCTTGATGCATAAGCCACAACTTTTCCCCGTTGCATGAGAACACAACCGAGACCTAGGTTGGATGCATCACAATAAACTACAAAATCATCATTTCCATCAGGCAGTGTCAAGACAGGAGCATCACAAAGTTTCTGCTTCAAAGTCTGAAATGCCTCTTCTTGCTTTGGTCCCCACTCGTATGGCCTATTCTTCTGAGTCAAAACAGTGAGAGGGACGGCAATTCTGGAGAAGTTCGATATGAACCGCCGATAGTAACCGGCAAGTCCAAGGAACGATCGAATTTCCGTCGGTGTCTTCGGTGTACTCCAATTCTTCACAGCATCAATCTTTGCAGGATCCACATGAACACCGTATTCGTTGACTATGTGTCCCAAGAATTGAACTTCTTTAAGCCAAAATTCACATTTAGAGAATTTGGCATACAGCCGCTCCTCTCTTAGGATCTCCAAAACCAACTTAAGGTGTTTCTCGTGTTCTTCCTTAGTCTTTGAGTAGATCAGAATATCATCAATGAATACAATCACAAATTTATCCAAGTATGGCCTGCAAACACGGTTCATGAGGTCCATGAAAACCGCAGGTGCATTGGTAAGGCCGAAAGGCATTACCAGAAATTCATAGTGGCCATATCTTGTTCTGAAGGCTGTCTTGGGAATATCATCATTATGTACGCGAAGCTGATGATACCCGGACCTCAGATCGATCTTTGAAAACCATGCCGAGCCTTGAAGCTGATCGAAAAGATCATCGATACGCGGCAGTGGATATCGATTCTTGATTGTAAGTTTGTTCAATTCGCGGTAATCGATGCACATTCGGAATGACCCGTCCTTCTTCTTGACAAACAGGACCGGTGCACCCCATGGCGAATGGCTCGGGCGAATGAATCCTTTATCGGTAAGTTCTTGCAGCTGGCTCGCCAATTCTTGCAACTCCGATGGTGCAAGTCTGTAAGGAGCTTTGGCGACTGGGTTCGCACCAGGTACTAAGTCGATTCGAAACTCAACTTGACGTTCTGGTGGAAGACCCGGTAAATCGTCTGGAAAAACTTCTGGAAAATCTCGTATCACTGGGACATCTTCAATCTTCTTTTCTTTCTCTTTCTTCTCCACAATGTGTGCTAAGAAGGCTATACATTTCTTCCTAAGGTACTTATGTGCTTTAGTGCATGACATCAGCTTAAGACCTTTACTAGCAGTTTCTCCAAATATCCTCAAAGTTTCACCCGAAGGTAATGGAATACGAATATATTTCTCATGACAAACAATCTCCGCTCTGTGGGTGGCTAACCAGTCCATGCCTATGATAACATCAAAGCTACCAAGATGCATAGGTATGAGATCAATTGGGAAAACGTGATCATTTAAGTTCACCGTACATCCAACGATAATAGTGTCAATATCAATAGTGTTTCCGTCAGCCACCTCCACATTGAACGGTTTATCTAAGTATGTACGTGTTCTACCAAGCAAGCATTCAAAATCATATGAAACGAAACTCCTATCGGCACCAGAGTCAAATAAGACAGATGCATAAGAGTTGTTGATCAGAAATGTACCGTTGACCACATCATGGTTGGCTTGAGCAGCTGGAGCATTCAGTTGAAAAGCCCGGCCTCTTGCCACCCTCTGATTATTTCCAGTCAACTTTGGGCACTGATTTCTGAAGTGACCCACTTCACCACATTCATAACAGGCTCTTTCCTGTGCTTGAGGTACCTGGCGAATGGGTACAGCAGGAATAGGTTGTGCATGAGGAGCTGGCAGTGCAAGCGGTGCATGTTGCATCCTTTGTGCTTGCGGTGCACTCCTACAGACGTTAGCAAAATGACCGAACTTGCCGCAGTTGTTGCAGACGCGACATGGCAAATTTGGTGCGTGATGATATCGGCAGGTATTACACTGAGGAGTGTTCCCAATGAAATTCCTGGCAATTGAATTGTTTGAGGATTGCTGCGCAGATTTGGCAGCAGGAGCAGTGACCATGAAGTTTCTGGTCTTCCTCTTCTTGTTGTTACTCTTCGATGCACTAGCGGCTTCAGACTTGACTTCAGTTTTGACTTCCTTTGCAGTAGTCTTGGTGTCAGTCTTCTTGTGTCCCTTCCGAGTAAGTGTTCCATTCTTCACGTGATTATCAGTAAGAGTTGCAGATAGACGGATCGCAGCCTCCAGTGTTTTGGGATTGCTCCCGTAGACTGTATCCTGAATCTGTACCGGCAGCCCACCGATATACTTCTCAATTGCTCTCTCCAAAGGTGTCACCAGATGAGGTACCAGTAAACTATACTCATGAAACTGAGTGTTATAGATGACGTTCTCGCCACTATCTTGTTTGAGTTCCCAGAACTCAGTCTCCAGTTTCCTCATCTCGCTTCGAGGACAGAATTCAGTGGTCATCAGGTTCTTGACCTCTGTCCATGTCAAAGCTAAGGCAGCATCCACTCCCCTAGTTCGCTTTTCCCCATTCCACCAAGTTAGTGCTCTCTTTTGAAAAACACTTGTGGCATAGCGAACTTTCAGATTCTCGGGACATTCGCTGTTGATGAAGGTGTTCTCCATACTCTCGAACCACTGCAGCAGACCAGTGGCCGATTCAGCACCCGTGAATTTCAGGGGATTGCAGGAATTGAAGTGTTTGAACGTGCAAGTTGTCTGGTTTGCACCACCTCGATTCTGGTTGATGTTCTGGTTAGCCTGAGTCAGTTGGCTCACCAATCCAGAAATAAGTGTGGCTAACTCTTGTATGCCGGAGTTGGCATTACTGTTGTTAGCATCCCCATTGTTTGAGTCATCTTCGTTGTGACGGCGAGGCGGCATGTTTCTGAGAAATTAGGAACATGTTACTACCGTTTAAAACGTAAGTCATACAAACAATGGTCAATTTAGTTTATTTTTAACAGTTAGGATTACATATAGGAACTATATTTCTCTCCAATCAGTCATTAAACTCAAAAAGGTTTATAATTTCCTATTATTATTCTAAGTGTCCTAGTTGGTCATAACTAGTGTTAACTAACTAATTCCTAGGTCCTATACATTCCTCACTCTATACTAACACTGACAACCTCCCAATGCAATGCAACAAGCTTATATATAGGGCATATGCAGAGGTAGATCGCAATCTCCCCTACACCGTCCCACCACCGTTCCATTGCACCACGATTATGCCATTGCTAGTGTGTAGAGTGTGTCATGTATTTCACCATAATTCTCACTTCACAAAACTTATCCTTAGTAGGATAATTTTGAGTGAAGTGATCTCTAGTTCCCTTGGACAACTAGGTTTACCTAATGTCTAAGTTCACCTGACATGTAGGCTTGCCTATTTCTAAGTTCACCTAATGTCTAAGTTCACCTGACATTAAGTTTCCCCCAACTGTCTAAGTTCACTAAAATCCCTATCAATTCCAATGTCAATAATCATCATTAAGGGTTCATATCATCACGAAGTGCTCTTATTGTCACTAAGTGTTCATATCTTCCCTATAGTTTATTCTTGTCAAGTGTCCATACCATCACTAAGTGTTAGTATCATCACTATGCGTTTATATTATCATCAAGTGTCTATATCATCATCCACATCCTCAATTTATCACTAAGTATTCGTATTGTTCGTTGATCCTATGCACCCTACGTGTCCAATCTGTGTGTTTCATAAGTGAGTTTATAAATATTTATCAAGTATAATCATTCATGAGTCAATCCCAGTCAATCCATCAAACATATCATCAACAGTCCACAATCATATCCTCTCAACCATTCCTAGTAAGGTCCTAGTAGTATCCTATGTTCCTGACACTGACAGACCCCCGATATACTACAAATGGTATATGTATAGGGCATATGTAGGGGTCAGTCGCAACTGCCCCAGCCACCGTCCCACCACCTTTGTAGTATACCACGAGTGTGTCCTTGTCTGGAGTTTATAGATCAAACAGATAATTTTCCTAAAACAGATAATTCCTAAGCAGTTAATTTCCTAAGCAGATAATTTCCCAAACGGGTAGTTCCCACATTCTTCAATACTGACATCCACCTAATGTACCGTAAATGGTATATATATAGGGCATATGTAAGGGTCAGTCGCAACTGCCCTAGCCAACGTCCCACCACCTTTACGATACACCACGTGCATGTCCTTATCGAATCATTAGGGCACACGTAAGCAAGAAATTAATAAGCAGCATATATATATCAGATGTATAACAGGAGTTCATATAACATGTAATAAACACATAAGCATGAAATCCTGAATATACTAACTAGTGTATGAATTTATTCATACTAGGGTATCCTACGGTTATAGACTAGGTCAACCATTTCTAGTAACCTAATTCCCTATAACCCAGGCTCTGATACCAATCTGTAACACCCCGACCGACGGCGGAATCATCGGGATGCCACGAGGGATGTGTAGATTGTTCAAAAGCTCATGGGCATCTAAATCATATCATCATATATCATTTAATCAACCACAATAATTACACAAAAGTCATGTTCATCATGAATCAAATACATCAAATACACAAAAGATTTAGTTAAATTAACTAAACTCTAATCGCCAGAAATTTAGTTAATTAACTAAGTCCAAGAATCCTATATGATGATGATGTCCAAAATAGAAGAGATCATCCTCTTCATCCTACTTGTCTCCATCACCTGAAACATGTAAGAAATCAAGTGTCAACTACAAAAGTAGTTGGTGAGTAATCATAAGTTTTTATATTTAAAAATGTTTTAGTAAAAATGAGTTTTAAAGTTTTTGCTTAAAAGAGGTTTTATAAAATGCTTTGTTTTAAAACGAGTATAAAACTTATGATCTTCTTGAGAAAATCCATATGAATACCTGTATGAGATAATCCAACACACATCCATCAATTCAACAACCAAACACATATACAATCACATAATCACATAACCAATCATTCATAATCAATCATAATTAATCATAGTCAAACATAGTCAATCAATCCACAACAAATCAACCAAACTCAATCAATCATATTCTCAATCAATGTTCGTGACTATACATGATTCCTTATGTATTTAACATAAGTTAGATACATGAATCATGGAGTGGTCGCTAACCACGTGACAATACGTGAAGTCAAAGCAATTAACCGAAGTCAAAAGCAATACTTCACGGATGTGGAAACCCTCCACGTGACAATACATGAAGTCAAAACAACTAACCGAAGTTAAAAGTAATGATTTCACGGAGTATGAGACAATACATGTAATCTTTGTTATCCACCGAAGTCAATAACAATGTTTACACGGATTTATAATAATCAGTGATAATCCATAATAATGATAATTCATAATAGTGAATATCATAATGATAAACAGGTATTATCCTTGTGTTATCAAAATAATATTTAAACCGGTATACATGTTTCACCTCCGAGTTTTAAAACTAAAACAGTTTAAAGAAAGGGAGGTTATGAGAACTCACCTGAAGTCCTTAGAATTCGGGTTCTCGTATAATGCGCACTCGCGTAGGTAAACTCAAAGCAACTCAAGAATCTGTAATTATAGTGTGTCCCATAATCATAAGTGTTTACTTTAGATTACTAACGTTCTTTGAACTTTGTTTCTTTAGTCCAAGTTAAGTGTGTAACACTTGATCTCATTATTGATTAATAATAGTTGGGATTTATACATGATAGATTAATTATCTAGTGAGGATAATTCAATTCTACACTCTCGTGTATAATTCTCATAAACATGTATGCTAAGGGGTGTTACCCTTATCCATCCATGATTGACATATCAAATTAGTCAATATGGTTTATGTCTAACATCTAACTTTGAGTTTTAAGGAATTATCAATAAGTCATTGTATTATAAAGAAATACACATTATATTAAACCTTATAATATGTAACCTATATTATTAAATAAAGGTGGTCACTTGTAACATTCATGCATGGCTAACTCAATCGTCCACCTTGATGTGGTTGTAACATCCAATTCGCGTTATCAAAATTATATTTACGCCTTTTTCATAAAATATTTCCATCATATAAATCTTATTTTACAAAGTTCATTTTAACAAGTAAAGGTGGGCACAAATCAATAACCAATGCATGCATGTTAGAATATATGAGTGTATATGTAAGTGTTTGACTCCAATTATCCTTAATCCTTTTTGTTTAACGGGTTTTAGTTAAAACACACATGAGGGCAGCGAACCTCTAGGGTTGTGGCCTATGGTTCGCCCTCCATGATACACGGTTCGTGGCTCATGGTCTCAAGGGTTCGGCCAAGAGTTCGGGGCTGCATGGGTTCGACCCTATGTGCACCTAGGTTCGTCCAAGTGAATAAAAGGGTTCGTGAGTTCTTAGCAATCCAGGGTTCGGCCAACAGAAAGAAAAGGGTTCGCTGTTGATGTTTTGGCCCAAGGGTTCGCAGCTCATGCAACCATGCAAGGCTCGCCAAGGGTGAAAGGGTTCGTCGGTTAATAGGGTTCGGTCAGGACACAAGAAGGTTCGGTCATAGGAGCTGGTTCGTGGAACTGGTGGTGGCTGAAGGGTTCGGCATCCCCTAGGGTTCGTCACCCTAGGGTTCGGCCCATATGCTTGTGTTCGAAAGGAGAGGGTTCGGCTATGGCAGCCGCGAACCCTGTGTTTCTTGGCAGCTCACCATCATCACTATTAACCCAGCCTGTTACAAACCTTGCCAACCGTTTCTACTCATTCCTATCAACTCGTTTTGGGATTTCACCATCCATTTAATCGATTTTATCAACAAAAGTTCAAGACCCACGACTAACTAACAAAACCGAAAGAAAACACTTAGATTTACCTCGATCCGTGGCTCAAACGTATGATTTCTTCGTATCAACTTGTTCTCCTTGATCACACGAACGCGTGGGCGCCAAGATCTCGTGAATCCGTCGAGAAACGAGTGAGATATCGTAGAGAGAAGTTGTAGAGAGAGAAAGTGACGGAAATTGCTTTTTAGAGAGAGAAAGGAAGGAGTGGAAATGAAGAAAAGAAAGAAGATGTCTTTCTTATAACGCGTGTTATCCCCACGTGCTCGGTCCCGTTTTTATCGCGATACAATAACATAGATGCTCGGTTTTCTAACGTAACAATTTTAAACAATAAATCATTTTAATAAATTTAGTTTTGTTCAAATAAAATGATTTTAAATACATTATTTCGTAAAACAATTTCATTTACGATGAATTATTTATTTAATAAAAATGGTTTGTTTACATTTGTTTTTAGGTTGTGATTCCTAATAAACATTTTAAATTTCTATTTATAAGAATGATACCGTTTGATAATATTTAATTATCTCATCGAAACGCGTTACTCGCGTACGTATTCGTAAAGATCGTCACCTTTGCGAATCCGATGTTAGTAACGTATTTCGATTTGATTTATTATTTATGGAATATCGTTTCATTATATTATTCTTAATAATTATATTCGTGTGAATCGTCACCCACGCGAATACATTATTAAGTTAATATTTCTGAATCAATACTCGCGTTTAAATAATGACCGTAACCTCACATCGCGTATTTATTATTCCTATTAATTAATACATTAATATTATCATTTCCCAAACCAAAACCCACTAAACCCTAGTCACTGACACATCCATGATAGACCGAAATATGCATATATATAGGGCATATGTAAGGGTCAGTCGCAACTGCCCTAGCCACCGTCCCACCGCTATTTCGATAAACCATGACCATGGGTCCTTGACTACGTTTAGTAACCATAACATAACAAACTCCCAATTCCATCCCAAAACCATTCTCAAACCATTAATCCATAATCATCAGTAATAACACTGCGATAAACTCTATGGGTCTGTTCAGTTAAATTTCAACTAAACTTCCCAAGGTTTACGCGTATATTATATTATAAAATCATGCATACCAGTAACAGTGACAATATCAGTAATGTCAAACAATAGTATCATAATCAATAATATTCATAAATCTCCGGTCGTACAGTACAATCGTACGGATTTACGGATGTACGGACAACCGAAAGTACAGTGATGTTACACAAACACATATTTTTGGTGAGAAAGATTCAAACATGAGATCATATTGTATTACAATCATCAACACACCTGATTGAATTAATGAATGTACTTATCAGCAAATTACAATTCAAAGATGATTGTCAGTATATAAATCCTCTTTAAATTTAATTACTTAGTTAAGACATCAATTAAAAACAAAACCATCAAATTATTTATGTTTTCCATTTACTTGAACACATCCCCGTTTTGTGAATAATTAATCAGACAAAATTGTTCTTGAAACAATTTAATACAATTTTAACTACCTTGATCATGCAAAAACAAAATAGAATTTCTTTTTTCAAAAACAAAAAAAATTAAAACAAATTGAAATTGTTCAAAATCTTGGAATCAAGGTTGATACTTCTGTATACTCAGATGATCCAGAAAATAAACGAAACAATAATTTAAGATCAAGCTTTTAACAATCAGATCGATATTCTCATATACGCAGAGATTGTCCAAAACTTAATTAAACCAAGAAAACAAATTTGAATTGTTTAAAACTATAACAATCAGGTCGATACGCAAGTATACGCAGAGAATGTTTAAGCTTTAAACTAAAACAAAAGAAAAACCAAATTTAGAATTTCTTTTAAAATTGACCACATGATCAAAAACTAGTAATTTATTAATTTTTGTTCAAGAAACAATTTGTAAGATTAATCACCACTCATTTAGGACAAAGCTAAGCACTATGTTCTAAGCAACTGTTTCCCACAAAATATAATCAAAATTTTGTTTATACTAAGTAATTGTAAATGCTCTTTATGTTTAAAGTCTAGTATGATACAAATATGCTTTCGATTGCTACAATGTACTATCATTTCTCATTTGGTCGAATCAATTTCTCAGAATTTTAATTTTTTAATGTTTTTGTGTTTTTGATTTTTCAAATGTTTTTGAGTTTTCAAAATTTTCTCCCCCTAAAAACTAAAACACAAAACAAACGAAAACAAATAAAATATATGATGTCAAGTCAATAAAAGTTGATTATGAAGGAAGTTGATTAGAAATGACCTCACCCATGACACGAATGCCATTTAATTTGAGTAAATACTCAAAACGATTTTTATCAAAAGCCTTGGTGAGAAGGTCTGCTCGTTGCTCATTTGTATGTATCTTCACTACATCAATAAGTTTCTTTTCATAGAAATCGCGTATGAAATGAAACCTAATATCAATGTATTTAGAACGTGAATGATACACTGGATTCTTTGTTATAGCAATAGCAGCCTCATTATCAACATGAATCGGAGTTGTAAGATAATTCAAACCATACTCTTTCATCTGTTGTTGTATCCACAATACTTGTGAACAACAACTGGCACCAGCTACATACTCAGCTTCACAAGTTGAAGTAGCCACAGATATTTGCTTTTTACACTACCAAGAAACTAATCTTTCCCCCAAAAATTATGCACCACCAGTTGTGGATTTTGCATCTGTCTTACATCCTCCATAATCGGAGTCACTGTAGGCATTGAAGGAAAAATTATCATCCTTCGGATACCACAAACCGGTGACTGGTGTACCCTTCAGATAACGAAGTATTCTCTTGACTGCAATCAGATGTGACACTTTAGGTTTTGATGGATATCTTGCACACATACTTGTAGCAAAAACAATATCTGGTCTTGAGGCAGTCAGATACATCAAACTTCCAATAATTCCACGATAAAGAGTAGGATCAACTATCTCCCCCTAATATCAGACTCAATCCCGTGATTAGGCTGAATGGGCATGGAAATTGGTTTTGAATCAATCATGTTAAACCGTTTTAGCACATCTTGAATATACTTTGTCTGATGAATGAAAATTCCATTATCAATTTGATCAATTTGTAAGCCCAGAAAAAATTTGACATATGACATTGCACTCATCTCAAATTTATCAATCATCACCTCTTTAAACTCCAAACACATTTGTTCATCGCTAGATCCAAAAATAATATTATCTACAAAAATCTGAACAAGAAGAATGTCCTTGCCCTTTTCCCGAAAGAACAAAATTTTGTCAATCTGACCCCTATTGAACCCGTGTTCAATAAGGTGAGTCGATAACGTCTCATACCAGGCACGCGGAGCCTAATGAAGACCATACATTGCTTTGTCCAAGAGGTAAACCTGATCCCGATGGACAGGATCCTCAAAGCCCGGTGGCTAACAAACATACACTGTTTACTTCAACGAACCATACAGAAATGCAGATTTTACATCCAACTGAAAAACTTTAAACTTCTTGTGAGCAGCAAAAGCAAGAAAAAGTCTAATTGCTTCCAACCGCGCCATAGGTGCAAAAACTTCATCATAATCTATTCCTTTAGCTTGTCTAAAACCCTGAACCACTAAACGAGCTTTGAGTCAGACAATTACGCCTCTGTCATCTCGTTTACATCTCAGCACCCATCTAGTACCAATCTTTTTCTCTCCTTTTGGCAAATCTACCAAATGCCGAACTCCCAACTTTTGAAACTGATTCAATTCTTCTTGCATCGCCTCCACCCAGGCAGGCTCACGTCAAGCTTCAGTTACAGTCTTTGGCTCTATTTGTGAAATAAATGCTGAATGCATCTAGAGCTCTTGACTGCCATGAGTTTTCTCTAACTCCACATATAAACTTTTTTCATTTGTAAGTTGATTTCGTGTCTGTACTCCTGCAGTTGGATCTCTTATGATCTGAGCAATCGGATGATTAACATGAACACGTGTGACAGGCACTTGCGGTACACCCACATCATGATCCAGATTAGTAATATTCTGATCAATATCTTGATCTTGAGAAATAGCATCTTCAAAAACATCATAATCATCATCAGATGACCAATCATCATTAATTACTTCTGAAGTGCCTTCCTCATGTGGTGTAGCAATTCCATCTTCAGATTGATGAGAATACCTTGTTCTTCTGAATTCTGCAAATCATACAACATATGTAAAGTTATTTCATCATCAGAAACAATTGAAGACATATTAAAAGACTCAAACAATTTATTGTAATCAAAAAGCGAATCTGGACCCTCTCCGTCTGGTAAAGGTGTATGTCGTTGAGCATCCACATGATACCATAATTCCACAACACCCGTACATTTATTAAACACACGTTTGTTAGGAAGACTATAACCAAGAAAGAAACCCTCTTCAACTTTAGAATTGAATTTTGAATCTTTCTTTAGCATTGTACAAGGAGCCCCAAAAGGTTCCAAGTGTTCCAAATTGTCCTTTCGATTCTGAAGCAATTCATAACAAGTTTTATTATGTCTTTTAACAATTAAAACACTGTTAAGAGTAAAACAAGCTGTAGCCACAGCTTCACTCCAAAAAGTAATGGGAAGTTTAGAATCAGCTAGCATTATTCTTGCAGACTCAATCAAAGTTTTGTACTTTCTTTCAGCTACACCATTCATCTGAGGCTCATATGGTGCACTGAACTGCTGCTGAATGCATTTGGAATTACAAAATTTTTCCATTTGGCGATTCTTAAACTCAGTCCCATTATCCGATGGTACACACATCTCACTCTCAAGTTATACAAAGTCTCCAACCTATTTATCAACAACACAAAATTTTCATAAGTATCTGATTTATGCTTTAAAAACATGACCCATGAAAATCTTGAAAAGTCATCAGTCACAACAAAACAATAAGACTCACCACCTATACTTTTCACATTGATTGGTACAAACAAATCCATGTGAAGAAGTTCAAGTGGCATATCAATAGAAAAGATTTTCTTTGTTTTGTGAGACTTCCTTTTCTGTTTACCCATTTTACATGACACACACACATCCGGATGTTTAAAATGTTTAACCGGTACACCCTCAACTAAATGATTATGAACAAGATGATTCATCTTCCGAATATGAATATATCCCATTCGCCTGTGCCATGAACGTGTATCTTGCTCAGTAGCCTTGAAAACTAGACATGTTTCCACTTTATTCAATGTCTCCGCCTTTGCCATGTCAAGCACATAAAGATCCTTGCTCCGATCAGCTTTCATCAAAATCCACTCATCCGAAATCTGAAATCCTTGTTTGAATACATAACACCTGTCTTTGTCGAACATCACTTTGTAACCCTTATCACAAATCTGTAAAACAATCAACAAATTGTTAGTTAATTCTTCGCAAAAATTAACACTATCAAATGAAATCTTTCCATTTGTCAAACTACCAAACCCTGTAATTTGACCTCCTTTGTCTCCAGCAAAGTTCACATAACTTCCTTTCACCAACTTGAAATTTCATAACAAATTCAACTCTCCAGTCATATGCCGGGAACATCCACTATAAACAATCCAACGATTGTTGATATGGCCCATGGATGCAACCTGCATAATAAATTAAAAGCAACCAGTCAGTATTCAAAAGGGATGACCCCCGCCATTTCGGCGTCGAGTCTCCCGGAATGGACCCCTTCCATTCTTTTGTGATGACCTAACCGAATACCCATCATCACTTGTGTCATCGTCTTTCTTAGAAGCTTCATCACCTGACCTATTTTTGAGTTTCCAAAATGATTTTGATTTAAAATGTTGATTTGAAAATGATTTTGACGAAAAATTATCAAATGAATCATCATCAGATGAAGTCACAATTTTCACAATCTTTTTAACATTTCTTTTATTCTCAAAAACTCTTTTCTTTTAATTATCTTCTTCTTTCACCCAAAACCAATCAAGATTAAATTTTGTAAGAAGTTTCATCTCATCTTCACTAGGTCTAAACCTCCTAAAACTTCCACCTGAACCATTCTCCCGACACTCCTCATCAGAACTCTTTCTGATTTTGTTATTTGGACAATTAGCAGAAATATGTCCTTTACCACAAGTAAAACAGTTTCGTGTTTCTCTTGGTGAAAAAGACTTAAAACTGCTACAATCAGTTGAACTGAAATCCAAATTACAATTAGAAACCAAATGACCCATATTACCACATCGATACCATTTTCTATCATTCAAATGACTATTTGGTGTGGGTTCATCATAATACTTTGATGAACTGAAAGGTTTTGAAACAACCTTTGCAGATGAGATTTTGTTTCTCAAACCAGTGGATTTTGTCTTTGAATTATTCATTTGATTTTGAAAATTCTTTGATTTAACGTTATGTCCAACCCCAAACCTGTGAAAGAAAAGATTCACTTTTCAACCTTTTTAGAAACCACATTTTTCTTTTGAAAATTTCCACTAGACTCTCCTTGATGTGTATTAGATGACTTAACATACACAATCGTTTTAAGAGTAGTGGTTGGTTTGGCTTTAATCACTGGTTTGGAAACTTGAGAGGTTTTAAGCACCACCTTCTCAACTTGTTTAATCTCATCTTTTGAATTCTAAGATTTCAAACTCTTTTTGTCAACATTTTTAACTTGGTAACCATTTTGTCTCAAAATATCAGATGAATATTCTGACTCAGTGATATATTCAATGATTGGAGCATCACAGTCAAGTGACACTTTTTCATCAAAAGATGAAACTCCAGCATTTTCAACAACTTGTTCAGACTCATGTTCACTCAAATAAACTGGATGAACTTCCAAATTTGGATCAATTTGTGGTCTAGGAACATAGCTTGTAGGAGGTGGTACAGAATGAAATCCCAAGCCAGTAGTATCATTCGATGATCTATGCATGGCAGCAAAATAATCGATAACATACTGAGAATTCTGATAATTCTCTAGCTTGCTCTTATTCATTTCTGCTTCTGCTCTTGCTGCTGACAATTCAACTTTCAACTTTTGTACTGACTCGAGATGCACAGAAACTGCATGATTATTTTGCAAAACTTTAATTTTTAATTCTTCATTTTCTTTTCCCAAATCAATTATCTTTTTATCGAAAGCTTTCTCTCTTGAAACCAACTTTTAGTTAGCTTCAGTGCACTCGATCAATTCCGCAGTCAATTGAGCATTCATTTCTTTCAACTTTTCAATGACCTCTAAAAGATCATTATTTACCTCTTCAACATTTCCTTTTCCCTTGTTTGTTTCTTCATCCAGAGAAACCATAAATGTGCCCATTAAATCATCATATTTTTCCCCAGTCATATCCTTCATCTGCTTGACCGACTAAAGCTTTTGTTGATTCTTCAGGCTTTTCCTTTTTCTTTTCATAAGCTTCTTTTGGCTTGAAAGGATTCAAGTTTCCTTGCTTCTTTGGATTTTTACACCCTAGAGCAAAATGACCCAACTCACCACAATTGTAACATTGTGTGGCCTTAGGATTAAATCCAAACTTTGTGTTCCTATCGAAAGTAAACTTCTTTCCTGTTTTCTTTTCATATCTGTTAATTCTTCTTATTGCACTAGCCAAAGCCCACTGAGTATCAATCAGTTCCATCTCATCATCATCTATCAGCTCATAATCTTCAAAAGTAAGATTTGAATTTCCAATCTATTCAGCTATTTGTTCATCATAGGCACTGACAACACATGACAATATCGACTTATGATCTCTAACAGCCTCCACAGTTACTTTTCCCAAATTAGTTGTATTCAATTGAATTGGAGTTATTAAAGAATCATACTTCTTCTCATTCACAGAATAAGATTAACTTGAGCTAGCAGATGAAGATGGTACAAAAGTACTATCAGCAGTACTCGAAACAAAAGTTGTTTGAATCTTTGCAAAAGAAACAGGAGGTGTAACCATAGAAGCACCATAGAGTGAAGGATCCTGTGTTACATCTAGTTATTAAAGCTTCAAGACTTTCATTTCCAATATAATTGAAATTCTCAAACTCTTTACGTAAATCAGTGGCTTTCATCTTCTTGAGTTTGATGTTTCCCTCAATTCTTGCCTTTAAAGCATTCCATAAACCATATGAAGTTTTATGTTCATCAAATTGATGATGAATCTGATTAGGAATTGCTTGACTCAACATCCAATATGCTTTCTTTTCAGAATCATATTTCTTTCTTTGTTCAACATCCAATCTATCAAGAGTTTGATCTAGATCTGTTCCCACCACCTTTGGTCGTTCATATGGTGATAAAATTCTTTCACAAAGATTTGTGTTAGTACCATTGAGATGTGTCTCAAACCGACCTTTCCAGTTCTCATAATCAGTCAAATCAAGTAGTTTGGGTACTTTATTTGTGCTTCATGATTAAGTTTCACTAATCAAAATACTTTGTATCTTCGAATTTTGATTAGCAACAGCTAAAAACATATCAGCCATGATTCTGAGTTTTCTATAAGCGAACATTTCTGGAACTTATAACTTCAGAAACCTATTTGAAAGATGAACCTTCTCCAAACCTTGATCTTCACGAACCTTATCTCACGAACTTGAGACAAACCTTGATCTCACGAGCCTTTTCCAACAAACCTGAGACAAACCTTGACCAACGAACCTCTTCAAAATCTCTACACGAACCTCAACAGAAATCACGTTTTACAACGAACCTCTGCTTCAAACAACACCTAAGATATCCCAAGGTTTGACTCACGAACCTGTCTGTAAAATTTGAAAATTTTGGAGGGAAAACCTTCAAAATTTCAAGAAGAAACCTTCAAAATCTACAGATTTCAGCCACAAATTTCTGGATTTTAATATACCAAAACAGCAGATGATGATAACACAGTCAACAAAACAATCAAATACAAAGAAAATCAAAATTTAAGCCATCTCTTGATTTCTTGATCTTCAAAATGTTTTATAATCTTCAATTGAATTGTGTAGAACTCCTCCAAAGCTCTGATACCACTGTAGATTAGCTCTAGATCGATTAACGGAATTTTATTAACAATCAAATCTATGCGGAATCTAGATTAGATCTATATGAATCAAAGATACATAATCATTTATATAAACATCATTTCATTGATCAATAGAATCTGATTACAATGAAATAGAACAAGAACACACATTTCTCAAATCTCTCTCACAGGCTCTCTCAATCTAAGATCTGTTACCCACACCAAAACTAACAGACAAACCTGCTATATATACATAACAATCAAACGAACCGAGCCGAAACCTTAGGTTCGCCAGACAAACCTTGAGGTTCGCTGCACGAACCTTTACAATACAATCCCTAGATTCGCCGAACCTTTACAAAACCTTCTCTAGGTTCGGGGGCCAGACGAACCTTACCAAAACCTACATTAACTTATACATTTTGAAAGCAAACTATTACAAAATGTACTGACAACAAGCACCACAATTCATGAGAGTCAATCGGATTTGCATAGTGTTTGGGATTCATGGCGGCTCTGACTGGAAAGCTATTTCTGACAAATATTTCAAGAAGGATGCTGACAAGTAAAGAACTAGGTCCAAGGAGGAGTACGTTAGTGCACAGAAATGTCCCTAGTTCTATGTTTTGTTTGATCTTAATGTATAAAGTTTATCTTATTAATGAAAATAAGCTATTCTATATTGTTCTTTAATGTTTATTCAAGTTTATATGTGTTTGACTATGGTTGACTTTGATTATATATATCATATAGACCCATTCGTGCGAATGACCCTAAGAATGAGGTCATTCGGGCGAATGAATGCCTAGCAAATGACTGGAGCGAACGAATGAGTCATCCGCATGACTCATTCGGTTGAGCAAGCTCATTCGGCTGAGCCATTCACCGAATGAGTGATTCAGCCACTCATTTGGCCGAACGAATGCAGTCTATATATACTTCAGCAAACAGATTCAAGCCTAACTTTTTCGAGCCTCCTCTCTTCCTAGAGCACTCCAGAGTCATACCCTTAGGGTTTTGAGTGGTTCATTCGTCTCCAACTTTGATTCTCACCCAGTGGTGTTCGATCTTGATCCAAACGTTCACTTCTCATTGTCAGATTGCCACGGGGCCTGTGGATTTTGATTGGAAAACCCTAGAATAGGATTCCGCACTATTCCAGTGGCTGTAGAGCAGATTCCTTGGTGAACCGGATTGTTTCCATGCTCCAAATTGGTCCTACAAGACTTTCAAGTTAAAACTCTATTAATAATTGATCCTACTGGAATCATTTCTAATGAGAGTTCCTCATTGTCTGAGGAATCTGTTGTGGAGGGATAGGTTGAAAAGTGGGTCTCTGATTCTGAGGATGATTCGCCTGTTTCTCATCAAGTGTCTTGTGTTAAGAATCAGACATCTGGTGTCAAAAATATTGACTCAATCTCATCAAAGACAAACATGTCTTAAAAGTTATCCAGAGTCATATGCTTTGTGAAATCTTCACAGGATGGTGAAGCAAGTGAGTCCAACAAGACTGATAATCTTGTTTTTAATGGGAGAAAGGGTTTGGGTTTTAAGCAGGACAATACAAAAACAAATGGTTTTCATCAAAACAAAAAATCTTATTATATACCCAAATAGTTTTATCATCAAGATAAACGAGCTTGTTTTGAGTTTGGTGCACCAAGACATTTTGCCAGATTTTTTCCTCATTTCATTATACCATAAGTTGCACCACATCGAAAACAAAATCAAAATTTTGTTTAAAAGGTCAAATCTGCTTGTCCATCACCTCAAGTTAAACCCAAACATCCTTCACCCATCAAACCTTAAGATAAGGGTAAACGGGTTATGGTTGATCATGATTCACCCAAAATTGTTTTTGAGAAACAATCCAAGCCATCGTCAGTGTATTTAAAGAAATCTTTCAGTAAAAAACTGTCTGGATGGCTAAGTCCTCTGAAACTCCTATTTCCAAACCTCTTGATAAATTAACCTCAGATGGACAATGGATTGAAATGAAAATCCTGGACTCATTGGATCAACCCAAGACTGTAAAGGCTTGGGTTCCCAAATTCAACTAATAATTTGTGTATGTGCAGGTTGCCCCAAATGCTACTCTTAACAGCACTTGGATTGTTGATAGTGGGGCATCAAGGCACATGACTGGAGACATATCTATTTTTTCCAATGTTCATTCAATTAAAGGAGGATATGTAGCTTTTGTTGGTGACAAAGGTGGGTTTATTACTGGAGAAGGATTTTTTTCAAATGGTCAAGTTTCATTTGACAAGGTCAGATATGTAAAGCAGCTGGAGAACAATCTACTTTGAGTTTCACAGATTTGTGACAAGAAGTATTCTGTTTGATGATTCTAGCTGCTACATTCTCAAGCAAGGCATTACCATTCCTGAAGACTGGATTCTGATGTCTGCTACAAGAAAGCAAGATTTGTATGTTCTCAACTTGGCCACAACTTCAACTACATCTTCTATAGATTCATGTTTTACGTCCAAGGCTACAGAGAAAGATTCTATTCTTTGGCATAAGCAGATGGGTCATTTGAGTTTGAGGAAGATGAATCATTTGGTTCACAACAACCTGGTTGAGGGAGTGAGTTTGAAGAACTTCAAGCTATCTGATGTCTATGTTTCATGCAAGAAGGGAAAGCAAACCAAGCTGTCTCACAAACCCAAGACGTTTCATTCAATTACTATTCCACTTCAGCTTCTCCACATGGATCTTTTTGGTCCTATCAATCACAAGAGCATTGCTGGAGATCAATACTGCCTAGTCATTATTGATGATACTCCATATACTCTTGGGTGTTCTTTATGAAGGAGAAATCCGAAACGTTTGAATGTGTTCAAGTTCTGGTAACTAAGCTTGAATCACTGTATAAGCTCAACGTTCGCATGCTCAGAACAGATAATGGGACTGAATTCAAAAATCACAATATGGAGACATTTTGCAATGAACGTGGTATTATTCATCAATTCAGTGCTCCGTATGTCTCATAGATGAATGGTGTTGCTGAGCTAAAGAACAGAACATTAATTGAGGATGCTTGGACTAATGCTTGTTATACTTTGAACCGGGTGTTGATTGTGAAGAGACATGGGAAGACTTGCTCCATAACCGAAGCCAAATCTTAAGTATCTTGTTCTGTTTGGTGCTCCATGCACAATGCTTAAGTAACATGAGCAAGGCAAGTTCAATGAAAAGGTGGAAGAAGGCTACTTTCTTGGTTACAGCACTCCAAATAAACAAGTTTACAACAAATCAACTCATAATGTGGAGGAGTGGTACCGTGTAGATATTAAAAAATATTCTATGCCACCACCTGAAAAAGGTCCTGATTGGATGTTCAACTATTCTGATCTTTTTGACTCTTTCAACATGCATCCCATGTATTATGATGAAGATGTTGTTGTTCAAATGATGTATGATGCACAAAATGCACCTTATGAACCCATGCAACCTTTTTCAATTCAAGCTCCTGTATAGGCACATGATGACAGTTCAGACTTAGATGATAATCACTCTCATCCAGATGTTCCAGAACCAGATGTTGAAAATATTGTACCTGCTCTTGAGGATCTCAATATAAACAACCGTGATCCACATGTTGAGGTGCTTGCTCATCCTTGCAGATGTGACTTTTGTGCCCACTCTTGTTTTACCTCCCAATTTGAACCCAGAACCATTACTGAAGCTTTGAAATAAGAATCTTGGGTAGATGCCATGCAAGAGGAGTTCCTGCAATTTAAGAAGCTTGGGGTTTGGCAGCTTATTGACAGACCCAAGGATGCAAAAGTTATTGGCACTAGATGGGTTCTACGCTGCAAACGAGATGATCATGGCATTGTGGTATGTAACAAAGCACGTCTGGTTGTGCAAGGTTTTAGACAGATTGAAGTGATTGACTACAATGAAGTATTTGCACCGGTTGCTCGTCTTGAACCATTCCGAATCTTTCTGGCTTATGCATCATACAAAAAGTTCAAGGGTTATCAGATGGATGTTAAGAGTGCATTTCTTCATGGCGTGATTAATGAAGCTGTGTATGTCAATAAACCTCCTGGGTTTGAAGATCCGTTGCATTGTGACCAAGTCAACAAGCTAGATAAGGCCTTATATGGATTGCACCAAGCTCCTCGAGCATGGTACGAGACACTGTCTACTCAACTTCTGAACAACGGGTACGTAAGAGGTGTCATTGACTGCACTTTATTCATTAGAGAGATGGATGTGCATTTGCTCTTGGTGCAAGTTTATGTGGATGATATCATCTTTGGATCCACAAATGGTGTTATGTGCAAAGAATTTGAGAATGTTATGAAAGACACGTTTGAGATGAGTTCCATGGGAAAGGTGAAATTTTTCTTGGGATTGCAGGTGGATCAGTCTGAGGCGGGGATCTTTATTCATCAGACCAAATATGTTGGTGACATTCTGAGCCGGTTCAGTATGTTGGATGCAAAACCTGCTAGTACCCCACTTGCTGTTAATCACAGGATTACTCCAGATGAAAACGGGGGAGTTAATCGATGCCACTCTGTACAGCGGAATGATCGGATCTCTTATGTATCTCACAGCTTCTCGTCCAGACATCATGTTTGCTACTTGTCTGTGTGCTCGTTATCATTCAAAGCGAAGAGTTTCTCATCTTATTGCTGTGAAGAGGATTTTACATTATCTGAAGGGTACTCCGGATCTGGGCTTATGGTACCCTAATGATGATAACTTCTATCTAACTGCTTATAGGGATTCAGATTATGGTGGATGCCAAAGAGATTTCACGTCAACATCTACGGGGTGTCAGTTCTTTGGGAAACGCCTAGTTACCTGGCAGTGCAAGAAGCAGACGTCGGTGTCTACTTCCACTTCCACATGTTAAGCAGAATACATTGCAGCTGCTAGTTGTTGCTCTCAAATCATCTGGATTCAGCAACAACTCAGGGACTACGGGTTACAGTTTTCTCACACTCCTATATTTGTTGATAACACTGCTTCCATAATTGTTACTAATAATCTTGTCCAGCTCTCAAAAACAAAACACATCGACATTAAATATCACTTCATACGTGATTGTTTTGAAAAGAAATTAATCAATGTTGTTAAAATTCACACTGATAACCAGAAAGCTGATCTTTACACTAAAGCGTTTGACAAACCCAGATTTTTATATTTGTTATTAGCTAACGGTGCTTTTCAAAAAGATGAAGTCATTCCTTCATTTGAATCAAACAAATGATCATTATCTTGTTAGTTAGTTTCTTTTGTTTTATTTTTAGTACTTTTACTGTTTTTCTTTCACTTATTCAAAAACTGAAAAATATTTTCAGTTTTAGGTTCTTAGGAGGAGAACACATAGTTTAATTGAAAAACCAAAAACATTGAAAAACTGTAAAAAAGAGAAAGTCTTGTTTGAGAAAGTGATGTGTTAACTAGTTATATCTTAAATGCAAAATTGAATGCATAAACTGAAAACACATGGGTTTTATGATTTGATGTAGGCCAACTTTACGAAGTTTATAAACTACTGGTGGTTGCTTAGAAAGTCTGATTTGTGGGATCCAGTTTAGAAAACTAGTTAAGGGATAAACAGTTCCTAATTCAAATCAGGCATACACCTGTTATCATAGGATCTTATGAGGTTTCCAATGATTCATGAATTCAAGTCTGTACACGTGCCATATTGATTTGTAAAGACCTAGCTGAAGCCGTCCATTCAGATGAGAATGATTGAATCACATGAAAATAAAAGTAAATTCGATTCTGTACACGTACCATATTGTTGGATTGCAGCCTACCTGAAGCCGTCCATTCAGATAGGATAAGCTAAGAAAAATACAAAAATAAAATAAGTTCGATTCCATACATGTGCAATATTATTGGGTTGCAGCCTAGCTGAAGCCGTCCATGAGAATGTGTTGATCTTGAGAAACAAATCAAAAAGAAAATAAATTTGAACCTTATCAGAACGTATGATGTTAGGTATTAAGATATGCGGAGATGAGTTATAAACTGATTTTGACCTAGATTGGTTGACTATAATGGGTAACTCAGTCAGAAAGTGTGCGTGTTCATTGATTGGTATAGAAACAAAGTATTGCCAGGTTTAAAGTGGACAAGTGTATCAGTAATCTATTTATAAATCAAATGTGTCAGAAGTATAACATTCATGAAAGCTGATTATGATGTGACCTGGTACATATATCATTTTCTTGAAAGGCTACTCACAAAAATATGTGCGTTTTGATTATTTTAGTTTTAGTTGTACAATTGTTTTCATATCAGAAAAATACAAAAATATTTTCATTTGAATTTGTTTTAAATGATCATTTGTTTGTTCGAATATTCATTCTCATCTTAACCTATCACCAAACCAGACAGATCTTCATAATAATACTTTCTTTAATGGTGAAAATGTCAAATCTGAAAATAAGTTGTGTTTTAGGTACTATCTCATTCTCCCGAATGAGCCGTGCGGAACACTCAACAGACCAAATGAATCCATTCATGCGAATGGATCATTCGGTAGATCATCAGATGCGAATAGTTTCCCTATTTGATGTGGCCTTTCGGCCAAATGATTCATTCACTTCATTATTTCCTTTCTCCCTACTGTGTGCACTCTCTTTCGCCCGAAACACACAGCGGTTCGTCTTCTTTGTATTTCACCACAAATCTACCATTTACTGATTATATTTCATCTTGTGATTGTTACATGTATTGTTGGGATCAAGATTGGTCGATTTTGACCATAGATTGAACCCTAACCGTTTGAATTTTTGGGGTTTTAGGGCTCGAACATGTCCCAATCAAATAGCCCAACAAAATGAACTTTGATGTTCTAAAAATCAGTTCTAAAACCTTAATCGGACCTTTCTGAACTAAATGCTACCATTTTTATGGTTTGATTTGAGATTTTGGGAGTTTGGGATTTCAAAGTTCTTCGGTCGACCGAATGACGTCCATTCGCATCCTAGGGTCGACCGAATGAGAAGAATGAGAGCCTTTCGGTCAAAGGGTGGACCGAATGAGGTCATTCGGGCCATCTGTCATGCGAATGAGTCGGTTCAACCGAATAACTCCATTCTTGTGTCATTCGGATGACACCATTCATTTGGCCAGTTTTCTCATTCGCCTGAGTCTCATTCGGATGGTGTAGGTTCAATTGCACCACTTGAACACGTGTGTTAAAGTTTCGATTTTGTTCAATTGTTTACTGAACTGAAATGATTTGTTTTTTTTTCTTTTGTGTTTCAGTATGTCAGGCTACAAGGCTTTTCCAAAGAACAACATCTGTGCTCATCTAGATGCTACTATGAGGAACGCTGGTCATTTAACAGAGATCATTGCTTTTCTGAGATGTTCCAGGATATTTCCTGCCATTTCTACAGTTCATGATCCCTATTTATCACATCAAAGGGACTTCTGGAGTACAAATGATATTGAATGCGAGGTAGAGCCTCCTGTTATCAGAGGGAAGATCAGAGGGCAAGATGTGGTTGTCTCTGCTAAGCACATCAGACGGATATGTGGATTTCAGGACTCACCAGATCATCCGTTCACACTTGACAGATATTTGGTCCGTGGATGTTTCATGAGGTGCAAGTATGATGGAGATTTAGAGGCTGGAGTGCTGAACAAGGCCTTCTTATGTCCACAGTTCAAGTATCTGAGTCATGTCCTTATTCATTGTCTGGGATCAAGACGTGGAGGATTCGATGATCTGCGAGAGAATCTGCAGTGCCTTTGTGGCCTTGGTGTTGAACATCCCGTTCAACTTCTCTGAGATGGTCTTTACACACATGAAGGAAAACGTGTATCTAAAGGGCGACAAGAAGTTCTTGATGTATCCGAAGTTTCTACAAATGATCTTCGATGCTCAAGTGCCTAATCTGCCCAAGGCCAACTCAGACATCATCAGACTAGAGCACATGACTGATATTACCCTCAACTAGGTTCTTCCTAATCGGGGAAATAAGAGGAAGCCTTGGATGATTCTGACTTAGAGGACACTGGGCCTGAAGTTGTGACTACCTGCTTCAGATCTCAAGTAGTCTTTCTTGAGACAAGGTCTAGGGAGCAGGCTTTTGTAGATGAGGAGGAGATCAGGGATCCATCTTTTATTCCATGGTTTGATTTGATCCTATTCTTTGTAATTTCACTTCATGTACTGTTGCTGAGACTCCCTCCTCTCCAGCCAAGAGACAGAAGAGAGCCAGATTCGTTTTATAGAGACGGTCAAAGTCGGTTTCTATTGCAGCAACCACTGCTGCATCTTCTGCAACAGTTGCGACTTCTTCACTGACCAGGTCAAGGGCTACTCCTGCACGTGTTTCTACTGCCCCTCTGACCTCATATATGGCCGCTACAGCTGTCTTTACTGCTGCTTCCTCTGGTCCTTCTATAATACGTTCTGATCCATACACTATGTCTGCTCTAGTTGCTGATCAGCTTAGCACGCTGAACAGCCTAGTTCTTCGGTTGATTGAGAAGAACCATGAGCAGGATCATACGATTTCTCAGCTTACTCAGAGAGTCAGTGAGCAGGATGCTTTGTTGCTACAGGCTGCTGATCAGAGTGCCAATATGAGAGCCATATTTGCTGATTTGGAGGAGAGATTGCTCAAATCTATGGATGAGCACACTCAGCTGGCCTTGACTGCTCTTGGATTCAATGATAGGATTTTGGCTCTTGTGGCTGAAAACGTGCGTCTTGCAGAGCAAGTTGAAAGCCTGAAGGATTCGAAGCCAAGGATTGAGGGTTCTGAGCCTGTCTCCAATGATTCAGACATGGAAGATGAAGAAGAAGAAGAATAAGAAGAAGAAGATGATGATGATGATGAAGAATAAGAAGAAGAGGAAGAAGAGTCTGATGAGGAGAAGGTGGATTATGACAGTACAGATGAGGATGATGACTCTAGTGATGATGATCATGGTGTTGGGAGTGGCTCTGCGAGTTCCTCCAGTATAGGAGAGCGGCCCCCACTCATAGAGATCAGAACGAAGACCAGGCATGATAGAGCTGCAAGCCACCACAGAGTCAAGCAGAACAGCCTAAGGCTACTGAAGAGGGTGATGCTATGCCAGAGAGACGTTTTCTGGATGAAAAGTTGACGATGATACTAGACGCTGAGGGCATCATTCAACACTCTATCAGTTATGACAAAGAGGAAGGCGAGATCATCCACTGCCTCTCCAAAGAGCAGATTGAAGAGCTATTAAGGCGGAATCCTGATGACGTAGTGATGAATGATGATACTGTTCCCATTTCTGATCTTCCTACTCTAGAAGCTTTCGATGATATTAATGAGGTGATTCTGGAGGATATTACTGAGGAAGAGAGCACCAAGTATACTTCAGCTGAAGAGGAGCTGCCTACTTTTGCTGATCTTTTCAGTCTTCATACTGAGGAGGAATTGACCAGAAAGATAGACGAGAAGGTCAGCCAGCGAATCTTCAGCAGCGACATTCGAAAGAGGAAGGATGAATGGGCAGCCTACTGGGAAGTACTGAAAAAAGAAAGTGCTCCACCGATGCCAACTCCGCACACCAAAGTCTACAGGACCAAAGGATATACATCTGGCGGTCAGATTCTGAGTTGGGCATACTTTCATGACTTGCGCTGCTATGCAGTGAAGAGAGAGAAGGGGATCCAGTACTTCTGTTTTCCTCACGAGATCAAGACGTTGTCGGGATTTGAAGTCAATCACCTTGCACGTTTGAAGATGTTGTATTCTGAGGATTCGGGGATGTCGTCCTGGTTTGCGAGGAAAATATAGTTCGAGTACAGGAAAAGATGGGTAAACTTTAAGCCACAGCAACCAGAAAGGTACTATCAGCCGGAGATCGATGACAACACCCGCAGACATAAAGTGATCCTGAAGTGGCTGCCTCCGAATGCCATGAGGAAGATTCCTTTACGGAAGATGCGTCAGGACATTTCGGACACCTTCAGATGGTGGTACTATTACGGGAGGACTGCTGAGGCTGTGATTGTTTTGTACAAAGAAGATACGTGGGATACGATTCGTATTTTTGATCCTATGTGGCTGAGAACTCTGTCACTGGAAGACAAGAAGACTTTATACAGATGTCAGATATTTTTTGATGTTGGAGACATGGAGCAGGCTCTACAGTTTATGAGACTCATCCGGCTATGCTTCACGTTTGATATTCATGCCGGCTCTGACTGGAAAGCACTTTCAGAAAATTTTTTGAAGGACTGATGCTGACAAGTAGAGAACTAGGTCCAAGGGGGAGTTTGTTGGTGCATGTAATGTCCCTAGTTCTGTATTTTGTATGACTTGGATTGTATAAAGTTTATATCAGTAATGAAATTGTTTATTCTGTATTGTTCGTGTGTTTAATTGAGTTTAATATGTTTAACTACGTTTGACTTTGACTTTGGCTATGTTACCGACCCATTCGTAAGAATGGTATCTACGAATGAGTCCTTTAACACGAATGAACGACTAGCGAATGGATGAGTCGAACGAATGAGTCACTCGCATGACTCATTCGGTTGACTAACCCTTTCGGCTGCGCCTTTCGCCCGAATGAGTGCTTCGCACCCTTCATTCGGCCGAATGAGCTCAATCTGTATATAGACATGCAAACATAATGTTTTGCATCACTTATCTGACCCCTGAGCACCCCCTGTCAGTCTCCTTGTCCAACTGTGTTTCTCACCCCGTGGTGCTTCGATTTCGATCAAAACGTTGATTGTACATCATCGGATTGCCACGGGGCATGGTGATTTATGTTGAAAAACCCTTGAATAGGATTCCGCACTATTCAAGGGCCTACTGAGCAGAATCCGTAAGGAAACGACCGCATTTCTAGACAGTGTCTGCACATACCCACTGAATTCTTCTATGTGAAGAATCATAAGGTCACACATAAGGCAAAACCAGTTTGTAAACCATTGAGGAGGGATCAATCCTTCAAGCTTAGGGTGAAACCAAATAAAAGGACTTAGAATCATCACACTGACAGAAATAGAAAAGGGATGATCTTTGAAAATGATTCGTTGTTTTAGATGTTTTGCTCTTTGAAAACGAACCTTTGAAATTAGTTCTTTGATTTAGATTTTTTGTTTCTTTCAAATACGTCTCATGGTGAGTAAATGATTCATCTTGCAAACCTGTAAATAGTTTACCTAGACATAATCTAGGATATCAATTATGCATGTAAAACATACATGAAGTAAAAGTATTTATGTAAAATATATTCCAAAAAAATAATTTACGCATGCTTCTCAGGCCCGCGTTTTGTAAAACAAAAATGTTTAGAAAAGTGGCAATGAACTCACATGTGTTGCTATGTAATGAATCACAAACATAGGTGCGCTCGTTGTTTGTAGACTAAGTATCTTCGGTACCTGAGTTGATTTATTATGAATTGGATACGATAAGTGTCGAGAGAAGACGTATATAGGGTTTTGGCCTCGGTGTGCAGCTATATGTCCTTCTTTAGTTCGTTGTATTCCGTAGTCTTTGAATCGTCCTATGTATAACCCATCCTAGAAAGTTCAATTGAACGATCTAATGTGGTTATAAATGTTTGCATGAAATTTCTAAGTATTGAGTATTAACAATGTGGTCAACACCTATATACTTAGATTTTTTTCTTGATTCTTGATTAATCCTCAACTTGTTTTCCTTAGTTCTTTAAGCTCATAAGTAAAGATAGTGTTACTCTTTGTAACCCATGATTTGAATTAACAGATACAAGTGACTTAAACCCTTTTTCTTGTTAAAATCCATGTTTATATGTCGAAATGGTTTAGGAAAAACCCTAGCATTGAAAACCTTATTCATAGTTTCGTATAATAAAACTCGAATGTTTTTAGTACCCACTTAACGATGTTTGTCTACGTTTATACGCCAAAGAAATATAGAAAGTCTTGGTATTGAAGTTCTTAGCATAATTGGTTCCAACACCGGTTACAACTCTCGAAACCCTAATGGTTTCTCCATTGTGAATTCATTACATGATTTAACCCATAAACGTTAATTTCCTTAACACCTGAACTAAGTTATGGGCAAGTATGGTTTCCATTCGAACGTGGGTGTTTGGCCGAATAAGGGCTCCATGCGAATGGCAATGCGAATGTGATACTTGGCCAAATGAAATTTGTCATGCGAATAGGAGAAGGACGAATGGAGGGTCATTCGGCTCATGGGTCAGTCGCACCAATTCCCTTCGTCCCAAGACTCATTCGGTTGAGCTGAAAAATACTCATTTGCCCGGTCGGGGCCGTGCACTCCCATGCTACAAATTTCAAGTTTTAAACTAACACAAGGTGTTTCCCAAGTTCCTAACTTTTCCTACGCCAATGTTGTGTAGTTCCTAAAGGTTTTATGGTGGATTAAACCAGCTATAGGTGAGGGTTCGAACCAAGGGATGAAAACCCTAAAAGTCGGAGGTTTGAGGTCAATATTACCTCAGATTTGGCGATTTTTAGCTCCAAATCCTTGTACTTTCACGATCTACCAGTTGTGGTCATTTTGACACCAAGATGGCTTGATTTGGTGAAGAATTGAAGATTATAGGTTTTGAAATTCTAGAGAGAGATTTTAGAGAGAGAAAGTGACGGTTTGTACAGAGAGAGAATGGGTAGGTGGGGGTAGAAAAGGGCATTCAATGCCATTTAATGTCTTTAATCATTCCGGTGCATTCTGGTTCGTTCGGTCTCGCTTGTTTTCACGTAGAAGCGTCGGTTTCCGTTCATTTTCGTAACGAATCGTTACGGTTATAAAATAGAGTTTACTAATTTCATTTAAGTTGTAATTCCTATTAAATTAACTAAATATCTTCTGTTTATTTTAAATTTCTGAAAACGTTAAATTTATCTGTTTAAATCGAATCGTATAGTCGTCGCGCTTATTCATTCGGATCGTCACCAGTACGAACACGACGATAACTACACTTTTTAATATGATTTTCTAATTATTAGACATCATTCAGAACGTTAAACATTCATATATATTCGTACAGATCGTCTCCTCTACGAATAATCCGTCAATTTAGCATTCACGTAACGACATCTGTTATTGTTTTGTTCAGTTCAACTCACATACGTTTATACATAATAAAGTCCTAACTGACTGTTAAACCATGGTTTTTGAATCATGTTTCTGAAATGAATGTGAAATAATTTTGTGTCAAACATCAAATGATAATAGTATACATGTAATACACATAGTTCGTACCTGAGTTACTGTTCATGTTACTGTTCCGGTTTTGATTCCGGCACTGATGTTACAGCTAGATATCAAGCCAATCCGAAGGCTTCTCACTTGATCGCTGTCGAGAGGATTTTTCGTTACCTTGTCGGGAAACCTCGCCTCGGCTTGTGGTACCCTAAGAACTATGAGTTTTGTTTACATGCTTACTCTGACAGTGATCTTGTTGGCTGTAATTTAGACAGGAAGTCCACCACGAGAGGATGCCAATACTTAGGAGATCACCTTGTCTCTTGGCAATGCAAGAAACAGACAACCATGTCTACATCCACTGCGGAAGCGTAGTATGTTGCTGCTTCCAGTTGCTGCTATCAAGTTATATGGATGCAAAAGCAGCTCCTTGATTACGGTTTGAATTTTCTTAACTCTCCTATCTATTGTGACAATGAAGCTTCCCTTCAGATAGTCAAGAATCACATACAACACTCAAACTAAACACATTGATATCCGTATTCACACATGAAAATGATGAATAAAATCAAATGGTATATTGAAGAATCGAATGATTACATGATTGAATCCGCATCATAAAAGAACATAGGGTTGCCGGGGAGAGATCGAGCATGATCTATCCCCCTCTCGTGCTCAAACCTAAGAACACACAAAAACCTTAAACCCTAAAATCTGGAAACTGGTATTTATAGGGGCTGTAGCCCATTTGCCCGAATGGAGACATTCGGCCACTCATTCGGCCGAATTGACCACTTTACATAAAATCCATTCGCATATGCTCTTGCGAACGACTCAGTTTCCAGTATAACAACATACAAATACATACAAGTTATTACAAATAAGCAAATACAAATCTAATCTATTCGACCAGCAGCGGACACCCAAAATATGCACCAACAGAAAATTCACAAAAACAACAAAAAGATTTTTGGTCTTTCAGTCAAAATTTACAAAATCAACAAAAAGATTTTTAGTGTTTTAATAAAAATTTACAAAATGAACAAACATATTTTTGGTATTTTGAGTCACTCTAAGTTGATCTACTGGTTTAGGGGGAGTGAATCTTTAAGAAAAGAACAAAAATATTTTACATTTTCAAAATTTAAGAAAATACAAAACGATTTTGATTTGGATGGTTAAAGTAAAGCGGTTCAATTGGGAAGTGAAATAATTTCTGACACTCAGAAATTCACTACCTAAAAGTAATTTATAAAGAATAACAACTTTGGATAACTATAATTCACAAAGAAATGAAAAAAGTTTTTCCAAAATGAAACAAATGGGCATGATCATTAAAAATATAAATAAGAGAGAAGTAAGGAAAATCAGATAACCAGATAGATGTAACAACTATTTGACTTTTTGTATAAATCCTTAAGTCAAAACGAGATTGTGTTTCGATAAACTTGAAACTGTTTTGAAAAAGTCGGGTATTTTCTTTGTTTTGTTCAAGCAAAGAGCGGAAAATACTTACTGAAGCATCCTCTGCTTTGCCTAAGCAAAGACCTGTTTTTGACTGCAGATTAGTAAAGTAAAAGATGCCAATGAGCACAAAGATGATAGTACCCACCCCTTCTTGTTCTTGATTGTAATCTAATCTAATCGATTTGTTCTTTTCTTTTCTCATCTTAAAGGTCACACCCCCTGCGCCGCGTGCGGAATCCACGGCACGGTGACGATCGATGGTTGAATCATGCGCAAGTATTGAATAAGAACAACCACAATGCATTACTAGATTTCATAGAGATTAGACCATTGTTTAATTACAGACAATTTATCTATCTATCAAAAGAATAACAACTACAGACCCAAAATATAGTTTACAAAATACGACTCCAAACAAGACAATTAAACAATCAGGATTTTAATGTGTTTCTAAATCCATCCTAGCATGTTTCTTCATCTTGTTCCATCTTAAAATGGTCCCCTTAGTTGTCCTTGAGAATGATCTAAACCTGATTACCTGAAACACGTGAAAAGTAACTGTCAACTACAAAAGTAGTTGGTGAGAACAATAGGTTTAACATTTGTAAATAATGAATCTGCATTGTAAGGCATATGTATAAAACAATGAATGAAAATACATGGATGGTTGCAACCCAAACTAACATCAGGTATGTATAATGTGTCCAAACAGTCATCAGACTGTTTGCTAGAAACCAACATATAATCAGGTCCCAAACTACGTTTGGAGTCAGAAAATTTGTCAGCAAATGCATCAACACGAGCTGTACTAACGAGTTTACTCAGAAGACAACTCCGTGTTGACGTAACCCGGTCAATATGACTTATGCTGGCAAACTAAATTAGCAGCTATTTCATATTACCGTAATGCAACCAATTCTGCAATTAGCTTTTAAAACAAATTTAAAAGCTAATTCCAGCTTTGGCGTAACCAAATGTGTCCGCTTTCCCTTGTTGTGATCACCCAGTACTAACCCTATATGAATATGAATATGTAACTTGATGTATGTATAAGTTTGTTCACAATGATGAACACTATGTTTTTGAATACTATGACTTGAAACCATTGATTGAAATGCCTTATTTGATTATCATGATTTGAAAACCTTGCTTGAGTAAAATGAATGAAAATCCTTGCTTGAATACCATGAATTGAAAACCATGAATTGAAAACCTTGTTTGAATACCACGAATTGAAACCCTTTAAATGAATACCGAGAATAGAGTCCTTGTGTAATAACAAGGTTTAAAAATATCATTTTAATGAAAACACAAGATTTTAGTAAAAGAGTTTATAAAACTTATTCCTTAAAAGTATTTATCATTTATTAAAACCATTTAAGTAAAATTGGTGTAAAACAGTTAGTGAACCTTTTATAAAACATTTTAGTAGAACTTGTTTAACGGTTGATAAAACCATTATAAACAGTTGATAATCCATTTGAAAATAGTTGAGAAATCCCTTGGATTTCTAAAGTGAACTTGTAACAGTTGAACAGTAGCATAAATCCTGTATATGAAATATGATTTGCATAAAGAGAGTTTGATCACGTGTTCTACCCCAAAATAGTTGAAAACAGTAAAAGAGGGGCTAAAGTTCTCACCTGACAGCAGTAGACTCTGAACTATAACAAGTAGCAGGTAGCACACAAGACTTCTAACTGGTTCCTGTATCATTGTAATCATACATAGAATATAAGATTTAAGATAATGTATTCTTTGATTGATTTGATTCACTTGAGCGACTATGAGATTTGTTTGGGATGGGTCGGATGTGGCTAGGTTCGTCCCGGTGATGGTTCGTTCATGTAGCAGCCTTGGGTTCGCCTACGATCCTAGGTTCGCCAAGCATGGGCCTGCATGGGGTTCACCTACAATAACCAGGGTTCGCGAGTCATTGGCGGTTCGTGGATGAGGAGGGTTCGGCTGACTGCATCTCAGGTTCATCGCTTGTATGATTCGGCTATGTCTGAAACGTTCGGGCATGGTCTGATGTACGTAGGTTCGTGAAGTCCCCTAATGGTTCGGCTGGTGATCAACGAACCATGCAGGTTCGTTAGGGTTGAGGTTAGTGTGATTGGGAAGGTTCGGTGATGATGATGGAGGTTCGCCTGGTAAACTCTAGGTTCGCGGTGATGGTTGTCGGCCAAGAAGGTTCGGCCATGGCTGTACGTTTCACACAGGTTCGCCCGAACCTGCAACTTCACCATCATCATCATCGGTTTTTAGGTTAGCTCTAGTTTTCGTGAAGATGCTCCAATATCGGCTAAACATCATGTTCGAACAACACAAAACAAAAACCCTCTTTTTCAGATTTTTCAATTGATTGTACCTCGTTTTTGGCCGGGTGAAAGCTCAGATCCGTGGTATCTTCTTGTAGAGGACGTCAAGGGCTACACGTGGACACCAAGAACACCTAAATCCGTTGAGAATCGAGCGAGTTATGAAGCTTTGAAGGTTGGAGTTCTAGTGAGAGGATAGGTTCGTGAATCTTGGTTTAGAGAGAGAGAGAGAGAGTAGCTGCAACAAATGAGGGAAAAGAAGGGGATTAAGGGCTTTTATGCCCCGGGTGTTTCCCCGCATGTTCGGTCTCGCTCGGTGTCGGTTTCGCCTATTTTTACGCATGTTTTACCACGATTACAAAAATTAATATTTTGGATTATTTTTGATGAGTTTCAAAATTGTAAAAAAATGTCAAATAAAATATTTTACTTATTTTTTTTCTCTTCGTTCGGAAACAGACCGTTAAACGATTACAATTACGTGTATACCCGCAATCGCGTACGTTTTTCGATCGTATTATTTATTTATTGTCGTTTACTCGTAATTATAAGTTCAACATTCGTATCTTTGTGGATCGTCACCCACAACTATACTCAGTCTCGCTTACGCATTACGATTTTGTTTGATTAAATGTTTGTCATACTATTCGTCAGAACACTACGCACTAACACTATCCCATTCCACCGAACGCAGTATATGTACAGGGCATACCCCAGAGTCCAGCTACCTGCCTTATCTGACGCCATCCCACCACTGTTTCGATATAATACGATACTGTTATTGCCTAGCATAAATGACTGTAAATAAATAATACATACTTGTTCCTAGTCAAAGAATTCCTATAACACACAAACACAATTAAGAACACTTGAATCACATTGACATACTGAATCAAATACATATTGTACTACCACTGTTTATGACTACCATGACTAAATGCACAGATGTTACAGTCTCCCCTAATTAAGGGAATTTCGTCCCGAAATTAATTAGCCGATGGTACTGTAAAAAGATGAGGGTACTTAAGCTTCATCTGGTCTTCACGTTCCCAGGTGAACTCAGCACCACGTTTGCCCTCCCATCGTACCTTTACGATCGGGATACGGCTACGTTTGAGTTTCTGGACTCCATGATCCATGATTTTGAACGGACGTTCTATGAATTGCATGTTGTTTTGAACGTGAATGTCTTCCAGTGGAATCTGAACATCATGATCCACCAAGCATTTCTTAAGATTCGATACATGAAACGTATCGTGAACATTGCTTAGCTTCACCGGAAGTTTGAGTTTGTAGGCTACGGGACCAATCCTTTCCAGGATCTCAAATGGTCCAACGTACCTTGGTGCAAGTTTCCCTTTCTTCCCAAATCGGACAACGCCTTTCCAGGGAGAAACTTTGAGTAAGACTCGGTCACTGACTTGAAACTCAAGCGGTTTCCGACGTCGATCGGCATAACTCTTTTGTCGATCCCTTGCAGCCTTAAGCCTTGATTGAATGATTGTGATCTTGTCTGTTGTTTCTTGAATGAGTTCAGGTCCTACGGCCTGTGAGTCACCAACCTCGGTCCAACAGACCGGTGATCGGCACTTCCTACCATATAAAGCTTGAATGGTGCACATTGAATGCTTGTATGGTAGCTGTTATTGTTGGTGCATATTTTGGGTGTCCGCTGCTTTTCGAATAGATTAGATTTGTATTTGCTTATTTGTAATCACTTGTATGTGTTTGTATGTTGTTAATCTGGAAACTGAGTCGTTCGCAGGAGCATCTGCGAATGGATATTATGTAAAGGGACCCATTCGGCGAATGAAGGGCCGAATGGCTCCATTCGGCCGAATGGGCTACAGGCCCCATAAATACCAGTTTTCCAGATTTAGGGTTTAAGGTTTTTTTTGGGTGTTCTTGGGTTTGAGCACGAGAGGGGGAGAGATCATGCTCGATCTCTCCCCGGCAACACTATGTTCTTTTATGATGTGAATACAATCATGTAATCATTCGATTCTATCAATATATCATTTGATTTTGTTCATCATCTTCATGTTCGTCGTGTGTCAAAACCCTAACCTTCCGTCCAAAGTGAAATCGCCGGTCCTATCACGTTTTTACAATTGGTATCAGAGCTTTGGCTCTTGAATCTACTCGATTTCCACTCAAAATCATCAGATCTGAGTCTCCCAAAACCCTGATTTTCGTAACTTCCAAAAACCCTATTTTTCTTGCTTTCCAAGTTACTATTTCATTGAAAAACCAAGGGTTTTTGCGGTTTGATTGTCCTAATACTTTCCCAATTGGCTTGTTATCATGTCTTGAACTTCTGTACCAAATTTGGTGCTTAAATCTGGTCAAAATCGCAAGTTATCACGATTTTCGTTGCTGAAAACCCCAGATCGCCGAATGACTCTGGCGGCCGAATAGCCCCTCATTCGCCGAATAGGTCTCATTCGGCGAATAGCTCCTTCGCCATAGTCATTCGCCGAATAAGCCTTATACTCTACTCTCATTCGGCGAAAGAGCTCATTCGACATGTCATTTGCCGAATAGGTCATTCGATCATTTCATTCACCTGTTGTCATACTCAGCCTTCATTCGCCAGTTTCTGTTCATTCGGCCCCCGACATTCGCCAAAACCAGTTCATTCGCCAGTTCTTCCTGAAATTTTTCTAAGTGTTGAATCTTATTACTTCTGATCAAATGGAGGATCTAGCACTCATGGCTAACCAAAACCATCGCATTCAGACTCTCTTGTTGACAGAGAATGAGACAGGGAACTCAAACAAAGCTCCTAAGTTGTTGACTTTAGATGATTATCCTCACTGGAAGTATAGATTTGAAATTCACATCAATGGGGTGGATACAAATCTGTGGATGATGATAGAAGGAGGTTACTTGAGGCCTTTGAACGAGGATGGTACTCCTATGCTTGTTACTAGAATGACCGAGCCTCAAAGGAAGCTGTATGACTATGAGAAGAAAGCATATGCCATTCTGTCACAGTCCATTGCTACAGATATCTTTCATCAATTAAGACAGTTTACATCTTCCAAATACCTCTGGGATGCCTTACAACAAAGATATGAGGGGAATGATGCGTTAAAGAGTATTAAGTCTAAAGCTTTGAGAAAAGAATTCAACAGCTTTATGTAAGTGGGTAATGAGTCCCTTGATGAACTGATTGCTAGGTTTTATCATCTGTTGAGTGAGTTGTTCAATCATGAGGTCAAAACTACAACTCAAGAGAAGATTCAGTGTTTAGCAGATGCTTTACCTCCAAAGTGGGAGTCCTTCTTGATGGTACTCAAGCAAAATCAGATGATGGCTCATATGGACATCAATGATTTTATTCAGAAGCTAAAAGAGCAGGAGATAGAGAACAAATGGAAGGCCAAGAGAGTTGTGCAAGTTCAAGATCCTTCTCTATACTACTCCACTCCCACAGTTGATAAATCCACAACTCATGCTCCTCTGAAGACTGCTTTTGTTTCTAAAACATCTGAAGCTCCATCTGCAGCTCAGATGCATTTCAGTCAATCTTCTTCATCAAGTTCACAACAAGAGCATCATCAGCCTACCGCAAGTCTAAAAACAGAGAACTTTGACAAGGTCACAGTAGAGATTGCAAAAGAGCATATGTGTCTTCTGTCAACATTGGTTAGCTCATATGATGGATTAGTTGCTGGTCAGATCGTCAATCCATATTTGACCAATGATGATTACTCTCAGATTGATCCTGATGACATGGAGAGAATTGACATTATGTGGGCATTGGCTAGTGCAGTTAGGAGAGCAAAGGAGTTTTTAAAAAGGACTGGGAAGGATATCAATCTAAACAAGGAGTCCAAGTTTGGATTTGATATGGCATCTGTCACATGCTACAACTGTGGTGAGAAGGGTCACTTTGCCAGGCAGTGCAAACAGCCAAAGAAAGCAGGGAACAAAAACCCATTTCAGCATCAGAAATCAGCTCCTGCCAATTCAGAAAGGAGACTAGTTCCCATTGATTCTCCTTCTCAAGTTGGATCTTCATCCTCTGCTAGTAAAGCTTTAATGGTTCAACAGGATGAAGGGGTGAACTGGGACTTCAGGTTTAATGTTGATAAAGAAGATCAAGATAAAGCTTGTGTGGCAGAGATTCAGCAGTCTGAAGATCATGATGGGGAAAGCATTCAAGAAGATTCATTGATGAATGATGACAAGATCTCAAGTACAGATTCAGACAATCAAGATTCTGATGGTGAAGCTGATGACATTTCCACTCAATTTGCCTTGATGGTAAATTCTTCTGCTTCTTCAGAATCTGAACAGGTATACACTGACTGTTCATCTTCACATTCTGATTGTTTCAATTGTGTTGACCTTAGGAGTAAGGTTCTTGCTTATCAAAAGCATAACAGTGACTTGATAACCGATCTCGACCTATGTATTGAAGCAAATAAAGTTTTAAAATCTAATGAAAAAGATTTTCAAATTAAAATTGATCTTTTAAATCGACAACTGCATGAGGCCGAGATCGCTGTTCTGAACAAGCAAGATGCTATAACTTCTCATCTCAATACCATCAATGAGATCAAGAAGAAGTTAGCAATAGTTGAATGTGATTATGAGACTCAAGGTCAGAAGCTCAAGAGCTATGAAAGCTCTTCTTATATCATTGAGCATATGATCAGTAGGGGTACTGATCAGGGGAAGGCACATGTTACTTATAAAAATTGTCCTCCACCAATCCTCAATGCCTTTGTCAATACTCCAAATGACAAAGATGTAAAGGATTTTCAAGTTACTACTTCGTTAGTAATTGATCCAGTCTGTCTGAGTACAAATCAGAGTTCATCACAGACTAAGGAATCAAGGGTGGATGGAGTTGTTGAAGATTGGGTCTCTGATTCTGAGGATGAATCAGATTATTCACCTAAGCACAGTACTCCTAGGAATCAAACTCCTGTAGTCATGAAAGGTGACCCAATCTCCAAATCAAAGATTTACAAAGAATTATGCTTTGTTAAATCTTCACAAGGGTCTGAAGCTGATTGTGTTACTAAATCAGCTCTGTTTGGTAGCAAAGGGAGAAAGGGTTTGGGTTTTGATTCAGATTGTCAGAAATCAAATGTTTTTAAATCAACTAACAAATCATTTTCTGATTTAAAACATTTTCATAAAAAAGGTGACAAAGTTTGTTTTGAATGTGGTGAGTCAGGGCACATTGTGAGATTTTGCCCTCAGTTGATCAGACCTAAGGTTGTGCCTTTTAAAACTTTAAAATCTGCTTTACCAAAACCGGTAAAATCTGTACCTAAGTCTGTTCAACAAAAGTCTAAATCACCCATTCAGTCTAAGACTTCAAACAAGGGAAAAGGAAATTTGGAAACTTTGGATGTTTCAAATGTGGTTAAAGTTAACCAATCAAAATCATCATCCATTTATCTGAAAACCTCCTTTGATAAAAATGCAATTTGGAAAGTGAAATCATCTGAGGATTCTGTTCCAAAAATTTCAGATAAACCTCTTCCTGAAGGAAAATGGATCGATGTTTGGATCCGAGACTCTATGGGTCAACCCAAGACTGTAAAGGCTTGGGTTCCCAAAGTAAACTGATTATCTCTTTATTGTGCAGGTTGTCCCAAAAGCTGGAGTTAACAGCACTTGGATCGTTGATAGTGGGGCTTCCAGACACATGACTGGTGATATTTCTCTGCTCACCAATGTTAATACAATCATGTAATCATTCGATTCTATCAATATATCATTTGATTTTGTTCATCATCTTCATGTTCGTCGTGTGTCAAAACCCTAACCTTCCATCCAAAGTGAAATCGCCGGTCCTGTCACGTTTTTACAATTGGTATCAGAGCGAGGTTACCACTAGAAAGGTCTAACAACTAATCTAGTACATCAACAGCAAGGTTCATGAAAATTCAGATGATTCGGTGTTTCTTTACCTAATGTAGGCTACTTTATCTTTCCAGGGAAGAAATGTCTGAAAAGTTTGAATACACATATCTGTTGGTTTTGTGGGGTAATCAGGATCATCTGATTATTTGGGCCTATTGAGTTAAATTTATGTTCCGCATGTTGAAGATTAATTGGGTTCGCTTGATATGGTCTGTCCTGAAGATATTCTCAGTATGGAAAGTTGTTTTGCTTACTATCATCTTCTCGCATTTGGTAATGATTGAAGGAACTTGACAGTCAAGACCGGTCTGAAAAGAGTTCCCCTCAGTACGATCCTACGACCTAAAGGGACTTCATTATCAACTAGAAAATGAAGAAAGGAAAGCAACTTTCATATCTTCTACACTTCAGTGGATCTTTATCAAGTTGTTCTTAACGCATACTCTTTGGTTTGATAAGTGTATCAAGACTGGTACTTTGTTTATGGACAGTTGAAGACGACTCCTTATTATATGCCGTACAAGAATAGCAATGCTAGAGGAGCTGTGCTAGAAGAACTGAGCTTCAATGTCAATCGGATATTCTTAATCGAAGGAGGAGTCTACAGCTGGAAGTATCAGGGAATCAGAATTGTTACCACAGTTCAGGTTAAAGAGTTCAGAACCATAAGACATCAGTCAGGGGGGCATCTGCAGAAAGGAACTGTTGAACTTATCATTGCAGATTGACTGAAGATACAAGTGATTCAGCAATTCGAAAGCAACGTCCAAGGGGGAGTATGTTGGTGCATATTTTGGGTGTCCGCTGCTTTTCGAATAGATTAGATTTGTATTTGCTTATTTGTAATCACTTGTATGTGTTTGTATGTTGTTAATCTGGAAACTGAGTCGTTCGCAGGAGCATCTGCGAATGGATATTATGTAAAGGGACCCATTCGGCGAATGAAGGGCCGAATGGCTCCATTCGGCTGAATGGGCTACAGGCCCTATAAATACCAGTTTTCCAGATTTAGGGTTTAAGGTTTTTTGGTTTTCAAATTTTCTATTGTTTTTGGTTTTTCAAATTTTCTATTGTTTTTGGTTTTTCAAATATCATAATTTCTCCCCCTAAAAACCTAAAAATAGAAAATCTTTTTGAGTTTTTGATGATGAAAAAGAACTATACAATAAAAATGAAAATACTGAAGTAAAATGAATAAAGCAAAGACTATCTAAGTAAAAATGATGATCATTTGTTAGACTCAGATGAGGATTGAACTCCATCCTTTTGAAAAACACCATTAGCCGATAACAGATATAAAAATCTGGGTTTATCAAATGCTTTTGTAAAAAGATCGGCTTTCTGGTGATCGGTGTGAATTTTCACAACATCGATTAATTTCTTTTCAAAACAATCACGTATGAAGTGATATTTTATGTCGATGTGTTTGGTTTTGGAGTGCTGAACTGGATTTTTAGTGACAGCAATGGCAGCAGTATTATCAACATAAATAGGAGTGTTAGAAAAATGTAACCCATAGTCCCTGAGTTGCTGTTGAATCAAGATGATTTGTGAACAGCAACTAGCAGCAGCAATATATTCAGCTTCACAGGTTGAAGTAGACACCGACGTCTGCTTCTTGCACTGCCAGGTGACCAATCGGTTTCCAAAAAACTGACATCCTACAGATGTTGACTTGAAATCTCTCTTGCATCCGCCATAATCTGAATCACTATATGCAGTAAGCTCAAAGTTATCATCATTAGGGTACCATAAGCCAAGTTCCGGTGTACCCTTCAGATAACGCATAATTCTTTTGACAGCAATGAGGTGAGATACTCTTGGCTTTGATTGATAGCGTGCACATAAGCAAGTAGCGAACATGATATCTGGCCGAGAAGCAGTAAGATACATGAGAGATCCGATCATTCCTCGGTACAGAGTGGCATCAATTAACTCCCCCTTTTCATCTGGAGTAATCCCGTGATTAACAGCCAGTGGGGTACCAGCAGGCTTGGCATCAGACATACTGAACCGGCTCAGAATGTCACCAACGTATTTGGTTTGATGAATAAAAATCCCTGCCTCAGACTGATCCACCTGCAAACCCAAGAAAAATTTCATTTCTCCCATCGAACTCATTTCAAATTTATCTTTCATAACCTTCTCGAATTCCTTGCACAGACTATCATTTGTGGAACCAAAAATTATGTCGTCCACATACACTTGCACCAAGAGTAAATCACCATCCTTCTCACGAATGAATAATGTGCAGTCAATGACACCTCTTCTGAACCCGTTGTTCAGAAGGTGAGTAGAAAGTGTGTCATACCACGCTCGCGGAGCTTGATGCAATCCATATAAGGCCTTGTCTAGCTTGTAGACTTGGTCACGATGCAATGGATCCTCAAACCCGGGAGGTTGACTGACATATACGGTTTCACTGATAACACCGTGAAGGAACGCACTCTTAACATCCATTTGATAGACCTTAAATTTTTTAAAGGATGCATAAGCCAAGAAGATACGAATGGCTTCGAGTCGAGCAACTGGAGCAAACACCTCATTGTAGTCCAACCCCTCTATCTGTCTGAATCCTTGAACCACCAAACGTGCCTTGTTTCGCACTATGATCCCGTGATCATCTTTCTTGCAACGAAGAACCCATCGAGTGCCAATGACTTTTGCACCTTTAGGTCTATCAACTAATTGCAGACCCCTAACTTTTTGAACTGCAAAAGTTCCTCTTGCATAGCATCAACCCATGATTCTTCCTTGAGGGCTTCAGTGACAGTACGCGGTTCAACTTGAGAGATAAAGCAGGAATGAGCACAAAAGCTTACATTTGCAAAATCAAGAATGTCTGCAAGACCTCCTGAAGAAATCTGACTTCGAGTTTTCACTCCATCTAAAGGACTCCCAATAATGTTGTCTTGAGGATGAATACGATTGATTCTTCCAACAGGATGAGCGGGAACCTCAACCTCAGGATCTAAGTTATTCAAATTCAAATCCTCAAGACCAGGTACAAGGTTATCAACAACTAGTTCAGGAGCAGCTGGAGGATTGTCATCTGTGTCTGAGATGTCATCATTTATCTGTGTAGAGGGACCAGATGCAGATGTAGGTTGAGAAGTTTCATCAGGTGCATTCTGTACATCATACAGCATCTGAATAGCAACATTTTCATCTGAATACATGGGGGTCATATTGAATGAATCAAAAAGACTGGAATAATCAAACATTATGGTTTTGACACACGACGAACATGAAGATGATGAACAAAATCAAATGACATATTGATAGAATCGAATGATTACATGATTGTATTCACATCATAAAAGAACATAGTGTTGCCGGGGAGAGATCGAGCATGATCTCTCCCCCTCTCGTGCTCAAACCCAAGAACACCCAAAAAACCTTAAACCCTAAATCTGGAAAACTGGTATTTATAGGGCCTGTAGCCCGTTCGGCCCTTCATTCACCGAATGGGTCCCTTTACATAATATCCATTCGCAGATGCTCCTGCGAACGACTCAGTTTCCAGATTAACAACATACAAACACATACAAGTGATTACAAATAAGCAAATACAAATCTAATCTATTCGAAAAGCAGCGGACACCCAAAATATGCACCAACATACTCCCCCTTGGACGTTGCTTTCGAATTGCTGAATCACTTGTATCTTCAGTCAATCTGCAATGATAAGTTCAACAGTTCCTTTCTGCAGATGCCCCCCTGACTGATGTCTTCTGGTTCTGAACTCTTTAACCTGAACTGTGGTAACAATTCTGATTCCCTGATACTTCCAGCTGTAGACTCCTCCTTCGATTAAGAATATCCGATTGACATTGAAGCTCAGTTCTTCTAGCACAGCTCCTCTAGCATTGCTATTCTTGTACGGCATATAATAAGGAGTCGTCTTCAACTGTCCATAAACAAAGTACCAGTCTTGATACACTTATCAAACCAAAGAGTATGCGTTAAGAACAACTTGATAAAGATCCACTGAAGTGTAGAAGATATGAAAGTTGCTTTCCTTTCTTCATTTACTAGTTGATAATCAAGTCCCTTTAGGTCGTAGGATCGTACTGAGGGGAACTCTTTTCGGACCGGTCTTGACTTTCAAGTTCCTTCAATCATTACCAAATGCGAGAAGATGATAGTAAGCAAAACAACTTTCCATACTGAGAATATCTTCAGGACAGACCATATCAAGCGAACCCAATTAATCTTCAACATGCGGAACATAAATTTAACTCAATAGGCCCAAATAATCAGATGCTCCTGATTACCCCACAAAACCAACAGATATGTGTATTCAAACTTTCCAGAGCCCTCCTTCTTCCCTGAGACTCAAGTGTCAAAACCCTAGAAGATTTGAGCGGTTCTTGATCATCCAAGTTCGATTCTCAACCCGTGGTGTTCGATCGTTGCTTCCACGTTGTTCCTACAACCTCAGATCACCACGGTTTCTGTTGGTTTTGATTGGAAAACCCTGGAATAGGATTCCGCACTATTCCAGAGGCTGTCTAGTAGTTTTACATTGGATTCGGATTGTTTCCGTGCTCCCGATCGGTCCAACAGTTGTTGTACGAAAACTCGATGAGTGGAAGATGAGTATCCCAACTCCCACCGAAGTCAATCACACAAGAACGAAGCATGTCCTCAAGTGTTTGAATAGTCCTTTCGCTTTGACCATCGGTTTGGGGATGATACGCCGTGCTAAGATTAACACGGGTTCCCTAAGCCTTTTGCAATGTCTGCCAAAAGCGAGAAGTGAAACGGCTGTCACGATCAGAGATGATTGATGTTGGGGTACCATGACATGCAATGATTTCGTTGATGTACAGTGTAGCTAACTTCTACATTTTGTAATCCTCTCGGATTTGGAGAAAACGAGCAGATTTGGTGAGTCGATCGACGATCACCCAAATCGAATCGTAACCTCATGGAGTTCTCAGCAACTTCGTTATGAAATCCATGGAAATTTACTCCCATTTCCATTTAGGAATTTCAGGTTGCTGCAGAAGTCCCGAAGGCTTTTGATGTTCTGCTTAGACTTTGGAACATGTTAGATATTTCCCCACATACAGTGCTATGTCTTTCTTCATTCCGGGCCACCAGTAAGATGTCTTCAAGTCTTGGTACATCTTATCGGCTCCGAGATGAACTGAGCATCGTGACTTATGAGCCTCATCACAGATGAGTGTGCGCAATTCTTCTGACTTTGGAATTCACATGTGTCCGTTGAAGTATAAAACCCCATTAGCTCGAGGTTCTAATTTACCCTCAACTCCCCAGTCTAAGTATGCCTTCAGTTGATTGTCGATAACCACTTGTTGTTGTGCAATACGAATCAGATCTTTCAAATTTGGTTGTGTGTGGATCTCCATGGCTCTTACACGAATTGGTTTGACTGGTTCCTTGCGACTAAGAGCATCCGCCACCACATTGGTTTTACCCAGATGGTAACGAATCTCACAGTCGTAATCAGTTACAAGCTCATGTTGAGTTCTTTCTGATTGAGAATGTGTTGCAGGCTCTTGTGGTCCGTATAGATGACACATTTAGTACCATAAAGGTAGTGCCTCCATATCTTCAATGCAAAGACCACAGCCCCTAACTCAAGGTCATGAGTAGTATAATTCTTCTCGTGAACCTTAAGCTGTCTGGAAGCATATGCAATCACCTTGTCCCGTTGCATAAGTACAGAACCGAGTCCAAGGTTTGAAGCATCCCAGTAGATAATGAAATCATCACTACCTTCTGGAAGACTAAGGATAGGGGAGTTGCATAACTTCTGTTTAAGAAGTTGGAATGCATCTTCTTATTTCTGCACCCATATAAAACCTTGACTTTTCTGAGTCAGAGTGGTAAGTGGCAAGGCGATCTTTGAAATGTTCGCGATGAACCTTCTGTAATAACCTGCCAGACCCAGAAATGAACGAATCTCTGTTGGAGTAGATGGCGTAGTCCAGTTCTTGATTGCCTCAATCTTTGCTGGGTCTACATGAATCCCATCTTTGTTTACGACATGCCCTAAGAAGTGAACCTCTTTTAGCCAAAACTCATACTTTGAGAATTTAGCACAAAGCTGCTCAGCTCTCAGTAACTCCAAAACTTTCCTCAAATGATCCTCATGTTCTTGCTCAGTCTTGGAATAATTCAGTATATCATCAATGAAGACGATAACGAACTGATCTAAGTACGGCCTGCAGACTCGATTCATCAAATCCATGAACACTGCCGGTGCATTGGTCAGTCTTAATGGCATAACCACGAACTCGTAGTGTCCATAACGAGTCCTAAAAGCAGTCTTTGGTATATCCTCATCATTTACCCTGAGCTGGTGATACCCGATTGTAGATCAATTTTAGAAAAGCAAGTCGCTCCCTGTTATTGATCAAACAGATCATCGATCCTAGGTAGAGGATATCTGTTCTTGACTGTCAACTTGTTTAACTCACGTTAATCGATGCACATACGGAATGAACCATCTTTCTTCTTGACAAAGAGAACCGGAGCTCCCCAAGGAGAGAAACTCGGTCTTATGAAACCTTTTTCTAGAAGCTTTTGGAGTTGACTAGACAGTTCCTGCATCTCAGACGGTGCTAATCGATATGGTGACTTCGCCACTGGGTATGCTCCATGGACGAGATCGATTCTAAACTCCACTTGCCTGATCGGTGATAGTCCAGGCAAGTCTTCTGGGAATACTTCCGGATAATCTCTGATGACCGGAACGTCTCCAACTGCTTTCTTCTCAGGTTTCTTCTCTACCACGTGAGCCAGGAACGCAAAGTATTTCTTCTTCAGGTACTTCCTAGCCTTGATACACGACACAATCTTCAATCTGCGGCAGGGTTTCTCGCCATAAACTTGCATCATTTCGCCGGACGGTAGGGGAAGTCGAATAAGTTTCTCTGAGCATACCATTTCGGCATGGTTTTTGGATAACCAATCCATTCCTACTACGACTTCGAAACTTCCGAGCGTCATAGGAATGAGATCGATAAGGAAAAGATGATCATTCAATCTTAATTCACAATCATGAATTATTGAATTCACTAATAAGGTCTTACCATCCGCTACTTCTACGGTGTAAGGAGCATCAAGTACAGATGGTTGTTTATTAAACAATGAAGTAGTATTAGTAGAGACAGAACTTTTATCAGCACCAGTGTCAAATATGATAGAAACGTAGTGATCGTTAATGAGAAATGTACCCGTTATGACTACCGGGTCCTTGCGTGCTTCAGAAGTTCCGATAACAAAGGCACGAGCAGTGGCAGTTGTAGCGGCTGTGTTGAGTTTTGGGCACTGGTTTCTGAAGTGTCCTTATGCTCCACATTTGTAACAGGCCCTTCCACCAGTAGTAGGATTAGCGGTGGTAGTTGTGGCAGCAGCTATATGAGCAGATCGACATGTTGCAGCCAAGTGTCCAAATCTTCCACACTTGAGACATTTTCTGCATGGAATAGTGGGTAGGTGATGGTATTGGCATTTGGTGCAAAGTAGGAACGGACCAGTATAAGGCTTTCTGGCCGTTGCAGGTTGTGGCATAGCAGTAATGGGAGTGGCTTGCACAAGTGTAGCTGCAGTCAAAGCTGCGTAGTTCTTGATCATCTTTTGTTTATGTTTCTTCTTTTTGGGGTGATTCTGTTCAGGCTTCTTGCCTTCATCCGTTTGTGGCCGTTTCTATCCCTTTCGAGTAGGTACGCCAGCCTTGACATATTCCTCAGTGAGGGTAGCGCCAAGATGAATTGCCGCTTCCAGAGTAGTGGGATTACTTCCCATAACAGTTCCCCTGATGACTAGGGGTAAGCCTTCAATGTACTTCTCTATCCTGCGGAATAGAGGAGTAACTAGATGTGGCACCAAAATGCACAACTCATGGAAACGAGTTGTATATTTAGCGTTTTCGCCACTGTCCTTAACCAAATTCCACATTTCCACCTCAAGTTTCTTCACTTCATGGCGTGGACAAAACTGTTCCACCAATACCTTCTTGAAATCTTCCCATGGTAGGGCCAAAGCAACTTCTCGTCCCCTAGTGTTCTTCTCAGAATTCCACTAGGTGTGTGCGCCTTTATAAAAAGCGCTTGAAGCCATCTTGACCTTCAGATTTTCCGGACATCCAGTGAAGTCTAGGATATCCTCAATGCTTTCCAGCCAATGTAGTAAGCCGGTAGCTCCTTCAGTCCTAGCATACTTAGGAGGCTTAGCATCATTAAACTGCTTGAAAGTGAAGGTAGCAGTTCCGGCGTTGTTGGCATTTGAATTGTGTGCTGAATCACTGGTACTTCCACGAAGATTCTGGGTGATATCAGTGACCATACCCGGAATGACTTCCCTCATGTGTACAGTGATGGCCTGGGCAATTTTGTTAATCTCATCATCGTTGCCTCTTGTTGAACCCCCTCCGTTGGGATCACGTCGAGGAGGCATTCTACGAATAGAAGCCACAAGTGGTTCAGTAATGAGAAAGAATACAATTGAATTTACATGATGAAGTTAGTAATATGCCCATACTACTAATATTATCATTCAATTGCAACATGAGCAAATACACGTATAAGCAATTAACTTATTAGCATACTTCTCATATGAATATGTACGATGTCTCATGATTTCACTCCACCAAACCTACACACTGACACTTTCCCGATATACCGAAGATAGCTTATATATAGGGCATACAAAAGGGTCAAGCAAACTGCCAGCCTAGTCGCCAGCCCACCACCGCTTCAATATACCACGATCATGTCCTTGCTATCATTTGGCAATACGACTGTATTGATTTACAAGTATGTTCCATTGATTAAGAATTCCATTATCTTTGATCACCAACTATGATTGAATCTATTGTTGATTTGTGATTGAATTTTTTTGTGTGCACCTACTAACAATTGTTAACATGTAGAACTAAATCATCTGTGTGCTCTATATTTTTAAATTAACAAGGTAGTCAACGTTTGACAATTGCAACCCTTTGCAACTTCTAGTGTATGGGATCGATTAAATATCATATATTTAGTTGGCATGTTTATCCCATCAACTCCATTTGGAAACCCATGTGTTAGGTGATCCATTCCACACAGTTTGCAAATTAAGTTGTCCTACTTACACACTCATGTGAGTTTACTTACACAAGTGGTTAGGTGACCTTTATCCCACAAGTATAGTATTCCCACCTTAAAACACAAGTTTCCTCCAAGTAGTTAGGTGACATTTATCCCACAAAGATTTTCCAAATGATTCAAGTGTTGCGTAAAAGGATGGTGTTAAACTTGTTTTAAAAGGGAATTTTTCTTAGTTTTCTTAATTCTAGTTTAGAAAACTTTGTGTACTTTGCATTTGTATGCATTCAAATGAGTGGTACCCTTAGGTTCTTTTATAATAAAACCCATTTTATTATTAAATCATTATGTTTAATAAAATCAAAGTATTTTATCAATTTTAATGATTTTAATGAACCGGTTTTAGTTTGTCGCGTTTATTTGTTTGTTAATCATGCATATCCAAATATAATACAAAACAACCACCAAATAAACATATACTAAATAAGTGCATAACCATAGCCAACTAATCTTGTCACACTTGTTAGCCAAAACAAGTGTGCCAAAAAAGTCTTTCCTAAGGGTGAAAAATGACACAACTGTTGTGTCCATGAACTCCCACTTGATCTTGCATCCAAATGCTTCAAGTGTCCATTTGTATTGTGATTTCTCCATGTTGCTTTGGGCTTCAATTGGGCTTCATTTTTCAGCTCCAAAATCTAGTTGGGCCTCCAAGGTGTTATTTGGTTTTGGGCTTGAATCCCATTATGGACTATGAAGTCCTTTTGGACCCAAATTTGCCCAAACCAAAAAACACCATTTTGTGTCTTCCATTTACAATTACAAAAAATATCCGAATACATTTTTATCTAGTAAATGAAACCAAAATACAACTAATCTGTTTATTACATACCAAATGAAATAAATAAATTACATGCCCAAATGAATAAAATAATTATTACAATCCTTTGAATAGTCAAATGCCAAAAACAACCAAATCAACCAAACACATCCACAAGGTCATGGCTAGGTTATGAACACCAAATATACAATCATACAAGTATTCAAAAAAATGGTCCCCTTTTTGTGTTGAAACTTATGGCCAAACACAAAAAAATTCAACAAAACCGATTTTGTCCAAATTAACTATCATCCAAATGACTAATCTTTCAATGTTTCCACATGCATATTGTAAACTTTGAAAGACATGGGTTTAACCATTTTATTAAAACACATCAGCCCCTAGGCTCAAGTGTGTCAAAAATCACTTTTTTTTTTGGATTTTTGAAGCATGCATCCACATAAGTGGCTCTTGATGCCATTGTTGGGTTTTAACAAGTTTATCAAAGCTATTTTAACCATTTTAAAATGTAAAAATGCAGCGGATATTAGTGGTTTAAAACTTGTTTTAATATGTTCATAAACCATTTTGTGATTAACCCGAATCAAAGGATCCATATGAGGATGTTCATGCTTAAAAACAAACATAGTTAGAAACAAGAAAACTACCTCCTCCTCTAGAGGGTGTGATTCATGAAATAGATGATGATTCTTGAATGAAATCTCTGAAGGATTTAAGACCACAAGCCTGTATACCCATAAACCTACAACAAACACCAAGGTGTGCTAGGATTGAACAACATAGAAGAACCACAAAACTTTTTTTTTTCTATTGCTCTTGGTCTTGGCCGAAAATTACAAGGAGAGAGGATTAGAGAGTGTTTTATTATGTGAGAGATTCTTGTATGAGAAAATGTGTAAATGCGTGTCTCATGATTGGTTAGAAAAAAGGTAGGAAAGCATGTGTGGGATTGACCACTCTTGGGTCATGCATCTCTTCACCAATGAGATATTTCCCACTTTTAATTAAATTAGTCATAGTAAAAACCATTTTAGCTAGTGACATTTAATTAGTTACTTGCTACATTTTATTTAAACTTTATAAATGTTATTTAACCAATTAAATAACAAAATAAAGTTATCTCTCATAAATAAACTACCCAAGTAATCTATTAATTTCACAAGTGCTTCTATTTAGAAAACGCAATTTTCTAAGTGTTGTTATTTAATTAGCTGATAATATCAATCAAATAAATATAGTTGGTGTCTGTCTAGTTTGTTATTGGGTATGACCCGACTTGGATCATAACATACTAGCCACATTAATTTATTATGTCTCTTGGGCAGATAGAACTAATAGGAGTGCCTTCAGTTTGGAGATAAAGCTAGCGATCCAGTTGAGTTAGGTCATGATCTGGTGAACCGGACTGCATATCAGATGGGGCACGAAGGTGTCACAACCCGAGCCAGTGGGCCGGATCGTGTGTCCCATCGGGCAGAATGGTCCCGAGGCGCAATATCGGAAATGATAATCGTGATGATCAGAATGTTTACAATGCACATGATATATAATGAGAAACTGCTAAATGAAAATAGAATTACAAAGTTAAATTACATCAGTTTTGTTCATAATTTAACAATGTAAATCTACTGTCAACATCATAAATCTTTTATCTTGTATCTGCACAAGATATACAAAATAATATGTAAATGATGTTCAAAAATATGCAGGTCTAAAATGCTAGGTCCTCTAACTGGTATTCTCGTCCAAAAGCATAACTTCTAACTCAGATATGTTCGTCACCTGAGAAGTCATGCAAAAATATCAAGTCAACACATGGTTGGTGAGTTCATGTAGTTTTATTTAAAAATGAATTTGAATAACCATTCGAATGACAACCTTAACCACACCATTAACCACATATACCATCCAGTTCGACATGCTTATATATAGGGCATATGTAGGGGAATAAGCCCCAGCCACCGTCCCACCACATACCAAACCACATGATATATTGTTCCTGGTGATAATTAAGCATTTCATCCCACCCTATTGATCCATAGCGTTCGATTACCCTGAAAACTGTTTACCTTGATCCCCAGAAATGACAACCTTAACCTAGTCGACGACCGCCTATGCTATCCAATCAAGTATGCTTATATATAGGGAATATGTAGGGGAACAAGCCCCAGCCACCGTCCCACCACATACCAGACTGCTTCGCATATTGTTGTTAACGATAATTAAGCGTTTCATTCCATCCATCTTAATATTAGATTTTGATTTCCACAAATTGAAATGCTACCGATTTCTTGAGTTCATCACGTATTCATGATTACCCATAGCACTTGTAGAAACATAATATTAAATGCTTAATTAAATATATAATTAATCATTTAATTACAACTAAGACAAGATGATTGGGTCTTATTTGACTCAATGAATTAGACTTAGTTGTTGTTGGTGTCCCAGTTGTATCGTCTCACAAGTGGCCCATATCTGGCATGACCCGAATGAGTCTACCTGCATGTGTCGGGACTTTCATGATGCACCCATATCAGCTTGACCCTCAGGCCTACTCTACATGTCGGGACTTTAGGATATCCTTTGATTTTCATCACCTTTGTTCTTAAGAATTCGTTTGATTCATGCCCATATAGCTTGACTATAAAAGTCTACTATTTATAACGGGACTTTCCGTGTGTTAACACGTGGTCTCGATCTGCCTACAACAGACATCTACCCTAACTTGATCATTAATGATTTCATTAGATCTTAACGATTTCATTAGTTCTTTGATTCACACACGGATATGATTTCTTGATTACCTTGATCTTGATCCTTAGAATTCCATGGCTACAACACTAAGTTTAGATTCTTGAATTTGATCCTTAGGCTTATTGAACACACACTGAATTAGATTTCCTTGAATTTGATCTTTAGTTTTAGTTCTCTTGGTTTCATACTGAGTTTGGATTCATTGAATTAGAACTTTGTTAGATTTATTGTTTGATTTAGAATTATTATATTACTCCTAAGAGTAATTAATTTATTCATTTGTTAAATCTGCATAACATTTACCTAGACAGGAGTCTAGGAATATAAACATGTATATAAAACATACGTAAAGTAAAAGCATTTACATAAAACATATTTAAATAAAAAGGTTTACGCATGCTTCTCAGCCCTGCGTTTGAAAACAAAAATGTTTAAAAAAGGGGCAATGAACTCACCTGTGTTGCTAAGAATGAAATCACAACAGATAATGCGTGCTCGTTGCTTGTAGACTATGTTTCTTCAGTCCCTGAGTTGTTTAAAGAAGATTCGAATACTATAAGTATTTATAATAGACGTAACTAGGGTTTTGGTCTAGGTGTGCAACTAAGTGTCCTATGTTACTAATGTGTTTCTATGATTCTCACTAACTAACCTAATGTATTACCCATTCACAACCCATATCCCATGAATAGTCACTATTAAACCTTAACTAGATAAGGTTTATGTTAATTTCATCACAAGTCTTCAATTAATTTAATTTAAGTTAAGAATTTAGTTAAAAATCATTTAATTTAATTTAATAAGGTATATAAAACACAATTAATTTAAGTGAAATATAATTAAGCGTGATGGGCTTGGGTTAATCTCATTTGATTAACCTCGGGCCCATTATTAGTTCTTGATTGTTTATGTGTGTAAACCATCCTAGGTAGTTCAAAAGAACAACCTAACGTAGTTGGGTGTTCTCATGAATTGTCTAAGTGTTAGGAGCTACTCGTGAGAACTTCGCCATGACCTTTGACTTATGATCTATGATTCTCCATAATTTCCCAAGTGTTTTGAACTCAAATGATGTTACCACCCCATATTTTAATTGTTAGTATGATTTAAGAAAACCGTTTTCCTTAGAAACCCTAATTTATGTTTTCTTTAGATAGATTCATGCATCTTAGACAAATCCCCCATGAAATAACCAATGATTAAACCACATACTATGCCCAACTTGTATCCAACACTTCATGGTTACATTTTATTATCATTCAGAAGGTTTTAGTAAATCACCCTATTAGGTTTCCCTTCCCATGCATGGGTCCACGTAATCAACCCATGCACACCATGCTCTCATAATCCTATAGCCACGATCACTAACCCTTACCTAAGTAGAAGACCCGAATGTGTTTCCCTGCAAAGGTGAGGCCCTGCTTGCGTGTTGGCCGAGTAAAAGCATGGCTGAATGATGAGACCTGCAACTAATCAGCCCAATCGAATGAGGGTTGGCCATATGAAGCTTATCCGACCGAAGGTGGCTTGGGCCAAACCAGACTCCAGCTAAGGAGCAGCTTGTTCGACCGAATAGGGTTTTGGCCGTATGAGGCTTAGTTCGGGCGAAAGGGCCTAGCCGGCTGGACCTGAGCATTCGGCCGAATGTGGCTAGAACCGAACCAACATGGTCGAATGGTCTTGGCCGAATGTGGATGGGCTTTGATCGAATGGGGAGAGGCCGAGCGAAGGAAGCAGTTCGGTTTGGGAGGTGGCCGTTCGGCCTGCACTCTATTCGGCCCACTCGATGGGGCCTTATTCGGCCGGTCGAGCAACAGAAATGGTAGCCATGGTTTTCGAGCTAAACGACTAGATATTGAAGTGAGGTTTGTTCCTACATCATTCTAGAGTGTTAAGCTGTAAACCCTATGTTTTGAACTGGATTAAAACCGGCTTAAAAGTGGTTCGAGCATAAGGGTTTTAAAAACCCTAAAAACCGAAAAGAAAACTCGAATCTACCTCAAATCGACTGGTTCAAAGCTTAGATCGGTTGTACTTTCGTGTTCTACAAGTTGTGGTGGTCGTTTTGACACCAAGATGGCTTGATTTCGTGGAGAAATGAGGAAGATATGGTTATGGCTTCTAGAGAGAGAAAGTAGAGAGAGTGATGAAGATGAGCTGGTAGGTGGGGTGTTTATGTAACACCCCGACCGATGGCGGAAACGTCGGGATGCGACGATGTATTTCATGTATCAAATCTCAAGAGATGTCTCGCGGATGAATCATTGATCATACCTTTGGAAGAGATACAAGTTGATGAGCAATTGCATTTCATTGAAGAACCTGTAGAGATTATGGATCGTGAAGTCAAGAGACTGAAACGAAGCCGTATCCCTATTGTAAATGTTCGTTAGAACTCCAAGAGTGGACAAAGAAGTTACCTAGGAACGCGAGGACAATATGAAGACAAAGTATCCCCACCTATTTGAAGAAGTAGTGCCCGACAATGATGCTTAAATTTCGGGACGAAATTTCTTTAACGAGGGGAGACTGTGACATCCAGTACCTGATCGTCCGGCAAGTCCGTACGGTACGTGTACTTTCATTATTTACTGAGTGTAAATACAATGCATGAACAGTGTTTGCGATAACATAACTCAGAATACAAGAAACATTTGTACGTATTTAAGTGAAAACTTAAATACTGTAAGTACAACAACTCACGATAAACAATAGTTGTATGTATATAGGCGAAAACCTAAGTACAATTAATACAACGAATCAAGAGAAACAACAGTATACAAGTAAACGACAAGAACATGTCGGTTGCGATCTGATATCCATAGATGACATGAACCAGATGGCCGATAATTCATTATGAAAACAATGTGAAAACAGGAAGTTTAGTTTAGTCCGTCAGTGAGGAAACACAATTCAGAGAATAATGCAGTGTTATTTCAGAATAGTGAACTGACAGTGTGTTTGCGTGGGTGACGATTCACACAAACATATCGGTAAGTTTAACGTTTTGAAATAATGGCTGAAAAGTAGAAAACAAAGGTCAGAAAGCAAAACCATCGTCATGTTCGATCGGGTGACGATTCGAACGAATACGCGCGAAGGTAACGCGATCTGACGAAACATTTAAAATAATCGTTTCGATGAAATAATTTAATAAAAACAAACTTAGAAGATTTACTAGGAATAACCATCTTTTAAATGTTTAAAATAAAACCTTTTTATTTTAAAACACGTAAAATACACGTAACATCCCGGAAACGCGACAAAAACAAGAACCGAGCAACGAAAACAACCCGAACACACTCGGAGTATATAAAGACTAAATGAGGCATTTCCCTCATTTATTTCACTCTTTCTCTCTCTCTAAACACCCTTTCCCGAACCCCTCTCTCTCTAAAAAGCCAACGTTCAAACCTTCATATCTTGCTTGTTTGTTGATGAAATCACGCGTTCTTGGTCTCTAAACGAAGCTCTCGACCTCCTCTACAAGAAAGTACAACTGATCTGAGAAGTTGTCCATCCAAAATCGAGGTAATCAGCTGTTAAGTCTCGAAAACTAGGGTTTTTGTCACCCTAGTTCGACCCACCAACCCTAGCTGGTTCTAAATCATCCTCTCCAAACCCTACACCTCTGAGAACTGATCTTCGCATAATAACACCATGGGAACCTCCATACAATAGGTTAGAGCTTGATGATGAAGGTGATACGCAGGGTTCGTCAGGTGTAGTTGTGACCGAACCTCGACCGGCCGAACCTGTTGGCTTGGGCGAAGAATGTCTGAACCATCACTCTGCCGGACCTATGCTGCGAACGTCCACCCAACCGAACCTTGAGGTTCGCCTAACCTACACCCAAGTGAACCTTCTGGCTGACCAAACCATGAGGGAGCCACAAACCTTCCATGTTCACGAACCAAGAAGTCACGAACCTTGGAATACCGGACATGTGTGTGAGGCGAACCACTAAGTAGCGAACCTGTGTTGAACGAACCTAGAAAAGCCGAACCTAAGGTCTCGGCCGAACACTAGTTGATGCTAATAGTTTCACTGAACCCAATTGTCTACCCGGTTGTAAAAACACTCGACCCAATCCTCCACTTCGGTTCAGGCTCACTGCAACCGGCCTAGGGTCATTTGTTCAGCCCAACCATTCGGCCCAATATCAGTTGGTTCGGCCCATGCCCAATCTTGATCGGCCCACGCATAGCTCGGTCCACCTTAATCATTCGGCCTGACCCAACATGTAACGCATATGGTTTAGTGGAAAATAACACAAGGAATCAAGTTGTTAAGAATACCATTACATGCATAGTAACCATGTTTACTACAAAGGTGGTGAAGAAGTTATGACACAATAATGACACAAGTGAATTCAATAAACACAAGAAAATTTTTAAAGTGTCAGCCTAAGTTTTATACTTAGAAACTCGTGAAAGTCCCAACTTTTACAACATAGCCTAATGAAGATCGAGACTCCCGAGTGTGAGCCAACACTAGGATCGAATCAAGGCCGAATGAGGATCGAGACTCCCGATTGTGAGCCAACACTAGGACTAACACATACACACACACGATTCTCTAAATTCATACTTACAAGTTACAAACAACGTGAAATCAATACAGGATCGCGAAAACACATCAAGTACAACAACGAGCGCGTGCATTCTTGTTTAGGCTAAGTCAACCACATCAACAGCAAGGTGAGTTCATACGGCCCTTTCTAATCATTAGCTGATTTTAAACTCTCGGGGCTGAGAAACATGCTAAATCTTTTATTTATTTAAAAGTTTTAGTTTAACATATTGCTTATACTTTGATTTAGATAATATTGCTTGACTTGTTATCGTTTATCATTGTATGCATGCTTGTATGATTATATTATGACAGAGACAACTAAGATGAATATGATAATATAACTTCATAAATCATCAACACAATAGAATAACATAGTTGTAAGATTCTATCTTATAACGCTTAATTATTCTTACAAGAACAAACAATGAGATTATCACGGGTGAACATGATGACGACAACACAAAACAAGAATGATGTGAGGATAATATATCCTCATAATATCATTTGCCATCTGAGGATAATATATCCTCATATGTAGGGGATCAAGCCCCAGCCAACATCCCACCACATAACTAATAGAACTCCACACTACTTGCAATACAACTATAGATATCCATTATCATTTCACCTGTTCGTTTGTGCTCATCACCCAATGTTTCATATGTAGAATAATATAATAAAAGAGGTTCGGTTATCAAACCGAAGTATTGATAACCCTCAATATGTTAACGGAATTAGATTATGTTAATTTGATCCTTGTTATTATTCTATTACTTGTGGGGTTAACTGTTAATCACTGATAATAATAAGAGTGTTAGTTAACTATTTGATATTTGTTCTCAACTTGAAGTGCATAGAGCATAAAAGGAATCCATTACAATACTCAGGAAATCAGATTACAATGCATCCAATTTACCTCTACCACCTTGTATTCCCAGAGGCCTCATCGAAACTATTACCAGTAATATGATATGAGAGAAAATCAATTCCTCGGTCTGTTAATTTGGTGAATTTGATCTGGATCGTATCACGAAGTCCTACGAACAATCAAACACATGCGGAATCTATGTTTGATCTATAAAGAATCAAAGAAGAACAATCATTCAATAATCATCTTTATCTCATTAATCAATAACAATTGATTACAGCTCTCACACATAGAATCTGACACAGAGAACACACACACTCTCTCTACAGGTTTTCTGAAGTTCTCCAAGAGTTATGAAATAATCAGACAAACCTTCTGTATATAAAGACACTGTCAGCTGAACCTATTTCCTTAGCCGAACCATAAGGTTCGCCAGCCGAACCTTTCCAAGGTTATAGGTTCGCCAAACCTATCAATGTGATAGGTTCGCCGAACCTGCTAAGGTTCTTGGGCCAGACGAACCTAAGCCAAACCTTATTAACTTTTCTATAATTTACATGTTTGAATAGCAACCTATTACAAATATGTACTAACACAGTCTGCTAGTCAATAGGAATCGATGGATTAATTACAATTTTAACTGCAGATTTATATCACCATATGTCGCTTACCAGAACCTGATTGTTCGTCGCCTTGTCACCGGTCATACGTTACCGGCCAATGAATGAGCACCATCGACATACTAGCCCTAAAAGCTAGAGGTTTGTCAAACCTATGGGACCACTATGCTATCGTCGTTTAGTCACGTCAAACTAACTGGTCAGTGAATTGTGAAGGAACTTACAATGATCAAACTTAAGTACATGGCACTTGATTGAAATGATATAATATAGACAGTTCAATAGTAATCAATTGTATTATGTTCATCAATGTTGTTGTTTGTTCTCAATGTTGTATGTTCTCGTTGTTGTTAACAAAGTTAAATAAGAACTTGTCTTATTACATTATGTTAATTGTTGTGTGAATGATGTTGTTATCATGAAGTCACATTATCATGATTATCATTCCTTTTTGTTCCATATAGTCACCTTGTTGTCACTAAGATGTGATAAGAACTAGTCTTATTACACTTAGTCGACTCAGGTGGTGGATGATACTTGTTTCATGTTATCTTGTAATATGTGCCGAGTTGTAAGCTAACTGTTATAAGCACTTGTCTTATTACACTTAGTTAACTCTGGTGTTGAATGATATTATGAAGATATATTATCCTCATATCATTCATGTGTTTTGTTGTTGTTGTCATCATGTTCACCTGTGATTATCTAAATGTTTATTCTTATAAGAATAACTGAGTGTTGTAGGATATAATCTTACAACTATGTTATTCTATTGTGTTGCTGAGTTATGAAGTTATATTATCATAATCATCTTAGTTATCCCTGTCATATCATGATAATACAAGCATGCATACAATGATAAACGATAATAAGTCAAGAAGTATTATCTAATCAAAGTATAAGCAATATGTTAAACTGAAACTTTTAAATAATTAAAAGTAAGCATGTTTCTCAGCCCCGAGAGTTTAAAATCAGTTAATCATTAGAAAAGGGGCATTTGAACTCACCTTGTTGTCGAAGTGGTTGACTTAGCTTAAACCAAATGCACACGCTCTTTGTTGTACTTGTAGTAGTTTTCACGGTCCTGTATTGATTTCATGTTGTTGTAATTTGTAAGTATAAGTCGTAGGGATTTGTGTGCGTGTATGTGGTAGTCCTAGAGTTGGCTAACACTTGTGAGACGCGGTCATCATTCGGCCTGTTTACTTGTTAGTGCATTTAGAAACACTTAACCCAATTAGGTTAAGATTTATAATCCTTGTTATTGATTTATCATGTTATTGAATCAATTTATCACTTAGTTAATAATATCAAAATTTCATCATACTCCTTATCCTTCGAAATCTTAGTTCCATATGTTTATTGTAACATATTCGTTTAAGTCAACTGGGCCAAATGAATTACACGTGGGCTGATTGAGGTTATGCTTTGGATGAATAATCATTTAGGCCGAAAGAATTCAAATGGGCTAAACCAAGTGTCATGGGCTGAATTAGTTCTTTAACTTATGGGCTAATTGGAATTTCTTAAGCCAAAGTAGTCAACATGGGCCGAATGACACCCCTCTTGGGCCCGATGTCCTGTTATCTAAATCGGTTAGTTAAGGCCCAAATGCAAGAAGGTGGCCGAAGTAAATGGTTGGATCGGATGAGTTGGGATGCTTGGTCGGTTAACATGACACAGATCCAGCGAACCTCAGGGGTAGTTAGACTGAAGGTTCGGCTTTCCCTAGGTCAACGAACCTTAAGGTTCGTTCAAATGAAAGTTCGTGAATAGTTCGGCAGAGGGAGGTTCGCTTGAGGCCGAAGGTTCGTCGGAGGGAGCATGCAGGTTCGGTGGTCAACGGTTCGTCCATAGTAGGGTTCGGGGACCTGGAAGGTTCGGCTCATGGTGATGAGAGGTTCGGCCAAGCCTTCATCATGCAGGTTCGCTTCACTAGGGTTCGCAGGGAGGGTTCGTAGTGTAACATCAGTGCCGGAACCGTCACCGGAACAGTGATCTCAACAGTGCCATGAACAGTAAACAGGTACGAACTATATGCCTGTTATTGCATTTCATATTTATAATCAGTTGTCAATATCATTTCGTGTTAGCAAACAACAAGTTCATAAACAATTAACAGAAACAAGTTCAGAACTATGGTTCTTGAGTTAGATAAACATCTGACAACACAGAACCATCATGTGATTATTTGATAGGATTTATTATGTATAAACGTATGTGAGGCTTTATAGAACAAAACAGAACGGATGTTGTTATGTGAATGCTAAATTGACGGGTTATTAGTATAGGTGACGATCTATACGGATATATCTGAAGGTTTAATGTTCTGAATAATATTCGATAATTAGAAAACAAGATTGAAAAGTATAGTTATCGCCGGGTTCGTACGGGTGACGATTCGAACGAATACGCGCGACAACCGTACGTTTCGATTTAAATATAAATTAATGGTTTAAAATTTAAAATAAATAAAAGATACTAGTTAATTTATTAGGAATCACAACCTAGATTAAATTCATGAATTCTATTTTTATAAACCGTGTTGTTTCATCGAGAAAACCTCGCAAACCGGTAATTTTACGCGAAACCGAACTAGACCGAATCACCAGTAGTTTGGGACATTTAATGTGGCAATTAATGCCACAACCACCCCCCCACCCCCCTCTTTCTCTCCATTTTCGTTCAAGGCTCCCTCTCTCTCTCTAGGAAGGTTCCTCCACCTTCTCTCTACAATTTCGTGACGAATTCTTTGCGGATTCAAGCTCTCTAGGTGTCAAGACGTCCATCTCAACACGTAGATCGCAAAAGTACAAGGATTTCGAGTATTTATCCGTCGCATTTGAGGTAAACATTCATTTTATTTTGGTTTTAGAGGGTTACACGAGTCCTTGTAGTTATCACATTAATAAGTGGTTTTAGACACCAATAACTTGGAGAGGAGTCATGATTAACAACTAGAAAACCCTAGAGGTCGAATTTAACAGGTTGGAATCGTGGGAGACAAAGATGGTTACAAGTTCGTGGCTTGATTGGCGGCCGAACCTCTTGTTCCCATTAGCCGAACCTTTGTTGGGCCAAACCCTTGACTGCAACGAACCTGTCGAACCTGACTAAATCTCTGCAATGAACCCTGGGAATCTGAAACGAACCTGCAACCACTACTGCTACGAACCTGCTACGAACCAGGATAAGGGAGCCGAACCTATTGGTTGCCTTAGCCGAACCTTGAAGGGACGAATCAATGCCTGCGAACCCTAGGTCTCACGAACCTAGGGTGGCGAACCTCATGGTTCCACGAACCTGATTTCATGGGCTGGTCGAACCTACGAAACCATGAACCAATTACACGTGCAGCGAACCCTCTTGAGGCCAAACTAATGGCCGAACTCTTGTACATCAGAAAATGGCAGCCGAACCCTATGACTCCTTTAGAGTTGCCGAACCCACTTAGTGTTAGCCGAACCCTTGGGCAATCTCTAAAGGGTTCGCTGCCATCGGGATTTGGAACATTCCAAACCATAAAAAAAACTATGCATTCCAACGGGTAAGGACAAACCATATATGTTGAATGCATGGGAAATGGGTGTACAAGTGCATGCATGGAATAAGTTAGGTGTGTGTGTGCATGGGAATGACATGGAATATTCAAATCCATGCAAACCTACCTTTAGCATAAAACAAAGTATCATTTAAAGACGATAAAGCCTTAAAGATTAAGGGTTGGTTTAATATTAACACTTAACCTTAAGAAAAGACCGATTATGAATAACGAACTTAGGTGATTGATTATCTATGCAATAGTTATTCAACGAACTTGAATTGGAATCCATGGAAAAACAAAGACGATCAAGGGACTTAAGTGGGGCCAATGGGGGCTTATCTAGGGCCCATTACATGTTGAATATTGATTTAAGTCAAGTAAATGGTATTTTTTTTAATAAAGTAAAGTAGAATTAAATTCTATATGTTTTAAATAAAGCTTTATTTTGATTATCTTGTTGGGAAATTATTGTAAAATAGACAATATCAATTGTCTGGATTTGAACAGAAAACAAAGGAAACTCTGTCCGATTTTTATAAAAATTATGAGCAAATTGTTATAACTAATTATGGGATTGGGTTATAAATGGGTAGCTAAGTTAAATTAGAAGGTTAAGTTATAGAAACAGTAGTAATTAGGACACTTAGTTACACACACACCAAGACCAAAACCTTAGGTGCGACGATTATTATGTATACTTATCGTATTCAAACTCTTAAAAAATAACTCAGGAACTGAAAAAACCTAAGCTACCAGAACAAGCGCGCATTTTGTGTTAGATCATTTACATAGCAACACAGGTGAGTTCATTGCCCCTTTTCAAACATTTTGTTTTAAAACGCGGGGCTGAGAAGCATGCGTAAACTGTTTTATTTAAATTGTTTACTTAAATCCTTTTATTCATTATATGTTATATCTTTATGCTTGTTGATACTCCTAGACTCCTGTCTAGGTAATTATTGTACAGATCAAATTATCAAGTTGATTAATTACTCTTATGAGTAAAACTTTAACTCTAAACTTTAAACAAACCCTTAGTCCATCAAGCTCAAATTCAAGAACCTAAATTCAAAGTGAAATCAAGGAAACTAAAGATCATGTTTAAAGAAATCTAATTCAGTGTGTGATCTGAAGATAATGGATCCTAATTAAGAATCAATTATCATTGTGAAAATCATGGGAATTCTAAAGATCAAATCAAGAGACTCAAGGAATCAGAAATCATAAATGTGTGTGAATCATTGAAATAATGAAATCATTAAGATCTAATGAAATCATTAATACTTGAGTTAGGTGGATGTCAGTTGTATGAAATCAAGACCACGTGTAACACACATAAAGTCCCGGAATAAATAGTAGACTCTTGTAGTCAAGCGATATGGGAAATAATGTGAAGTATCAAATGAAATCAAAATCAAGAGAATCAAAGAGATCAAGAATCAAAGGATATCCGTAAAGTCCCGGCATGTACAGTAGACCATTGGGTCAAGCTGATATGGGCATCATTAAAATCCCGGCACGCTCAGGTATACTCCTTGTGGCTTATGCCTGATATGGGTCACGTGTGAGAGGGTACAACTTGGACAACCACCAACAGCTAAGTCTAATTGATTGAGTCAAATAAGGTCCAATCATCATGTCTTAGTTGTATTAAATGTTTATTACTTGTTTAATTAACATTTAACTGTTATAGTTGCTTTGGGAAATCATGTAGCTATGATGAACTCAAGAGAATCAAAGGTGAATCAAATTTTGGAAAGTAGAATCTAAATCAGAGGTGAATGGAGTGAAACGCTTAATTATCATTAACAACAATATGTTAAGCAGTCCGGTATGTGGTGGGACGGTGGCTAGGGCTTGTCCCCTACATATGCCCTATATATAAGCATACTTGATTGGATAACATAGGTGGTTGTTGATGAGGTTAAGGTTGTCACTTCGGGGGATCAAGGTAAACATTTTCAGGGTAATCAAATACTATAAATCATAGGTCATGGAATCAAAGTAGTGAAATGAAATGCTTAATTATCACCAGGAACAATATATCATGTGGTTTGGTTTGTGGTGGGACGGTGACTGGGCGGGCGGTAAGTTCGACCCTACATATGCCCTATATATAAGCATACTAAACAGGATGGTATAGGTGGTTAATGGTGAGGTTAAGGTTGTCATTAAGGTTATTCAAACTCATTTTATAAAACTTAATGAACTCACCAACCATGTGTTGACTTTATTTTTGCATGGCTTCTCAAGTGACGAACAGGTCAACTGAAGAGTTATTTCTTTGGACTAGGTTATCGGATAGAGGACCTAGCTTTTTGGACCTGCATATTTTGAAGCATCATTATACAGTTATTTTGTATATCTTGTGCAGATACAAGATAGAAGATTTATGATGTGATAGTAGATTTACATTGTTAAATTATAAACTTAACTGATGTAATTTAACTTTGTAATTCTATTTTATTTTAGAAAGTTTCTCATTTATATATCATGTGCAATGTAACAATCTGATCATTCCGACTATCACTCACGATATCGCGCCCCGGTACCTTCCGCCCGACGGGGACTCCGATCCAACCCCGCTGGCTCGGGTTGTGACACGTAGCATTAGGGTTCGTTCATTACGGCTGAACACAGGTTCGGGTATGATAGATTCGTGCATGAGAGGTTCGTGAGGGTCGAAGATTCGGTCACAGCGTGGCGACCCAGGTTCGCCAGGTCATCCCTCTCAGTCGAGGTTCGGCTCGCCCAGCACTCCCACGAACCTACACTTTCACATCATCTCCTTCATCATGCATCACTGGTCCGAGCCTATTTACCAGGTTGTGTCTAGAGCTGAGTTATGCGAAAGTGGTTTCCAAAAGGTGTTGGGTTCGAAGGACATGACCTAGCACCGGCTAGATGGGTGTGAACCGAACAAAATCTACAAAACCCTAGTTTTCGTGGGTTTCCTTTTCTCATACCTCGATTTTTAGTGCACAAAACTTCAGATCGCTTAAACTTCCTTGTAGGGGATGTCGAGAGCTTCGTTTGGACACTAAGAACGTCCGATTTCGTCAAGAAATGAACAAGTTACGATGCTTTGAAGTTGATTTTCTAGTGAGAGGGGATAGGTTCGGGAATAAGAGCTTTAGAGGGAGAGGATGATGAGGGAAATGAAAGAAATGAACTCATTAAGGGTATTTATACCTGAGTGAGTTCGGGTTCATTTCGGTTGCTCGTTTTTCGTCTCCGTTGCGTTTCCGGAACACGACGCGTAATTTTACGTGTTTTAAATAAAAAGAGTTTCTTTGTTTAATTTCTGTTCTTTTTGATGAGTTTCAAAATTGTAAAACATAATATATTATATTTTCTTATATTATTCTCGATCCTATCGTTTTTCGTTTTCGTTTCGTCAGAACGAGTCACCTTTGCGCGTATTCGTTCGAATCGTCACCCGAACAAACACGACGTTGGTTTGGCTTTCTAACTTTTGTGTTCTAATTTTCAGTCATTGTTTCAGAACGTTAACTCACAGATATGTTTGTGTGAATCGTCACCCACGCAAACACACTATCAGTTCACTATTCTGAAATAACACTGCAATTGTGTTTGAATTGTATTTCCTCACTAACGGACTCAACTAAACATCCTGTTTTCACATTGTTTTCGTACTGATTTATCGGCCATCTGATTCATATCATCTATGGATATCATATCGCAACCGACATGTTCTTGTTGTTTACTTGTACACTGTTGCTTTTCTTGATTCGTTGTCTTAACTATACTTAGGTTTTCACCTAGATACAAACAACTATTGTTTATCATGAGTGTTGTACTTACAATATTTAAGTTTTCACATAAATACGTACAACGGTTTCTTGTATTTTGAATTCTGTTATCTCAAAAAACTGTTCATGAAATTGTATTTACACACAGTAAAAGTGAGAGTACACATACCGTACGGACTGGCTGATGATCTGGTACTGGATGTCACACACTTGGCCCTTGAGATTTAGCTTGACTTTGTTGTTATGATCTTGAAGACTGAGCTGGTGATTTCTTTGTCTTTGTCTAGGAGGAGGAGGTGGTGGTGGTTATTGTGATCATCATCATCATCACTAAAAGCTTCATTATCAGAACCAGAATATGCATGCCTCCGTGCATCATCCTCAGGAGCTACATAATTAGCCCAGCAGTGACAAATTAAGTCCTTATCCAACACAGCAATCACTGCTCTTCTGATATACTTTGACCTGACCAAGACTTGAGTCAGTCATATGCTTAAGCTTAAAAAGATAGTAGCAACTCTGGGCAACATCTGCTCGGTCAACCTCTCATCAATAAGCATCTGAACAAATCGGGGATACATATAGAAATCGATCCTTAGCTTGGTGATTATTGTCAGACATATATCTGAATATCATAGCAGGAGAAATTGAATGGTTTGTTCAAAATCAATGCCACCATAGCCAATCTCATCAAGTCTCTGAGTTCATCAAATGTCCCTGTCACACCCGGGCTCTCGGCGGCCCGGGTGCTGCGACACCAAATTGGTTTCATGGATAATACAGTCTCGGTCAAAGTTTAATATTCATTTTAATATGTTTCAGTGGAAGCGTTGTTTCATGAATTCATAATTTTATAATTATTCACATGCATGGATGTGAATTTCTTTTTTTCATAATTTACAAATAATTCATACGCATAGTGAATGAAAAAACCACATTTTCATCTTTTATAAATAACTAATCAGGATTTAATAAAATTTCATATGCATAGATATGAACATCTCATTTTATTTTATTTTAAACTGAGTTTTTACAAACATATATTTACATATCCCGGTTTACACTGGACTTGGAGGTATAACTCCTACCGCTCCTTGGTTTTGCCACAAGATATTTATTTAAGGCGTCATAGGCCCTAAACCTCTAATCTTGCTTCTGATTTGTCATTCATTATTACCTGAAAAGTTTTTGAAATAATAAACGTCAACATTAACATTGGTGAATACAAATACCAGACTCAATATGTAAGCATAGCGTATTTGGTACTTTAACCATAATTAATAGTGGCAATACTACTACACATTTAGCAGGTTATTTCACTGATCGATACAACCACTGCACATACCTGGCCTGTACTGTCACTGCTTAGGAACAAAGCGGAGTGCGTCTTACAATTGTTCCCTCCAGCCCACAGCCTGTCACTGGTTAGGTTTCCTGCGGAGTGCGTCTTACGTATAACTTCCAGCCCACATTACCAGCCACGTATGAGAATTTCACCATAGCTGATACAATTTGCAATCGTACGTATACTAATGGCCTAAATGTTGGTCTCATAGTATCCCTTTATGGCGTCAACGTTTAAACATACAATGCTAAAAAAAATCATTTAAATTTCAAATAAGTTAAATGTATTCACCTGAATTTTTTTGGTTGGCTGAGCGACAGCTTAGAACATTCAATATAAATTTGGGCAGCGTTTCTGCTTAATCTATTTTTATAATTATTCTGCAAAGAAGATTTACTTATTTAGTTATTTATTATTTTATTATTATTATTATTACTACTACGACGACGACGGACTATTATTATTATTATTACAATTATTATTATTGTTATTGTTGTTTTTTTTAAGTAAACTAAAATTTTTAATATATACATAGGGGGTCGGATCTTAACCCTAACCCTATAAGTTAATATTTTAATAAAACTTAAATTTATGAGTTTAACTAAAAATTAGATATTATACCTAAATGAACCAACTCCTTAATCTTGACTTGTATTTTGATCAGCACCTCCTAACATCCATATCTTCTAATTCCTTTCTCAATGTGTGTGTTTGTATATGTATGTATGTGATTTTAATGAAAAATAAGGTTGTGACTATTTATAAGCTTCAAAAGTAAAACGAAAGAAAACGATAGGAAGTAGGTGATGTTATTGGTTCCACTGAATCCACGAAAAGATGGTGTTGTGTTGTTCTACTGAATCCAAAATGTCCCACGTACACAACTTTTAAATTACAAACTTTTATTATTTAATATTATAATTAATTTAGCTAAATTTTATGTGTTTTCGCTTATAACTTTTAAAATATCACATTTTATTAAAATTCTAAATATATGGGTAGAACCTACTTATTTTTCTTTACGTTTTAACCTATGTTTCATTAAAAACGGAGAGAAATTTAATTTTATAATATATTTTATTAATTTTGAGCGGTCTTCTATAACATTAACTGACCGAATAAGTGTGTCAAAAATTTTTAATAATCATTTTACTCGTTACTTACTAGTATGTAAGTGTCACATATGTGTAATAATAAGTAGATAATTAAAATTATAATACTAAACAATATATTTTTAAAAATAAGTAGCATGTGTTACAGTCCCTTCCTCATACTCGCAAAACACGAGCAAGCAGCAGTTTATACTGATAGAGGTAGCTTTCCTTTCTTGATGGACGTAACATTGTACACTCCAAAGTATCTAATCCGCATGAAGCAACCTTTGATTCACCTCTCTGTATAAGTGTCATCCCAGCAGGTTCTCCCCCAAACTGTAGCACCCGTCTATAATATCGCATCAGTAGTAGTACGAATTGCTTGACCCAGCTCATTCGCCTCAATCACATACTCCTACTATCAACAATGATCAATCTTGCAGATTCCCAGAAGCTCTGTATTGTGATCTGTAGATCTGGCATGAATTGGAGATGGCATGATATATCCTTGACCGTCTCAGAAACTCTATCGGCATCGGTCTAAAATCTTAATTTCTCGTTCACTCTTGTGTTTCCGTCGTTTAGTAGGATCCAGATAAGCAGACAGGTTGTGCTTGTCTCCGAGGTAAGATTGCCATTTCTACAATTAAAAAAAACAAAATTAAAACAAAATTTTAAAAAAATTAAAAAAACAAAAAATTTCTAAGTGTTGAAACCCAGCGAACCTTCCCCTGAGACGAACCTAAGTCTAGACGAACTGTTGTTAAGACTAACCTATTCAATGAACGAACCTTCTGATGAACGAACCTTGAATGAACGAACCTTCAATGAACGAACCTTCATTGAATGAACTTTCATAACAAACGAACCTTTTGGTCAAATGAACCTTGACCAACAAAGGTTCGGCTCTTATGAAATTCATAGGTATCAGGTTCAAACGAACCTTCAAGATTCCAGCGAACCTTTGTTCATCCAGTGAACCTAATCCATTTCAAAATCAAAATTTAAATCTTCGAATTAGTTTATAAAATTTATACCCCAAATTCGAACCTCAACATTGAACAACTTTAACGAAAGCAGTTTGTCCACAACTTAGATTTTAATAGGTTTTGACTCAACAACTAGGTTCGACTTAAAACTCCTAAAACCAGTCAATTATCCTAATTTAGCCGGTACAAATTCCAACATCTATAACTACTAAAATGACACAATGCAATTACGAGTCTAATGATATAGACAAAAGATTCGGAGATCCTAGATTGAAAAAAAAAAAAAAATCCAAGTTGCTGGTTCGGCAGGTTCTGTGAGTAAAAGTGACGAACGTTTTTCATGAACCTGATATTTATATGCGAACCTGTTGACAAACCTTTTTCACGAACCTCTGACCAATTTGTTGACCGAACCTGTCAACAAATCTTCTCAGACGAACCTGTTGGACAAACCTTATCCAACGAACCTCTTCACAAACCTTTTCAGACGAACCTTTTAAAAATCCAATTTTAATTTTATTTAAGATTTCAAAACAAACCAAGGTTTTAATGTTTCAAAGTCAAAACAAATAATCAAAATTATTGATTTAACAATAGATAAAAACAAAAAATCATTTTGTATTTTTTTCAAATTTTTTTAGAACAACTAAACTACAAATTTAACAAATCTAAATCTACTATCAAAAACAATCACATCTTTTTGTTTGAGAAAGATCCACACTGAGATCATATTGTATTGCAATTATCAACACATCTGATTGATTTTAATGAATATATATTAGCAAATTACAATTCAAAGATGATTGTCAGTATAATTATCCTCTTTAAATTTAATTACTAGTTAAGATATCATTAAAACAACATTATCAAATACTTTATGTTTACCATTTACTTGAACACATCCCCGATTTATGAATAATTAATCAAACCAAAAAGTTCTTGAAACAATACATTTCAAGTTTAAGTAGCTTGATCATGTGTAAAAACAAATCAGAATTTCTTTTGAAAAACAAAATACAAAACAATTTGAATTTGTTCAAATCTGGAATCAAGGTTGATACTTACGTATGCTCAGATGATCTAGAAAATGAACTAAACAATAATTTAAGATTAAGCTTTTAACAATCAGATCGATATTCTCATATACGCAGAGATTGTCCAAAACTTAATCAATAACCTAGAAAACAAACTTGACTTGTTTAAAGCTATAACAATCAGTGTCCCGCAGATAAGTAAGTTAAACGCAAAAGGGAAAAAAATTTTAGAATTTCTTTTGAAAATTAACACATGACAAAACTAGTAACTTGACTTTTTGTTAAAGAAACATTTTGTAAGAATAACTACCACCTCATTCAGGACAAAACTAAGTACTGTGTCCTAAGCATCTGTTTTTCATAAAGCATAATCAAATTGTCAAATGTTATCTTAACTAAGTTTAAACCTACCAGCATATCATACTTAGTAATTGGAACTTGCTCTTTATGTTTAAGTTCTTGTAGGATACAAATGTGCTTCTAATTGCAAACAATGTGCTATCATTTCTTCACTTGGTCGAATCAATTTCTCAAAATTTTATAAATTTTAATGTTTTTGTGTTTTTGATTTTTCAAATGTTTTTGTATTTTTCAAAATTTTCTCCCCTAAAAACCTAAAAACAAAACACAAAAAACACAAATAAAATATCTGATTGTTAATTCAACAAAAATTGATTATGAAGGAAGTTGATTTTTAATTACCCTCACCCATCACCCGAATTCCATTTAATTTGAGCAAATACTCAAAACGGTTTTTATCAAAAGCCTTGGTGAGAAGGTCTGCTCATTGCTCATTGGTATGTATCTTCACACACTCAATAAGTCTCTTTCACAGCAATCGTGTATGAAATGAAAACTAATATCAGGTGTTTGGATCGTGAATGATACACAAGATTCTTAGTTATAGCAATAGCAGCTCGTTATCAACATGAATTAGGGTGGTCAGAAAATTCAAACCGTAGTTTCTCATCTGTTGTTGTATCCACAAAACTTGTGAACAACAACTGGCAGCCGCTACATACTCAGTCTCACATTGTTGAAGTAGCAACAGATGTTTGCTTTTTGCACTGCCAAGAAACTAAGCGCTCCCGCTCCCCCAAAAATTGTGCACCTCCAGTTGTGGATTTCGCATCTGTCTTACATCCTCCATAGTCAGAGTCAGTGTAGGCATTGAAGGAAAAGTTATCATCCTTAGGATACCACAGACCGGTGTCTGGCGTACCCTTCAGGTAACGAAGAATTCTCTTGACTGCAATAAGATGTGACACTTTAGGTTTTGATTAATATCGAGCACAGATACTTGTAGCAAATACAATATCTGG